>CM037854.1:208992663-209052247 GCA_021234595.1 Delia radicum
AACCCATAGTGTAAAACGTTCCGTTATGTAGCGTGATGTGACAAACATTTCCTATTAGAAAACAGTTGCGAATTATTCAAATAAAAATATTTTATTATGTATAAAATCAAGAGAAAATATTATATATTATGTGGTGCATCTATTTTGAGAATTGCAATATATAGCATGTAAATTAATTAATTCAACACGTTTTCCACCCTGATATTAGAGTATACCTTTCAAACGTTTGATGTGTGCTGCTGAATCCAAACAAATATGATTTTCAGATAACATAAAAAGTTTTGTGAATTAAGCTCAATACGCGATGCTATAAAGTCCGAATGTAGCGAAACTCTGAATTTTATTTTATGTTAAGATATCTTGAAAATCTAATATGATGAACAAATTCTGAGCGTATATCAAACCTTGAGAAAAGTTGACTCTAGTCTAGTTACTCTAGTTACTCTACACGTTTTCAGATTTTGTTAGAATGTGTTTTTAGTAAAATGTGAAATTTTATTTGTATCTTAAGCGGGACTGTTATTAATTTTTCTGTTTTCCGTCGTGCTTTTACCTTCCGCTTTTTACATAAGTATGTCATATACGTAAAATATATATATTTTTAAATAACAATATTTTACTATTCAAAAGCAAAACATTTTGTCCGGTGACGTGACAGAGTTTTAAGTTTTACAAAATATGAACTCTGCTTCATATACCCGAGATTTTGTTTAAATTAAATTATTCTCATTAAGCTTGATCTAAATTAAAAGTCTTAAATGCCCTCAACTAGCAGCGCATAAGTAATGAAAATAAATGCTGTTTTGTGGTGACGAACGTGACATTAGAATGTCAATGCAAAAAACAACTTTTTTCCATTTACTGACTTTTATTTAAGCCGCTTGCATTTTTTAGAGTTGACTGTTGCTGTAACAAGTATTTTGTATACGACTATGCTTGCATCATCGCTCTGAAAGAAATAAATATTAAGAGGAAATTTTACCGAAGGTGAAAAGGGTTACCAAAACATGAACGCAACTTAGCAGACAGTTTTATCATCATAGGCAACTAAGAATGCCTTGAACTTTTTTCTTTGATATTACACGTCAGAAGGAATTATTTGTAAACTTTGATTTTTTTCACTGTTGAACTTTCTATGGAAATGCTCACATGGAAAAATTTCAAATTCCTTGCAATATCGCTAAAGATATCCTGAAACAAACATATGTATGTAACATATTCAAAAAATGGGGTGAATAATCTTAATATAAAAACCGCGATATTTTAAAAACTGCAAATGAGAAAAACAAATTTGACAGATTTGAATTCAGCTTACCTCAAAATACGTATTTAAAGCCAGGCGTCAGCAAAAAGTTGAAATTTTGTTGAGTAGTGCAACAAGTTGAAATATTTACCATCTATAATAGAGGACTTTAAGGCAGCAAAAAAAAATTATTACTAACAAAACATTTAATGACACTACATGGCAAACATAACATAAATTCTACCTACTCCTTCTGCAGGACGAAAACATTTTACAAACAAACAGCTAAAAAAAAATTATATATATTATTAAACAAAATAATTACATCAACAAGGTTTTAGCATTTTTACCTTGATAAAGGCAAACAAATTCTTTGTAAAAAGTGAACATTTAAACACATTTTTTATGTATTTTGGTTTTCTAAGGACATGTCATTTGATTATCATTAACTGCCTTTTTCTCCATCAAAATGAGCCCTTTTTGCATTATTTCATATGCAAATTAATCAAGATAACACGTTATTCTTGTATCCTTCGAAGTTAGAAAAACAGGTTGGGTGGCAAATAATCGTAATAATTTTATGATGTTGTGAAACGTGCCTAATGTCACAAAAAAATTTACACTATGGTATGAAAGTAAATAGAATTGTTTAATTAAATTAGCTTAACAGTCTCTAAGGGACAAATTTATGAAGAATTAAAATGCCAAATTTGGTAATGGGAACGGATCGTATAATAATAAATATGACAAAGACCTGTTTTCCGTAATTCATACAATAAATATTGTTTACAGAGTCCTTGAATTAAATATGTTTGTTCTGCAACTGACAAATTCACTAGAGATAATAAAAATGTCAAGTAACAACATTCAACACATAAATGGTCACAAAAAATCTCATTTCCTTTCGATATAAAGTGACTACAGAACACCGATAGTACTTCAGAATTCAAGATATTTCCTGATCCTAGTTTTTAATAGTTTACACAATGAAAATATGCATGCATAAACAAAACATACTCGTTTTCTTTATAGATATATTTTTAAAAGCAAAACAATGTAAAGGTATTTCTTTTATATTCACAGGATATAAAAGGAAGTGTTATAAAAAGAGGCAAAGAAATGTTTATCATTTGATGGCTTTTAAAACAGGAGGAAAGAACATAAGAAAACATTAAATTGTGTTTGAACAAAAGATTGATGAAAAAGATAAAATATGGAGAAGAAGAAAAAACATGGCAACAAAACAAACTTAAAGGATATGGGCACTTCCATAGAAAGTTCAACCGTGGCTGAAAAGTTAATTCCTTTTGACTTGTATTATTAAAGAAAAATAATGAAATTTTATTAAATTTAAAAGTGAAAGCATATATTTGGTGCCATGAAGATAAAACGGACTGAAAAGTTGCATTCATGTTTTTAGTATTTTTTTTTTTTTATTTTCAGTAACATTTTCTCTTAACTAAGTACTCAAATATTTGTTACAACAACAAATTACACCAAAAATACAAAAGAAGTTAATAAAGATCTTTGTCATTTAAACGTCACATATGTCACTGCTAAACAACATTATTCTCATTGCTTCTGCGTTGCTGGTAGCTGGTGTTTACAATTTTTTATTTAAATCAAGTTTATTGTGAGTTCTTTAATATAAGAAAAAACTGCGACATACCAATCAAAGTTAATTTTTTTATAAAATTTTAAACTTTGTCGCGTCACCAGGTAAACATTTCACTTTTGAGTTGTAAAATGTTGATATTTTATTTATATATATTTTTTCACGTAGATGTCAGCCTTAGCTAATAAGAGGAAGGAAAATGCAAGACCTTATAGCGGAAAATTAATAACAGACCCACTTAAGTCACAAAAAAGTTTCATATATTCCACTAAAAACACAGGCTATCGAAATCTGACAACGTCAAGCGCCTGGAACTAGAGTATACTTATGTAAAGGTTTGATATGCGCTGAATGCAAAACTGATCTCATAATTTCTCAATCATATCGGTTTTTTGATATATCTTAACTTAAGATTTAAAAAACTCGGTTTTTCGCTATACTCGGGGAAGTTATAACATCGCGAAGAGAGCATTATTCACAAAACATGTTGTGTCATCTGAAAGTCCCATCTGTTCGGATTCAGCTCGATAAAACCTTTTGAAAAGTATGCTATAGTATTAGGGTTGAAAAGCTTGTTGTCCTGTGTAATTTAATTAATTTAATTTCCATTAACATTAACATAAAATTAAATTCACCACATAAAATTTTTAATATTTTTAATTTTATAAATAATTAAAAAAACTATTTTTTTCGTAATTGCTAGCATTTATCTAATAGGAAATTTATGTCACATCACACTACATAACATTCGTTTAACGTCTCGCATTATTGGTTTGTAAAAGAAAATCAAAATTTTTATTTTTATCAATTCAGTAAATTGTAAAACAAATTTTTTTTAATTAATGCTAAATATAGAGTTTTTAAAGTTTTACACAAATAGTAGAAGTTTATGACCGGTTATGGTCAAAAGGCTAGGTCATTGGAAATGAAGAAAATAAATAAATATACGATTGGTAACGTACGTGACTATGGAAATGCCCATAGGACGCTTAAAAGCAAATACTTAAAAAAGTTTTAATATATAAATATTTTTTTATCTTGAGTAAAAATATCCTTTCTGTTACTTATTTAGTTCTCGACATAGATCCACAGAAAAGCAGTGAACCAAATTCTGCAGATATATATTTGTTTAAATTTACCCTTATTATCATAGGAATATGAACTTCTACTATAAACTGGTAAATTTGTGACAAGTGCGTGATTAAGAAAAATAAAATTACGCACATTATAACTTAATTACACAACAAATGTGTAAATTTACATAAAAAATGATGTTGCATTTTAACATTTCTTCCATAACACTTTTTACGACTTACTGCCCATAAATACAATGATATTAAAATAAATTATTAAAAAAAAAATTATAAAAATTATTTAACCATAATAAAAGCTTCACATTTTTCCCTTTGGAAAAAAACTACGATTTTTGAGCACTTTTCTTACTGTAAAAGCGTTATGTTATTATCGTATAGAAAGATCATCAAATTCTAACGACTTTTCCTATAGAAAGTATTTCAGATTTGTAGCACTTTTCTGTATGATAAGAGTTTTTTATAGAAAAATTTTAAATCCTAAAATCTTCCTAGTCATATGGAAAAGTTCCTCAGAATCTGAAGGATTTTTCCATAGAAAAAAGTGTTTAAATATAAGGTGTTTTTTAGGAAAAAGTCTTCAGAGTGAGAAATTTTTTCTATATGAAAAGTTCCAAGAATCTAAGGATTTGTCTATACGGACTTTAATAGAAAAAAATAGTCGAAACTGAGGGATTCCTAGAGCAAATTCGTAAAAATATAAGTCTTTTGGGGGGAAAAAGTCTTCAGGGTAATATGAATTTTCTATAGTAAAAGATACAGGAACCTGATGAAAAAAGGTTCGGAATTTTCATCCTTAGAATATGAACGATAAACTATAGGAAATGTCCTTAAAAGCAATGACTATCTGGTGATTGTTTTCTAAAATTTATGTGTATTGTTGTATATAAATGTGAGTATAAAATAGTTCTAAACATTTTTCGTTTATATTACTCACTATGCGAAATATTATTCAAAAAATAAATTATTTTATAGTAGTAATTATACAAACATTTCTTAGAGTTTAGAACACAGCTTCATTAAGAATTGTTTTTATTTTTTTTTACCTCAAATTGTTACCAACCAAATTTTAAACTTTAACATAATATGAATAAATAAGACGAATAAAAATATTTTCAAAATTTGGAATTTATTAAAAAATACATGGAATTTTAATTCTTTAATTTAAACGTTTTTTTTTTTTTTTAATATCGTGCCTGGTGGCCATTTTCAACATTATAATTTTCATAAGTGCAGCAGTATTTTAATAATAACTCCCCAAGTAGAAATTGCCAACTGTGCAAAAAAAAAACAAATAGTACTGGCAAACCAATGCTATTTTTGTAAAACCCATCGTGCTTAAAAATTACCAAAGAAACAACTAATATTGTACTATTAGAAACACTATTTTGTTTGCAAAGTATGTGTTTTACCAGTGTACCACCCTCCAAATTCTCTGAAAAAAATTGTTTTTACCAATATTATAACCAATTAGAAGTATTTTTTTATATTTTATTATATTTCAAACATTTATATATGATGTATAAGACTGAGACCCAACTGTATTGGTGCTTTTTAAATTTGTTTTATTATACACATTTCTCAAAATTTATTTAATTTAAGCTAATTTTAAAGCACCAAATTTTTTTAATTACCAACGTTAAGCCAACGGCGGCAAGTTTGATCAAACCAACGATTGGTCACTGTTATCAATCGGTTAACAGGACAATACTGTCAAGATTGGTAATCCCACCTTGTGCCAACACATAACCGACCGTAGCTGACACTTTGCCAACACTGTGCCGATTGTATTTTTTCTGCCTGGGTATATATTATTCATGTTTCTGAGAGAAAACGGCATACATTTTTGTATATTTAGAAATTCGTGTGGACCGATAGGTCAGATTTTCAACAGTATGAAACCGATAAACTAATTTTAAGTACACAAATAAAGGGTCCGCCGAATAACTTTTTTTTTTTTTTGAAAATGCTATAAAAAAAACTACTGAATATTTTCTCAAATTTCTTTTTTGATTTGAAAGTACAATCCTTCCGGTTAATAATTGATAATAATTTCATTCAAATGGCTGCCTCGGCTGGCCATGCAGTAGCCCTACACGATCGGTCCTATTTTTAAAGCACATTATCGATTGTGTGCAGCTGTATTTCAACAATGGCTTCACGAATATTGTCCTTTAAAGCGTCAATTGTCTCTGGCTTGTTGGCGTAACACCCCACAAATAATAGTCCAACGGTGTCGAATCGCAGCTCCGAGGTGTCCAAACGACATCAGCTCTGCGGCTGATAATGCGATCTTCAAAAACAGGGCGCAAAACATCGAGTGTAGCTTCGGCTGTGTGGCACGTAGCGCCGTCCTGTTGAAACCAAATGTTGCCAATATCCTCCTCTTCAATTTTTGTGAACAAAAATTCGTTCAACATGGCCCGATAACGATCGCCATTGACTGTAACGGCCACTCCTTGCTCATTACCATGATTTTAAAGTAATGTCGCAATATTTCCCAGCGTTGTTCAAGCGTATACACAACCATATTCGTTCAGCGGAAGGATACAACTAATTATCTGTCAAATCAGACATGAGCTAAGTGTTACCATTCACGAAATAAGCACTAGTTGAAAAAAAAAACGTTGGATGGCGGACCCTTTATTTTTTTTTTTATGCAAATTAACATTCCAAACTATAAATTTTTCTTATTTTATTAATAATTGTTAGAAAATGTCTCATTTAAAAAGGGCAAACATTTATTTTATTTTTTCAAAAACATATTTGGCAAGTCTGGGATACAATTTTCTACAATTCCTTTTTACGTTTTAATTAAAAATTATGAATTATTTTATCCAATCAAAAAAAATATAGCCGATTAATACAAGAGGTACAAAGTAGAAACGGAATAGTTTATCAATAATGAGTTTTGACGAGCCGTCTCGGTTGGTAAGGGAGGGTGAGTGGCGGGGTCGTTCGTATAAAAAAAAAACTAAATAGTTTATAGTAATGAGTTTTAAATAGATTTCTTAATATTTGGTTAAAATCAGTTTCTGCCACTAATATTGCAATTAAATTGTCAAGAATATATTATCTAAAAAACTGAGTCTTTGTCAAATCCATAGATAAATACTAACGTCCGTATTCATAAAAATCTTAATACAGATTTCAAATACATTTTAATTAAAACAAATTTCTTATTATTTGGTTAAACCCAGTTTTTGCAATTAAATTGTCAAGAATATATTATCAAAAAAAAAAAACTGGCGTCTTTGTCAAACCCATAGAAAAATACTAACGCCCGTATGCATAGAAATCTTAATTCAGATTTCAAATACATTGTAGTTAAAACACATTTAAACTGCATTCATAAACGAATATTAGCTAAAAAAAATACCTATTAGCTAAAATAAATAACAAAAATTATGAGACATGCACGGACATGTTTTATATACCGCGGGCTTTTCTTAGTTCCTACTATTTTTGTACAATTTATCATCCCATTTCGCAATTGATCAATTAATTTTTTTTTTTTTTTGCATAAGCAGCCAGACAAATCTGACCGTTTATTTCGGTAAAAAGAAAAAACAAAGTGAGGTTCATGAGAAATCGCGAAATGTGCCTAAAATTTATATGACAGCATAGCGAAAAAGGATGACCTGTAAATTCATTTTTTGGTATAATATATAAATAACTTAGGAAATTATGTGTACCAGGATTCAGAAAAAAAAAATAATTTATGCGAATGTTATTTTAACAAACAATTTCATTACAGTGAATGTCTACAAAATATTTTCAAATTTTATATTAAAAATGTTCATATATTTGAATGAATTTTAAAATATTTACATATTATACTGAAAGGTGAACTAACAGATCATCCTTGTTTGCTATGCTTTCGCAAATTAAAAAAAAAGAATATGCCGCCAAAAAGTACGTGGATCATTTTTTTTTTTCTTTCTTTAGTCCTATTTTTATCCATACATGATCTAGAAACTAAATCCGCTATCATATTAGAGTTACCACAAAATTACATTTATATATATTCCAGAGCACCGTGTACAATCCATCTAATTTGCAAAAATCTAAATTATTTACATACAAAGATGATGTACTTGGCAAAAGAAAAAATTTGATACCCATATTGTCCTATTTGAAAAGAAGAGTTACCACCCATTGCATTTTTGTCAAAACGCGAACTAGCACGAACTTCAAAAAAAAGCTGAGACCCGTATTTAATAAAATCGACTAAAGATTAAAATATGTTAATTTGGCATTTTTATTACAAACAACCCGGAACAAAAAATTCAAAAACCGTTCTTTTACAGAATATCCTTAAAAAAAGGACATGGATGATCGTCCTTGGACAAATTGTATATACAGTTCGGACGCGCCTTTAAAAAACCTTTCTTATGATACTCATATTGTATATGTTGGTAAGGAAACAGATTCTTTAATTAACAAAACATGCAAAAATATACCCTTTTTCAAAATGGTCCAGCTCACGAGAGGTCAAAGCTAGAGCCGAAATATTTTAGATGTCAACATAAAAAATACCAATGTTTATTTTGAGGGGGGTAAACCTTGCACAAATTTCGCTTCCATACAACTTGAGTCGCTCTAAAGTATATGTGCGAAGTGGTCTGTGCACAATTGTAAAAAAAGTGGGCGTGGCCAATAAAAAAATATATAATATTGGCCCTATATTAGATAAAGTGCAATAGGAGTCGAGTTAAAACATATTTTAAGTTTGGTTTTATGGGATATAGTCCCAGCAAAACTTGTACCAGTTCCACAACTAGTTCTTTGAAGCTAGTACTGGTTCTAGTTTGGCGTTGTATGACCTGGTTCACACACGGCAATGATAATTGCGCAATTCTTGAGTTTATAGAAGAGGGAGGGAAAGAGAATGATAGGGGGTACAGAATTGCCCGTACTCCAATTCCGTTTTGTTTTGTCATTCGCAATTTTCAATACTGCAGGTTGATATACGAAAATTGCTGAAACAAACTTTTCCTGTGTGAACACAAGAGCAAGTTCAAAGGAGAATTGAAGAAGCATTGGGCAATTATAATTGCCGTGTGTGAACCAGGAATAACTCATGATTTTTGTTTGAAATTGTCATCCTTAGACCTAGTTCTGGGAAGCGTTCGAAGAACAGCCACGAGTACTAAAGAACGGTTCTAGAACCGTACCATGAGGGTCTATTGGGCCCAGAGTCACTAATATTTAATTTTTTATTTAGAAGGTGGTAACATATTTTTTATTAGTGTCCGACCGAACAGTTCGGCCAAAAAACTATATTTTGTGGGTTTTTTGATATCGAGAGGCAATGATGACAAATTTTGGTATTGGAAACATGTTTGTTGAGCCGATTTAATTCGATTTTGTGTATAAAATTTAAGAGAAAAGCCGAAGTTTAGCTATAAAATTAAAAGTTCGGCCGCCGAACTATTTTCAATTTAGCCGAACTTTTTGAGGCCGAACAGTGAATTCATTGCTTAACTACAGACTTTTCTTCAAATTTGACACTAAAAATAGCATCTAATCAGTCCAATAAACATTTTTAAATCCGCCAAATTTACTATTTTTATGAATACGGGGGTTAAACTATAACCAATTACTTGCAGTTGTTTAAAACGTACATACTTTTACGTATCTTCAAAAGATGAGCAAGCAAAGCTTAAAACCAATCTTTAGTACAAAAAACTTTTAATTTAAAAACAAAAAATATACACTTCACTAAACTTTTCCATAAAATCACAATTTATTATATTAAATAATCACATTAGTTATTTTTAAATTTACTTAATTTTTATTCCACCAGACTTTATTTTTGCAACTACTCCTATATAAATTTATTCCTATTTTAATATTGAATTTCAATTCAATCTCTTACATTATTTTTTTTTTTTTTTGAGAAAACTGCACCTATTTTCTAGCTTAAGACATTTACAACTTATTTTAAATTCGATTTCTAAAAAAAAAAAAAATCAAACCTCTCCCTACATCATTAATCATTAATTTAATTTAAAACTAAACATTTGTACACACAAGTTAATCAGCCACAAATTCAAATGTTTAACCAACTAGAAAACAAGCATTTAATATGTGCAGTTTTATAAACTGCATTTAAAAAAGTTTAACTTAATATTTGAGATAATCCCTCTACTTAAAAATTATAAACATTGGCGTTGATGATGTGGATTTCTAGTTAATATGGTCGTTGTTGGCTGGTTGGGAATTAAAAAAAAAAAAAAAAACAAAAAAGTTTAAAACTCAGATTTAATGTAATGGAATTATCATTTTGAGTAAGTAAGATGGAAAAAAAACCATACTGTACATTAAATGTGACCATTAAATATAAGGATATTAGGGAGATAATTATTTTCTACATTCATTCAATAGATTTAGAAGATTTATTAAAAATTTGTTTGACATTTTTTCTTAAAATTCAGTAATTTTTACACAAAATTACCATTTATGAATTATATTTCCTAAATAATATTCAGAATATTTTTTTTATCATACCACAAGGATCAAGATTCATAATTTTTAAAAAAATTTATGTTAAAAAGGAAGTTTTTTTTGAGATCAAATTTAATTTAAAATTGTCGAAAATTTTTGAAAGACGGAAAGAAATGAAAATTAGATTGATAACACAATCAGGCACAGACAAATGCATTTATTTGTATGTGCTTATATAACCTAATTTGTATTTAATAGTCTTTGTGCGAATGGGGGGAACAATTTCCCTCAAAGAACCTATCCCGTGACTGGTTAAAGCAGTACTTATCCCAGGACTAGTTTGATTAAGCAATGTTAGTTAAGCGAACCAATTATACTGTAATAAAGCACACGGATATTAGCTAATTTCGTAATTTCTGACTTATTTATAATTTGTTTTTTGACAATTTTGCTGGCTCAATTTTAAAGTCTTGTTTTTTAATCAAAAAAATAGCTAATTTTTTTATATAAAACATGAAGGTGAAGCATTTTTTACATTATAACATTTTTATTTTTTGAAAAATTATACTTTTGTGACACCTTCCATAAGTAGGGTTAGTTAAGATATTATTTTTGGTTTGCCCTGGGAAATATCACAATGTGTCTAAACTGTGGCACTTTTCCATGACGACGCCATGTTAAAAATACTGTGCACTTCCATATAAATAGTTCGGGCAAGGACCTGTTTTTGTCACCTTGGGGCCTATCCTGTGTGTCATCAGTGACCGCTTCCTTTGTCCATAATTAGATTACACATTAGTTTCAGATCCGTATTCAGCACTTTTGAGTAGTCTACTAAAGTATAGCCCAATAGCCGTTACGTATCCACTAAAGTACATCTAGCAGAACTACACATTACAAAATAATGGGTAAAGTAATGTATCGACATATGGCCCCATGCATTACAATACACCTTACTTCACTGATAAATTTTACAGGAGTTGAGCCTAAAGTTATGGGCGGACTCATTACCTAGTAGGGGGTAAAGTAACTGGTTACTTTTATTGTTACCGGATTTAGAAAAATAATGTGTCTATAAATAGATTTTCATAAAAACAAATTTATAAAAATAAACTATAACAAATAATTTTTTTTAATTAAATTAATAACATGTTCTCGCTGAGATTCGAACCAGGGTTCTCTGGTTGTTAGGGGAGAACGCTACCAACTGAATGGAATGCTTAAAATGTAAATGAATTGTTGTGCTCCGAGTTTTCGTTTGTGATTTTACAAATATATAACTTATCCTCAGGCTTACAAAAAAATCACAAAGTAATGTGTCTAAATATAGATTTTTGAAAAAATATTTCAAACATTACTTTACGTTTAAATTTCATGCATTATATAATTGATAATCGGTAAGTCATTAATTTAGGTTTTTAAATAATGTAAAAGGTAATAATGTATCATTACATGGTAACCCATGAGTGTAAAATTTTTTGTAACTCATTACTTTATGTTTTAAAATAATGTTGAAGGTAAGATGTATACATTACAAATAATGCTGAAGGCAAGGAGTATTCATTACGAAGTAATTCATTATGTAACCCAGTATCGGTAACCCATTACTTTTAGTTGGGAACTAATGATACAGGTAAGTTACCAATTACAGGTAAGTTACCATTACCAAAGTTTTGCTGGGTAACCAATAGCCGTTACATATCAGACATGTCGAGTAAACCAATAATTTGAATTGTTATCGTAAAAAAAATGGCTACAACAAATTAAAAGTGGTAACTAAACAGGTGAATAATAAATTAAAAGAGGCTTAGTCACATTATTGTTGTCACGTACAGACAAATTACTTTAAGTGCTTGACAGAGTTGATCTTGGATATATATACGATTAAATATCAATATTGAAATAACGTTTTTCTGCTATTTAGCAAAGTTTTCTGCATTTCAACTCTTTCTCTTTAATTTCAATGAAATTCTAGGTATAGATTTGGCTTTTGGCTTGACGCTGTCGAACAATGTCACTAAGACGATTAAAACTAGCGTTTCAGATTTATGAAAGTTTTTGTCATATCGGGAGTAAGCACATTTGCAATTTTACTAAGGCTGATGGTAAAATATTATAAATTTTTTTAAAAATTTTGAAAATTGTAAAATTTGTGGTTTGATCAAAAATTTAAGCAAATTTCAAAGTTTTTTTTTATTATTAATAATCATATACTTACAAATTGAATCCTATTACCCTAACCGAGCACTAGATACTACTGGCTTTCGGCGCGTTGTAGCGAAAACAGAGCAGTGGACTCTGGTGGGAATCGAACCCACGACCCATGCACTGATAAGGCCAGCACGCTACCAAATAGCCTATCGAGGAGCACCTCATTTTCCCACTTCATTAACCTCATTTTTTCAATAAAGATCGAAAAAAAGTGGATTTTTTTTTTAATACGACGTATTGAATTTGAAATTGCTATTTTTTCTATTGGTTTGACATAGATTCCCAGGTAGGATCAATTTTAAATCCAAACTTAAATCCAAAATTAAAAAATAAAATAATATTTCTTAAAAATAAGTTTTCCCTTATAAGAGATATGGTTTAATGTGAATATGGAAAAACTAAATATAGGTGTGGTATAATGTGATAAGTCAAGGTAACTTATATAAAAAGCCCTTTTTGCATGTTATAAAAACTAAACTTTACATGGCATGTCTGATTTTTAAAGCGTTTTTGTTTTCGCCGTACTTTGTAAATATTGTGTGTTTTATTTTAAAGGTGGACGTATTCATTCAACCATATAAAAAAGGCTATACCAGACGTCGGGACATTTTAAATATTGTAAAATTTGTTTTCGGCTAATAGGAGTGCTTTTTTATGGTCATGTTAAATAAAGCAGAAAAAACACCATAAATAAGATTTAAATTAAAAAAAAAAAAAAAAATTGCAGACAAAAATATATTTAACACCTTCTTTTTTTTTGCTATAAACTTGAAATTTAAAAAAAAACTAGTCTTTACTTAATAAATTTTCTCATAAATAATAAATATTTTCTTCACTCCCCCTTCTCAAATGATCAACAACAGGCTCATCTTGTGAAAATCCTAAAAACAAAATTTTGTGATAAATTTATTGTTTGACATTAAAATGCTTGTAAAACTTTCTACACTATCATGTTTGGATGGTTTTCTACCATTTATTATCTATTAACCATAAATAATAATGTATACGACTTATAATAAGAGGCCTGTCTAAAACTGTTTTTTTCTTATATTTAAATATTTTTGTATTACTCACCTTCCCATGGACAACCGACAATTTCAGCTCTTAAACAAACTGTACGATCATATTGACCATATGGATAAATGCGTATTTTTGAGGCAAAAATTATTGGTTGTAAAGAATTTTCCACTTCACTGTAAGTATTTATATTGCCAGGTAAAATCTGTAAAAAGGGAGAGATAAATGAAATAATAAGAAGAAAATATTTGTTTGTCAAATTGTGTAAAAAAAGATTAAAATATTAAATAAATACAGAAATAAGAAAACAATTTTTTGGATTGGTATAAAGCATTTATTTTTATGTAACAAATAATTTCGGAAGTCGACAAATTATTGTTTTACAACTTTGTGAAAAAAGCAAAGTAGCACAAAGTAACACCGAACAGTTCGGCCAAAAACCCATATTTTGTCGGTTTTTTGATATCTAGAGGCAACGATGACACATTTTGGTATTGTAAACATGTTTGTTTAGCCGATTTAATTCGATTTTGTGTATAAAATTTAAGAGAAAAGCCGAAGTTTAGCTATAAAGTTAAAAGTTCAACCGCCCAACTATTTTCAATTTGGCCGAACTTTCTGAGGCCGAACAGTGAATTCATTGCTTAACTACAGACTTTTCTTCAAATTTGACACTCAAAATAGCATCTACTCAGCCCAATAAACATTTTTCCATCCGCCAAATTTGTCCATAATTCTTTAAAATACCGAATACAGACCAAATGCATTTTCTAGCCAAACTGTTCGGTCGGACACTAATAATTACATTATTCGTCACTAGTAAAAGTTTCAAAATATACCTTATCCGTGAATTAGTTAATACCCCAGTGAACACATATTTAAAATTTAGGATTTCTAACTTAAGGGGTACAGGCATCCTTTGAATAGGTAAACTTATCCATTTTTCTGCCCTCACAAATTTTTTAAAATTCTATCTAGGAAATTGCCTACACGAATAAATACACGACTTAAATACTAGACTTCAATTTGTTAGCTTCAGGTACATTTGCAGGCCATTAAGGCGAAAGCTTCTAGAAGAACATTATTGCAAGAAACATTTATTTAACCCTCAAACCAGCCTAAGCTTTTTTGCAATGAAATTTATAACACGAATTCGACAAGAAAAATAAACAATATATTATTCTAGCAATTTTTTTATTTCGTTTCCTACTTTAGGCAATATAAGCGAAAATAGCTTTAGAAAGAATTTCAAAAGTTAATCCATAAATAAAAATAGGTTAAAGCATAAATTATTCCTCTTAGATATACAGAATTTCTTAGACGAGTTATAATGAAACTAATGCAGTTTCTACACCAGGGGTGCCCAAGGCCTATGCGCTTGGTGCTCATTTGTTTTTGTAAAAACACTTAGCTATAGGCTGTGTGTTTTAATACACATATAGAGCGCTCAGCACTAGCAATACGAAATACACAAACAACTTTGTCTTATTAGTTTTTTTGTCGTTCTTCACTGTATACACGCAAGCTCAAAGCAACAACACTTTCGTATGCTTTGCTGGTAAACATTGAAATATTTTTTTCTTTTTTCTTTGTATGGATTGGTTTTTACAACAAAAAATATTGAATAAAAATTAGTTTTTCTTTAAATGTATTGGTGTTTGCTCTTCCATAAGGAACTTTTGGGCACTCCTGTTCTACACCATGTTAATGAAAAATTTTTTAAGCTTTATGAAAATGCTTCATAGTTTTAATGAAACTATTTTTAACAAAACCTGTTCAGTAGTCGTATGCAATGTTTAAAAATAATATGAAATTTTGCATAAAATTTTATGAAAAACATCATTAATCAATGAAAAGTTTAAATGGACAAATTTCAGTGACAAATTATAGATCTAATGCAAAACTTCATTGATTTAATGCAGATAATTCTCTGAAAAGTCTACTTCCGGATATCATGACCAAACGCCTTTAGCAACAAACTCGAAATTTATATATACATATGTTAGCTGGTACATTATATATTTAATTGTTGAACACCACAATAAGAACATAGTTCAAATGTTAGCATTCGCTGGAACTTGGATTTTAAACATTTTTAAGGGGAGGTACAAAAGAAAAAAAATGTTTCTTGAGCCGTGGGCAAATGAGGATTTAAGAAAAATCGTCCGCTACAAAAAGTTAACAAACTTATTAAAAGAGGATATTCCTTAGAAAAATAACTCAGTTTCCTTCTTAATATATTCCGATATTTAAAACCACCGATAACGAAGTAAAGCTTTTAATCTATTTGTTATTATATAAAAGCAAATTTTTTCGCCCATTTTTTTTTGCAAAATTTTTCTCCGTGACGTTTATTTTAAAAATGTTATTCCAAAAAATAATTTTCCTCTCCATGGAAATTTTTTAAAGACTTCAATGCTTCCACCTGTTTTTAACCCATGTTTCACCAACCAGAGAATCTGCTGTTCGGCTTAGTTTAAATTTCAAATATATCGCTCATTTACTGCAAGACTGACATAACTCAAAAAACACGATTTTGCAGAAAACGTGTTTAAAATTTTCAATCAATATCTGCCTCGCTCGACCCTTTCTCTATTTATTTGGTCACGGTTTTTATAAATAGGGGTATTTAATGTAATTTTCTCTTAGTGCGAGTTGTGTGCGAATTCGCTAATTATCGAGAGTTTCATAAGTAGCACAATTTCTTTATGAAGTATATACTCTTTGCACCCACTTTAAAGAAAATATTAAATATATTATCCTCTATCTCGAAAAGTATACATGATATTAATATGAAATTTTAACACAATACAAAGCATGATGTAAGTAATAAATCTGCACCATTAACTCAAAAATCGCGTTCTTTGACTTATGACAGTCTTAAAGTATATGAGAGATATGGTAACATTAAGAATTGTATTTTATTTTTTAGTTAATTTTTTATAGACAGAATAAGAAGAAAACATTTTAATTGAACAATATAAGGAACACAATGGATATGCCAGACTGTAGCAGTTTCTTCCCCTCCAAGGACAAAAGAAAGAAAACAAATATCTAGCTTTGATGATATATGCTGCTGGTTTTGCCAAAAAATATATCGGTTAAAAAAGCTTTAAATATTGTATTTGCAACTTTTTTTCCTAAATATTTTTTTTTTCAATTTTTTGCAGCTGGTTTTTTCAAATCATTTATTTTCCTCGAATTTTATTTCCCATAATTTTTTTGACAATTTTTTTTTTACTTGAAGTTTGTTTTCCAAATTGGTTGGTTTTACTGCTTACATATGTTTCAAATATGTTTGTTTATTTTCCCTACACTACACTGAAAAAATTATCTGCATGATATTAAAGAACATTTGCATTAAACTCTTCATTACAAGCTTTCATAAAATTTTAGGAATAATATGATTGTCTTTATTTAAAGTTGTACTCCCTAAATGAAATACGTAAACTATTTTAACTAATCATATTTTTGTTCAATTTTAAACAAAAACTTACCTCTTTTCCCTGTGTATTTTTCCATCTCTTCCAGCTGGTAAAACCCGGACGCCAATATTCCAACACATACGCCTCTGTATACTCTTGACCCTGACCTTTGCCAAAACGACCCTGCGTACGTATGGCTGTAACCACATGAACCGATAAAAGGTCAACTTGCAGATATTCTTTTAAAGCATTAGAGACCATATGTTTGGGACACCAAGCACCACCATTATTATCGGTTTTCAGTCTAATAAAAAAGAAGAAGAAATAAAAAAAAATACATAAATTACAATTATTGTCAAGTAATATGAATCAAAGCATACACTCCAAGAAGAAAACGAAAAAAAAATCCTATAAATTAATTGACATTAAATGACAGGCCCCACATTGGGTTTTTCGTGCTGGTTGTTTTTTTTTTTTTGCAAATCTAAAACCAAAACCACCTTATATTCAATATCGCCAAACGTCATCGTCTACAAAAATAAAATTTATGTTTATTTGTTGTTGTTGTTGTTGCTGTTGTTAGTGCCTTAAATGGTACGTGGTGCAGCCAGCTACATAGAGCAGTTAGTGAGTAAGCTTTTTGGTCATATCATCAACAAACCATAAGGCAAACTAATATAAGTCAGCACAATGGGTCAGAGATGTGGAAAGTTTTGAATACCCAGGTATGGGTGTGGTGAAGTAATGCATTACATTGTAATATATACTCCTCACCAGTATCATTATTTTCATACAAAAAGGAATGTGTTACCAATACTGGCTTACATAATGCATTACTTCCAACAAAAAGGAATGTGTTACCAATACTGGCTTACTTAATTTATTACTTATACTCCTTACCTTCATCAGTATTTCAAACATAAAATAATGAGTTACCATTAATTGCGCACTCATGGGTTACCTTGTAATGATACATCATTATGTTCTACATTATTTCAAACATTACATAATGCATGAAATAACAATGTAAAACAATATTTAACATATTTTTTTGAAAATCTATATTTAGACATATTACTTTGTGATTTTTTGTAAGCATGAGGGTAAGTAATTTATTTTTAACATCACAAATGAAAACTCGAAGCACAACAATTCATTCATATTTTAAGCAAACCAATAATCGTCACAAATATGTGACGATAGCTCAGTTGGTATAGTGCTCGCTTAACAACCAGAGACCCCATGTTCATATCTCAGACCGACAACATTATTTAGTTAAGTAGAACAAATATTTGTAATAACTTTTTTTATACATTATTCTTTTTATGAAAATCTATTTATAGACACATTACTTTTCACAAGCTCGGTAACCAGTTACTTTACATTATGGCAATACTTTACTTTACCCATTATTTTGGGAATGAGTGATTTTGCTACGTAGAATAAAGTTCTGAGAACAAAGATTAAAACAGAGCATAGTTTTAGAAGTGTTTGTAGATTACTAACCCAGTTTCGTAACCTTCACATAATATAAATCAAAAATATGGATTTTAGATTTCTCTTTTATCGCGCATTAAAAATTATAATACTACATTTACACTACAATTTAAAACTATAAGCTTTTAAAAACTCCAATAACAGATAAAACCAAAATTTTAAATAGGACCCAAAAAAGGCTCTTACACTTACATTTTTATATAGGAAAAGATCGTTGCAAATATAGTTAAAATCAAATGAAGATTCACTTGAAAACAGTAGTAATAGTAGCCATTTTGACATTATGAGGCTCATTGTCTCTTGAAAACCTTCCCTTACACACAGTTTTTTCTTAACTAAAAATTATAAATATAATGGATTTTTACACACAAAGAAATAAAGTGCCAACCGAATTATAAAGTGTATATTAAGGTTAACAACTTATAAATTTAGTTAGTACAACGATATTAACATTAGATTTCTGAATATTTTGAGTGTTTCAACTTAAATTCAGTTGAATTAACCGAATTTTGTTGTGAAAACTAATGTTCAGTTTTACCAACCGACTGACATGCGTATTAACCGAATTTGAGTCGCAGTACCAGAATTTCAGTTGGCAAATAGCTAAATTTTTCTCTGTGTGTACCCATTTCTGATAGCGCCGCAAGTTCATTGTAGGGTGTTGAAATTTGGCCAATATATGTAAAATGTTGCCCTTTATTATAATTTTTGAGAGAACCCAGAAAATTCCACCAAGTGGTCAAAATAGGCCACCCTACTCAAAATACATTCTTATATACATTTTTTTATTTTGCGAATTTAAAGAATTTAATATGATTTCTGCAAATATAATAAAACCGGCAAAAATGCATATTTTTTTTTAAATAATTGCGGCTTTGTTCTTAAGTTCTAATATCATATAAAGTTTTTTCAGTGTATTTTTTATATTTTTTGCCGGAATCTCTAAATTGATGTAGCTTTAATATTTTTAATTTGCTTTAAACTTATCCCTCCAACAGGTAAGGCTGCCTCAAATGCCTCAAATGAGCGTTTTATACTTATAAATTAATATATTCCGATAAATTTGCTAAATATTTTGCAAAGAAATTTTTTGTGTGCCGTCCACGGTTTAGAAGCGAGAAAGCTTCAAAGTTTCGTAAATTTCAAAAACTAATTATTTTTAAAAATATATAGTTTTCAAAAATCTATAAAACCAACTTTAGTTGACTAAAAACTCTTTATAATAAAATATAAGTAAGATTGAAGCTTTATCTTTAATAATATGTCCTTACTTTAGTCCAAGGCCTCACAGGATTTTATCAGGATTCCTCTAAAGGACATCGTTTTAACTTATAAACTAGTAGACGAATTTTTATGAAATTTTGCAGAAAGAAGACATTAAGTACTAATAGCAAAGCGTTGAACAATATAAATTGAATTTTAGATACTTTTTCGCCAAATATTCGCTTTTTCCAAAAAGCGGATATCTTCTTAAATAGAAGCAGAAAAAAAATAGTTTTTCAAGCGTAGTTATATCTTGGCAAGAGAAATATTTTTTGTCCAAAACTTCTCTTCTATATGCTTTTGTTTTCAAAATATTTTGGCTGATATCGCCTAAGGCAACGATAAACAATTTTGTTGAAAAACTAATTATTTGTTTTTCGAGTGGATCACATGGTATGAATTTCGTTGGAAAACATCGTTTTCCAGTTAGAGGGTTAAAACCGACAAAGTTTTTTCGCCGTTAAAGATAAATGACTATCGCGGGTGGATTTAGCATGCTCAAACATCGGTTAACACATATACAAAAGGTTATTCATGTGATACCAAACAGTTTTTAAAATATGTTTCACCAAGTGACGAATATTTTTGAAACTCCTCATATAATAAAAAAATATATAATTGTGCTTCAAAAATTTCAACTGCTTTTGTCCCATAATGCAACCAACTATATAACCACTTAAAGTGGTTCGTCTTCTTCCTATTTTGTTTTTTTCTTAGCCAAATGGTTTTTGATTTGGTATATATTACTCTTCTGTTTTTTTTTTTATACATATAATACCGATTTAAGTGGCGTTTTTAAGATTTGTTTTCTGTTTCTTTTAGTGAATATTTTTATTTATTTTAATGTAAATTGCGTTTAAAAGCCGTTTTAAACGTCAATTCTTTTAGCCATGTTATCATTTAGAAATTCGTTAAATAAAACCACAAGAGCTTAACAGAAGAAAAAATTAAACCAGCAAAATTATAGAAAGAAACCCCCCTTGAATGAAAATCGCTTCTGGTGACTTGTTAAGTTCGTTATGATGATATTTTTAGTTGCTTCTTCTGGTCTTCATTATGCTGCGGTATTGCAATATTGTCGTTTGGTTTCCAGCTTCTCCTTTGGTATGTAATAAATGTTTATGGCTTGAGTTTCTTTTTTTTTTTCATTTCGCAAAACTCAGCAGGATGTTGTCGTGGTAATTAAGGATTAATTTTTTTTTGTTGTTATGGTTTTTTAGCTGTTTTTTGTACTTTTTTTTCTGCTGGCGTTTTAACTGTCTTGAGCATTTATTGAAATGTTAATTCTTTTAAAATAGATTTTTTTGGTATCTTGAATGATTTTTGAAGTTTTCTGTTTTATTTTTTGTAGTTAGAGGGGATTTATATTAAAGGTTTTAATTGAAAAATCATTCAGTGTAAGGAAAACAATAATCATAAGTATAACTTGAAAATAAATATAACATAAATAATGTGAATTTATATAAAAAAAAAAAAGATAAGCTCTTAAATAAAGATCTTTCAGAGTCTGAAATTTCTAAAAATTTTAATTTTGAGGGATTTAAATTTTGAAAGGATTTTAACAACTTTTTATCGCTGAAAGTGTCGTTAATTTAAAACAATAAAGATAAGTTTAAAAAATATCACAAAAAAATACTTTTTTCAACTGAATTATGCCTAAGATCATTTTTTTTTTTCTTGTGGAGTTACTCAAAACGTATTGGCCTATTATGTCAAATTAAAAAAAGTTCATAATCTACAGGCAAAATGGTGGTCGCACTTGTAAAGTCAAATTTTTGTTCAACAATTTACCATTTTTGAACATTACTGGCTGTAGAGTACATATATATATAAATAAAATTACATTCACAGCCTTTCTTAAAGTTAATTTTTTTAGAAACGGTTAAAAAAATAATAATAATTATAAAAGTTCTGAGAAAAACGTAAATGAATTAAGGTACATTTTCAGAGAAAATTGATGATTTTTAAGAGTTTTTTTTTTTTAAATTTAATACAATTTTATTAAAAATAAAAATTATGTTTTTCGACCTTTAATTGTGCAATGAAAATGAAAATTATTCAAGTTCGAGGCCATACTCTATATTTCTTTATTAGGATATTGTCCTAATAAATAATCTATAAAGTTTTTGTTTTTAAATTTATTAATTAACCACTTTCATGAATGTGTTGATAGATCTATTTCGGGAATTTTTTTTTTGTCACTTCTTTCAAAACGTGTTCTGATGATAGGAACCTAGAAAATTCCCGAAATAGATCTATCAACACATTCCTGAAAGTGGTCAATTAATAAATTTGAAAACAAAAACTCTATAGATTATTTGTTAGGACAATATCCTAATAAAGAAATATAGAGTATGACCTCGAACTTGGATAATTTTCATTTTCATTCTTTTTTTAAAGTATTGAATTCCCGCATCTTTCACCGCTGCTCTATTCATGACAATTTAAAAATGTTTTGTCTCCGAATGTGCTAGTAATCTTAAAAATTTATTTTTTTTTTTGGGTTGGGGTGATAACAAAATAGATATTGGCCAAAAACAAAAAAAAAGTCAGGCCAACAAATTAACATTTTAATTTTTAACATTAAATATTTTTTTTGTTATAAGAGATATCTTTTATGTTTACCTTGCATAAAAAATTATCTCTGTAAAATTTGTCATATCGGTTCACATTTGCCAAAGAAGCAAGCACTTAAAGAATTTCTATATGCGAGGTGGTAAACTTTGGTGTCATACACTTAGAATATTATCTAGGTAAAGACCACTGCAAATGTAGTTAAAAACAAATGAAATTTCACTTAAATAAAGGATGACTTACATTTCCGTAAATTCAACTAACATTGTCATTTGTTTTTTAATTTGCGAAAATTTTTTCCAAGAGAACTAAACACACTAAATTTCGTAATAAGAATGATTGAGATTTAATTAAAAAAACATAAAAAACCATAACATAAAGTAAACTTCAAGTAAAGGTAATAATAATAACAAAAATTAAATCAAAATGAAGTTCCAAATTATCACTTAGGTACTTTAGGATAATCGTTAATAAAGTTGGATTTTCTCATTTAATTGTAATTATAAATTTTAATAATGTCGAAATACGAAAATCAATGCAGGCTTTTAATCCCTTTAATATTTGTACATTCTGCCATAGTTCAGCCAGTTCAGGTGAAGAACCCTCAATTTGTTCAGTCGATACATTTAAAACCTAACTCCATCGAAGTTGTTCCTTGCACATTGATAAAACGATAAAGCATCTTTGAGAAAAATATTTTTTGAGGTAAAGTAATTGTTAGTATGAAATTTCTAAATTACAAGAACAAAAATAATATTTCTTTAAACGGTCCTAAGCCACATAAAAAAAATTAGATAAATCACAAAAAGACTTAGAAAAAATGCTTTTTTTTGCAGTTGTATATTTCGGCCAAGAAAAGAAAAAAATAAAAAATGCTTTTACATTTATAAGGTATAGACCTTTAAGCTTTATTATAGAAAACAAATAAAAAGTATTGAGCACTTTGCATTTTTACTCCTGGTTGACCTTTTTCTGGAACTGCCCATATGTTAGTAAAACATTAACAAACATTTATTTTTTTTTTATAAATGTTGATTTTAAGAAGAAGAATAAAGGTTTTTTCTCTAAAAATTATAAACACTATTAATTTTTTAATTAGACTAGACTAGTTTATGCCTCTTTTTATGGACAGGCGTCATCAGTGATTTTCCATTTAATTTTTTTTAGTTTTTTAAATAACAAAAAACTACTGTAAAAAATTAATGCAAAATTATAAAACAGTCATTTTATATAGTTTGTTTTTTTTAAATGAACTACTAGGTTAGTAAAAAATTTTATTTGTTCTACAAATGACTAAAAATAAAGAAACTGTATTAAACCCCAAAACAACTACATATTTTTAAAGCAGAAGTTCCCTGAGTGAAGTAATCACCCCATGTAAGTAAAGGGTATCTCAAATGGCAATATTCTAAAAGCCTAGGTCCTTACCTATATCTCCTCTAATTTGTATGTGAAATGGGCCAGTAGTATAGAAGTTCTATACGTATTACCACTTTTTTTTTGAACACACCACTGTACGGTGATGAGGATTTAAAATACTTTTCATTAGATGCCAAATTTATATACAGTTTTTTTGGAAGAAATATGAAAGAAAAAGAAGCGAAAAGCACAAAATGGGTAATTTTTCACCCCACTGTTTAGCCTTTAAATGTGAGATTGGGCAGCTAAAAAATTAAACATGGGTCACTTGTGTTTTGATTCTTTATAACATATTCAAATCTCAATGCAATCGGAAGTAATCCATGAACGACCTCTCCATGTTAGACATAATTACATTTCGGCATTGCTTTGAAAATCTCGTTAAATAATAAACAAACATAATTTTTCATAATTATTTTTATTTATTTTCATTTTTGAAGTTATTGTCTTATTTGAGTAGGTCATAAAGTCCCCCTTTTATTTCAAATAAAACAAAAAAAAAAACTCTAAATCTCTATTTTGTAACAATTGTTATCATTACACATCATAAACACCACAATTAAGAAAATTTTTCCTAAAAAAATGGACTAAATAATGATGTGGTGATAATACCACATCACATATAAAAAGCACTTATAACAAAAATTCGTCTTTGTAATATTTTCTGCCGAAATACTAAAAAGATAAACATTTCATAACCATAAAATTTTAAATTTTTGTAACAAGTTCTTGGTATATGATATAAGAGAAATGTTATATTTTTTTAAATTATTTTCCAGCTGCACTTTACAAGTGCAATTACAAACATTGAAATATAAATAATATACAGGTAACATCATTCTAAGCTTTTCCCTTGTGTAGATGTAGTCTTTTTTATGATGTTTATAGTTGAATTTAGATCTTAAAACAAAAAAATATATAAAATTGTGTCGGCTTTTAAGGCTTTGATGTTTTCAAGAGTTTTATTTTTATACTGAAATTGTTCTTTATACTGAATTATAGACAAGTTTAAGTTTCTTGGAAATTTCATATGGAGTGAATTTAAGTTTATCTTTGTCTTGGGAAATTATTTTGATATGAAAAAAGATATTTCATCAAGAAGTTAATGTTGAAAAGCATCACAAATTTAAAACATATTCAAACAATTTTAATTAAGAAATAAAAGTAATAAATAATAAATTAATTTTTTACGTGAAATCAAGACAAGGTAAATATTTATTATATTAATATTTAGGACAAATTATTTTTTAAGATTCCAATTATTTACACGAAATTACATTTTTTTTGGTAAATAACAATCAAATAAAAACTACCGTATGTACAAAAAATACATCATAGATTTCGCTAAAACTCACAAAATTTGGGAAATAGTAGAAATTAGATTACATATGATTTTCTAACAATTGTGAATTGTTGTGGTGTTTGTCTTAGCTATCTTCTGCAATTACAATTAAATGTAAAATCGACCACGTGTAATTGAAACTGGTTTTAGCCACAGCAAAAATCGACCTGACTTTAGATCAAGCGGTTAAAGCGCCTGTCTAAAGTGTAGTGCGAAGTGCATGTGGCAAAGAAAGCAGGTTCAAGCCACGGTCAGGATTGCATTTAATAAATAAAACATTTCATATAGATGCAATCAAACAATAAAAACCATAACAAATAATTACAGTATTGTCAAAAGGATTACTGATGAAGGTTGTGTTACCAGAAACTGCGCAGTCTAATTCAATTAAAAATTTACAATATGGTTATGATTTTTAGAAAAGTATGCTTACTCTTCTCTACCACGCCTATCTCAAACAATTGAAAATATGTGCATATTAATTATAGTATTAATTAATTGCACACTGTCTAAGAAGACGATGAATAAAATTAAAAAATCCCCAATAGAAAATATGCACTATTTATATCAAAGTATGCATTAATAAGTTGCTGAAACTTGAATTTGCTGATTTGCAAAAACATTTAGTTAACTATGTTATTATAAAATTAGCAGATTTTTTTGCTAAATATAAGTATGATAATAATAGCATAAATAATTTTGTTGAATCTACAAATATTTAGTTATATTTGAGCTAAATTTTAGTTAATTAAAAGTAACAAATTAATCTGTGTGCGCCCCGGTAGGCGCACACAAAAATTAAACCGTTAAACTCGGGCTAGGATGATGTTTTATGCATTAATCTGCTAGAGAATCTTCCAAAGAAGAGATTGAAACCATAATCTTGGATAAGCTCCTCCTACTGCAAAATTTTAGCTTTTTTCTCTTTTTTTTTAATGCGAAAACACATCTGCCCTTTTAAAATCAGCCATCTGCAAGTTTTTAGCAAACATTTCTGTAGATTTTAGCAAAATATACTGTTATTAGCATTTTACTAAATTTAAGGTAAATATAGCAAATTTGGTGTTAAAGTCTTAAAATATTTAGTCAAAGTTTTTGCTAATTTTAGCAGAGTAAATTGATATTTTCTTATATTATGTACACATAGAGCAATGAAATGCCAACCGAATTGAAAAGTGTATTTTAATGGTAACAACTTATAAATTCAGTTAGTATAACCATATTTACATTAGATGTCTGAATATGTTGGGTGTTGCAACTAAAATGCAGTTGAAATAACCGAACTTTGTTGTAAAACCTGACGTTCAATTATACCAACCGACTAAAATTCGAAACAACCGAATTTGAGACTGAATTTCAGTTGGCAAATATCTAAATTTTTTTCTGTGTGTATATTTAGTTTTTTTTTTTAATTAAAAGACCGCGATTTTTTTGTGGTTTTTTAATAGTTGAGTTTGCCCTCCTACCCACGGTTTTAAAATCTAAAAATTCGCCTACGTTAGGGCCTAGAGAGTTTATTCGTGTGAAAAAAAATATGAATTTTATTCACAGATGAGTAGCCATGTCTCCACGGTGGCACCCGATTTTGTCTTAAAAAAATGGTCTTTTATGAAATGGCCACCAGGATTGTCATGTTGACCCGAACTGCAAAATATAAAATTTTGAATAATATTTAATATTGTGATTTTCTTCTATACCTTTTTTAACAAAATATGTCCTTAGTTTTTTATAATTGTTTAAATATTGCGGTTTATATTGATTTATAAAGAAAGTAAAATGAAAATGTCATCCGAAATGAAAACAACGGATAATAGGTTATTTGTAACCACAAATTTTAACAATTGAACATGTAATCGCATATCCACATTATCTGATAATCGGAGGGAACCCATCAGCGGTAATTCTTGGTTATATAAAAAATATTGGGGAAAATACTTAACAGTTTTAGCTTATTTCGGAGATTTGAATGTACAGAATCTGTGATTTTTTTTTTTATTTTAAAAAACTGTCTCAGTGATCTGATTTTTTTTTGTTTGGAAATCTTTAACTGAATTAATTATTTTTGCTTTAGGAAATAAATACCTTGAGACTTTTCTCAAGGAAACATTTTCTGAATAAGCGATTTTCAAGAAATTAACGATGGAAAAATTACATAGGAAAGGAGGATTTTTATACTCCAAAATACTTCAGAATTCAGTCTCTTGATTTTGGTATATTGAACTAATTATGAACATTAAAAAAAAAAACTGTTCTAAACTCGATTAAACAATTCATATATGTTCAAATATTTTCATATATGTTTGCATATATGTTCAAACATAGTTCCATATACGGGCAAATATGGACACATATGTTTTATATATGAGCATATATTTAAATGTGTGACATTCCATGTATGAAAACTCTACGCATACAAAGGACACATAGTGTTTATAAACGCTGTAACTTCCATATAAATAGGAACCAACTTCCCACACCAATAGCAGAAAATCAACAATTATAGAAAACCATGGTGGGCGTTGTGGTGTAATGGTTAGCGCGTTGGACTGTTACACACATGGTTCCCGGTGACGACAACATCAATTTAGAAAAATAATTTGTATGAGTTTTCTCTCACTTATATGTATTGCTGCGACCGCCTTCGGTGTTCCCATAGCACTTAACCCCACCGAAGTAAAATAATGAATCAGGGCTATGAAAAAAAAGCTTCAATAAATTCGCCAACTCTCATCAGGTGGCGAGCAACAACTGTTCTAACACTTATCTACTCGCGCAATTACAGTGTTGCCATGTTTGAAGCCCTTCATCTTTCGCCACCTTTCATCTCTCTATCCCATTTTTCCAAAGAAAGCAACACATTAATTAATAGGAAGAATTTCCTGAGTGTTGCTTCTCCTTTGGAAAAAAAAAAAAAAAAAAAAAACCAACAACCAACAACCAACAACCAACAACCAACAACCAACAACCAACAACCAACAACCAACAACCAACAACCAACAACCAACAGCCAACAACCAACAACCAACAACCAACAACCAACAACCAACAACCAACAACCAACAACCAACAACCAACAACCAACAACCAACAACCAAACCAACAACCAACAACCAACAACCAACAACCAACAACCAACAACCAACAACCAACAACCAACAACCAACAACCAACAACCAACAACCAACAACCAACAACCGCAGCACCACCATAAGTCGCTAAACATGTCTCCAAACGCTATGATTCCTCCTTTACATATTCCTTGTTTATTCAATGACCGGTGAGAAGATCAATTTTTAAATACATAAATTCAAAAATAGCCTCAAAAAAATAACCTCAATTTTGTAAGCAGTAACAACATTTGTATGCTTCCAAAATAGCGCTTAACCATCCATACAATAAAGCAATTAGGGAAGCATTCTGAACGCAAATGATATTATGTAGCTAAAGACGACAGCAAATTTTAGTAAATTAAATGAAATATCACTTGAAGTAAAGACAACTAACAATTCATTAAACTCAACTAACATTTGTCATTTGTTTTACTGTTGAAAAAATTACTAACAATTTTAGCAAAATGAACCACATATGTAAGAAAAAAATAAACAAATATTTAGTTTTTTACATAACAAAAACAACTGTAAAAAATTAATGTAAATTCATAAAACAGTCATTTGATGTGGTTTGTTTTTTAATGAACTACAAGGTTAGTCAAAATTTAATTTGTTCTACAAATGGCTGACATTTACATTAAAAGTAAAGAAACTGTATTACAATTCAAACAACTACAAATTTTTTAAAACAGAAGTAATCTGAGTGTAGTGCTTTCCTAAACGCATTCTTTGAAGCAGTAAAGAATGTTGTTAACAAACAACAATGCGCTTTTTATTGCCTATGAAGGCATGAATTTATTGATTTAAGAGCACATGAAAGAATCGATTTTCACCTGCTTAAAAGAGACATACCAGGGACATTGCGAACAAAAATTATGCCTTCTGGAGTTGCTTTAGAAGCGCAAGGTAAATAAAAAATTCATTCCAGAACTGTTTTTGGGTAAGCATTATTTTATGCTGGGTATGCCAAAGTTTACGTTTTCACTCAAAAAATTGTTATACTACCGGTTGCTAATATTTTCCCTGGAAGTCGAAAAAATATTATTATAATATAACAATTATTTACATTATGTAAACTATAGTTAAATAACTTTGAAATAGAGATTGAATCTTAGGTTTTTACAAAAATGCTGAAACCATGCACTTAAAAAAATTGTTTACATAGTGTAAACAATCTCAAAAATGGTGTTAAATTGTTCTAATAGTTTAAATATTATGAAAGTCTAAGAAAATTGTTTGTATACATAATTGCAGTTATCTACACAGTGTACAAAAAATATATAATTAATATACTTAAGAATCAAACAGCTTATTTTACAATTTACAAAGTGTAAACAATGTCAAAAATAGTGTTAAATTGTTCTAATAGTTAAAATATTATGAAAATCTAAAAAAATTGTTTGTATACATAATGGCAGTTATCTACACAATGTAAAATAAAATGTATAATTCATGAACTTAAGAATCAAACAGTTTATTTTACAATTCGATCCCCCAAATTTAAATTTAAAATCTATGAATCAACAAATTCTTTATATTATGTTAACTTAAAAAAAAAAACTATGTCAATCGGAAAAACAAAATAAAAGTGTAAATTTTTTCAACATAACTAGAATATCTAAATTAAACTAATATCCCTAGTTAAAATACACCAAATGTAAACATTCCTAATTATTTACATATATAACGTCAATTAAAGGTAAACAATCTATAAAAAAATACTCTTAAGAAAATTTCAAAATTAAATACTAAAATTTGATTATTCTTCCTTATAGCAGCAATTGCAAAATGTCCTAAGATGTTATAAAATCCATTTATTTTAATTATATACAATTACTTTTCAATTAAATTTAAAAGAATACTAAAATTAAATGCCTTTTCCTTATAATACACTTTTTGCCTCTTATTGGTGTATCTTTTGTTTTTTGCTAGATTTTTATTTTTCTAAACTTCAATTTAAATTAATTCCTTTACAAATAGTTTTTGATACTAGAGAAGAAGAAAAAATAAAATAAGAATGCATAGTATTTAAATATCGCTAGCTTCTCAACAGACATTATAGTATCGTCTTACCCATGATTAACTAAATGACAGTTTGTTTTCTGATGCTACTCCACAAAAAAAAAATCACATACACTCAAAAACATTCATAGCATTTTCATGCAGACTTTTTTTTTTTAGAAGCAACAAGAAGAAAATACATTAAAAATACACTGAAAATTAAAAAAAAGAGGATGTAAAAAATACTAGTACTTCTAGAAGAAGAAAATAAAAATATATGAAAAGGCGGCGTTAGTAGAAGTTGAAATTAAAAAAAATATCACAAAGTTTGATTAGATAGTTGTTAGTCCGGTTGGTTAGTTGGTAACACATACTATTGCAAAAACAAAAAAAAACCATACCGCTCTTATAAAGGAAGGTAGCCTAAGAGCATATTTAAAATTTTTAAGATGCATCAGTTGGAGAAGTTGAATAAAATGTTTAATAATTTACAATCAACGCATTATAGTTTAAAAAGTTTAAAAATGCATCATGACAAACACAAAAATTTAGTATTTCATGCAAACCGGAACCGGAACCCTATAAGAAAGTTATAGAAAATGATAGTCATAAGACCAATCATAAAAACCTGCATTTTTTATCTGGGCTCTTTTCAACTTGTTGCAATTCCTTCGTGATATTAATAAACAATTTAATAGAATTTTTTTTTCGTAAATTCAATGAAGAATTTCATTATATCCAGGAAATTTTATTGATATTACGACATTTTTTATAAACTTTTTTTTCATAAAATTTCATAGTTTCATAAAATATTCTTACGATTTTTTAAATTATCTCTTCATAAATTTAATGAAAATTTTCTTTCCAGCTATGAAATTATTTTAAAAACTTATTTTTTTATTTTTTCATAAAATATCATAGTTTCATTAATTTTCATACATCTTAAACTTTAGTTTTAATATTCTTAGGTTAGGTTAAGAAGTGTTATGTGCCTAAGGGCACATCTTCACTCGGAGACCAATTGTGAATCCATTCAGTGAAAAGGTAAGAAAAAATAGGAATAGACAGATAGATAGGTTGACAGATAGATAGAAAGAAAGATCTAGAAAAAACGGATAGACACTCCCCAGAACAAGCTCCTATCGTCCCCTTACTAGAAACAGCCGTCCTATTTCCCTGACAAATCTCAGCAAATCTACTGGATTGCATCCAGCGACACACCCAAGTTCGTCGTGAAATCTATCTCCTACCCGTTTCTGTCTGAGACCCTGCGACCTCGGACAGTGGCACATTATAAGCTCAACCGTCTCCAGTTCCTCAACTTCCTCGCACCACCTACATCCCTTATCCCCAAGTCCAGATTCGAACCCTCCCTCGCAAGTTCGTCCGCCATCTCATTGCCATCCACCTTGCAGTGTCCGGGTACCCAACACAGCCTCACAGTGAATGCCTCCATGAGCTTCCTCAGAGCACACCTACATCGTGCGACCAGGCGCGAACGCACCGTGTAATTTGCCAGTGCTCTGACCGCTGCCTGACTATCGACATAAATTGTCTCCCTAGATCCCCCAACGATGTGACTCAGTATCACTTCCGTCGCCGTCCAGATCGCTAGGATCTCAGCTTGGAAGTCACTGCACTCATCTGGGAGTCTGTATGACCTTTTCACGTCAGTGTCAGCAATATAAACAACGGCACCCGTGCCCGTGTCCATTTTGGACCCGTCCGTGAATACTTAATTGTTCAACATATTTTATATAGTGCTATATTTTTTCAATATAGCCAGACTTGGGAGACATCAATTACATTTCAAAATCATTTACTTGTGAAACTTTTCTATATCATCAATAATTTTAGATCTACGCTCACACTTGTGAGCTTAAACGCTTTATTTGAGAATTTGTAAAAATTTTAATACCAAACATGGGCATTAGTAACCACATCTGGGCATTTAGTTACAGGGCATTTACTCAATTGTACCCAATTACATGTAATTAGACGTAAAAAAGTAATTGGCCTGTAATTAAATACAAAAATATTGGCATTATGAACCATGTCTGGTATTGACAAAATTGAAATTTTTCGAGAAAACGTTTAAGCCCACAAGTGTGAAATTATTAATGATATAAAAAAACTTCACAAGTGAATGATTTTGAAATGTAACTGACGTCCCCCAAGTATGAATGTAACTTCGTATTAATTTTGGTCTTCTATGAAATTGTTTAAAAAATCATATGAATCGGTTTATTTGCCTACTTCCAATGTATATTTCAAGCACAGTTTTATTAATTTAAGGAATTTCTTAATATTAAAAAATAAATTCATTAGTACTATGAAGATTTTCGTTAATTCTACAAAAATTTCAGAAACATTGATTTTAATGAAACCTGTTTCATAGATTCTATGAAAAGAACGAGTTCCATTGACAATTTTCATTAAATCTATGAAGAAATTCATAACTGAAGTGAAGATAATTCTCTTAGTGTAGATATTAATATAATATTATATAAAAAAAATTTCAGCCTAAATAAAAATGTAATATAGTTTTTTTTTTAGCAAAGTTTTAATGCACTTTATATTACAAAAAAGCATAAAAGTAATACGCTTTCCATGCAAATTCTATTTCAAACCAAAAATTATAATTTTTTATTTTCAATTTATAACGAGCTTTCAACGTCCGTATATTTCCAAAAATAAAGCAATTCAAACATATTAGCTAGGTTGATACTAGTATTTCGATCTGGCTAAAGATCACATAAGAACCCAAAGTTTTAGAAAAGCTAGAGCCTCCAGAATATGCAGAACTTTAACAAAAAAACCTATTAATTATCAATTTTGCTTTATTTTTTTCTTTTTAGTAATCAAACACGTGACTAGGATATTTTCCTAACAATCATCATAACGTTACTAAACTTTGAAGACCAAAAAAGTTCTTTTTTATTTTTATTAATTAATAATCATATAATTAAAAATTATATCCTATTACCCTAACCGAGCACTAGCTACTATGGCCTTCGGCGTGTTGTAGCAAAAACAGACCAGTGCCTCTGGTGGGAATCGAACCCACGACCCCCGCACTGATAAGCCAGCATGTAACCAACTAGCCTAACGGGGCGCACAAAAAAAAAAAGTTCTATTTATATAAAAAAATAATTAGATTTTATTTACTCTGGCTCAAGTAATATTTTTACAGTTTTATAGTTTTTTGTTTTTATATACATTGAGATTATTTTAATGTTATTTTTAATTTATAACGCGCTTTCAAACACCGAATATTTTCAAAAAAATAAAGCACATCAAACATATTAGCTAGGCTGATACTAGTATTTCAATCTGGCTAAAGATCTCATCTCAACCCGAAGTTTTAGAAAAGCTAGAGCCTACAGAATAGGCACAACTTAAACAAAAAACCTATTAATTATCTATTTTTCTACATTCGTGCCTTGTTAGTAATCAAATACGTGACTATGGGTTTTTCCTAACAATCATCATTACGTTACTAAACTTTGAAGACCAAAAGTATTCTATTTATATAAAAAAAAATAGTTTTTACTCTGTCACAAGTAATATTTCTTACAGTTTTATTAGTTTTTTGTTTTTATATACATCGAGATTATTTTTATGTTATTTTTAATTATTTTTATTTTGTTAATTTTGACTAAGAAAAGTGCTATGCGAAACCATGGTGCAATGGCTCAACTAAGCATCGTCTTTTAATCCCTGCAACTACAGAGCTGTTCTATAAAATCTGGTTTTTCCCACTTCGCTAACCTTCTCCTCTTAATGTATAGATTTTTTACACACTTCTTTATTATTTGTATACAAATAAGTCTAAACAATGTTAAAAGGCGCATTCAACAAAGCAGGCAGCACAGAAGTGTATTAAAAAAAGTTTCTTTTTTGTATTTAGTTTCTTTTGCATTTTACTACTTATTTATACTGTCTTGTAGACAGACAGATTGTTAACTTTGGCAATAACAATAATTAAAGTCAAAATGAAATGGGTCTATAAACTAAGGATATTAGCATTTTAAATGATTTTTATAGCATTTTAGTTGAAGATTAAAAAACAAAAAAAAAAAAAAAACAAACGGAATTAAATGAAAATATACAGCCTCTAACTTAATTTACTAATGTTCGACTGAAAGTTTATGAAGATTAAATTGACCTTTTTTGTAGAGTTAATCAACTAAGAGAAAAAGTTTAACAGAAGTTGTTTAAGTTTTATAAATAGATCGAATAATATTTTTTTTGTTAATCCATTAAATGGGTTTTTTTTCGCATTTTTTTTATTATTTGCTTATGTAAGGCATGTTTATAGCCGTTAAATCAAATGATTTTGATAGTGAAAAACGTAAACATTAGAACACAGCTATTGTTTACCTATTGTTTACCTTAAATTTAAAAGTTTTTTCACAAATATATTAAATATTGTTGAACTCATGTAATAAGTAATTTCTAACTTTAGCTAAATAATTCAAAATCTAAAATATTTATTTTATTTTAAATACGCTTTTGCTATATTTTACAACTTTATCATTTCTTTGTATAATTTAAGTAAAATAAAAATCACAATTTTTAGTAACCAATATAATAATATGTTTAAGTGAACAAAAATAAGTTACAAAAATAAGTAACATTTTGAAAATCACAAAAAATGGAGTAGTAAAAATTCAAATTTATATGATGTAAAAATTATGTAAAATATACGAAACCAAATTTAAATGATTAAAAGTAACCTTCAACAGTAAAGTTTCAAACAAAGTGTATTTTTGCATTGTTTACATGATGTAAACAATAAGTATTTATATTTGTGCCATGCTTTCGGTGTTATATCAAACGATTCTAACACTAAATAAAGTGTCAAAAACTTTCGAGAAATTGAAATACTGCTATTGTTTAAATATTATTTACCTTTTGTTGTATAGCTAGTGTTGTAAAGATTTTAAATATTGTTATTCTTATGTTCTGAATACGGGTTCTTTACATCTTCTTTACTTAATGTAAACAATTAAAAATCGCAAATTTTTGTTAGTTTCAGTTTTTTCGTAAGTGAAAAAAATCTGCTTGAAAATTACAGCAGTTTTTTCATTCATTATATTTTTTTAAACAGTTATTTTTCAGATTCATGACAATACAAATTGGAGTAACTAGACTTGGCAGATATGTTTTAAAAAAAAACATAAATGATTTGCGTGCAAAAAATGTCATTACTTTGCAGCTTACAAAAAAAAAATAAAAATAAGTAATTATAGAAAAAAATAATGAGTCTAAAAATTGAGTTTCAAAAACTGTCGTGGTGATTGCTTTATATTTAAAAATAATGATAAAATAAGTATTAACACATTAATTGTTGTATTAAAATAATTGGAAATTCACTAGTTATTAGTAAGTCATTATTATTTGTGCCAAAGTAATGTAGAGAGTAAGCTGGTGGCATTTCTAGCAGTGCGGAAAGTAATGACATGTCATTGCCGATTTTAAACTGGGAATACGAAATCACACTTTTATATAAAAGCTATAAAATGGCATAACAGTTTCAAACAAAAACGCATCTTTACATTGTTGACATGATGTAAACAATAGGTACATAATTAAAAAAAAACACAAAAAGTAGTTTAATGCTCATTTAAATGTATGCTTAGTTATAACCGGGAACCAGAAGTTTATGTAAATGCAGGTTTTTTCTATTAATTCTGAGAGAAGGGTAAACAAAATATCTTTATAAATCAAAGTATTTGCGTTAAAATGGCATCGAGTTGTTAGTACATTTTTTACATATTTTGCTATAAATGCATGTTTTGCTTTAAATGCATACTTTTATGGGATATTTTTACTTATTTTGCTATAACTACACATTTTTATTGCATATTTTTTATTTATGCATTAAATGCATATTTTTAAAGCATTTTTCTTAGCTTTTCGTAAAAAATTATTTTCAATTGTATATTTTATATGACGATTATAAATTCATATTATATTAAAATGATTTGAGTTTTATTTTATTTTTTTAATTATGCATTTTTCACTAATAGAATTTATAAATACGTTAGGTTAGGTTAGGTTAGGTCGAAAAGAGGATTCGTAGAAGGGAAATGCTTCCCTAATCCGACTCAAGTCCCTGAGGACATACACTTAAGCCAGAATGTCGGCTTGTTGTGAGCTCTAAAAATCGGTCCCATGTCTATTTTCTATCCCAGTAACTCCGTCGCACTGACGAAATTCCTCAACCACTTCCATCCTATGCCCCTAAGATCCCCCAATGTGGATATTGGGTCACTGGATAGTATTTCGACCGGTCCCGGCAAATTCCGGGCATTCACATTAATAAACACGTTACTGTTATTCAATTATTGATATGTTTACCTCAACACATTGTGATACAAACTAAGAAAATTACTACACAACAATTAAATTAACATCGTTTAAACATGCACCGATCACAGCCGTCGACGTTCAACGGTCATTTTATGCTCACAAACACTTTTTGAGAACAAATATATAAAATTTTATTAAATTAATATTTTTGTTGATTATATAAAAATTTTGAGTGCATATTTTAAGATTTTTCATGCTTATTATAGGCGTATAAAATACTATTTTTTAGTTCATGAAGTTCTTGTTCCCTTGTTATAGCAAGAGCTAATATCAATTGTTTACATGCTGTAAATATGTTGGCTACTATTTTAGTAATATTTTCAAGAAATCTTTATCCCAAAATCTTTTAATTTAAATTTTGCAATATCATCAGTTTAATTTTTAAATTAAATATCCTACAACGAGATGATTCTCTTAATTTATCATCTTTTATTAAAATATCAAACAGTCATTAACAAACAAAAATTTTCTGTTTCATCCAAAAAACTAGTGAAAAATAAACAAAATCTCAGCATATTTAAACGCAATATAAAACAATTTTGTGATATAATATGGGCATTTTATTAAATAAACCCGCATACATTGGCTCATCTTTGAAACTCATACAAAATTTCATTTAAAAAAGAGATTGTTTATTTAACTCATTAGTGGCATGTCATAGATCGACGCGACAGTTTTCATTAAATTTTTTTTTTGCTTCAAAGCGCCCTCTAGTGGAAATAATGGAAACCAAAGTTGAGAACTAAACAGCATATAAATCCTAGACGGTGGAAGATATTTTAAAAATCTTAATTTTGTATAATTTTGTTAACAAATCTTTATTAAAAAATATAAGAAATTTTTTTTTTTTTACGTTGACCGATTTTTAAAATTTTTTGCAAAAATATCGTGGCTTTCGATCACTTTTTTAAATTGCAATATGGCAACCCTGATGATATAATTTTTATAAGTTTAGTAATATTTAAAAAAAAAAACATTCATTGGTAGCGATTCCTATTCTCACTTTCACCATTCACCTCAGTTTTCGAACCTCAATTTCTCTCAAATAATACAAATTTATAAATTTGTTATTGTCCAATCGTCTTTACAATAAACAAATATTGAAAAATCAGAAATCAAAATGGGACATATAATTAACACACGGGAAATAATGAGATTCGAAAATTGAGGTGAATGGTGAAAGTGAGAATAGGAATCGCTACCATTATTTATGTTTTGAATGCAATAGGCATAAAGTTCATTGCTCGATCGGTCAATTTATCAAAAACTATATCCCATTGGTGAACTTAACTCTACCAGAGAAATAAATTTTTAAATTCTTTCATCAACATAATAAAGAATAATATAAAATATAAGGCGTTTTGTATTTTTTAATAATTTTTGAAAAAATTTCCATCAAAAAAGGTCAAAAACATATTTTTTCAAATTTAATTTTTTTTATTTTATTAATTAATAATCATATAATTACAAATTATATACTATTACCCTAACCGAGCACTAGCTACTATGGCCTTTGGTGAGTTGTAGCGAAAACAGACCAGTGCCTCTGATGGGAATCGAACCCACGACCCCCGCACTGATAAGCCAGCACGCTACCAACTAGCCTACTGGGGCGCACATAGAGTCTCATTAATAATCAATTTTTCTCCTTTCTTGTCTTCTTAGTAATCAAAAACGTGGAAAGGATATTTTCCTAACAAGCAGCATCCCAGGAAAAAATTACACATTCCAAAAAGAAGGTGATGCCCACACTTGCTTACATATCTCATTGACAAATTTAGTAACTGCAATACCAAACTCATTCCAACGATAGAGTCAAAAAAGCAAGTGGTATTGTAATCAATTCTTTAAATTTAAACCAGAAAGCATGAACTCAATTACAAAGTAGTTATTTACTTAAAAGAAACTAACAATGTTATTAACTTATATGTATAAGTTTTTGTACTCAAGAAGTAATCATATACTTTTTCTTAATAAAAGGACGTTATTGGAAGTAGTTCCAAACAAATTTTTATTTGCAGGAAAATAATACTAAAAACAGAAATAGCATGTTGCCTAAATTTTGTTAAACTGTGGTTAGGTATAAATTAGGGAAGCGCACGTGAGCAGAAAATTGTGAGTGGAAGTTGAAATTACTGAAGTTATCGTGAGTGAGTGTAAAAAATTTTCGAGGGTGATTGTGCGTGAGTCATACTTTTGTTTTTCAATTTTGAATTGTTCTTTTTTTTTTGAAAAATTTATATTTTAGTGGTTTATAGCTCCAAAATTATGACAAACCCATGTTATCATAACAATTCGATGTTTCACTTTTTAGGATTTTATTTCCGTATGAGTTTTGATCGTTATATTTGAGTGGCCTAGGAGAATCACGTGTGAGTAAAAGTTGACTTTACTTATAGAACTACTTCTTTTTTTTTAAATGTAAGTACTTCTTATTTTTTCTAGGGAACTATTTATTTTTTTTTTTTTTGTGTAAGTACTTCGTAGTTTTACAATGGAACTATTTCTTTATTAAAAAATGTATGTAGTTCTTAAAAATATAAAGTAAATGGTTCTTCGGTAAAAAAAATAATCAATTCTAAAGAATCGATTATTTTAGTCTCACGCCCTGTTAAAAGAATCGAGTAGCTAATCTAGTAAGGAATGCGTTCTGCCCAAAATGCTGGATTACAAACCCGCTTACCTTTTTGGAAATTTTTTGCTGGGATGACGTTACTTAACTTTGAAGACCAAATAATAATAGAATATTGTTTATTTTTAATTTTTTTGTTTGCTCGCACAGAATAAGGACATTTTCTTTAAATAACAAAAATAATAAACATTTAATGGGCTAGTTTAGTAATTGTACTTCTCAACTCTAGATAAAAACTTTTCACAATTTAGTAAAGACGTTGAGTAATTTTAAAGTTTTTCAATCAATTAATCATATTTTTCCAGTAAAAAATATTGCCGCTACTGGGTCGAAAAAAGAACACTGTGTCAAAAATGAGTTAAAATATTTATTCAAAATATCTACAATATGATGAAATTTTATAGTCACTTTAGTTTTATACTGTTTTTTTTTTTTGGAAGTAGGGAAGTTTATTAGTCTGTAGAAGTTTTTTTTTTTTTTGTCATTTCCTGTATGTATATTATGTGAATATGCTAAGACCAGTATGTATTTTAAACTGCCTCATAAAAAATATTTATTAGAGTCAGCAAAAAAAAAAATATAAATTGTGGAAAAATTAAAGTGTAGTGATTGTTTAATGTGTATACTTTTCGGTAAAATGATGAATTGAAAGTAAACAACAAGAGTAGAGCAAAGCAATTTTCGTAAATTTTGTGGGTCATCTTTATAGTTAATTTAAATTGATAGTAAAAGTAAAAATACTTTGGATCAAACTGTAGATGAAGATTTAGATTTTAATGAAAAGGGTGAATTTAGAAATTTATTTTGTAAAATATGAATTGTTTTTTTTTTTTGGTTTACAATGAAATTTTGATTTCTTTATTGTTTAAGGAAGTAAAGATAATAAAAATTAACTTTTGTAGCAATAAATTTAAAATGAAAACAAAATTTGAATTGCTTACACCATGTCACTTAATGCAAAAACAATATTTTTTCTGCGTTATTAACTCAAAAATCATGTTTTTTGAGTTGTGACGTTCTTGAAGGAAATGAGCGATATGTAATTGTTTGTATAATGTCAATAACTCACAAATCAATAAAATACAAAGACGAATATCTTAGTAAACCTGAAAGCCTTATAGTTTTATCGAAATTGTACAAATAATAATTGTTTACATTATGTAAATAATGTAAATATTAAAAAAAAACATCATAATAAGGTGTTTCACAAGGTGTACTAAGTGTTCTGTGTTGTATTATAAAACTATATATGTTAAATTTTATTTTAAATTTGATGAATTTTTGATGATTTTGTGGTTTTTTGGTTGGGTTTTTACTCTGTTTGCATTCTTGAACATTGTTCTTGAACATTGTTTCATCTACTGTTGTACATTTTAAACAAAAACTGTTACCATATAAATAGGAAAATATAGCAAAGGTCCACTTTAGCGAACATTATGAAAATTTATTTTTTACATTTTTTTTTTTTATTTATTAAAATTTTTATGGAATGAAATTAAATTGTGCATGAAATGCTTACCGTTAGCAAAACACCATATGCTTTAAAACTGGCTTGTTTTTCACTTTTCAAATTAATGAGATATCATAAGTTATGTTCCGTTTAAACTCCTACCAAAATCCACTTAAGCGAACACTATGCAAATTTAAGTTTTCCATTTTTATTTATTATATAGTATATGGAATTAATTCCTTTTATTCAAACTGTAAATTAAATTGTAACCATTTGTATAAATCCGACTTGGAAAACTCTTTACAACTGGCTTGTTATTTTCTTTTTTTTATTAATGAAAATTTAAATTGTATGTTGCGTTTTTAGTTTTTGTAACTACACTATAAAATAAAAGCAATCACGTCGAAACGTTTTTAAAATAGAGATAGCGGTAATTAAACTTGATGACAATTGAAGGTTTTGACATATTCATGAATTAACAGGAAACAAAATCGAAAAGTCCAATTTAGAGAACAGGTCATATAAGGGAACAATCCCTTACTAAATATAACAAAATGCACCTAGAAAACAGATTCGGTAGTAACAAACGTATTTGTTGCCTGCGACCGAATTTTTCGCATGTAATAACAATAATTTGATTGAAAAATCATAAATTCTGCCTCTACAATAGAATTCCGATTGAATTAACAATAATTCGATGATAACTACCAAAAAATTCGGTAGCTGCAACCAAACCGAACCAATTGGCTACAAATGCGGTTGCTACTACCAATTCTGTTTTATGGGTGTATTTTTAAAATGTTTTCTTGAGTGTACTGCTTCACTCTATTCCATTTTTTTTTTTTGTAACATTTTATTTATTTCCAACTTACCTTGCATGTTGAGGTCCCACAAAACCTGTATCATGCGCTGAACTGGCGGTTATTTGAGCATCTGCGATTGCACCAGATTCCATGCCTAAAGGCATATTACATGTGCCTAAAACGAAACAAATAAATATATTTTCAAATTAACAATATATAAACCATAAATTATTAAAAAACAAAAAACAAAAACTGTTTTTTTTAATTAATACAAAAATAAAGAAAACCCAGAAATAATAAAATATGGCAAACACAACTTAACATAACAATTAATTAAGAAAATTTACATCACAGTAGATGAAGAAAAAAGCAGCAGCAGCTATCATCTCTTCAAGAAAAACCATAGACCCTTCACATTAGAAGACATAAACATAAATTTTCCCAAATACTGAATAAATAAATAAAAAAATCAAGTGTTTTTGTTTAGACAAAAATTAGAAGACCAAAACAAAACTATAACTTTTTAAAGTTAATTTATCAAATTAACTCAAGCATTTATGATAATGATAAATTTAGAAGAAATTTTAAAGATTTTTCAAACAAAAAATTTTTAAATATTTTTTTGAGCTAATTGCCTACACTAAGAGAAAAAAATTCGTAAACATTTTGGTAAAACTACTAAAAATTAGTTAACAATTATGTTGCAGATAAAACTGCTAAAATTAGCAGATTTTTTTTTGCTAAATATTGGTAAGATAAGAATAGCAAAAATAAATCTATTGAATTTAAAAATACTCAGTTATATTTTAGCTTAATTTTAGTTAATTGAAAGCAACAAATTGTTCTGCTAAAACAAAAAAAAAATTGCTAAATATTAGTAGACAAAAAAAAATCATAAAAATGTGAAATTTAAAGTATTAATTTTAACTTTTTTTAACTTGAATAAAAATTTGTCTTTCTGCAATCTTAAAAGATTTTAGCAAAAATTTCTGTTATTTGCATTCTACTAAATGTAAGGCAAACATTATGTTAATATTGCATTTTGCTGTTTTTAGTTTACAAATATTTATTAAAAGTTTTTTAGCAGACAAAATTGTTATTTTCAATTAACTAAAATTCAACTCGAATACAAATTTTGTAAAGTTACCAGTTTAGCAAAAAAAAAGTGTGCTTAGTTTAGCAGTTTTTTCTGCCGCTTAATTTGTAACTAATTTTAAGCTTTAAATGTCCTCTGTATCTTCAAAGATACAACCATTAAAATAATTCCCACTTAGCTTAATTATAATGGGAACTTCACTAGTATGTTAAGAAACCCCAAGCGCTCTTTAATAAAATACAATTTTTAATAATAAATTAGAATTGCGCCTTTTTATTAATCATGAAATAAAAAAAATTAAAATGTACGAATATACTTAAAGACTCAAAAAAATATTGTTTGATATCGAAAAAAAAGCAAAAATAATTTTAAGAAAATTTAAATAATATATCTTTTCCCGCCTGCGATACTACATTTTGGCTCACTGGGAAAACCCATTGAGACAAAATGTAAATTCCTATATGGAAGCACAGCTGAAGTGCTACGGGACGCCTCCACAGGTTGCGGATAGTGGAAGAGTAATCCCATCATGCAGTGTGATGGGCAACTGCGAATTAAATTAGCAGTGGCGTACAATTCAGCGGATAAGAGAAGAGGGTCTCAGAAGGACACGACTGGCGACGTGTATCTTTAAATTTCTGAGTGCCGGTGAGGCTCTTATTGACATGGCGATTAATGGCGCCATTAAAAAACCATATGCCAAATTATAAAAACCCAACAAGCCAGACTGGAGGCTTCAAACTGGCAGCCCCAGTACCAGTCTTAGGACGCTTTGGACCAATCATCCACTCGTCTAAATATCAACTTATTAATGAAACCACAACAGTTAATCTACCTGTGTTGTGGCCCTATGTTCCTCCTAGGAATGTAAAGGATTATATATATATATATATATATATATATATATATATATGTATGCGTAGCGCATACTTTAGGGACATGGCCAAAATTGTACCCGAAATATGCGGTGTATCGAAAAAATTGTCCTCATCTTAAACGCTAGATGTATGAAAAGGCGCGAAAACTTTGGGGACAGTCCCCAAAGTAAGCAAATGTCACTAAACTATGCGGGGGAACGAATAAATGTCTCTAAACTATGCGCTGTGCATACATATATATATATATATATATATATATTAGTATTTAGAGCCAATGCAAGCTTTCATATTATATTTTTTTTGTCCATAAGGCACTTCATTTTTGTGTAACGGGAAATTCAAAATTTTTAAATTTTTGGTTATAAAAGGCGTAAACAATTATTAAAAAAACGAGGTACGCAGTTTTTATTTATTAACATTTCACACTATAAAAACACCTTTTTATTCAATCGACACTGTTGAGCATTTAAAGGCATTTTCTGTTATTTTTATAGGTTTTTTTTCTGTGAGTGTATATATTAAACTGAAAACATATGTGTTTTTGTCAAAAATTTTTAATTTCTTTGAAACTAATTTTTCAATAACTTTTGCAATTTTTCTATTTTAGAATAGTGGCTTAAAGTTTGGCTAACCAACATATTAACTCGTCGAAGTCTAAAATTTTGGTTCCATAAGTCCATATTTCTAGTTGTTATCGTTACGCAATTTTGAAAATTTTTAAAAAATCGTATAAACAAGCCCATTTTTTTTTTTGTTCTTTTTATTTTTATTTTTTGTTGGGTCTTTCAACATTAGGACTCCTATTGGAATTGCACAATTTCGCATCACTTGAGAGATAAATTCCAAACGTGACAAAAAAAACTACATGGTGGTCGAAAATTTAAAACAATTTTATTTAGTTTTCAAATTTTTGGTGATTTTTGTACCAGGCTCTGACGGCTCTTCATGGAATAAAAATTTGAAAACAAACTTTCTTTAGCAGTGTAATTATGCACAGTTGAAGGAATGATTCGTTGATGTGTACTGAAGAGATAAAAAGTACGACCGCCATAAAAATTTAAAAATATGAGCGTGAATTTTGTTAAAAAAGCAGCTTTTCGCATGGCACATTCAGTATTTAGTTTTTAATAGCCCAGTTTGCTACGTGACCTGAGTTTTGTTTTGTTATTTTACAACATAAAATCAGAAGAGCATATAACAAAAATTTAAATGAAAAACTTATATGTACTTTTTGAAAATTGTGCAAAAATTGCGTAGTTTGTTTGTGCTTTTTTTTTTATAACAGATTTTAAATAATAGTGGCAACGCATATAATAGATCGTCATAAGCCACTGTGTGCTTAAAAATTTAATCTTTTTTTAAAGAAGTTTTGCTTCGGCACATCAACACTGTTGCGCGAAATTCTTCAAAATTAACATTATTTGTACATTTTGTCAATGCTTTAGCACAAAATGTAGAGAGCATTCTACATTTTAAGAAATAAAGATTTCATGGACCATATGGAAATTTAGTTAGTTTGAAAACACATATTGTTAAAAAACTGCATTTACAAGCTATGTATCCAGAACCGAACTCGCAGATTTTAATGAACATTGGATATGCTGTAAAGGATAAAAAAAGACACGTATTTTTGTTAGCTGCCAAATCTCACATTTAAGGGTTAAAAGGTAGGATTTAAAACCGGTTTAGAATATCGGAAAAAGCTCAGGCAACAACTCGACTGAATTAAGGAAACATTTATATTCATTATTTCTAATAAAAATACTTGAAAGATTTTGGGCATAATTTCTATATCAGTGAATGTGTCTTCAAATAACATTTTATTTACTACCAAATTTGTATATACACTGTTAAAAATTGACATATATGGATCCATAGATAAGCACACATGTTTGTCCACATGTTCATAAATGATTCATACATGGTCATATGAGGAATCATATATGCTCATGTGTGTACATTAACGAAAATTGAGGTAATATTTACATATATAATCACATATGACCCCATATGAATATATATGAATTCTGAATGGTGGTATATGGATATATATGAATTCATATATGAGCATGAATGAGTTCATACATGTTCTTAAAGGATACATATATATTGATTTTTAACCGGGAAAAAAACGAAAAAAACATAAAATGGGGTAATTTTGTACGCCACTTATTAACGACTAAACATAAGATTGGGCAGCTAAAAAAAACAAGCGTCTTTTAAATTTGTATTCTCTACAACATATCCGAAGTTCATTAAGATCTGCCGGTCCGGGTTGTTAGTAAGTTCTAATTAACTTGCAGAAAATAAATTTTCTTTTTAACTGATTACGTTAAGATCAAATATAATCTCTAAAAAAAGTTAAAATTTTTTAGTATGTATCTCATAAACCGCGATTTTAAATAAAAATTAAGTTTTTTGAAAGACCAAAGAATTTGACAAATAAATTTTGAAAAACACAAAATAAAGAAGTAAATTTCTATGGAAACTGCAACAAATATAAAGTAATGTTATAATCGTGCGAATTCTTTTTTAAATCAATTTTTATTTTTATTTAATTTTAAACTTTAAACCGCCATAACTTCTGCTTCTCTTCCAAAAAGAGATTCACGCAAATGGATTTTCATCTTCGTTCACAATGTGCAGCCTACTGGATATTTTTCAAACGTCTGCAGATGTGTTTAAAAAAAATATATTTAATATTATGATTATTTATACAGCTACCTGGACATGTTTTTTGTACTAAACACCAGGATTTTTTTTCGTAAGCTGGCCACTCTAAAAAATTTTGCTTTACGTTTGTGATCGGCTGATCGTGGAACACGATTTCTTGAGCACTTAACCATTTTAATTAAATTGTTTATAGTTGTGAAATATAAAAACTAAAAGAAATACATAATTTTATTGTAAACAATTCAATAAAGATGATAAAGTACATACATTTTCATTCACTTTATTGCTAGGCCCTTATTTTAGCATTTTTAACCTACATTTGTAACCTATTATTAAAATAATGGCACGTAAATTTTCAGAGCAACAGATTTTTGTATAAAAAATAACAGAGTTTTTGTTTTTGGAATATCTCAGAATCCATTCGTCCTTTATGTCCTTCAACAAAGTTTTTTTTTTATCGTTTCTTTCAGAAGCATTCAAAAAATATTTTTGAAGACTTCTGGCGCTAGATTTTTCCTTGGGACTGGGGAGGCTATTAATTTGCCATGAAATTAAAAAAATTGAATTTTTAACCCAAATTTTAAATATTCTTGAGAATAGTCCATATATTTTTATTTAATTTAAAGCATATTGAGTATTTTTTTCCAGCATCTTGATGTGTATACTCCTCCTTCTGCTATATTATTATTATTTTTAGGTTGCCATTTGTGTGACATATGTATGTGTCATGTGTGCGTGCGTGAGTGCTGTTGGGTTGTAGCAATCAATTTAGGAAATATTTAGTTTTTTTCATATTTTTTTATAGTAATTTTCTGTTTAACATGCTGCTGTGCTTTTTAAATGCAGTTTTTTTTTAAGTTTAAATGATTTCATGATCTTTTTTTTTTTTTGTTTGCATGACACTTATAACCAAGTGTTAAATATGGCATGACATTTTTGTTTCTAGTAAAATGAGATTAAAAATAAGAAAACAAGGAACTTGAAAAACATTTTTGCACGCAAATGTTTAAAGAAATGCAAGATAGTAAGAGAGGTTATTTATTTTTTAATGAAAGAAAATACAAGTCAAATTAAAAAACTTAAAACAGATAGAAGGTATTTTTTCTGGAAAATTTTGTCCCCCACTTTGTTAATTTAATAATGAGTTATTAAAAACCTGTATTGAGTTTTAGAACTCCAATAAGTGGAACTAAGTAAAGAGCAGTTAAAAACATTCATGAATTTCCCATAAATGTTTAATATATACTGCTGAATGAAGGTAATTATGACATAATTTGTAATAATCTCAATAAAAAATATGCTTTTTAGCTAAATGAAGTTTTATATAAGAAAATAAAAACCAAATAATAATTGTTCCCTGAAGAAGTCACCCAATGTGGAGACGAAATATTGGAAATAAATAATTAATAAATAAATCATCTTAAGCTCATTTAAACTAAAAAACAATATATAAATGAAGATCAAAGAAAACTTAACATTTTTCCAAATAATTAAGTGCACTCGCTATAATGTGAACTAATTAAAACCGGGAGTGTTCACGTTTGAGAGCTGTTCACTTTTCCGAATGCCAAAAATTTAAGGCAAAATATATCAATAATGCCATAAGTTAAGACTAATTATACGTATTTAAATAATAATTGACATTTTATTAGAATAAAAGAAGTAAATGATTTATTAACAAAATTATTTACATACATTTGTATGAAGATTTATGTAAAAATACTACATATGTATATATAAATAAAATAAAAATAGCAACTAAAATAGTTTCTATATATCTTCTGTCCTTAATGCAGTGAAACAGTTAAAATAGGGGAATCCCAAAACTTAGAAAAATTGAATTCTTAACGTATTTACGCATTTCCAACTAACACATTGACTTTTTTTTTCTGTTCACATTATAGGGCTTTCGTACTTTGTTCACCTTTTAGATTAGTCAATGTAAAATAAAATGTGTTCACATTAAGCGGTGTTCACGTAATGCAGTGTTCACATTATCGCGAGTGCACTGTATATCTAAATTATATTTTTCTTTAGCTGAATTAAAATTTATAACAGAATATACCATGTTGTATTAGTAAATTTCTGAACTCGAGTTTATTTAATGTGTGTAAAGTTACCTGAATTGAATTTAAGCTGATTGTTTCTTTTTTTCACTCAAAGAAATATATTTTTATTAGTTATTGAACTTGACATTGCAAAGTGAAGATTTGCTTAAGTAAAACTTGAACATCTGCAGCTAAATTATATTTTTTCTTGAGATGAATTCAAGTTTATAAAAGCAAGACATGTTGTATTAATAATGTCATGATCACGAAGTTGTTTAATTTGTTTAAATTCAGCTGAATTGAGTACATTTGAGCTGAATGCTTTTTTTTTAACGTTAAATACGTTAAATATTATTCTGCTTAATTGAAAATTAGAAATAAATAATTAATAAATAAATGATATTAAGCTCGTTTAAACTAAGAAGAATTAAAAATATTAATATATAAAATATATTATTGTCTGAATTTTATCATTTTCAACTGAAAGAAATCTAAAAGAAGATCTACTAACTCTGAAAGAAGATCTACTAACTTATTATATCCCCAGCAAAAACCAAATATTATAATTTACTGAAATAAATAATGTTTTAATCCTGTATAATATTTTTAGCCAATAATTACCTTCAACATCTACTTAATGTTAAAATTTAGCTAAACTGAAGAAGCATAAACTAAATCGTGTGTGGAGCTAAACATATTGCAGCTGAATAAATTTGTACGTATGCTGATTGTTGCTGAATAATGTTTGTGATATCTGAAACATGTTTCGGATGTATTAAGACATTTTTTACTAGCTGAATTGCAATAGTCTATGATAAATTATATTCTATGATAAACATGTTTATAGCTGAATGAAAAATTTGTACTTAATTTTTCCAATTTATTCCAAGGTTATTTTAAACACTTCAGCTGATATATTTGTATCAGAATAAGGATTTTTATGATCTGAATATTTTTATCGTGTAAAGTTAATCATTTTTGGATAACTACAATTTTGTTATAATGAGTAAAGTATTTTCCTTGTTAGCTAATTTTAAAACCCAAAGTTAAATTATGGGTAAATTATCAAAAATATGAGACTTATTATCTTTAGCTGAATTTAAGTTTATGCTAAATAGTGCTTTTTGTGCGCTTAATAAAAGTTTGACAAAGAAAATACTGTGGTAACTAAGCTGAATCTAAATTATCATTGCAGAGTTATATATTTATTTAGCTGAATTCAGTATTTTAATATCTGAGTTCGCATTTATGTATTGTCAAGTTTCTTGTACCAAAAGCCAATTTTTAACTGAGTAGAATTATTTGTTAATGCGTTATAAGTTGAGCCACATGAAAACAATATTCTATAGTTAAACTTCGTAAACTCTTGCTGAATTGATAAATATATTGAATATCATAAGATCAGTTATATTTTTGAAATTAGAAGCTTTTATAACTCTAGCTAAATTTTAGTTGCTTAATTAAAATACTTTTTATCGAAATTGTAGCGCTCATGACTCTAAGATGTTTCTTCGTTGTATAAATTGATTAACTTTTTGCTGAATTCAAATTGCCATAGCTTAACTAAAAGTTGTAAAATTGGTTCTTAAATATCTGTATCTGAATAAGTTTTTCTACTAGCTGAATTGAAAGAAATAATATATTTGTGTAGATTATTTATTTTATTTGCTGAATATAGTATTTATGTTTGAAATATGTTATATATATATAGCTGAAAAAAGAATTGAAATAACTAGATTTAAATATTTTTTAGCTGAATTCACTCTATTTATATATAAATTGTATATTATATAGCTTAATTTGAATATTTCTACATTATTGTTTAAATATTAATGATTTTCATTATATCTTAAATCCCTACAATGCATTTACTACCCATTAAGAGTATTTACTACTCAATCTCCTCCACATTTATCTTATACAAGTAATACCCATAATCTTATTATCTTTTAAAATTATTTACTTGAATTCAGTTTGAAATTTATAGAATATCATTAATTTTGCAACATATTCAAAACTCAATAAATAACTACAAATTTTTTCTTTCTACATGATTGCAATGTTATTATAAACTACCACACTAGTGCTGGTAATTTTGGTTACTTTTCAATACTCGATACTACTCGATATTTTTAATTTGGGTACTTGATACTACTCGATACTTTTAAGGGTTTTTAAATTAAAAATTCGCTTTAATCTTTTACAAAAATTTTATGAAAATTTTAACTTTTATTTAAAAATTCAAAGTTTGAAAAAAAATATTTTTAAACTTTTTTACATATTCAAGTCAGGGGTTTTTTTTTATAGTTTCTCAATTTTTTTTTTTAAACTTTTCACCTTTGAATTTTTCTTCTAGCAGAGTTGTATTTTAATACAAATTCTTTTAGTGGTGTGCATTTTTGTATTGTTTTTCTGTCCGAAAATACAACTCTGAAAATATCGAATATTTACTTTTAAGTACCGAGTACCCATAAAAAAAGACAAATACTCGATACCCACTACTCATTCTTTTACCAGCACTATACCAAACATACCTTACATACAAAGACAAGACACTTAACAATAATAATATCAACCAGCCAGCCAAACAGTCAGTTAGTCAGATAGTCGAAAGCAATATGTTACGATATAATCATTTATTAAGAGACTCTTGTTAAATCATTTGATCTACAATACAACATTAAAATGTATGTATGGAATGAATTGTTAGATACACAAGTATGTAAATTTTCATCACATCAAAAACGATTTGCAGCACACAATGTAAAAATAGTAAATATGTATGTAGGTATGAAGAAGGTTGACTTCATTGAGTTTAACAAATTATGCAGAGATATCACTGTTACCAATAAATATGTTTTTTTTTTGTATTTGTAGTTGCTGTAGCTCGAGTATCTTTTGAGTAAATTTCAAAAAAGAAAGAAAACATCATCAACAGTAGTTACAACAAAAAAAAAAACAACAATAACAACAACTACCAGAGTAAAAATTTTCAAACATGTTGTATGTAAGTTACAAAGAATGTATATGAGCTATTTCAAAAATGTTTGACATTTATTGAAATTGATTTTAAGTCCCTCTTATTTCAAGTTAAGGTAGACTAACTTAACACTTATGTTTACACTAAGTTGATTTGTCACATTCATAACACCAGGGTCTAGCCAGACCCGGTACAAAACTAAACGACTTTATATGAAAACGTATAAGTTAATATAAAGATTTTGTGTGAATACGACTGGTAGACCAAGCCAACTCCTTCTATCCCTTCATTATTTCTTTTCATTTAAAAAAAAATATGAACAAAACACAAACTTTACACAACCACTATTTCGAATCATTCGAATTTCAAATGAACTGATTATTTTCTTTGCAGCTCATGCACAGTGTTAGTTCAAATAACTTTTTCATGCGATTCACAGCCTACTTAGTTTTTTCTGTTGAAAAAAAAAATTTTAAAAACCACGTTTACTTTGTTTGAAAAATTGGAAGTAATTTTTACAAAATTTCGAAAAAAAATGTTGCAATACCTGCTAAAATATTAAGGATATGACTAGAGTTTTCAAAACCCTAAACTTTACACCCCCTAGCAAAAAAAAAAGAATTAAATGTGGGGGGGGGGGGTAATTTCCCATTACTGTATTTTGCCGCAGAGTGTCGAAAATGATTGAAACTCCTCATATAGAAATTTGGTTAAGAGTTTACCATACAAACCATACAAGAGAAAATTGTAAATGCAACAAAAATTTTCCATTTGAATGCATAACAATACTTAACAACATCAAATCTTATATGTTGTAAAATATAAAAAATAACACAAATCCTTCTTTTTGTATTGGTATCGAACATTATTTTTGTAAAAAGAAAATATACACTGACAAAAGCGATAGATATAATCTGAAATTGGAAATTATTTTAAATTGGTGTAGCTATCTAAAATCAAAAAAAAAAAAAAAAACCCAAGCATAGTCCTTCTACTCTCCAAAGTTGGAAGTCTAATAAGCTCTAATCTTTGTTCATAAAATTTAAAATTTCGATCATATCTCCAACCCAAACCACGTAGCAGAATAACAAAAATTAGCATGAACCTGATAATATGGATTCCACACAATCGAGACATTCTTCGAAATTGGTCTACCAAAAGATACATACAACTGATTCGTAACATACAGATCAGAAAATTCCTTTGTCCATCTTTTAACGAAACCGAGAGTAGATCTAGGCTTATTTACAATCATATTTATTTATATGGCCAATTAAACTGTGCACTTAGAATACTATGCGGGTAAAGACCACTGCAAATGTAGTTAAAAACAAATGAAATTTCACTTAAAGAAAGGACGACTTACATTTCAGTAAATTCAACTATCATTTTCATTTGTTTTTAATGTTCAAAAAATGAAACACAATTGCAGTAAAATTAAGCCTCATATGTTAGTAAAAAATAAACAAACATATTTTTTTTTATTTTATTAAAGATTAACAAACGACTTAAAAAATGAATGTAAAATCATTAAACAGTCATTTGATGTGGTTTGTTTTTTTAAATGAACTACAAGGTTAGTAAAACAATTTAATTTGTTGTACAAATGACCGACATTTACAATAAAAATAAAGAAGCTGTATTACAAACCAAAAAACTACAAATTTTTAAAGCAGAAGTTCCCTGAGTGTACACCGAGATCCAGAAATGTTCCGATGGTGTCTAAACCAGTACTTATACTATAATACACAGAGCAATAGGTTAAGTTCCATTAAGTTAGTATACACCACTCAACTAATAAATCTATATAATTTTGTAGCCTGAAAGCCCCATTCTCATGATTATAACTGTAGAACAATTTAACATCAACAGCATACATGAGAATCTTACAATTCAAATTCGCTGTACGAAGATCATTCAAGATAACAAAAACAATAATGGCCCCAAATGACTGGCCGGTGGCACGCCTGATGTACCATATCTTTGAAACAACATTACAAAACAATACTCTCTGAGTTCTCGACTCAAGATATGACCCAATCCATTCAACAAGTGCCCCAGGAATGCCAATAACACCCAATGTGAAAAGTATGATACTATGATCAACCCTATCAAATACCTAACTAAAGTTAGTACACAGAAAAAACTAAAACGGGTTTCAATTAAAAAATTTATTGAATCAATTAATATATTAATTGATTTTGCACCTATCACTGCAATGATAATATCAATTAATACTTTTATTGAAAATTAAAAAGGACGAAAATTTATAAATAACTTCTACAGAAAAAAATATGATACTCACAAAAAAAAGTGTGTGAACGATACGTTGGTATGTATATTTTGTTAATACTGCTGCTGTATGTTTCTGTGTATGATTGTCTTATTTATAAACTTCAAATGGATTTGGTAATTTTATATTGAAAATTTTCTATTTAAACTGCAGTATAAATTTTAGTAACAAATTAGTTCAACTACTAAAAAATTTGTTGAATTACTATTTTGTTGTATTTATCTCAATTGTTTATGGTAAGAGAGATGATCAGTAACAAAATTTTAGTAAAAAATTAGTTAAACTACTAAAAAAATTCGTTAAATTACTACTTTGTTAAAAGTATTTATCACATTCATTTATGGTGAGAGAGATATTAGTAATAAAATTTTAGTAAAAAATTAGTTAAACTACTAAAAATTTGTTCAATTACAATTTTGTTAAGTGTATTTATCACATTCGTTTATGGGTAACAATTTTCCAAAGCTTTGAGTTTTTAGTTCTTGTGTTTTTTTTTTTTTTTTTTACTTTGTTCAGAAAATCTACTCATGCGGCATATCAACTTTAATCAAGATTATACTACAAAAAAAAAAGGAAAATGTCAGTGATTTTATTTATATAGTTAGTCGTACACACATATTAACCAGAAAACCTCTTTTCCTCAGCTAAAATATATAAAAAAGTAAGGGATTTATATATGGATTTTTTTCTATTCACATTTTTGCCCTCTTAAAGTTCCAATTGTATTACCTTTTTTCAAAAAGATTTGTTTCTAAATGAACGCTCCCAATGAATAGAGTCAGTCTTATATACGACAACATATGAACATGTTTTTATTTTTTTTTAAGTTAAATTTTCCAGAGTCAATGATATGATGATGTGATGCGTTGTGATGTCTAGTTAAAAAGGTGACTTCTTTAAATCACATTGAATTGAAAGAGCAATAATTTAGCAAGAAGTCAAATGTAGTTAAATATAAAAATACCAACAAAACCTACTAAAGTTTACAATAATTTATAGAAAAAAAAAATCATTAAAATTGTTGTTTTATGTTAAAATACCTTTAACAGGGAGGCGTTTTTTCAAGTTTTAATTAAAGAAGACGGTAGAACAAGTTAAAATCATGTTATTTAATTGATCAGCTAACTAGCGAAGACATTATGATTTCAAAGGATTGAAAAAATTTAATTTACATAAATATACTGACAGTTTTTTAGACATTATGATGATAAATGAGTAAGATGATAAATGAAATTGAAATGATTTAAGATATCTCGTTACTTTTGAGGATGTCAATAGAAAGGATTAAACTAGAAATTTATCGATGGGCCTTTTAATATAACAAGATTAAAAAAAAGTTGGATTAAAAAAAAACATAATTCAGCTTAAAAAAATTTTGTTAACAAAAAAATTTTGAAAAATTTGCATTTAAAAGAAATAGAATACCTACACTCGCAAGAACTTTTGCATACAAGTTCAACAGTTATTTAAAATTGTAATCTGTAAATTTGTTTCAATGGAATATACAGTTAAATTACCAACGAAATATATTTTTTAACATTCTGTCAGTTATTCAATAAAAAAAATAAACAAAAAAAAAACCGATAAGAGGTAATACGAGGGCGGATCAATAAGTCCGTGACTTTTTGAATGAAACAAAGTTTAGTCCAATGTTTCTCCAAGTTTTGTTTATTTTCCAAAAAATAGGATTTTTCGAGGACCATAAAATAGGTATTTCTTGGCCATATGGGGACGTTTTGTTTTTTTTAATCCTCGTTAAATCGGTCCAATAAGTTGGCAAAATATTCGCCGTTTATAGTTTTTTCCTTCTGAATGTAATCGATGTAGATTATCCCGCGTGCATCCCAAAAAACTGTTGCCATCACCTTATTGGCCACGATTACGTTTATAGTCAATTGAGGGCAAACGCGGCACCCATCTTGCAGACAGCTTTTTTTAAATCCAACTGCTCATTTACAATTGAAACCACACTGCCATATGTAATCCCTATGGCATCAACAATCTCACGCACTTTTACTCTTCGATCGGCCAACACCATATCGTGGATTTTTTCGACATTTTCGAGTGTATTGACCTCAATTGGCCGTCCAGAACGTTCAGCGTCATTTGTACTTGTGCGACCACAAGGAACGTCAGTAAACCACTTTTTTACCATTGAAAACGATGATGCAGAGTCCCCGTAATGTTTATCAAGCTTTTCCTTGGTTTGTTTGACATTTTTAAAAAATTCACGAGGTTGTATGTTTTGAACAGCTGTTAAACGCAAAGGAAATGACGGAACTTGCTCAAAATTTGATAGTAGTCTATTAACAGGTGTTCTTGATGGGATTAGTGTTGCATTTCATATAACTACGAAGGAAGTTCGAAAAGTCGTGGACTTATTTACCCGCCCTCGTAGTTAAAATATTCAGCCAAAATTTTCTATTTAAAACAAAAGCTGTTATATTACATTGAGTATTGAAATAAACGAAAACAATATTGATTTTGTCAATTAATTTTTCAACAGTTGAAAATAAACTAAAACATACAAATGTTTTTAAACAAAAAGTAAGTAAGTAGTCAAACAAGTAGTAGTAAGTAGTTAAACAAAAAGTAAGTAAGTAGTCTGATTTTCAGTTAATTTAATGTGTATATTTAGTATTCTTTACGGAAAAAAATATTGTGCGTGCAGTTTTTGTATTCAGCTAAGCAATTTTGTCATCATCTATCGTAGATTTGATTTATTATAAAGCAGAAATAAATTCAGCTTTTAAAATGATCAACTAAACAATTTTTTAAGAATTTGTTACCATAGATTTTACATTTCAATATTGATAAAGAAAAAATAAATTCAACAAAAAGGATATTTCGCTGAGTAGTTGTAACTACTATTTCCGATTAAATGGTTTTGTAAACGTTTTTTGCCAAATGTTATATCCAGGTGAAGGAAAATTTAGTTCAAAATATGTCAATTAATTGCGCAATTTTTTGGTTATAACCAGGGCAAGTTTTTTTTGTCACTAACAATGTTAAAAATGGCACAAAAACCATTAAAAAGTGCACAAGAAATAGCAAAAATGGCAAAATAGCAAAACAAAATGTGTAAAAAATAAAAAGTAAAAAATATTTATATTTTATTCAATTTTCCTTTATTAAATTTTGATTGCATCTTAGCAGAAAATAACCTGGATTTTGTAAGTAGTAACTATATTTGTACGCTTCCAAATAGCGCTTCACCGCCTTGCATACAATAAAGCAATTTGGGAAGGCATTCTGTTTGTGCTTCCCAAAATGCCTTCTTTGAAGCAGTAAATAATGCTAACAAGGAAGCAATAAAGAATGCATACCATGCATTATTGGCAACATACAAAAAAGTGCTTCTTATTGCCTAGAAAGCTATGAATGTATTGTTTCTAAGAGCACTTGAAAGAAGCGCTTTTCACGTGCTTGAAAGAGACATACCAAGTGGGACATCGCGAAAAAAATCATGCCTTATAGATTTGCTTTGGAAGAGCTTCGTAAATAAATAATGTCTTCCGGAAGCGCTTCCAGGTAAGCACTATTTTTTGCTAGAATAGCACAATCATGTGCTTTTTCAAGTTATCGATAAGAAACGATCTACTATTGTAACATAAAACGGTTGAGTTTAATGAAAATACGAGCTCCACATCTGTATATGTAACTGCAGCTTATTTGGAAGCATATAATTCTGAAGGATGTATGAATGAATTCTTTTCATTCTTATTAAAAAATAAGATTTTATATTAAAAAAAAAAACTTTATTATATTTTTCAATAATTTCTTTGTTGTTGGCATCTTAATCTTTTTCTTAACGCAATCTATACATATAAACTTTCATTTATAGAGAGTCCTTTTGTTTCTAATTTGGTGATACTTAAACAAAGACATTCGAAATTATTTTTTATATAAGATACAGTCACTGGTCCATTCCCGCACGAGAGAGCATTTTCTTGGATAAGTTTTAATGAGTTTTTTTACTGATCAAATTAAATTTTCTTTACAAAATAAATTAAAAATTTCTTAAACTTTATGGAAAACCGTTTACGCAACTATTTCTGAAGAAACTTTTTCTTAGGATCATTTTACGAAAAACTTCATTAATTTAATGAAAACTTTCAATGGATGATTTGCAGTGACCATTTATAGATACAATGCAAAAATGCATTGATATCATGCAAATAATTCGCATAATAAGATTCAAGTTTTATACAAATATTACCGTTCAACTGCTAACAAAATTGTTTGCAGTCATATCAAAAACTGTTTTAATATTAAGAACATTTTTTAGGTTTTTATTAATTTTATAAAGGGTCCGCCATGTAACGTTTTTTTCAACTAGTGCTTATTTCATGAATGGTAACACTTAGCTTATGTCTGATTTGACAGATAATTAGTTTTATCCTTCCGCTGAACGAATATGGTCCGTATGTTCGTTATCTTGTGAAAAAAGTGAAAGAAACTGGCATCCTCATCGATAAACCAAAGCGTGAAAAGCCAAAACAGTGCGTACACCCGAGAATATTGCTGCTGTGGCAGAAAGTGTGCGTGAAGCGACATCAACATCAATTCAACATCGTTCTCAACAATTGAACATTTCGGAGACATCATTGAGACAAATTTTGCATAAAGACCTTGGTATGACGCCATACAAAGTCCAATTGGTTCAGTAGTTCAAAAAACAAAAAAGTTATTTGGAGCACCCTTTATATGACTCTGTGTATAAGATAATTAAAGAAAATAAAGCCTCATTACATATAAGTTATATTCAGCAGGTAATTTGCGAACCCTAAAAATGTCATTTAATAGCTGAAAGCTTCACAAAAGTTATATTTAACTGGTAGAAATTTCACTTTAATTACTTCTAACTACACTCATAGATATACACCCGTAAAAATAGCAAAAAAAAGCTAGTAACGATTAGTTAAAATTAGCTTGTAGAAAAAACTGCTAAAATTAATAGATTTTTTTTTACTAAATATTAGTAATATTAGAGCAGCAGAAAGTAATCTGTTGAATTAACAAATATTAAGTTACATTTGAGCTAATTTAGTTAATTGCAAGTAAACCAAATAATCTGCTGAAATCAGTAAAAAAAAAACATTCCTATAATTAATGTGTTGCTTTCTTTGGAAAGGGGATAGTGGAGAGATGAAAGGTGGTGAAAGATGAAGGGCTTCAAAACATGGCAACACTGTAATTGCGCGAAATGATAAGTCTTAGAACAGTTGTTGCTCGCCACCTGATGTAGAGTTGGCGAAATTTATAGAAGCTTGTTGTTTCATAGCCCCTGATTCATTATTTTACTTCGGTGGGGTTAAGTGCTAAGGGAACACCAAAGGTGGGCGCAGCAATACATATAAGTGATAGAAAACTCATACATATTATTTTTCTTAATTGATGTAGTCGTCACCGGGAATCGAACCGGGGACCATCGTGTAACAGTCCAACGCGCTAACCATTACACCACAACAAAATCAATAAAAAATGTTAATTTTTTTTTTAATGCGACTAAAAGTCGGCCCTTATGAAATCAGCAATCTTCAATTTTTTACCAAAAATTTCTGTTGAGTTTAGCATAATGAACTCGTATTTGCATTTTACTAAATTTAAGTTATTTTTAAAAATTTTGTTAGTATTAAAGTTTTTGTTTAAAATTTTTTACAATTTAAACATTAAAATGCTAACTTCAATTAACTAAAATTCACTTCAAATATATCTAAAACTTTGTAAAGTTAACAGAATTATTTTTGCTGTTCTTTTTTGAATAATATTTGGCAAAAAAATCTGCTAAATTTAGCAGTCTTGTCTGCAAGGTAATTTTAAACTAATTTTTAGTAACTTTTACTACTATTTTTATAGGTTTATTTCTATGAGTGTAACATTAATTAGATACTGAGTTCAACTTCCTTTATAGAGTTATTTCAGCACATTTCCAAGAAACATTTTCCTGTGAGAAAGTTCACTGAAAAGTCTTTGATACAACTAAAAGTCTTTGCTTAAAAATATCATAAATAACTTTTAATACACAGAATGTGCCATACAACACTTTTTAAGTTTCTCTTTATAGAATATGAAAAAAAAAACCGCCAACCAAA
>CM037854.1:209052347-209086637 GCA_021234595.1 Delia radicum
CAGCATCTTGATGTGTATACTCCTCCTTCTGCTTTATTATTATTATTTTTAGGTTGCCATTTGTGTGACATATGTATGTGTCATGTGTGCGTGCGTGAGTGCTGTTGGGTTGTAGCAATCATTTAGGAAATATTTAGTTTTTTATATTTTTTATAGTAATTTTCGGTTAACATGCTGCTGTGCTTTTTAATGCAGTTTTTTTTTAAGTTTAAATGATCTTTTTTTTTGTTTGCATGACACTTATAACCAAGTGTTAAATATGGCATGACATTTTTGTTTCTGGTAAAATGAGATTAAAAATAAGAAAACAAGGAACTTGAAAAATTTTTGCACGCAAATGTTTAAAGAAATGCACATAGTAAGAGAGGTTATTTATTTTTTAATGAAAGAAAATACAAGTCAAATTAAAAAAATTAAAACAGATAGAAGGTTTTTTCTGGAAAATTTTGTCCCCCACTTTGTTAATTTAATAATGAGTTATTAAAAACCTGTATTGAGTTTTAGAAACTCCAATAGTGGAACTAAGTAAGAGCAGTTAAAAACATTCATGAATTTCCCATAAATGTTAATATATACTGCTGAATGATGAAGGTAATTATGACATAATTTGTAATAATCTCAATAAAAAAATGCTTTTTAGCTAAATGAAGTTTTATATAGAAAATAAAAACCAAATAATAATTGTTCCCTGAAGAAGTCACCCATGTGGAGACGAAATATTGGAAAATAAATAATTAATAAATAAATGATCATCTTAAGCTCATTTAAACTAAGAAACAATAAATAAATGAAGAAAAGAAAACTTAAAATTTTTCCAAATAATTAAGTGCACTCGCTATAATGTGAACTAATTAAAACCGGGAGTTTCACGTTTGTGAGCTGTTCACTTTTCCGAATGCCAAAATTAAGGCAAAATATATCAATAATGCATAAGTTTAGACTAATTATACGTATTAAAATAATAATTGACATTTTATTAGAATAAAAGAAGTAAATGATTTATTAACAAAATTATTTACATACATTTGTATGAAGATTTATGTAAAAATACTACATATGTATATATAAATAAATAAAATAGCAACTAAAATAGTTTCTATATATCTTCTGTCCTTAATGCAGTGAAACAGTTTAAATAGGGGAGGGATCCCAAAACTTAGAAAAATTGAATTCTTAACGTATTACGCATTTCCAACTAACACATTGACTTTTTTTTCTGTTCACATTATAGGGCTTTCGTACTTTGTTCACCTTTTAGATTAGTCAATGTAAAATAAAATGTGTTCACATTAAGCGGTGTTCACGTAATGCAGTGTTCACATTATCGCGAGTGCACTGTATATCTAAATTATATTTTCTTTAGCTGAATTAAAATTTATAACAGAATATACCATGTTGTATTAGTAAATTTCTGAACTCGAGTTTATTTAATGTGTGTAAAGTTACCTGAATTGAATTTAAGCTGATTGTTTCTTTTTTTCACTCAAAGAAATATATTTTTATTAGTTATTGAACTTGGACATTGCAAAGTGAAGATTTGCTTAAGTAAAACTTGAACATCTGCAGCTAAATTATTTTTTCTTGAGATGAATTCAAGTTTATAAAAGCAAGACATGTTGTATTAATAATGTCATGATCACGAAGTTGTTTAATTTGTTTAAATTCAGCTGAATTGAGTACATTTGAGCTGAATGCTTTTTTTTTAACGTTAAATACGTTAAATATTATTCTGCTTAATTGAAAATAGAAATAAATAATTAATAAAATAAATGATATTAAGCTCGTTTAAACTAAGAAGAATTAAAAATATTAATATAAAATATATTATTGTCTGAATTTTATCATTTTCAACTGAAAGAAATCTAAAAGAAGATCTACTAACTCTGAAAGATCTACTAACTTATTATATCCCCAGCAAAAACCAAATATTATAATTAACTGAAATAAATAATGTTTTAATCCTGTATAATAGTTTTAGCCAATAATTACCTTCAACATCTACTTAATGTTAAAATTTAGCTAAACTGAGAAGCATAAACTAAATCGTATGTGAGAGCTAAACATATTGCAGCTGAATAAATTTGTACGTATGCTGATTCTTGCTGAATAATGTTTGTGATATCTAATGTTTGTGATATCTGATATAATGTTGTGATATCTGATATATTTTTTACTAGCTGAATTGCAATAGTCTATGATAAATTATATTCTATGATAAACATTTTATAGCTGAATGAAAAAATTTGTACTTAATTTTTCCAATTTATTCCAAGGTTATTTTAAACACTTCAGCTGATATATTTGTATCAGAATAAGGATTTTTATGATCGGAATATTTTATCGTGTAAAGTTAATCATTTTTGGATAACTACAATTTTGTAATAATGAGCAAAGTATTTTCTTTGTTAGCAAATTTTAAAACCAAAGGTAAATTATGGGTAAATTATCAAAATATGAGACTTATGATCTTTAGCTGAATTTAAGTTTATGCTAAATTGTGTTTTTTATGCGCTTAATAAAAGTTTGACAAAGAAAATACTGTGAAGTGCTGAATCTAAATTTTCATTGCATAAATATACATTATTATAGCTGAATTCATCTATTTTAATATCTGATTTCGCATTTATGTATTGTCAAGTTTCTTGTACCAAAAGCCAATTTTTAACTGAGTAGAATTATTTGTTAATGCGTTATAAGTTGAGCCACATGAAAACAATATTCTATAGTTAAACTTCGTAAACTCTTGCTGAATTGATAAATATATTGAATATCATAAGATCAGTTATATTTTTGAAATTAGAAGCTTTTATAATCTCTAGCTACATTTTAGTTGCTTAATTAAAATACTTTTTATCGAAATTGTAGCGCTCATGACTCTAAGATGTTTCTTCGTTCTATAAATTGATTAACTTTTTGCTGAATTCAAATTGCCATAGCTTAACTAAAGTTGTAAAATTGGTTCTTAAATATCTGTATCTGAATAAGTTTTTCTACTAGCTGAATTGAAAGAAATATATATATTTGTGTAGATTATTTATTTTATTTGCTGAATATAGTATTTATGTTTGAAATATGTTATATATATAGCTGAAAAAGAATTGAAATAACTGGATTTAAATATTTTTTAGCTGAATTCACTCTATTTATATATAAATTGTATATATATAGCTTAATTTGAATATTCTACATTATTGTTTAAATATTAATGATTTTCATTATATCTTAAATCCCTACAATGCATTTACTACCCATTAAGAGTATTTACTACTCAATCTCTCCACATTTATCTTATACAAGTAATACCCATAATCTTATTATCTTTTAAAATTATTTACTTGAATTCAGTTTGAAATTTATAGAATATCATTAATTTTGCAGCATATTCAAAACTCAATAAATAACTACAAATTTTTTCTTTCTACATGATTGCAATGTTATTATAAACTACCAAACTAGTGCTGGTAATTTCGGTTACTTTTCGATAATCGATACTACTCGATATTTTTAATTTGGGTACTTGATTACTACTCGATACTTTTTTAATTAAAATTTCGCTTTAATCTTTACAAAAATTTATGAAAATTTTAACTTTTATTTAAAAATTCAAAGTTTGAAAAAAAATATTTTTAAACTTTTTTACATGTTCAAGTCAGAGGGTTTTTTTTTTATAGTTTTCTCAATTTTTTTTTTTAAACTTTTCACCTTTAAATTTTTCTTCTAGCAGGAGTTGTATTTTAATACAAATTATTTTAGCGGTGTTGCATTTTTGTATTGTTTTTCTGTCCGAAAATACAATCTGAAAATATCGAATATTTACTTTTAAGTACCGAGTACCCATAAAAAAAAAAGACAAATACTCGATACCCACTACTCATTCTTTTACCAGCACTATACCAGACATGCCTTACATACAAGACAAGACACTTAACAATAATAATATCAACCAGCCAGCCAAACATTCAGCCCAACCAAGTCAGTCAGTTAGTCAGATAGTCGAAAGCAATATGTTACGATATAATCATTTATTAAGAGACTCTTGTTAAATCATTTGATCTACAATACAACATTAAAATGTATGTATGGAATGAATTGTTAGATACACAAGTATGTAAATTTTCATCACATCAAAACGATTTGCAAGCACACAATGTAAAAATAGTAAATATGTATGTAGGTATGAAAGAAGGTTGACTTCATTGAGTTTAACAAATTATGCAGAGATATCACTGTTACCAATAAATATGTTTTTTTTTGTATTTGTAGTTGCTGTAGCTCGAGTATCTTTTGAGTAAATTTCAAAAAAGAAAGAAAACATCATCAACAGTAGTTACAACAAAAAAAAAACAACAATAACAACAACTACCAGAGAAAAAATTTTCAAACATGTTGTATGTAAGTTATAAAGAATGTATATGAGCTATTTCAAAAATGTTTGACATTTCTTGAAATTGATTTTAAATCCCTAAAGGTAGACTATACTTAACCCCTATGTTTACAGTTGATTTGTCACATTCATAACACCAGGGTCTAGCCAGACCCGGTACAAAACTAGCTCATGCACAGTGTTAGTTCAAATAACTTTTTCATGCGATTCACAGCCTACTTAGTTTTTTTCAGTTGAAAAAAAATATTTTTTAAAAACCACGTTTACTTTGTTTGAAAAATTGGAAGTAATTTTTTCAAAATTTCGGAAAAAAATATTGCAATACCTACTTAAATATTAAGGATATGACTAGAGTTTTCAAAACCCTAAACTTTACACACCCCCTAGCAAAAAAAAAAGAATTAAATGTGGGGGGGGGGGGGGGGGTAATTTCCCATTACTGTATTTTGCCCCAGAGTATCGAAAATTTTTGAAACTCCTCATATAGAAATTTGGTTAAGAGTTTACCATACAAACCATACAAGAGAAAATTGTAAATGCAACAAAAATTTTCCATTTGAATGCATAACAATACTTAACAACATCAAATCTTATATGTTGTAAAATATAAAAATAACACAAATCCTTCTTTTTGTATTGGTATCGAACGTTATTTTTGTAAAAAGAAAATATACACTGACAAAAGCGATATAATCTGAAATTGGAAATTATTTTAAATTGGTGTAGCTATCTAAAATCAAAAAAAAAAAAAAAAACAAACACCAAGCATAGTCCTTCTACTCTCCAAAGTTGGAAGTCTAATAAGCTCTAATCTTTGTTCATAAAATTTAAAATTTCGATCATATCTCCAACCCAAACCACGTAGCAGAATAACAAAAATTAGCATGAACCTGATAATATGGATGCCACACAATCGAGACATTCTCCGAAATTGGTCTACCAAAAGATACATACAACTGCTTCGTAACATACGGATCAGAAAATTTCTTTGCCCATCTTTTAACGAAACCGAGAGTAGATCTAGGCTTATTTACAATCATACTTATTTATATGGCCAATTAAACTGAACACTTAGAATACTATGCAGGTAAAGACTACTGCAAATGTAGTTAAAAACAATGAAATTTCACTTAAAGAAAGGACGACTTCCATTTCAGTAAATTCAACTATCATTTTCATTTGTTTTTAATGCTAAAAAAATGAAACACAATTGCAGTAAAATTAAACCTCATATGTTAGTAAAAAATAAACAACATAATTTTTTTTATTTTATTAAAGATTAAAAAACGAATGTAAAAATTAATGTAAAATCATTAAACAGTCATTTGATGTGGTTTGTTTTTTTAAATGAACTACAAGGTCAGTAAAACAATTTAATTTGTTGTACAAATGACTGACATTTACATTAAAAATAAAAAAGCTGTATTACAAACCAAAAAACTACAAATTTTTAAAGCAGAGATCCAGAAATGTTCCGACGGTGTCTAAACCAGTACTTATACTATAATGCACAGAGCAAATGGGTTAAGTTCTATTAAGTTAGTATACACCACTCAACTAATAAATTTATATCATTTTGTAGCCTGATAGCCCCATTCTCATGATTGTAACTGTAGAACAATTTAACATCATCTGCATACATGAGAATCTTACAATTCAAATTCACTGTACGAAGAATCATTCAAGAATAACAAAAGCAATAATGGCCCCAAATGACTGCCCGGTGGCACGCCCTGATGTACCATATCTTTGAAACAACAATTACAAAACAATACTCTCTGAGTTCTCGACTCAAGATATGACCCCAACCCATTCAACAAGTGTCCCAGGAATGCCAATAACACCCAATGTGAAAAGTATGATACTATGATCAACCCTATCAAATGCCTAACTAAAGTTAGTACACAGAAAAAACTAAAAACGGGTTTCAATTAAAAAATTTATTGAATCAATTAATATATTAATTGATTTTGCAACTATCACTGCAATGATAATATCAATTAATACTTTTATTGAAAATTAAAAGGACTAAAATTTATAAATAACTTCTACAGAAAAAAATATGATACTCACAAAAAAAAGTGTGTGAACGATACGTTGGTATGTATATTTTTGTTAATACTGCTGCTGTATGTTTCTGTGTATGATTGTCTTATTTATAAACTTCAAATGCATTTGGTAATTTTATATTGAAAATTTTCTATTTAAACTACAGTATATAAAAAATAATTTGAGAATTACGACTAAAATAAAATATGTATTTATGTATTTAGAAGTCAATTAAAATATTTATTGATTCAATTAATCAAAGTATTAATTTATTCAAATCAAATCTTTAATTATATATTTTAGGTTGATAATTTTTTCTGTGTATATATCACATCAGTCTGCTTCCCCTTAACAAAACATTTAAAAGTATGAGTCGTAGGTTCCAACCTGTTAGTTACGGTAGATCTGGCCTTTAGAAAGCCGTTTTGTAAGGGAGGCATAATTAAACGCATTTGGTAAGCGAAATGATCAGTAATAAAATGTTAGTCAAAAGTTAGTTAAACTACTAAAAAATTTGTTTAAGTACTATTTTGTTAAGTGTATTAATCACATTCGTTTGTGGTAAGATGATCAGTAATAAAATTTTAGTAACAAATTAGTTTAACTACTAAAGAATGAGTTGAATTACTATTTTGTTGTATTTATCTCAATTGTTTATGGTAAGAGAGATGATCAGTAACAAAATTTAGTAAAAAATTAGTTAAACTACTAAAAAAATTTGTTAAATTACTACTTTGTTAAAAGTATTTATCACATTCATTTATGGTAAGAGAGATTATTAGTAATAAAATTTTAGTAAAAAATTAGTTAAACTACTAAAAATTTGTTCAATTACTATTTTGTTAAGTGTATTTATCACATTCGTTTATGGGTAACAATTTTCCGAAGCTTTGAGTTTTTAGTTCTTGTGTTTTTTTTTTTTTACTTTGTTCAGAAAATCTACTCATGCGGCATATCAACTTTAATCAAGATTATACTGGAACAAAACCCTAATATACTAGAAAAATACAAGTAGAACAACTACAACAAAAAAAAAAAAGGAAAATGTCAGTGATTTTATTTATATAGTTAGTCGTATACACATATTAACCAGAAAACCTCTTTTCCTCAGTTAAAAAAATATAAAAAAGTAAGGGATTTATATCTGGATTTTTTTTCTATTCACATTTTTGCCCTCTTAAAGTTCCAATTGTATTACCTTTTTTCAAAAAGATTTGTTTCTAAATGAACGCTCCCAATGAATAGAGTCAGTCTTATATACGACAACATATGAACATGTTTTTATTTTTTTTTTAAGTTAAATTTTCCAGAGTCAATGATATGATGATGTGATGCGTTGTGATGTCTAGTTAAAAAGGTGACTTCTTTAAATCACATTGAATTGAAAGAGCAATAAATTTAGCAAGAAGTCAAATGTAGTTAAATATAAAAAATACCAACAAAAACTACTAAAGTTTACAATAATGTATAGAAAAAAAAAAAATCATTAAAAATGTTGTTTTATGTAAAATACCTTTAAGAGGGAGGCGTTTTTTTTCAAGTTTTAATTAAAGAAGACGGTAGAACAAGTTAAAATCATGTTATTTAATTGATCAGCTAACTAGCTAAGACATTATGATTTCAAAGGATTGAAAAAATTTAATTTACATAAATATACTGACAGTTTTTAGACATTATGATGATAAATGAGTAAGAAGATAATGAAATTGAAATGATTTAAGGTATCTCGTTACTTCTGAGGATGTAAATAGAAAGGATTAAACTAGAAATTTATCGATGGGCCTTTTAATATAACAAGATTAAAATAAAGTTGAATTAATAAAAACATAATTCAGCTTAAAAAAATTTTGTTAACAAAAAAAATTTTGAAAAATTTGCATTTAAAAGAATTAGAATGAAGAAGAACTTTTGCATGAAAGTTCAACAGTAATTTAAAAATGTAATCTGTAAAGTTGTTTCAATGGAATATACAGTTAAATTACCAAAGAAATATATTTTTTAACATTCTGTCTGTTATTCAATAAAAAAAAAATAAATAAAAAAAAAACCGATACGAGGTGATACGAGGGTGGATCAATAAGTACGTGACTTTTTGAATGAAACACAGTTTTTTTTTTTGGAAAAAAAAAAATTTCAATACACTCAGTCCAATGTTTCTCCAAGTTTGTTTATCTTCCAAAAAATAGGATTTTTTCGAGGTCCATAAAATAGGCATTTCTTGGCCGTATGGGGTCGTTTTTTTTAATCCTCGTTAAATCGGTCCAATAAGTTATCTTAATATTTGCCGTTTATTGTTTTTCCCTTTTGAAGGTAATCGATGTGGATTATCCCGCGTGCATCCCAAAAAACTGTTGCCATCACCTTATTGGTCACGATTAGTAGTATTTATAGTATTTATTTGTATTTATTTGTTTTTTGCTAAACAAAAAACCAAATAATCTTGCTCACATCATAGTTTATGATTAAAGATCGAAAAATAATCTTTTGGTTTTAATTTTTTAAATTTAAAAGTACGAGCGCGGATTACTAAGTCCGTGACTTTTTGATTGAAACACAGTTTTTTTTTGCAAACAAAAAAAATATTTTTCAACATAATCTCCTTTTAGCTCAATACACTTAGTTCAACGTTTCTCCAATTTTTGTATCCCTTACAAAAAAATAGGGGTTTTCGAGGTACATAAAATAGGCATTTCTTGCCCAAATATGGCCGTTTTTTTTAAATCCTCGTTAAATGGGTCCAATAAGTTATCATAATATTTGCCGATTATTGTTTTTTCCTTTTGAAGCCAATCGATGTGGATTATCCCGCGTGCATCCCAAAAAACTATTGCCATCACCTTATTGGCCACGATTAAGGGCAAATGCGGCACCCATCTTGCAGACAGCTTTCTTAAATCCAACTGCTCATTTACAATCGAAACCACACTGCCATACGGAATTGCCTATGGCATCAACAATCTCACGCAATTTTACTCTTGCATCGGCCAACACCATATCGTGTATATTTTCGACATTTTCGGGTGTATTGACCTCAATTGGCCGTCCAGAACGTTCGGCGTCATTTGTACTTGTGCGACCACAAGGAACGTCAGTAAACCACTTTTTTACCATTGAAAACGATGATGCAGAGTCCCCGTAATGTTTATCAAGCTTTTCCTTGGTTTGTTTGACAGTTTTTTCTCGCAAAAAATAATGTTTAATGAGCACTCGAATTCCCTTTTTCCATTTTTAAAAAATTCACGAGGTTGTATGTTTTAAACCAGCTGTTAAACGCAAAGGAAATGACGGAACTTGCTCAAAATTTAATAGTAGTCTATTAACAGGTGTTCTTGATGGGATTAGTGTTGCATTTCATATAACTACGAAAGAAGTTCGAAAGTCGCGGACTTATTTGCCCGCCCCTCGTAGTTAAAATATTCAGCCAAAATTTTCTATTTAAAACAAAAAGCTGTTTATATTACATTGAGTATTGAAATAAACGAAAACAATATTGATTTTGTCAATTAATTTTTCAACAGTTGAAAATAAACTAAAACATACAAATGTTTTAAACAAAAGTAAGTAAGTAGTCTGATTTTCAGTTAATTTAATGTGTATATTTAGTATTCTTTACGGAAAAAAATATTGTGCGTGCAGTTTTTGTATTCAGCTAAGCAATTTGTCATCATCTATCGTAGATTTGATTTATTATAAAGCAGAAATAAATTCAGCATTTAAAATGATCAACTAAACAATTTTTTAAGAATTTGTTACCATAGATTTTACATTTCAATATTGATAAAGAAAAAATAAATTCAACAAAAAGGATATTTCGCTGAGTAGTTGTAACTATTATTTCCGATTAAATGGTTTGTAAACGTTTTTTTGCCAAATGTTATATCCAGGTGAAGGAAAATTTAGTTCAGTGACAAAATATGTCAATTAATTGCGCAATTTTTTGGTTATAACCAGGGCAAGTTTTTGTTTGTCACTAACAATGTTAAAAATGGCACAAAAACCATTAAAAAGTGCACAAGAAATAGCAAAAATGGCAAAATAGCAAAACAAAATGTGTAAAAAATGAAAAGTAAAAAATATTAATATTTTATTCAATTTTCCTTACTAAATTTTGATTGCATCTTAGCAAAAAATAACCTGGATTTTGTAAGTAGTAACTACATTTGTACGCTTCCAAAATAGCGCTTCACCGCCTTGCATACAATAAAGCAATTAGGGAAGGCATTCTGTTGTGCTTCCCAAAATGCCTTCTTTGAAGCAGTAAATAATGCTAACAAGGAAGCAATAAAGAATGCATACCATGCATTATTGTCAACATACAAAAAAGTGCTTCTTATTGCCTAGAAAGCTATGAATTTATTGTTTCTAAGAGCACTTGAAAGAAGCGCTTTTACGTGCTTGAAAGAGACATACCAAGTGGGACATCGCGAAAAAAAATCATGCCTTATAGATTTGCTTTGGAAGAGCTTCGTAAATAAATAATGTCTTTCGGAAGCGCTTCCACGTAAGCACTATTTTTTGCTAGGATAGCACAATCATGTGCTTTTTCAAGTTATCGATAAGAAACGATCTACTATTGTAACATAAAACGGTTGAGTTTAATGAAAATACCAGCTCCACATCTGTATATGTAACTGCAGCTTATTTGGAAGCATATAATTCTGAAGGATGTATGAATGAATACTTTTCATTCTTATTAAAAAATAAGTTTTTATATTAAAAAAAAAAAAAAACTTTATTATATTTTTCAATAATATCTTTGCCAACATCTCATATATTTTTCTTAACGCAATCTATAACATATAAACTTTCATTTATAGAGAGTCCTTTTGTTTCTAATTTGGTGATACTTAAACAAAGACATTCGAAATTATTTTTTTATCTAAGATACAGTGACTGGTCCATTCCCGCACGAGAGAGCATTTTCTTGGATAAGTTTTAATGAGTTTTTTTACTGATCAAATTAAATTTTCTTCACAAAATAAATTAAAAATTTCTTAAACTTTATAGGAAAACCGTTTACGCAACTATTTCTAAAGAAACTTTTTCTTAGGATTATGTAATTTTTAATAAATAAAATTAAATTTTTTATAAAATTTTACGAAAAACTTCATTAATTTAATGAAAACTTTCAATGGATGAATTGCAGTGACCATTTATAGATACAATGCAAAAATGCATTGATATCATGCAAATAATTCGCATAATAAGATTCAAGTTTATACAAATATTACCGTTCAACTGCTTACAAAATTGTTTGCAGTGACATCAAAAACTGTTTAATATTAAGAACATTTTTTAGGTTTTTATCAATTTGATATATGACTCTGTGTATAAGATAATTACAGAAAATAAAGCCATTTTACATATAAGTTATATTCAGCAGGTAATTTGCGAACCCTAAAAATGTCATTTAATAGCTGAAAGCTTCACAAAAGTTATATTTAACTGTAGAAATTTCCCTTTAATTACTTCTAACTACACTCATAGATATACACCCGTAAAAATAGCAAAAAAAGCTAGTAACGATTAGTTAAAAATTAGCTTGTAGAAAAAACTGCTAAAATTGACAGATTTTTTTTACTAAATATTAGTAATATTAGAGCAGCAGAAAGTAATCTGTTGAATTAACAAATATTAAGTTACATTTGAGCTAAATTTTAGTTAATTGCAAGTAACCAAATAATCTGCTGAAATCAGTAAAAAAACATTCCTATTAATTAATGTGTTGCTTTCTTTGGAAAGGGGATAGTGGAGAGATGAAAGGTGGTGAAAGATGAAGGGCTTCAAACTGGCAACACTGTAATTACGCGAGATGATAAGTCTTAGAACAGTTGTTGCTCGCCACCTGATGTAGAGTTGGCGAATTTATTGAAGCTTTTTGTTTCATAGCCCTGATTCATTATTTTACTTCGGTGGGGTTAAGTGCTATGGGAACACCGAAGGTGGGCGCAGCGATACATATAAGTGATAGAAAACTCATACATATTATTTTTCTAAATTGATGTAGTCGTCACCGGGAATCGAACCCGGGACCATCTGTGTACCAGTCCAACGCGCTAACCATTACACCACAACAAAATCAATAAAAAATGTTAATTTTTTTATTTTAATGCGACTAAAAGTCGGCCCTTATGAAATCAGCAATCTACAATTTTTTGCCAAAAATTTCTGTTGACTTTAGCATAATGAACTCGTATTTGCATTTTACTAAATTTAAGTTATTTTTAAAAATTTTGTTAGTATTAAAGTTTTTGTTTACTATTTTGAGTGTACAAATATTTAGTAAAATTTTTTTCCAATTTTAGACATTAAAATGCTAACTTCAATTAACTAAAATTCACTTCAAATATATCTAAAACTTTGTAAAGTTAACAGAATTATTTTTGCTGTTCTTTTTTGAATAATATTTGGCAAAAAAATCTGCTAAATTAGCAGTCTTGTCTGCAAGGTAATTTTAAACTAATTTTTAGTAACTTTTACTACTATTTTATAGGTTTATTTCTATGAGTGTAACATTAATTAGATACTGAGTTCAACTTCCTTTATAGAGTTATTTCAGCACATTTTCCAAGAAACATTTTCCTGTGAGAAAGTTCACTGAAAAAGTCTTTGATACAACTAAAAGTCTTTGCTTAAAAATATCATAAATAACTTTTAATACACAGAATGTGCCATACAACACTTTTTAAGTTTCTCTTTATAGAATATGAAAAAAAAAACCGCCAACCAAAACGAAACATCACCCCATAAAAATGTCAATAGTTAAATGGATGCTAAAAAAAAAAAAAACATTACACAAAAATGCAACTTGCTTTTTATGCAAGAAGAACTTTATAAAACCGCCAACCGTGTAAAGCCATTAAAAAACCATAAGAGCAGCCCATACAGCATAAGATACAAGAGCTGTTTTTTTTAAAATTTTAAGAAACCCCCCGTTGATAAAAAATTATACAAAGAATTTTTGCATTTACACATTTAAATGTTTGAAGAATCATAAATGGAAGAAGGAGTAGTAGTTTTTTAACGATATATTTTACTAAAATAGTTAATGACAATTAAACATAAGATCATATTTTAACAAAATATAGTATAGAGTTTGTATCTCTATGGGGTTCCCTTTAGAAGTCGAACAAACAAAAAACCTTAATGAAGACTTACCTATATCGAATGCATGTGTGTGTGTTGACTGTATAGCACTATGCTTATAAGGGTTAAAAGCTGATAGGAAAGGCACTGGCGGGAGAACATTTTGCAGGTGGTAGTTAAGGTGAGTCGTTGTATTGATCTTGATGATAAAGATTTTGTTTTAGCCATAATTTCTCAAGATCTATAGAAAAACAAGATAGGCAGTGCTTTTTTTTCTAAATAAATAGCAGGAGATCTGTAAAGAAAGATAATGATAAAGAAAATTATTAAAGTATATGATTTATAAAAAATTATAAAACATTTTTAAACTGTTTTTTGAAATAAATTATAAAGAAATTTGTAGTGTATTAGCTTCCAAAAAAAAAAAAACTTGTTTCATTTAATGATACTTCGTTTGTTTCAAACAAATTTATTACTGAATTGCTACAGAAGCTCTTTTTTAATGTCTACCTCCTGCTGTTGGAAGATTTGTGTTCGTTATTATTTAACAACAAATTTTCAATGGAAAAAAATATTAACAAATAATTGCAATTTATGATGGGTTTACAACAAGTTTAATAATAACTAAGGTCAGTTATAGTTATAGAAATATGTTATTCCTTTAAAAACAAAAAAAAAAAAAAAAACTTTAATAAAACAAAACAGAAAAAATAAACACAAAACCTGCAATGTCATGTACTGACAGCTGTCAAAATAGTTAAGTTTTGTTCTCTTTTATTTTAGACATTTTTTCAGAACAGCAACATCAACAAAAAAAAAAATAAAAACCCTGTCAAATACGCACAAAATTATACCAGCAAAAAAAAAATATACGCTTATATATTTTTTAAAAACCCAGCAAAACAATTAATGATTAAAATATGGTATACACTCAGGGAACTTGTGCTTTAAATATTTGTAGTTGTTTGTGTGGTACTACTTTATTTTTAATGTAAATGTCAGTCAATTGTAGAACAAATTTAATTTTTTATTAAAAAAACAAACCACATCAAATGACTGTTTTATGATTTTACATTCATTTGTTACAGTCTTTTTTTGTTATTTAAAAAATAAAATTAATCAATGCTGGTTTATTTTTTTACTAACATATGTAGTTCATTTTTACTGCAATTGTTAGTAATTTTCTCAACATTAAAAAACAAATGACAATGTTAGTTGAATTTACTGAAACGTAAGTCGTCCTTTCTTTAAATGAAATTTCATTTGTTTTTGACTGCAATTGCTTTCGTCGTCGTCTTTACCTACATAATACCCTTAGAGTAGTTCTTCTTTAAATTTGCAAAACTTTTACTTACCAGATAGCATAAAATAAGTAATTTCTTTTTATTTTATCAATTTTTGAAGTAATCATTCAGTTAACGATTTTATAAATTACTATACTACTTTTTGCTGGGTTATTAATGTTTTTGAGTATGTAAATATAAGTATGTTATATTGAGTCAAACTTTTTTTTTTACACACACACACTTAAATTTTCTATCCATTTTGCTGTTCAGCCTATTCATATTGTATAAGAATTTCATAACGTACAATTTCATTAATTCATTAAAATGTCAAAGTGATATGAAATGTCATGTTTATTCAATTTAGAAGACAAACAATTGACACGTTTGTATGGAATTATTCTTCATTTTATTTTTTTTTTTATTTTTGCTCTATTCAACAGAAGACAAACAATTTTAAACGAGTCATAGAGTATTTAACAAAGAAATTTATACAAAAATATGGTACAGTCGTTAAATGTAAGAGCTTTTAGAATTCTAATGAAGGTAAATTGGTTTTATTACGTAGAAAAATGTTTAGGAAATCATTAATATTATTATTCAGCTAAAAATTATGGAAATTGATGGAATGTTTTATATGCAATTTACTACTTTTTCAAGTTAATTGTTAGAAAAGTGTGTGGAAAAAAGGTGTAAGAATTCAATTCAGCAAACATTTTTAAAATTTTAACAAATAAAAATGAAAAAATGTAATTCAGCTAGTAAATTATACAATTCAGCTGAGAAAGCCATATAAAATTAGTAATATATTGCAATATGTCGTTGCAGTTTTCTTTCCTATAAGCTTTTCATTTATTTTATTATTTATTTATTTTCATTATTTTTATTATATATTACGAGTATACCCAGAAGTGACCAACACTAACAAACACAAATATTCTATTTTTAGATTTTTTTGTTTATTTTTCTAATCTCCTTAGTCTCTACTTAATTTTTTTTTTTTAATTAATTTGGAATTTAGCAAAGAAAAATAAACTTATTTGAATATCATAGTACAAATTATTTCTGAATACAAAAAAAAAAAAACTAAATTTCAGACATGTTTTCAAACAAAAATATATTAATGTTGGCATTTTAACATTTAAACGTGAGAATGGACCTCTAAAATTGAAAACCTGTCACTCTTTTTTTTATCCTTTATTACAATCCGAGTTTTGTTAAGACCGGAATGAACCCATCGGGAGAATTTACTTGTTAGCAGAATTGAACATATTATTAATCTTAATTTGGATTAACTTTTTTAAGATTAACTCTTCTGTAATTAGTAATGAAAAGTACTTCTTTAATTTTGTTTGTTTGTAAACCCAACTATATTATATAAGGAAGCATTTACTTTGATTCAGCTAATACAATTTCAAATTCAGCAAAGATTTAAAATTTATTTCAACTGATAAATAAAGTTGAGAAATAATTTGTTAATTGTAGTGTTTGGAAGGAACAACTTTCGAATTCGTTTTCTCAAATTGTAATTCCTTTCAGTTGAACTATTGCTAAGAAAATATGCAATTCAGCATGGACGAGGCATGATTTGGATTAAAAAAAATATTTTAAGATAAACGAGCAATTCTGCTAAGAAAAGTAAACGCATGATTTTGATTTATAATCATTAATTAAATTTCCTGAATTGTTTTGTTCAGCGATAAGTAAGAAATAAAAATTTTTTATATAAATAGAACATTTTTGGTCTTCAAAGTTTAGTAACGTTAGATGCTTGTTAGGAAAAGACCTAACCACGTGCTTGATTACTAAGAAGACAAGAATGGAGCAAAATTGATTATTAATAGGTTTTTTGTTAAAGTTCTGCCTATTATGGAGGCTCTAACTTTTCTAAAACTTCGGGTTCTGATGAGATCTTTAGCCAGATCGAAATACTAGTATCAACCTAGCTAATATGTTTGATTTGCTTTATTTTTGTAAATATACGGAGGTTGAAAGCTCGTTATAAATTGAAAATAACATAAAAATAATCTCGATGTATATAAAAACAAAAAAACTAATATAACTGTAAAAAATATTACTTGAGCCAGAGTACGAACTAAAAATTTTTTATATAAATAGAACATTTTTGGTCTTCAAAGTTTAGTAACGTCATGATGCTTGTTAGGAAAAGACCTAACCACGTGCTTGATTACTAAGAAGACAAGAATGGAGCAAAATTGATTATTAATAGGTTTTTTGTTAAAGTTCTGCCTATTATGGAGGCTCTAACTTTTCTAAAACTTCGGGTTCTGATGAGATCTTTAGCCAGATCGAAATACTAGTATCAACCTAGCTAATATGTTTGATTTGCTTTGTTTTTGTAAATATACGGAGGTTGAAAGCTCGTTATAAATTGAAAATAACATAAAAATAATCTCGATGTTAGTACAACTGAAAAAAAAAATTAAATCCTGCTTAGATCGAAACTTAATAAAACTCCAAAATATAGCTCGAATATACTTAATCGTAATTTGAAAAATTTTGATTGTAATTATATATTTAACTCGGAGATCGTTAGACTTCCCTAACTGAATTGAATTTTGTGTTGCTGAGTTTTTAAAATTTTCTGTTTAATGATGTATTTGCCAAGAAAAATGTTAATTGGGCTAGTTAATTTATAAAGTTAATTGGGCTAGCCAATAAAATTACATAGATGTAAGAAGCATAAAGGGCTCTTATAGTACTCTTAAAAATTTTGTTCTGCTGAATAGTTGATCAAAATATTTTAAACATTAATATTTAAAAAGTAATTAACTGTACGCCTAGTTAACAACATTGAGTATATGAAATTTTAAGTTAGCTGAATTAAGTTTACTACAGCTGAATACAATTTTGGCCCGCAGTTTAATATGAATAGTTATATTGGCTCAAATTTGTATTAGCTGAGTTGATATTATTACTAAAATTCTGAGCTGAATTAAGTTTTTTTTTTTACTTAACTCTGAATCTATTCTAGAACAGCATATTTTAGCATTGTTTCCATGGAACCGATTCTAGAACAGGTTCCTGAGAGTCCAAAAGTAATATTTCACTGCCGCATAATCAGTTATATAACTAGTTATACACTATGGATATTATGTAGGTAAAGACGACAGCAATTGCAGTCAAAAAAAATGAAATTTAACTTGAAGTAAAGCCGACTAACATTTCATTAAATTCAACTAACATTTGCCATTTGGTTATACTGTTTAAAAAATTACTAACAATTGTAGTAAAAATGAACAAACAATTAATTTTTTTTTTTTTTCAATTTATAACGAGCTTTCAACCTCCGTATATTTACTAAAAATAAAGCAAATCAAACATATTAGCTAGGTTGATACTAGTATTTCGATCTGGGTAAAGATCTCATCAGAACCCGAAGTTTTAGAAAAGTTATAGCCTCCATAATAGGCAGAACTTTAACAAAAAACCTATTAATAATCAATTTTGCTCCATTCTTGTCTTCTTAGTAATCAAGCACGTGGTTAGGTCTTTTCCTAACAAGCATCATGACGTTACTAAACTTTGAAGACCAAAAATGTTCTATTTATATAATTTTTTTTTTTTTTTTTTTAAATAACAAAAAACGACTGAAAAAATTAATGTAAAATCATAAAACAGTCATTTGATGTGGTTTGTTTTTTTAAATGAGCTACAATGTTAGTAAAAAATTAAATTTGTTCTACAAATGGCTACAAATACTACAAACTACAAATTTTTAAAGCAGAAGTTTCTTAATGTAGAACCGGTTCTTGTGTGGAAGTATAGAACCTATTGCAAATGAGACAAACTCCATACAAAAAGAATCGGTTGTAGAAGATAAATTAGAACAGTATATGCTGTTCTGCAACCTGTTATTTGGATTTACCTATTTTACTAGGGTAATTCAATACATATGATAAATAACTGTATATATTATAATTTTTTAGCTGAATTTGTATTCAAATAACTGGAAAATTGTTTAATATAAAAATTCATTAAATTTAACCTAAATGCCTATAATTTCCATTAAATTTCTCTCAGCTGAATTGTTATATAAAACGTTTTAAACACTTATTTATAAAATTTTATGATTTTCATGCTAAAATTTTCCTTTCTATTAAATTTTCTTGTGTGCTTTTTTCTTTTTTCTTGTTTTTTTTTTTTAATATATTTTGCCTTTTATTTTATCCATTTAGAAAAAATAGGTTAAATTAATAATGACACCATAGCTTCTTGTATATGGGATCTACATGGTATACACCATCTCCAACTCCAGCGCCTACTTCTTACATACAATTACTTGGCAACACAAAGTTGTCTTTAGTGTATATTGAAACCTAACGCCTTTTTTTATTAAATACCATATACCCTCGAAACATTATATGTATGCTCCTCGAAACATACAACATTTTACACATACTGTTTTCTTGCTATGCTCCTATAGCACGCCAACGGCACTTGCACACTTTATATATGATTTTTTTTTACCCACGAGTTAGTAAAAGGAGAAATGAATGGAAATAAAAAACCAAAGCAATAATGCCGCCACCTTTTTGTAGCATAAAAAATTTAAAGGAAAAAAAAAAAAATAAACTACAACATATTTATAACAAGATGTATAAAATGCATACATGACTTTGTGGTAACTACTCGTACAAACATGGATACTTCTTTTCTATGTTCCTTGCTAAATACCACAAACTCATACTACAAAAGCCACCAATATTGTACTCTACTTTAGTAATAGTATATAAAAGGCATTTGTTTTTAGCTAGGATCATATAACTACCCGATCAAAAAAAGCTATTACTCAACTATAATATCATATCACATTTGATATAGATCGATATTTAATATTATCCAAGTTCATATCAAAATTGGAATATGCAGTAATACACAATTAGATCTGTCAAATATATTGCTGGATTAAATTATATCAAAATTGATCTCAAAATTCGGGGGGGTCCAATAATATTAGTATGATCCTTATAAAGGGTGTCCCAAGAAGAGCGCAATTTTTAAATTTTAAATAAAACACAGATATTTAAAAAAAAATCTTGAAACTTTATTATATCGTAAAGTAGACAGAATGAGGTTATGTATGGAACAATATATCGTGCAGATGGCCGCCGCGGCTTTGCTGGCATGCACGCGATCTTTTAATGAAATTTTCAATGACCGTTTTGCATGAATGCTGCGGTATTTCATTAATGCAGCGTCCAATTTCCACTTTTAAGGCTTGAGTCGTCGTCGGCTTATTCGCGTAAACCATCGACTTCAAAAAACCCAAAGAAAAAAATCTAGTGGTGTTAAATCGCACGATCTAGGCGGCCAATTCTGATCTCCAAAACGCGAAATAACACGACCGGGAAATGACTGATGCAGCAATTGAATTGTTTCTCTGGCTGTATGACATGTGGCGCCGTCTTGTTGGAACCACATGCCCTCCACATTCATTTTTTTCAATTCTAGGCAAGAAAAACTGGTTATCATTTCACGATACCGAACACCATTGACTGTTTGCGCTTGACCTGCCTCATTTTCATAAAAAAAAGGTCCAATGATTCCTCCAGCCCAAAAACCACACCACACAGTGACACGTTGAGGATGCATTTGCTTCTCGTGAATCACTCGAGGGATTTTCCCCACCCCAAATGCGACAATTCTGCCTATTGACGAAGCCATCAAGATGAAAATGGGTCGTCACTGAAGATGATTTTATCGGCAAAATCAGCATTTTCATGTTGTCTCTCCAATACCCAATTTCACAATGAGAATGCGTTGTTCATTCGTGTAGCGCTCCATTTTTACTAACCTCGTACCTTCTACTAGCAAACAATAACAATTGTTCAAATGTCAAACAATGACACTGCGAATGTTGCCAGATTTAAAAATTGCGTTCTTCTTGGGACACCCTTTAGTTCCCAATAAATACCCCATGGGATTAATTAAGATCCAAAAGATAAGTAATTTTTGGTGGATTTTGAAATTAAATTGGATCTACTTAAATCCAATGAAATATTTAATTTTGAATAAGATTTAAAACAAAAAAAAAAAAACAAATTTTTAAAAAATTTAAAAAAAAATGTTCCCATTAGACTCATGTTTAATGAATATGAATGAAACGGCAATATACACAAAATATATTCCATTCTTATTTTACTTATTAAATTTCCCATATCGAAATGCGTTTACGCTTGGCTGATCCAGCCTTGATTCACCATGTGTAAACAACAGTAAATGTTATACGTTTTATTTACGTTTTATACACTAAACGTCTTCAATCTTAAGTATACGATTTATGTCATCTTGTTGAGACATATAACTTAAGACATACATTGTAAATCAAAATTACTTGTAATTTAAAATAAAATAAACCGTTGAAGCGATTTCATTATTATTTCTTTTTCGTTGTAATTATGTAAAGATAAATAGAATAACCTATATGTTTATAAAAATATAATTCTTTAATATAAAAAAATTTGGGACCCTAAATCAGCGCTTTTGGACTCCGTGCGCTTGTGGAAGGATATGAAATTTTAAAAAAATAATTACGCCATTATTTATAGATGCAAATACCGCAAAAAGGTTAAGATATCTAAAAATATTCGTGACGAACTCTAATAATTATATATGGGCTTATATAAAACGATATATAATTATATATTATAAGCATAGAAAATATTAATGATGATGGACAATATATATTATCATATCTCAAATAAAATTGATTGTTAATCTTATGTCATATATTGAATCTAACATAATTATATCTTATATCAGTTAATATCATATATAAAACAGTACACTGATCAGTAAACATTTTGCTAGAACTACTAAAAATTAGTTAAAACTAATCAAATTAACAGGTTTTGCTTGCTTAAGCAAGATGAGAATAGAAAAATTAAATATGTTGCATCTACAAATATTTAGTTATATTTGAGCTAAATATGAGTATTCAGTTTGAAATTTTTAAAGTTTTTTTTTTTTAATGCAAATAAAAGTCTGCCGTTCTCAAATCAGCAATCTACAATTTTTTAGCAAAAGTTTCTGTTGATTTTAGCAAAATATACTGTTAATTTGCATGCTACTAAATTTAAGTTGGATATAGCAAACATTTTTGTTAATATTACAGTTTTTGTTTGCTATTTTGAGTTTACAAATATTTAGTAAAGTTTTTGATAATTCTACATTGTAAAATGCTATTTTCAATTAACTGAAATTCACATAGAATATAACTTAAATTTTGTGAAGTTAGCAGATTTATTTTTGCTGTTTTCATTTTATTAATATTTAGAAATTTATTTACAGGTTTATTTCTATGAGTGTATAAACTTACTATAGTTGAAAAAATAATGAGTCTACAGATCGGTTTTCAAAAATTTTTGAGATCATTACATTTTATTAAAAATAATGATGAAAATAAGCATTTTTTTTTTGTGTTGAAATAATGGCAAAATTAAATAGATTTTACTAAGTCCTCATTATTTGCATTAATGTAATCCAGAGATTAACGCGGTGTCATTAATGTTATTTCATTACCGTTTCTACACTGGGTAATAATACATCGCTATATACATATGTTACCACATAATTAACATATAATTATATATGGATATGAATGACACCATATATAATCAAATGAAAATAATATAAGACTATATGAACCAGTTATTTGAAAAGTGGTATGAGTCCATTTCAAAAAAAATTAAGTTAATGATGGGATTTCATAATATTCAATGGCTTCGATTCACAGCACAAACTTCTTTCACAAACTTAAAAAACAGTTGAAATTTTAACGTATAACACGGATATCCTCCCTGTAAATATACTGACTGGGTCTTCAAACATTGATATCCAGATTAAAAATCTACCCTTTTGAATTTTTTTTTTTGATCAAGTACCATTTTTGCGAAATTTACAATTTCGTTTCTTTTTTCAAAATGCTTTTCTTGTCAAAGTCACAGGTTGCAGAACAACTTCCCAGTAAAATACTAAAATCCAAATAATAGGTTGATGAACTACTTATACAGGTTCTAATTTCTGTTCTACAACTGGTCTTCTGATATAGAATTTGTCCTATTTGCAACAGGAACAGGTTGCTTTATAACCGGTTCTAGAACCAGTAATAGAACTGGTTTTGGGGCAGGGACACCTTACATGTCCACTCCCAGGAACCTGTTATAGAACCGGTTCCATGTAACCGGTGGTAAAAGAAGTTGTTCTAGAACAGGTTCAGAGGTAATCTGTTCCAATTTTTGTTATAGTGTTTTATAACAGGTTCTAATTTCTGTTCTACAAGCGATTCTTTTTATATGGAGTTTGTCCTATTTGCAATAGGTTCTTTACCTCCAAACTAGAAACAGGTTGACTTAGAACCGGTTCTAGAACCAGTTATAGAACTGGTTCTGGCACAGTGAATCCTTACATTTTTACTCCCAGGAACCTGTTCTAGAACCTGTTCCATGTAACCGGTGGTAAAAGAAGCTGTTCTAGAACAGGTTCAGAGGTGATCTGTTCTAAAAAAGTTTTCTGGGTTATAGTTTTCTAATTTCTGTTCTACAACCGATTCTTTTTATATGGAGTTTATCCTATTTGCAATAGGTTCTTTACCTCCAAACTAGAACAGGTTGACTTAGAACCGGTCCTAGAGCCAGTTATAAAACTGGTTCTGGGACAGTGAAACCTTACATTTAACTCCCAGGAACCTGTTCTAGATTCGGTTCCATATAACCGGTGGTAAAAGAAGCTCTTCTAGAACAGGTCCAAAGAATTTTGCTGGGAAGTTTGATCATTTACAGATTATGTTCTATATAAAGTTATTCCAGATGACATATTGACGGAAATATGACTTTTTCAACTTCACCCCTTTCGATTTACATAAAAGTTGGTCTATGCACTCATAATAATTCATGCTAAAAATACGAAAAAAAAGTCAAAAACATGGAATTTTTTTTGTAAAATTAACAAATATTCGTTTATTTTATAAAGTTTTTGCTTATATAGAATTTTTGTGTATTTTTACGCAGTGTGTAATCTCCGAATTAGTATGACACACGAATTTGTTGATTTTTTTAAAATTCCTTGTCGTTTGTGTTCCATCGCTTCTTTTTATTTAAATTTACAAAAAAAATATATACTGTTCAAATGGTCGTAGTTATTGAACGCGTAATCCAATTTTAAAAACTAATGTCTCATTTCAAAGTTTATTTGCCTTCTCAGAGATATGTGAAGCTTTGATTTAAACGCTTTTGATAAAGGATCAAAAAAAAAAAAAAATATAAAAATGTCCTTGTTTCGCAATTATTCAAAATGCATCTATTTTTAGTTCTCAAATTTTTGTTTGCAGATTGATCAATATGTCCTCTAAACCATATAAAAAATTCAGATTGGACAAATATGTTCTTGACAAGAACGATTTTTGCCCGATACAGTTGCGAAAAAGGTTGAATAGGAAATCCCGTTTTAAAACATAGGGACTCCTTCCAATATAATTTATTTACTCGGGAATAAGTTCATAGTTAGAATGAATAGAGGAAAAAAACTTGTTAGTTTAAAGCTTTTATTGCGGTTTTCTACAATATCGCTATGAGTTGAATGTTTGTCTGTCCATTTAGATGTCCGTCCGTCCATTTTTTTCCATCAGCCTTTAAAACATAAGCCTCTTGGCTTATATTTGTTTTAATACAATTTTTCATCTACTCTAAAGGCTGTTAAAGAAAAATGAGCATCATTTCATCTTTTTAGTTAAAACACAACAACGTTAAAAAACTTTTTTTTTTTGTTGTTTTGTAGTTTTTAATCACACTATGGGGTTTCTTTTACAGATAAAACCGAGTGGTAGTAGTGTCTTTCTAAAGTTAAGGTGTAATGTGTCTAGTGTTTTCAGGCTATAGTTTTTCAATTTATATTTGCCACTTTTTGATAGATGTTTACCTGTTTTTTGTTTTGTATAGCAGCTGTATATGTACCATTCTATGTAGAAATGTAAAAACTTTCATAGTAAATCAAACAAAAAGTAAAAAATTTCATTCATAAATTTAAGTTTAGCGGTATTTTTTTTTTTTTTTTGCTGATTTAGCAATAGCAATAAAAGAAGTCTGCTAACGGTTGTAAAATTGACAGGAAAACTAATTTCTATAAATTTAAATAACACTATTAAGCAAATAGTTGCTGGGAAATTCCAGCAACTCCTCTTTTTTTTTAATTAAATTTATTTTTTTTTACCCGGCTGTAGTTGTTCTTTAAATCCTTCTCTTTCATTATTTTGTTTAATATTCTGTGTGTTAAAAACTTAATTTAATTGATCAATTATGGCGTTTTTTTTTATAGGAAATCATTATTGAAATTCTAGTGAAGAAAATAAATTTCACATGACAATCATTTTGTTGAAAATAAAAAGCAGCATAAAAAATGACAAGTGAATTAATAAATGACAATTGCATAAGTGGAACACAAAAGATTGTACATAAATGATTTAAATTCAACAATTGTCTCACATTTAATAAGAGAAGGAAAGAAATAAGAAAAAAATGTGTGGCACTAAATGAAAAAATTATCACAAAAAGGTTTGCTGAATTTGTTAAACCATAGCCGAATTGTTAAATTTTTAAATTTGGCGGTTACATATGAAGTGAAAATTAGGAACGAAACTAGGGCAAGAAAAGAAAAAATATCCGCTTATAAATTTAAAAAAATATGCACTAAAAACCTGAAAAATATGCAATTAAAAACGCTTTTTGAAACAGAAGTTCAGAAACAGCATTCAGCAAAGAAAACTATGTTTGAACTATGTACGTCTATTCACATTATTTTAATGAATATATGTTGCAAAAAAGCTTTCTGAATTCGCTAACAACAACTATAATTGCAAACTTTTGAAGAATTGAAAAGTAAAACTTTTGGTTTTCAAGAAAAAAAAATATTATTTTATTCTTTTAAAAGTTAAAAATCGTAAAGAATATTTACTTTTTAGTTTTCTTTTGCTGAATTAGCTTAATTTAGACCGAATTTTCTATAAAATTTATATATTTATTTACATCAAACAAAATATAAGGAATAACATGATAAATTCCCAGCTTGATATATTAAAAGATAGGTTATTTGGCTCAATTACTTTTTTGTAATCTCTCACAAAATATCCATACTAAAAAAACTTTCATTATATACAAACATATTTAGCTGAATGGAGCTTTAAACTTAATTAAATTTGTTAAGTGTAATCAATTACACTTGGTCTATATTTAACCAGCTGTATGAATTTGAGATGCGACCTTGAGTATAATTCTTAAATTTGAAATTAAAATTCTAACTATATTGAACACCTTATTTTCATTTCAACAGCTGAAATATTATATTAATAATATTTGAGCTGCATTTGATAATTGATCATATTATTACAAATATATTTAGCTGAATAAAACTTTAAATAAGCCGAATTATACTTTTTAATTATACGCTCAAAAAAAAAAAATTAGTAGAAAAGTTAGTAAAACGTCTTGTACACTATTTTTCAGCAAATTTTTTGGTGAAATGTGTTTTCAACCAAAATTTGAGTTATACTTATTCAGCACTTAACTATTTTTAACTAAAGTTTAACTAATATTTTACTAATCTTTCACTAGTTTATTTTGCTATAAAATTGCGGTGATAAGCACATTAATATTGTGGACTACAACCACATTGAAAGTACACTCAGAAGGACGTAGATATCGCGGCATGTCAAGATGTAATAGAGACAAGAAAAATGATATAAAAAGTACAACTCTTGTAAAATCAAACATGGAAGATTTTTGTATCTATTTTTCATACATAATAAAGCAAAAGGACGCCACCAATGTGTATAATATACATATAAATTACGAATTAATAAAACTTAAATTTTGCGTTGTCACCGGTTTGTTAAAGTAATTGTCTATTAATTAAATTAAAAACATTCCTTCAAAATTTGGGTACAAATATTCTACCCCTGCTACACTGGTTCTCTGAAGATTTTCGGTCCGCTTTAAGTTAGCGGACAGAAAACTTTCTTGATTAATAAATAAACATTGCACGGTTTTTTTTTAACAAAAAACAAATGATCTTGAACTTGAATAATCTTGCTCACATCATAATCTATGATAAAAGATCGAAAAATAAACTTCTGGTTTTAATTTTTTAAAATTTAAAAGTAAAACATTTACAAATAAAATATTTAAATATAATAAAGATTAAATGTGTACGATGTGAGCAAGACAACAATTAAATGTATATTTATAAGCTAAATGATTATGGTGACTAGAAATGTAGTGTGTTCAAATTGCAAGCAAATATACGTTCAGGTAAACAGAATCAAGCGAAAGACAATGACACATATCTTCGGTAATTTTGTATGTCTAATTTTTCTTATTGCAAAAAAATTGTTGTATATTTCATATTTCATATTTTGTTATTTCTTTTTGTTTCGTTTCTAGAAAGATGTCATCATTTAGACAATCACTGATGTAAGTAGCTTAAAGATAATTTTGTTGATGTTATATGTAACTATTTCTATTTTTCAGATATTAAATTGATTCCTACCTTAATGTGGGGAGTATAAACATTTTTATATTTTGTAACCTATTGTAAATTATTTTTAAAAGACTAAAAAAAATTGGTGAACATTTTCAGCAAATAAATTAACTAAAGTATAATTTGCTTACTTTGGGGACTGTCCCCAAAGTTTTCTCGCCCTTTTCATACATTTAGCGTATTAGATGAGGACAATTGGTTCTATACACCGCATATTTCGGGTACAATTTTGGCCATGTCCCTAAAGTATGCGCTGTGCATATATATATAATGTCCTATGGTTCCTTAAGAGGAACAAAGGGCCCCCTTGGGGGATGGGGATGGGGTCTTTCACAGAGGTGCACTTGTGCGGAAAGCTTCTGTCTGTTATCCACTTGGGGATATCAAGAAGCGATTCCTTTGTCGAACTTCCCAAGCAGCTCACTACTTCCGGTCTTACACAAAGTATCCCCTGGGAATGCGGTTCAGGCGCCCTTTTGGCCGCAGCTAGAGTGAGAAGGCGCAGCTGAGTAACCTGATGGGCAAGCTAACACCGTCTCAGGTAATTAGGTGACAACTGTCGCTGAAACTCAACTGTTTTCATGCCGCTTTTTTCGGCCAGCCTGCCTAGAGGTTGTTGGCAGCCCCAACACTAGGATCGGACAAGGTGGCCCAATCAGTCGCTTTGTCCTAAACAACAAATATTACTGAAACCACAACTAATATCGATTACAATCAACGGCTCCCCACGACGACGACCGTCAGCATGAAACAAATTACACGAATTGGAACTTGTGCGCACACTCCTAGATCCATCTAAAACTGGCCCAAGTATGCAAAGAATTTGTCAGCTATAACGTGCTACTTTTAGGATTGTGCGAAACAAGATGGCCAGAAGCAGAAGAACTCAATACCTCCGAAAACCAAACACTCTTAATTCCGGCAAATCGACCGATCAACCAGGGTCTAGTGGAGTTGGTTTACTGCTATACAGGGAAGCACGTTATGCTTTAAGCAAGGATTTATTCATTTTTAAACAACTAAGTGTTAGCAAAACTTTTGCTGAATCGACTAATTTTGTTGAATAAAAATCAGCTAGCTAAATTTCAGCAAAAGATTTTGTTGACATTAACAATTTTTTACAAACACCTTCCTGACTAAAATGTTGCTGTCTCAGCAAAATGTTTTGCTGATTTTACTAACTTTAGTTCTTGAGTGTATTCATTATAATTTGTCTATTTGTAACCAGTTGCATACATTTTGAGTTACTAACTAAAGTATTTTTTTTATTAAATTTTCTTTATTGAAACGGTTATTACTTCTGAACATCTTAATTTACATTTTAATAAGCTAAATTAACATTTTATTAACATTTCTTTTCGTCTGATTGTAATTATTGAACATGATTTTCTTTTAATAATACCGCTTTATTACTGTTCAAAATTGTTTAGGCGACACCTTTTTGTTTAATATTTTTGTTTCTAAATATTAAAAAATCCACTCGTGATTGTATAGAATAATCATGGAAAATTTCTTTATATATTTTTAGAATATTATTAACCTCTTTTTCATAATTTCTTTTATGTAGAATTAATTAAAAATAATGCATTTTCAAACCCAAAAAAAAAAAAAAAATGTTCGTTACTTTTTCTTTCGAGGTTATTGTCTTTTAATTATAACCAATTACATATTGACAAAAAAAAAAAAAAAAACTACTCTATAAAAATAAATGAAGTGTGACACCTGTATTCATACGGGGGGCGCTTAGCATAACAAAAGAGATGAAATAAATATTTCAAAATGCATTGAATTTGAAAATAAAGAACCTACCGACAATATTGTATAGTTTTTTTTTTTTTTTTTTTTCTTTTTTAATAAAAAGGTTTCGATTTTTGTTTTTTTTTTTGTTCAATACGTGCCATCTGTGCCTGTGTGTTCGATTTAAAAACATGTAGAGCTGTCGTCACTAATAACCATTAGTTTTAGTTGAGAAGAGTATGACACTTTTTTCCTTAGAAAAAACGTGCAAGGGCTATTAAAATTTAATCAACCGGAACTAATTGTGGGTAAAATTTAAAAATATGTCTACATGGGAAAAAGAGGAGTTTGAGCGTAAAAATATTATAACAGAAATAGGAATTATGATTTTTAAGGTTAAAATTAATTTTAGTGAGTTTAAACTAAAAATAAATTAAAAGCCTTTAACTAATTCTAGCACAAAGTTTATTAATTGAAGGGCTTATTGTAAAAACTGGATAAGCCACATCTTATTTTTAGTTTTGAAAGGTTGAAAAAAATGCAAAATTATTACTTTAGCAGGACGTTTATATTCTCTGTACTTGTAATAAGTGTTTAATGTAACTTCTGTAAATATTAATCAATAGATGTCTTGAATGCCAGCTAAAATCCATAAAACAATTAATGTGGCTTATCAAGTTTTTACAATAAACCCTACAATTTATCTTTCAAAATTATATCATTTTTCCCTTTTTCTCGAAAAAAAAAATATTGAAAATGTACAAATAATTTTTCTTTTAATATTTTCTAACATTCCAAAACCATAATTTATTTCCGCTTTAAGGAAAGCAGACTTTGACGCCGGTTTTTCATAGACAATTTTTTTGGTCTAGCTTTTTTTTTTGTTTAGAAAAACTCATCTTTTCTTTAGCTCCCTGTTACCTTTTATTTTCATTGTAAAAAAAACATAAGAGTTTTTTTCGACTTGATTCTTTCATTTTCTGCTATGTTTCATTTCACACACATGGTTGGAAATTTAATATTGTTGCCTTTATTTTGTTACTAATGAATAAAAACTACGGTTAGTCGTACAATACTACTTTACTTTTATGCGGAATAGCAAATTCCATATACTTGATTTTTTTATATGTAACAAAACTTTACCGTCACAAATAGCAGAAAAAAAATCTCAATAAGGTGTGATTTCAGCTGGTGGAGAAGTTTTTTTTTTGTTTTTTATTGTCTGTCTGCATTGGTTTTAGAATATAAATTTGTTTAAAGTATAAATTTCAAATACTTTTTGTACTTTAAATTTAAAACAAAATAAGAATTTATTAAACGAAGTATTTTTACTTTAAGCATGTATTCAATTTCCATTAGACTGAAAACAACAATAAAATCAACCACTAGATTTCCACCACCCCTTCTGATTGCAACCAAAATTGGTACAGAAGATGTACATTATATAAGTATAACTTCGTCCAAATGTAGGACAGCTAATCCTAGCGGATCTTGAAATATCGCGTTACAACATAAAAAAATTTTTAGAAAGCATTAGAACTAATATTTCATATCTTTTTAATGACTTAAGCTACTACATTCATACCTCGTTTTAAAGCTACTAAAATTGCGGTTTTAAAGGGTGATTTCTAAGCAACTTTCTTTTTGGCAACACTGATTTTGGCAGCTCAGCTGTTTTTCGTGTAACATTTTACTGCTAAACATGGTCAGTTTGGTCTATAATTTAACCATGAATCGACTTACAAACGAACAACGCTTGCAGATTATAGAATTTTATTATCAAAAGTCACGCTCGGTTAAGAAAGTGCATCGTTTACTGCTTCCAATTTATGGTCAGTTTGGGCGACCTTCTAAGGCGGCTATTCAGAATCTTGTGACTGAATTTCGCACCAAATTTACATTACCGCTTAGGCGCAGGCCGCAATTGGGCCTCTGTTACTCCCACTACGGTGGAAAATTTTGCGGAAGGATTGGTTGTAAAACATTTTAAAATACAGCTGGTGCAAAAATTGAAGCCACAGACCTACACAATGGCTAACTTTTGGTAAATGGGCGCTAGCAAAGTTGGATGAAGATCCACTTTTGATCCGAAAATTGTGTTCAGACGACGAAGCTCATTTCTGGTTGAATCGATACTCGAAGAAGCGAAATAGCCGTATTTTGGGGTGAAGAGCAGCCAGAAGCATTGCACGAACTGCCAATGCATCCCGAAAAACGCACTGTTTGGTGTGGCTATGGGCCGGTTGGCATCATTGGACTGGCATATGTGAATGACAAGCGCTACAGTGCGATTAATTACAATTTTGTTTTGTTTTTTGCCCAAAATGGAAGAGCTGGACTTAGGTGACATGTGGTTTCAACAAGACGGTGCCACATGACACACAGCACGTGAAACAATGGCCCAATTGAGAGGTGAGTTCGTGTGAACAGTTTATTTCACGTTTGGGGCGTCTAGATGTGCGATTTAACGACTTTAGACTATTTTTTTGGGGTCTATGTTAAGGCTCATGTCTATAGCGACAATCCCCGCAAACGATTGACGCACTGGAAGCCATATTGAATAATATATTCGTGAGATACCGGCCGATATGTTGGAGAGAGTATGCCAAAATTGACCCAGGGTATTAACCATTTGAGGCGTAGCCGCGGTAAAATTTTACATGAAATCATCGCTAAACATTGAATTATATTGATCGTTCTGTCGACGCAATAAAGATTTTATTCATTTCTCTAAATTTGATGTGTTTTTTTAATCAAATCCAGGAAGCTCTTTGAAAATCACCTTTTATGAAACAATATATGTGTATTATAAACTTTTTTCATCGGGTATACAAATTTAACCCTCCGATGAGTGAGAAGGTCCCTAGGGACCTTTTTGCCTTTTCAAACTGAATTACTTCTACTTCGGCCACTACAACCCCCCCCCCCCCAAAGTTACCCTGTATTCCAAGAGTATTTTGCTGCGCATCTTTTGGAAAAAATCAAGCCGATCGGATCATTACTTCAGGAGTTATTGAGGTTTTAGTGAGAATAGTACGCGGACGTGTGAATAGGTCCGTATGGACCTTGTACTGAATTTCACTAATAAATGCAGGTTTTTTTATTGTTACAACACATAATTTACTTGTTCTGACACAAAGACCTAAACTCAAAGGCATTAGGGATGATGATAAAACAAAAATTTAAAAAATTATTTTTGTATGTAGAATTTAGTTATAAACAATAAAAACAAAAAAAAATCAAAAAAAATTTTTTATTTGAAAACAACATGATTTACAAAAAAGGTCCGTAGGGACATTTTCACACGGCCGTGAAGTTCAGAACTGTCACTCATCGGAGGGTTAAATGTTTTCTTGGGGGAATTTTTGAAAAAGTCGATCGTTATGTTTTTATTGTGCGGGTTTATGAACATGATCGTATAAGGAAACTTTTCCCTGAATTTTTAAATGTAATTTCAATGATTATTTAAAATTACGTATTTTGATTCATTTTGATCTGATTATGAAATTACAACAACCGGAGAATCTAGAGAATGGACTTGTTTTTATAAATTCAACACGAAATATTTAGATTGATGTTCCTATTACACTGAGAGCAATATCTACACTTCAGAATGAACTTCTTCATAGCTTTAAGGAAAATTGTCACTGGAACTCGTCCATTGAAACTTTTCATAGAATCTATGAGACAGGTTTCATTAAAGTCAATTTTTATGAAATGTTTGTAGAATACTGAAAATCTTCATAAAACTAATGAATCATTCCGACAATGAAGCGTTTATAAAATTTATGGAACAGTTATAAAATATATTGAACATTATAAAATATGTTGAACACTTGAGAATTAAATCTTACAACTAAAGTTTGAAATGTATGAAAACTAATAAAATTCTAAAATTTATGAAAAAAAAAAAAATAAGTTTTGATATAATTTCATAGCTCTAAAGAACAGTTTCATTAAATTTATGAGGAGATCACTTATGGAATCGAATGAATGTTTTTTTATGAAAAATTTATTAATACATATTAATAAAATTGCTTGGATATAATGAAATTCTTCATTGAATCTACGGAAAAAATTCTATGAAATTTTTTCATTAATATCATGAAGGATAATTCTCTCAGTGTAGACATCTTTAAAGGAATTTGTGAACATAAAAATCCTGATTCAGCTAACAAATTACCAATTCAGCATGAATTCAATGCAAGAAAAACTACTTATGCAAATTCCATCTAAATATTTAACAAATTCAGGTTAGTCTGTAAAAAGTTATACTTTAGGTACACTCAGGGAACTTCTGCTTTAAAAACATGTAGTTGTTTGGGTTGTAATACAGTTCCTTTATTTTTAATGTAAATGTCAGTCATTTGTAGAACATATTTAATGTTTACTAACCTTGCAGTTCATTTAAAAAAACAAACCACATCAAATGACTGTTTTAAAATTAACATTCATTTTTACAGTAGTTTTTTGTTATTAAAAAAAATAAATGTTTGTAAATTTTTTACTATCAATTTTTAGTAATTTTTTGAACATCAAGACACAAGTGACAATGTTAGTTGAAATAACTGAAATGTAAGTCTTTAAGTGAAATTTCATTTGTTTTTAACTACATTTGCAGAGTGGGTCTTTATCTACATAGTATTCTAACCTCCTCGTTCATCATGTGCAGCCTACTGGACATTTTTCAAACGTTGCAGACGTGTTTTCAAAAATTATTTTTAATTTTATGACCATTTGTACAGCTAACTGAACATGTTTTTTGTACTAAAAACCAGTATTTTTTTTGCAAGCTGGTCACTCTAAAAATTTTGCTTTATTTGTGATCAGGTGATCGTATAACACGTTTTTTAAAGCACTTAACCATTTTAATTAAATTTTTGCAATTGTGATATATAAAAATTAAAAAAAAATATATAATTTATTGTTAACAGTTCAATAAACAAGTTAAAGTACATAAATTTTCAATAACTTTATTGTTAGACCCTTATTTTAGCATTTTTTTACATGTCCAGCCGCTGCACTTTGTTACCTATTACAAAAAATAATGGCACGTTTTTATTTCACTTAGTACAAATGTCCAGCCGGCTGCACCTGCAGTATCTTAGAATCGCTTCACTTAGTTACAAATGTCCAGCCGGCTGCACCTGCAGTATCTTAGAATCGCTTCGTCCTTTATGTCCTTGACAATTTTTTTTT
>CM037854.1:209086737-209134030 GCA_021234595.1 Delia radicum
AAAATTTTGTTCTGCTGAATAGTTGATCAAATATTTAAACATTAATATTTAAAAAGTAATTAACTGTACGCCTAGTTAACAACATTGAGTATATGAAATTTTAAGTTAGCTGAATACAATTTTGGCCGCAGTTTAATATGAATAATTATATTGGCTCAAATTTGTATTAGCTGAGTTGATATTATTTACTAAAATTCTGAGTTGAATTAAGTTTTTTTTTACTTAACTCTGAATCTATTCTAGAACAGCATATTTTAGCACTGTCCCTATGGAACCGATTCTAGAACAGGTTCCTGAGAGTAAAAAATGAGGTTTCACTGCCGCTTAATCATTATATAACTAGTTATACACTATGGATATTATGTAGGTAAAGATGACAACAATTGCAGTCAAAAACAAATGAAATTAAACTTGAAGTAAAGCCGACTAACATTTCATTAAATTCAACTAACATTTGCCATTTGGTTATACTGTTCAGAAACTACTAACAATTGTAGTAAAAATGAACAAACATTTATTTTTTTAAATAACAAAAAGGACTAAAAAATTAAGGTAAAATCATAAAACAGTCATTTGATGTGGTTGTTTTTTTTAATGAGCTACAATGTTAGTAACAAATTAAATTTGTTCTACAAATGGCTGACATTTACAACTCAACACAACTACAAATTTTTTTAAAGCAGAAATTCCCTGAATGTGGAACCGGTTCTTGTGGGGAAGTATAGAACCTATGCAAATGAGACAAACTCCATACAAAAAGAATCGGTTGTAGAACATAAATTAGAACTTATGATAATACTGTATATGCTGTTCTGCAACCTGTTATTTGGATTTACCTATTTAACTAGGTAATTCAATAACATATGATAAATAACTGTATATATTATCATTTTTAGCTGAATTGTATTCAAATAACTGGAAAATTGTTTAATATAAAAATTCATTAATTTAACCTAAATGCTATAATTTCCATTAAATTTCTCTCAGCTGAATTGTATATATAAACGTTTTTTAAACACTTATTTTATAAAATTTTATGATTTTCATGCTAAAATTTTCCTTCTATTAAATTTTCTTGTGTGCTTTTTTCTTTTTCTTGTTTTTTTTTTAAATATATTTTCTTTTATTTTATCCATTTAGAAAAATAGGTTAAATTAATAATGACACCATAGCTTCTTGTATATGGGATCTACATGGTATAACCATCTCCAACTCCAGCGCCTACTTCTTACATACAATTACTTGGCAACACAAAGTTGTCTTTAGTGTATATTGAAACCTAACGCCTTTTTTTATTAAATACCATATACCCTCGAAAATTATATGTATGCTCCTCGAAACATACAACATTTTACACATACTGTTTGCTTGCTATGCTCCTATAGCACGCCAACGGCACTTGCACACTTTATATATGATTTTTTTACCCACGAGTAGTAAAAGGAGAAATGAATGGAAATAAAAAACCAAAGCAATAATGCCGCCACCTTTTTGTAGCATAAAAAATTTAAAGGAAAAAAAAAAAAAATAAACTACAACATATTTATAACAAGATGTATAAAATGCATACATGACTTGTGGTAACTACTCGTACAAACATGGATACTTCTTTCTATGTTCCTTGCTAAATACCACAAACTCATACTACAAAAGCCACCAATATTGTACTCTACTTTAGGAATAGTATATAAAAGGCATTTTTTAGCTAGGATCATATAACTACCCGATCAAAAAAGCTATTACTCAACTATAATATCATATCTCATTTAATATAGATCGATATTTAATATTATCCAAGTTCATATCAAAATTGGGATATCCAGTAATACACAATTAGATCCATCAAATATATTGCAGGATTAAATTATATCAAAATTGATCTCAAAAATTGGGCGTTAATAATATTAGTATGATCCTTATAGTTCCCAATAAATACCCCATGGGATTAATTAAGATCCAAAAGATAAGTAATTTTGGTGGATTTTGAAATTAAATTTGATCTACTTAAATCCAATGAAATCTTCAATTCAGAATAAGTTTTAAAACAAAAAAAGAAAAAAAATTTTAAAAATTTAAAAAAAAATGTTCCCATTAGACTCATGTTTATTGAATATGAATGAAACGCCAAGATACACAAAATATATTCTATTCTTATTTTACTTATTAAATTTCCCATATCGAAATACGTTAACGTTTACGCTTGGCTGATCCAGCCTTGATTCACCATGTGTAAACAACAGTAAAATGTTATACGTTTTATTTACGTTTTGTACACTAAACGTCTTCAATCTTGAGTATACGATTTATGTCATCTTAAGACATATATTGTAAATCAAAATTACTTGTAATTTAAAATAAAATAAACCGTTGAAGCGATTTCATTATTATTTTTTTTCTTTGTAATTATGTAAAGATAAATAGAATAACCTATATGTTTATAAAAATATAATTCTTTTAAATAAAAAAATTTGGGACCCTAAAATCAGCGCTTTTGGTCTTCGTGCGCTTGTAGAAGGATATGAAATTTTTAAAACATAATTACGCCATTATTTATGGTTCAGATATCTTAAAATTTTCGTTGACGAACTCTAATAATATATATGGGCTTATTGAAAACGAATTATTAATTATATATTATAAGCATAGAAAATATTAATGATGTGGGACATATATATTATCATATCTCAAACAAAATTGATGTAATCTTTATGTCATATATTGAATCTAACATAATTATATCTTATATCAGTTAATATCATATATAAAACAGTACACTGATCAGTAAACAGTTTTGCCTAGAACTACTAAAAATTAGTTAAACTAATCAAATTAACAGTTTTGCTTGCTAAGCAAGATGAGAATAGAAAAATTAAATATGTTGCATCTACAATATTTAGTTATATTTGAGCTAAATATTAGTAGACAAAATCATTAACTAATTTGAAATTTTTAAAGTTTTTTTTTTTTTAATGCAAATAAAAGTCTGCCGTTCTCAAATCAGCAATCTACAATTTTTTAGCAAAATTTTCTGTTGATTTTAGCAAAATGTACTGTAATTTGCATGCTACTAATTTAAGTTGAATATAGCAACATTTTTGTTAATATTACAGTTTTTGTTTGCTATTTTGAGTTTACAAATATTTAGTTTAAAGTTTTTGATAATTCTACATTGTAAAATGCTATTTTCAATTAACTGAAATTCACATCGAATATAACTTAAATTTTGTGAAGTTAACAGATTTATTTTTGCTTATTTATTAATATTTAGAAAAAAAAATTATAAATTTAGCAGTTTTTACTGAAAGGCAATTTTTAACTAATTTTTTAGTAGTTTTTTTGTGATATTTTTATATGTTTATTTCTATGAGTGTTCTTAATACTAATAGTTGAAAAAATAATGAGTCTACACATTCGGTTTTCAAAAATTTTTGAGATCATTACATTTTATTTAAAATAATGATGAAAATAAGCATTTTTTTTTTGTGTTGAAATAATGGCAAAGTTAAATAGATTTTACTAAGTCCTCATTATTGCATTAATGTAATCCAGAGAGTAACGTGGTGTGTCATTAATGTTATGTCATTACCGTTTCTCACTGGGTAATAATACATTCGCTATATACATATGCTACCTCATAATTAACATTAATTATATATGGATCTGTACGACACCATATATAATCAAATGAAAATAATATAAGATATATGGACCAGTTATTTGGGAAAGTGGTATGAGTCCATTTAAAAAAAATTAAGTTAATTCACAGCACAAACTTTTTTTCCCAAACTTAAAAAAAAACAGCTGAAAACACGGATATCTTCCCCATAAATATAAAAAATAAATAAATATAAATATAATATATAAATATATTGACTGTGTCTTCAAACATTGATATCTAGATTTAAAATCTACCCTGTTGAATTTTTTTTTCATCAAGTACCATTTTTGCGAAATTACAATTTCGTTTCTTTTTCAAAATGCTTTTCTGCCAAGTCACAGGTTGCAGAACAACTTCCCAGTAAAATAGTAAAATCCAAATAATAGGTTGATGAAACTACTTATACTTATAATAACAGGTTCTAATTTCTGTTCTCAAACTGGTCTTCTGATATAGATTTTGTCCTATTGTGCAATAGGTTCTTTACCTCCAAACAGGAACAGGTTGGCTTTATAACGGTTCTATAACCGGTAATAGAAACTGGTTTTGGGGCAGGGCACCTTACATTTCGACTACCAGGAACCTGTTCTAGAACCGGTTCCATGTAAACGGTGGTAAAAGAAGTTGTTCTAGAACAGGTTCAGAGGTAATCTGTTCCAATTTTGTTATAGTGTATTATAACAGGTTCTAATTTCTGTTCTACAGGCGATTCTTTTAATATGGAGTTTGTCCTATTTGCAATAGGTTCTTTTACCTCCAAACTAGAACAGGTTGACTTAGAACCGGTTCTAGAACCAGTTATAGAACTGGTTCTGGCATAGTGAATCCTTACATTTTTACTCCCAGGAACCTGTTCTAGTACCTGTTCCATGTAACCGGTGGTAAAAGAAGCGTTCTAGAACAGTTTCAATGGTAATCTGTTCTTAAGAATTTTGCTGGGAAGTTTGATCATTTACAGATTATGTTCTATATAAAGTTTATTCCAGATGGCATATTGACGGAAATATGACTTTTTCAACTTCACCCTTTCGATTTACATAAAGTTGGTCTATGCACTCATAATAATCCATGCTAAAAATACGAAAACAAAAGTCCAAACTAGGAATTTTTTTGTTAAAATTAACAAATATTCGTTTATTTTATAAGTTTTTGCTTATATAGAATTTTTTTTGTATTTTAACGCAGTGTGTAATCTCCAAATTAGTACGACACAAGAATTTGTCGATTTTTTTAAAATTCCTTGTCGTTTGTGTTCCATCGCTTCTTTTTATTTAAATTATAAAAAAAAATACATACTGTTCAAATGGTCGTAGTTATTGAACGCGTAATCCAATTTTAAAAACTAATGTCTCATTTCAAAGTTTATTTTGCCTTCTCAGAGATATGTGAAGCTTTGATTTAAACGCTTTTGATAAAGGATCAAAAAAAAAAAAAAACATAAACATGTCCTTGTTTCGCAATTATCTCAAAGCGCATCTATTTAGTTCTAAAATTTTTTGTTTGCAGATTGATCAATATGTCCTCTAAACCATATAAAAAAATTCAGATGGACATATGTTCTTTGCAAAACGATTTTTTCCCGATACAGTTTCAGAAAGGTTGAAATGGAAATCCCGTTTTAAAACAAAGGGACTCATTCCAATATAATTTATTTACTCGGGAATAAGTTCATAGTTAGAATGAATAGAGGAAAAAAACTTGTTAGTTTAAAGCTTTTATTGAGGTTTTCTACAATATCGCTATGAGTTGAATGTTTGTCTGTCCATTTAGATGTCCGTCCGTCCATTTTTTTCCATCAGCCTTTAAAACATAAGCCTCTTGGCTTATATTTGTTTTAATACAATTTTTCATCTACTCTAAAGGCTGTTAAAGAAAAATGAGCATCATTTCATCTTTTTTAGTTAAAACACAACAACGTTAAAAAACTTTTTTTTTTGTTGTTTTGTAGTTTTTAATCACACTATGGGTTTCTTTACAGATAAAACCGAGTGGTAGTAGTGTCTTTCTAAAGTTAAGGTGTAATGTGTCTAGTGTTTTCAGGCTATAGTTTTTCAATTTATATTTGCCACTTTTTGATAGATGTTTACCTGTTTTTTTTTTTTTTTGTATAGCAGCTGTATATGTACCATTCTATGTAGAAATGTAAAAACTTTCATAGTAAATCAAACAAAAAGTAAAAAATTTCATTCATAAATCTAAGTTTAGCGGTATTTTTTTTTTGCTGATTTAGCAATAGCAATAAAAGAAGTCTGCTAACGGTTGTAAATTGACAGGAAAACTAATTTCTATAAATTTAAATAACACTATTAAGCAAATAGTTGCTGGGAAATTCCAGCAACTCCTCTTTTTTTTTTAATTAAATTTATTTTTTTTTTACCCGGCTGTAGTTGTTCTTTAAATCCTTCTCTTTCCTATTATTTTGTTTAATATTCTGTGTGTTAAAAACTAATTTAATTGATCAATTATGGCGTTTTTTTTTTCATAGGAAATCATTATTGAAATTCTAGTGAAGAAAATAAATTTCACATGACAATCATTTTGTTGAAATAAAAAGCAGCATAAAAAATGACAAGTGAATTAATAAATGACAATTGCATAAGTGGAACACAAAAGATTGTACATAAATGATTTAAATTCAACAATTGTCTCACATTTAATAAGAGAAGGAAAGAAATAAGAAAAAAATGTGTGGTACTAAATGAAAAAATTATCACAAAAAAGTTTGCTGAATTTGTTAAACCATAGCTGAATTGTTAAATTTTTAAATTTGGCGGTTACATATGAAGTGAAAATAAGAAACAAAATTAGTTGTGACAAGGCAAGGAAAGAAAATAGGAGCTTATAGGCAGCTAAAATTTTAAAAATATGCACTAAAAACCTGAAAAATATGCAATTAAAAAACGCTTTTTGAAAAAAGTAAAGCTTAAAAACATAGGTTAAAAGCGTGCCAGTGCTTACAGGTTGACACCACCCATTAATGCTGATAATATCAGTAACTACCCTAAATTGTCTTAATATAAATTTGTAATTGTGCAGCTGAAATATACTTCAAACTACATGTCGCTAGCCAAGCGGCTTTAATGTCCCTGAGCTCGTACGTCACATCTCTGCTCTCGTTGGTCAGTGCAGGGAGGAACTGTCCAGGCTAAGCTGTCTATCCCAAGTTACTCTAGTTTGGGTCCCCGGCCACAGAGACCTCTACGGTAATGAAAGGGCAGACGAATTGGCAAGGGCAGGATCTGCCTTAAACGTCTCCACATCGGTGTCAGTCGCTGCACCGCTGGGGACTGTTAAGGGGGAAATTTTCCGGCACTACTTTCGCAGGGCGGGGGACAGGTGGCATAATTTGGATACCTGTAGGAACCGCGAGACTTACGTGGCCCAACTACGACCTAGTGCGTACAAACTCTCTCCTGAGCAGGAGCAGGAGGGATGTCTCGAGGCTGACGGCTGTTCTGACCGGTCACTGGCTGATTGGTAGGCATGGTATTAGACTTGGGATTGTACGCGGTTCGCATTGTCGCAGCTGCGGCATACCGGGCGAGGAGGAGACTATGAGCATCTTCTCTGCGATTGTCCGGCGCTGCAGAATATTCGACTCCGGATCTTGGGTGACCATATACTGGACGACCTCTCGGTAATATCACGTGTGGGATTCGGTGATCTCATACGTTATCTTAACCGAACGGGGTGGGTCTAGTACTCCGGATACCAGTTCCTTACGGGTAGTGTGGGTCTCTTCAAAACGGAGTCGCTTTTTGACTCTACTTGATGCTCACGAGTAGCGTGAGCTGCCACTTAAACCAACCAACCAACATGTCGCTTCAAAGCTATACTATAAAAATTTGAAATAAAGAATTTGAAATGTGAAATCTAAGATGTTTCTAGCTGACTTTGGATGTTCTATTTGTTTAAAAAAAAGATGGCATTAAAACCATTTAATTAATTATTTAGTTCAGAAACAGCAGTTCAGCAAAGAAAACCATATTTGAACTACTGTACGTCTATTCACATTATTTTAATGAAGATATGTTACAAAAAAAGCTTTCTGAATTCGCTAACAACAACTATAATTGCAAAACTTTTGAATAATTGAAAGTAAAACTTTTGATTTCAAGAAAAAAAAAAATAATGAATTCAAATATTCAGCTGACATTTTTTCAGCTGAATTTCCACACTACATTTTATTTATTCTTTTAAAAATTTAAAATCGTAAAGAATATTTACTTTTTAGTTTTCTTTATAAAAATAAAAAATTTTTATATTTATTTAAATCAAACAAAGTATAAGGAATAACATGATAAATTCCCAGCTTAATATATTAAAGGATAGGTTATTTGGCTCAATTAACTTTTTTGTAATCTCTCACAAAATATCCAAACTAAAAACTTTCATTATATACAAACATATTTAGCTGAATGGAGCTTTAAACTTAATTAAATTTGTTAAGTGTAATCAATTACAATTGGTCTATATTTAACCAGCTGTATGAATTTGAGATGCGACCTTGAGTATATTTCTTAAATTTTTAAATTAAAATTCTAACTATATTTGAACACCTTTATTTTCATTTCAACAGCTGAAATATTATATTAATAATATTTTGAGCTGCATTTGGTAATTGTTCATATTATTACAAATATATTTAGCTGAATAGAACTTTAAATAAGCCGAATTATACTTTTTAATTATACTCTCAAAAAAAATAAGTTAGCAGAAAAGTTAGTAAAACGTCTTTTAAATCAAGTATACTATTTTTCAGCAAAGTTTTTGCTGAAATTGTGTTTTCAGCTAAAATTTTAGTTATACTTATTCAGCACTTAACTATTTTTAACTAAAGTTTTACTAATATTTTACTAATCTTTCACTAGTTTATTTTGCTATAAAAACTGTGGTGATAAGCACATTAATATTGTGGACTACAACCACATTGAAGGTACACTCAGAAGGACGTAGATTATCGCGGCATGTCAAGATGTAATAGAGACAAGAAAAATGATACTAAAAAGTACAACTCTTGTAAAATCAAACATGGAAGATTTTTGTATCTGTTTTTCATACATAATAAACTACCCACCACCGGACGCCACCAATGTGTATAGTATACATATAAATTACGGATTAACAAAACATAAATTTTGCGTTGTCACCGGTTGTTTAAAGTAATTGTCTATTAATTAAATTAAAAACATTCCTTCAAAATTTGGGTACAAATATTCTACCCCTGCTACATTGTTTCTCTGAAGATTTTCGGTGACGCGAAATGAAACATGTAAGGACCTTTCAGTAGATAAAGTCTGCTTTAAGTTAGCGGACAGAAAACATTGCACGGTTTTTTTGTTTAACAAAAAACAAATGATCTTGAACTTGAATAATCTTGCTCACATCATAATCTATGATAAAAGATCGAAAAAAAAAACTTTTGGTTTAAATTTTTTAAATTTAAAAGTAAAACATATACAAAATAAAATATTTAAAATTAATAAGATTAATGTCTATGATGTGAGCAAGACAACAATTAAATGTAAATGATTATAGTGACTACTAGTGTAGTGTGTTCAAATTGCAAGCAAATATACGTTCAGGTAACAGAATCAAGCGAAAGACAATGACACATATCTTCGGTAATTTTGTATGTCTAATTTTTCTTATTGCAAAAAAATGGTTGTATATTTCATATTTCATATTTTGTTATTTCTTTTTGTTTCGTTTCTAGAAAGATGTCATCATTTAGACAATCACTGATGTAAGTAGTTTAAAGATAATTTTGTTGATGTTATATATAATTATTTCTATATATTTTCAGATATTAAATTGATACCTGCCCTTAATATGGGAGTATTAACATTTTTATATTTTGTAACCTATTGTAAATTATTTTAAAAGAATAAAAAAAAATTGGTGAACATTTTCAGCAAATAAATTAACTAAAGTATAATTTGCTTACTTTGGGGACTGTCCCCAAAGTTTTCTCGCCTTTTCATACATTTAGCGTATTAGATGAGGACAATTGGTTCTATACACCGCATATTTCGGGTACAATTTTGGCCATGTCCCTAAAGTATGCGCTGTGCATATATATATAATGTCCTATGGTTCCTTAAGAGCAACAAAGGGCCCCATGGGGGATGGGGATGGGATCTTTCACAGAGGTGCACTTGTGCGGAAAGCTTTCTGTCTGTTATCCACTTGGGGATATCAAGAAGCGATTCCTTTGTCGAACTTCCCAAGCAGCTCACTACTTCCGGTCTTACACAAAGTATCCCCTGGGAATGCGGTTCAGGCGCCCGTTTGGCCGCAGCTAGAGTGAGAAGGCGCAGCTGAGTAACCTGATGGGCAAGCTAACACCGTCTCAGGTAATTAAGCGACAACTGTCGCTGAAACTCAACTGTTTTCATGCCGCTTTTTTCGGCTAGCCTGCCTAGAGGTTGTTGGCAGCCCCAACACTAGGATCGGACAAGGTGGCCCAATCAGTCGCTTTGTCCTAAACAACAATTATTACTGAAACCACAACTAATATCGATTACAATCAACGGCTCCCCACGACGACGACCGTCAGCATGAAACAACTTACACGAATTTGAACTTGTGCGCACACTCCTAGATCCATCTAAACTGGCCCAAGTATGCAGAGAATTTGTCAGCTATAACGTGCTACTTTTAGTATTGTGCGAAACAAGATGGCCAGAAGCAGAAGAACTCAATACCTCCGAAAACCAAACACTCTTATATTCCGGCAAATCGGCCGATCAACCAGGGTCTAGTGGAGTTGGTTTACTGCTATCCAGGGAAGCACGTTATGCTTTAATAACTTTATTAACTTTTAGCAAGGATTTATTAGTTTTTAAACAACTAAGTGTTAGCAAAACTTTTGCTGAATCTACTAATTTTGTTGCCTAAAAATCATCTACCTAAATTTCAGCAAAAGATTTTGCTGACATTAACAAGTTTTTTACAAACACCTTCCTGACTAAAATGTTGCTGTCTCAGCAAAATGTTTTGCTGATTTTACTAACTTGTGTTCTTGAGTGTATTCATTATAATTTGTCTACTTGTAACCAGTTGCATATATTTTGAGTTACCAACTTAAGTATTTTTTTATTAAATTTTCTTTATTGAAACGGTTATTACTTCTGAACATCTTAATTTACATTTTAATGAGCTAAATTAACATTTTATTAACATTTCTTTCATCTGATTGTAATTATTGAACATGATTTTCTTTCATTAATACCGCTTTATTGCTGTTCAAAATTGTTTAGGCGACACCTTTTTTGTTTAATATTTTTGTTTCTAAATATTAAAAAAATCCACTCGTGATTGTATAGAATAATCATGGAAAATTTCTTTATATATTTTTAGAATATTATTAACCTCTTTTTCATAATTTCTTTTATGTAGAATTAATTAAAAATAATGCATTTTCAAACCCAAAAAAAAAACAAATGTTCGTTACTTTTTGTTTCGAGGTTATTGTCTTTTAATTATAACCAATTACATATTGACAAAAAAAAAAAAAACTACTCTATAAAAATAAATGAAGTGTGACACCTGTATTCATACGGGGGGCGCTTAGCATAACAAAAGAGATGAAATAAATATTTCAAAATGCATTGAATTTGAAAATAAAGAACCTACCGACAAATATTGTATAGTTTTTTTTTTTTTTTTTCTTTTTTAATAAAAAGGTTTCGATTTTTGTTTTTTTTTTTTGTTCAATACGTGCCATCTGTGCCTGTGTGTTCGATTAAAAAACATGTAGAGCTGTCGCCACTAATAACCATTAGTTTTAGTTGAGAAGAGTATGACACTTTTTTCCTTAGAAAAACGTGCAAGGGCTATTAAAATTTAATCAACCGGAACTAATTGTGGGTAAAATTTAAAAATATGTCTACATGGGAAAAGAGGAGTTTGAGCGTAAAATATTATAACAGAAATAGGAATTATGATTTTTAAGTTTAAAATTAATTTTAGTGAGTTTAAACTAAAAATAAATTAAAAGCCTTTAACTAATTCTAGCACAAAGTTTATTAATTGAAGGGCTTATTGTAAAAACTTGATAAGCCACATCTTATTTTTAGTTTTGAAAAGGTTGAAAAAATGCAAAATTATTACTTTAGCAGGACGTTTATATTCTCTGTACTTGTAATAAGTGTTTAATGTAACTTCTGTAAAATATTAATCAATAGATGTCTTGAATGCCAGCTAAAATCCATAAAACAATTAATGTGGCTTATCAAGTTTTTACAATAAACCCTACAATTTATCTTTCAAAATTATATCATTTTTCCTTTTTCTCAAAAAAAAAAATATTGAAAATGTACAACATAAATTTTTCTTTTAATATTTTCTAACATTCCAAAACCATATTTTATTTCCGCTTTAAGGAAAGCAGACTTTTGACGCCGGTTTCTCATAGACAATTTTTTTTGGTGTAGCTTTTTTTTTTGTTAGAAAAACTCATCTTTTCTTTAGCTCCCTGTTACCTTTTATTTTCATTGTAAAAAAAAAACATTCCAGATTTTTTTCTACTTGATTCTTTCATTTTCTGCTATGTTTCATTTCACACACATGGTTGGGAATTTAATATTGTTGCCTTTATTTTGTTACTAATGAATAAAAACTATGGTTAGTCGTGCAATACTACTTTACTTTTATGCGGAATAGCAAATTCCATATACTTGATTTTTTTTATATGTAACAAAACTTTACCGTCACAGTTAGCAGAAAAAAATCTCAATAAGGTGTGATTTAAGCTGGTGGAGAAGTTTTTTTTTGTGGTTTATTGTCTGTCTGCATTGGTTTTAGAATATAAATTTGTTTAAAGTATAAATTTCAAATACTTTTTGTACTTTAAATTTAAAACAAAATAAGAATTTATTAAACGAACTATTTTTACTTTAAGCATGTATTCAATTTCCATTAGACTGAAAACAACAATAAAATCAACCACTAGATTTCCACCACCCTTTCTGATTGCAACCAAAATTCGTATAGAAGATGTACATTATATAAGTATAACTTCGTCCAAATGTAGAACAGCTAATCCTAGAGGATCTTGAAATATCGCGTTTCAACATTAAAAAAATTTCAAAAAGCATTAAAATACAGCTGGTGCAAAAATTGAAGCCACACGACCTACCACAATGGCTAACTTTTGGTAAATGGGCGCTAGCAAAGTTGGATGAAGATCCACTTTTTATCCGAAAATTGTGTTCAGCGACGAAGCTCATTTCTGGTTGAATTGATACGCGAAGAAGCGAAATAGCCGTATTTGGTGTGAAGAGCAGCCAGAAGCATTGCACGAACTGCCAATGCATCCCGAAAAACGCACTGTTTGGTGTGGATTATGGGCCGGTGGCATCATTGGACTGGCATTGTGAATGGCAAGCGCTACAGTGCGATGATTACAATTTTTTTTTTTTTTTGCCCAAAATGGAAGAGCTGGACTTAGGTGACATGTGGTTTCAACAAGACGGTGCCACATGACACACAGCACGTGAAACAATGGCCCAATTGAGAGGTGAGTTCGGTGAACAGTTTATTTCACGTTTGGGGCCGGTCTAGATTGTGCGATTTAACGACTTTAGACTATATTTTTTGTGGGCTCATGTCTATAGGGACAATCCCGCAACGATTGACGCACTGGAAGCCAATATTGAATAATATATTCCTGAGATACCGGCCGATATGTTGGAGAGAGTATGCTAAAATTGGACCCAGGGTATGAACCATTTGAGGCGTAGCCGCGGTCAAAATTTACATGAAATCATCGCTAAACATTGAATTATATAGATCGTTCTGTCGACGCAAATAAAGATTTCCTTCATTTCTCTAAATTTTATGTGTTTTTTTTTTTTTAATCAAATCCGGAAGCTCTTTAAAAATCACCCTTTATCAAGCAATATATGTGTATATATAAACTTTTTTCATCGGGTATACAAATTTAAATGTTTTCCTGGGGGAATTTTTGAAAAAGTCGATCGTTATGTTTTTATTGTGCGGGTTTATGAACATGATCGTATAAGGAAACTTTTTTCCTGAATTTTTTAAATGTAATTTCAATGATTATTTAAAATTACGTATTTTGATTCATTTTGATCTGATTATGAAATTACAACAACCGGAGAATCTAGAGAATGGACTTGTTTTTATAAATTCAACACGAAATATTTAGATTGATGTTCCTATTACACTGAGAGAAATATTAACACTTCAGAAATGAACTTCTTCATAGCTTTAATGAAAATTGTCACTGGAACTCGTCTATTGAAACTTTTCATAGAATCTATGAGACAGGTTTCATTAAAGTCAATTTTTATGAAATGTTTGTAGAATACTGAAAATCTTCATAAAACTGATGAATCATTCTGACAATGAAGATTCATAAGATTAACGAAACAGTTTCATAAATTTGGTTAATATTAATTAATATTATTATTATTACCACCATCCTGAAAAATGCATTAGAACTAAGCCAATGAACCGCTTCTTATTATTTTATAAACAATTTCATAAAAGTCCAAAATTAACAAAAGGTTAGATTGAAATAAGAAAGCAAATTATAAAATATGTTGAACACTTGAGAATTAAATCTTACAACTAAAGTTTGAAATGTATGAAAATTAATGAAATTCTAAAATTTATGAAAAAATAAAAAAATAAGTTTTTGATATAATTTCATAGCTCTAAAGAACAGTTTCATTAAATTTATGAGGAGTTCACTTATGGAATCGAATGAATGTTTTTATGAAAAATTTATTAACACATATTAATAAAATTTCTTGGATATAATGAAATTCTTCATTGAATATACGAAAAAATTCTATGAAATTTTTTCATTAGTATCATGAAGGATAATTCTCTCAGTGTAGACATCTTCAAAGGAATTTGTGAACATAAAAATCCTGATTCAGCTAACAAATTAACAATTCAGCATGAATTCAATGCAAGAAAAACTACTTATGCAAATTCAGGTTAGTCTGTAAAAAAGTTATACTTTAGGTACACTCAGGGAACTTCTGCTTTAAAAACATGTAGTTGTTTGGGTTTGTAATACAGTTTCTTTATTTTTAATGTAATTGTCAGTCATTTGTAGAACATATTTAATGTTTACTAACCTTGCAGTTCATTTAAAAAAACAAACCACATCAAATGACTGTTTTAAAATTTAACATTCATTTTTACAGTAGTTTTTTGTTATTTAAAAAAAATATTTATTTATTTATATTTATTTAATATTAATTACATAATATAATTATAGTAACTAATTTACAATAGGAGTACTAGCTTCAGTGGCTTTCGACTCCGTTTTAACAATATATTTTAAATTATCTTTTGAAGACTAATTTCTAATACGAATTTACAAATAAGTTTTATGTTATTATCACAGATATTTCCTAATAGATCTGAGGGGTACAATATTTCCGAATATGTTGATTCTAGAAGAGCTATACGCAGTGCACTCATCTAATATGTGGGTAACAGTAAGTTGGCTATTGCAGGTTGTACATCCGGGTGCAGTAGTTTTATTAGAGGTCTTCGTTTAGCTTCAGTGGCAGCTGCATCGGCATACTCGTTGCCAGGAATGCCGACATGTGAAGGGACCCACATGAGTTTTATTTTTTCTGGATTTTTGTTAAGAATTAAAAAAATAAAATAAAAAAAAAAAAAAAAAAATGTTTGTAAATTTTTTACTGTCAATTTTTAGTAATTTTTTGAACACCAAGAAACAAGTGACAATGTTAGTTGAATTAACTGAAATGTAAGTCGTCTTTTATTAAAGTGAAATTTCATTTGTTTTTAACTACATTTGCAGTGGTCTTTATCTACATAGTATTCTAAGTGTAGTATTCTTGTTAAAAAATTTCTTTGTAAACCGTTGAAAAACTTAGGACTGATCTATAATTAAGATCTTTAACTTTATTAATCATCAGTCTATATAATTAACTGTATAAATACAGTATGAACGATTTTTAAGTTATTTTTAAATCATTATATTCTTTTTTTTTACATTACCCTTAGGGTGTGGGCTATTTCTGTTAATGTTACTCTTCCTTAGGTTTAAAACAAATTAATAAGGAAATTAGCACTTAAATGTTTACTTAACCATAACATAAAAAGAAAACATAATAAACAATATTTTGTACAAATGTTACCATAAAGACCTTTAAATAATGCAGTCAAGCAAAAAACTTCTCATCAAAAGTGAACATAAAGTATACATATCAAGAAATTCCAAATTGTAGAGGAACAAACAAATATAACAAAACTCGGTATATACGAGAAACAACAGAAATAATTTTTAATTAAAGTAAAAAAAATATGAAAGAAACCATCCCGCATATGATTGATTCCCAAACAAAAAGCTGACTGAAGAGGCCCTTAACTCAACAAACAACTAAAAATTGTAATTTTGACAAAATAACAAATTGTAACAAAATTTAAAAAATAAAGCTAATGATGCTTAACGAGCTAAAGGAAAGAAATTTTAAATTTTATGAAGCTTGAAATTTTTATGCTGTTTTAAGTTTTTTTATTCCTTAAAAAAAAAAATCGCAATTTTAAAAGTTATTTTTAGTTAATATATTTTAATATGCGGGAAGTAACAAGAATTTCTTTATATAGTTTTTTTTTTTCTACATTTTATTTCTAAATGTGTCATATTATAATATTCATAGTATCATTTCCGTTTTAACCATATTGAGTTTTTTATTGTTTGAAATAACAAAAAAAAAAAAAATAAACTCTCTATTATTCTTACAAATCATTAATTTCTATTTAAACAAAAAAACTGTTTTCAATGTTTTATTCTTAAAGTTCTTCCTCTATTCTTAGTAAAAGAACAAAATTTGAAAAAAAAATTATACTACATTAATATTATGCAAATGTTTCTTTTATTTTTTCATTGTTTGGTGCTTGCAGTATTACAGATGTTCCCAAACTTTTTTGGTTTAAATGCAAAGTTATGAAATTTTTATGAGGAACATCAGAAATTGTCCACATTTTGAGACAAAATGTTTTCAAAAAATTTTTTTTTGCATGACATGAATAACCGTTTATGTATGTGTTACCGTAAGCATGCAAAATCCATGCACGTTTTTTTCATTTATCTTTGACGGCGCAAAAATTGTGGCCGGTTTAAGTTCAAAACAAATTTAAAATATTAAAGTTACAGTTTTTTGCTTGGATTAATTTAAAGTTATATCAATTAATAGATCTAATTGTATTTACCACATTTAAAAATATATAGTACACGACTTAAAAATATAAAAATACACTCAAAAATATGTTTGTCATATAAAGGGTCTGCCAAATAACTTTTTTTTTTGAAAATGCTATAAAAAAAACTACTGAATATTTTCGCAAATTTCTTTTTTTATTTGAAAGTACAATCCTTCCGGTTAATAAAGGAAAATAATTTCATTCAAATGGCTGCCTCGGCTGGCCATGCAGTAGCCTACACGATCGGTCCAATTTTTAAGCACATTATCGAATTATCGATTGTGTGCAGCTGTATTTCACCACACTGATAATAATCCATGCGTAAAAATACAAATAAATGTCAAAATAACCAAAAATTTGGTAAAATAAACGAATATTTGTTCATTTTACAAAAGATTTTGTTGTTTGGCATTTTTTTTTTCGTAATTTTAGCATAAATTATTATGAGTGCAATGGCTTCACGAATATTTTCCTTTAAAGCGTTAATTGTCTCTGGCTTGTTGGCGTAACACTTTTCTTTGACGGCACCCACAAATAATAGTCCAACGGTGTCAAATCGCAGCTCCGAGGTGGCCAAACGAGATCAGCTCTGCGGCTGATTTGAATTTTCGCACACATTCTGCAACATTACCATGATTTTCAAAGTAATGTCGCAATATTTCCCAGCGTTGTTCAAGCGTATACACAACCATATTCGTTCAGCGGAAGGATAAAACTAATTATCTGTCAAATGAGACATGAGCTAAGTGTTACCATTCACGAAATAAGCACTAGTTGAAAAAAAACGTTAGATGGCGGACCCTTTATTTGAACTTAACAAAAAAATCGCAATTATTATGAAAAATACGCAATATTTCTGGTTTTATGATAAATAATTGCTCAGGTAGAAATTGCCAACCATACAAAAATTATAGTACTGGCAAACCACTGTACTGCACTCTAAAAAATTGTTGTAAATTTACTACTTTAAATTGGGTAAATTTTTGTTTAATATAACACATAGTGAGTAAAGATTAACACCAAATGCGTAAAATTATTTCATACGCACTTTGCACAACAATAATACACTCATAATGTAAAAACAGGCATTGTTTGTTTATAATTGAACATTATGTGAGCAAAAATTTGTATTTAGTTAATAAAATAAATTGTTTACACTTATAGTTTGTAAATTTACAAACTAACAATAGAAAAAAAAATTAATGACATTTGCAATTGTGAAAAAAATATAAGAAATAAAAATTATTAAAATAAAATTTTATTCCAATGAATTATGACGGTAATTATTTTGTAGAAGTTATTTTTAATTTTTTTTTTTTTTAATTTTTTACACATTTTTAAATGCATTTTCAGGCCCGTTGTGCTTATTTTTACACACAAATTTAGTAAACGTTCACATCATTTTTGTATTTTGTTAGTATTATTTATAATTTTACACGTTTTATGTGGACTAATTTACCAATATTGTGCGTAATTTTTTTTTAAAAAAGTAGTAAATTTACCCAACTTATAGTAGGAGTACAGTTTCCTACTATAAGTTGGGTAATTTAAACAAAAATTAATTAGATTGTAGAAAAGCACTATTTTGTTTGCAATGCACGCGTTTTGTCAGTACCACCAGCAAAATTCTTCGCCAATATTGTTTTTACCTATATGATAAAAAGTGAAAATACTCTTAAGACTGTTAACTTATCTGAAACTAACCAAAGTTAATTTAATTTATAGGGAAATATGCGTGGTACTCTGGTTACTGTTTGAAAATGTACTAGCCATGATATATAATATACATAAAAGGTGTTTTTATACAGGTAAAGAACTTTAAGTTGGCAACACCTTTTTAACAGACGGCCATTTGGTCAGCTGTCAAGTGATTTATGTTTAGTTTGGTTTGGCATTTCAACATGAATAGACTGACGCCTGAACAACGCCTCCAAATTGTGCAAATTTATTTTGAAAATCATGGTTATATTAGAAATACCTATCGCGCACTATGTCCATTCTATGGTCAACATAATCGTCCATCAGAGCAATTAATTCGATTAACTGTGGAACGATTTCGCGTATTTGGAGGGATGCTAATCCTCAAGTGTATGTTGAGACACCGTTACATCCGGAAAAACTGACTGTTTGGTGTGCTTTATGGGCTGGTGAAATCATTGGTCCGTACTTCTTTAAAAACGATGCTGGCCAGAATGTTATAATCAATGGTGACCGCTATAGAGCCATGATTACTGACTTTTTCGTTTATCAATTGAACAACCATGATGTGCAGGAGCTGTGGTTTCAACAAGACGGCGTAATATGTCACACAGCTCGTGCTACAATTGATTTATTGAAGGAAACGTTTGGTAATCGAATAGTTTGACGTTTCGGAATCGTGAATTGGCCTCCAAAATCATGGTATTAACCGCCGCTGGACTATTTTCTGTGGGAATATGTGAAGTCCCAAGTATACGCCGATAAGCCCGAAACGATTGACCACTTGTAGGACAACATTTGCCGCTTTATTGCCAATTTACGGCCACAATGTGGGCGTTGTGGTGTAATGGTTAGCGCGTTGGACTTTTACACAGAAGGTCCCGGGTTCGATCCCCGGTGCCGGCAACATCAAATTAATATGTATGAGTTTTTTCTATCCCTCATACGTATCGCAATGTCCACCTTCGGTGTTCCCATAGCAATTAACCCCACCGAAGTAAAATAATGAATCAGGGCTATGAACCAATAAGCTTCAATAAGTTCGCCAACTCCCCATCAGGTGGCGAGCAACAACTGTTCTAAGACTTGTCATCTCGCGCAATTACAGTGTTGCCATGTCTGAAGCCCTTCATCTTTCCCCACCTTTCATCTCTATACTATCCCTTTCCAAAGAAAGCTACACACTAAATAAAGGAAGTATTTCCTGAGTGTTGCCTCTCTTTAAAAAAAAAAAAAAAACAAAACAAATGTTGGAAAAAATCTTCGAAAACTGGACCTCCAGATTAGAAGACTACGACCGAGCCAGCCGTGGCGGTCATATGCCAGAAGTCATATTTAAATTATAATGCCAGAAGATTATCTTTCCAATAAAGTAAATTTCATGTCAATTTAAAAAATTCATCTTTGTTTTATTCCATTTCAAAGTTCTATACCTCTATAAATACACCCTTTATATACAAAATTAATATAAAAAACTTAAATTTTTAAAACACCAAATACTTGTCATAAAGTTTTGAACATTTCGTAGCGTATTAGCTTACAAAATGGCTCTATATAAGAAAAACGTAAATCGTCAGCAGGTGAACAAATAAATTAGTCAAATTAGTTATACCTCAACTCTAAACTTAATAATAAGTATGAAAAAACTTAAAATTGTTGAAAAAAATGGTTAAATGTTTCCTAGAAATGGCTGAAAAATGGCAAATGGCTAAATGTAATTTTTCCGGCAAAACGTGTTCATAGAAGGCTAAATTTAACCAGAAAATTTTGTATTGGCAACACTACTTCCAAGTTAAGTGACTCTGTTTTGTAATGGTTTGTTTTTTTTTTTTGAATTTTTCGATTTTAAAATGCCATCAATTCTTTACATGTCATAGTTTTTAGGTATAGTCTAACTAACCGTATCCATTGTTTTTCTCAACTCAAAAAACCTTAAGAAATAAGAGGCATCTAAAGACAGTTTCAATAGGTGTCAAAATTTTTGAAAATAGCTCATATATATCTTAAAAATCCCAAAACAGTTTCAATTCTAATTGAACTTAGAAAAAATATTTTTTAACAAATTTTTTTTTTCTTTTCGCTTTTATTAGTTTAAGAACCCCTGCTTAAACTGTATAAAATTGTAGCTTTGCTTTGGGGCTATAAATGCATTATGCAGTTAATTAGCGTTTTGCTTAAAGGCACTTTCAAACAAAAAAAAAAATATATACAATAACGACCCTTGGTCTTCTTTCTAATAAAGACTTTGATTTGATGTGTTTTCTTTTTCAAACACTTTTCAGTTTCTTTTTTTTGTAGATTTTTTTCCAAGATTTTTTTTGTTTTTTGTTTATTATTCACTATTCACTGCAGTAAGAGTAATGATTTATTACCAGCTTATGTTGGCTCATTCGCACTCTTGTAGATTTAAATTTAATTTTATGTGATTTTTTTTTTTATTTATTTTTTTTTTTTTTTGGTTTTCAAGTAATTATGTAAAGGCAATTAAAATAAATGCATAAATTTTGAAAAAAGAACATAAAATTATAAAAAGAGTGACGTAAAATATTGAAGGGTCTGTCGTTTTTATAGAGTATTTTTTTATGTTTGATGTTTGGTTACAAAAATAAGAGATAAGGGCGTGTGAAAAGGGTTAATTAGAATAGAAAAATATGCACACACCGTGAGTGTAAATCATAGGGTTATAACTTTTTGCTTATTTAGCAATTACAAAAAAAAATACATGGCGTAGAAGTATTGGCATTAAAAAAAATTTTAAGAACCATGATCTCACTTTTTCGCAGTCGTTAAAAAAGTTTCCGCAGCAAACGCAATGAAGTTTTGAATAAAAATGTTTGCAATGTGTTTTGTATAACGTTACATTTTACATAAAATTACATAGTTTTTGGTATTTAATTATAATATCATCAGTAGAAAATATCTTACCTTCATTCAAACTCACACTCACACATACCCTGACAATAATCCATGCGTAAAAATACAAAAAAAAATGTCAAAATAACAAAAAGTTTTGTAAAATAAACGAAAATTTGTTCATTTCTTAAAATATTTCGTCATTTTACAAAATATTTTTTTCGTATTTTTTATTATGAGTGTACAATTTTAAATAAATATTAAATTAAACAATTCTTTTAGAAATTGGTTTCGATGCGGAAGTGTTTTTGTTTCCAATTTACTTAAAAACGAGATATTTCAGAACAATATTGTGCAAAAGGTGGTGCCATATAATTTTTTTTTTTTTCAGCAAAAAAGTTATACCCCTAGTAAACAATAAAAAAAAATTAACTGTGTGTGAAATTTAAAATTGAAAAAGGAATATATTATTTGAATAAAAAGTAGAACAAACAATGTATTTTTAATTAAAAAGAGCAAGTATTTGCTGAAAAGGACTTATGAACAGCATTGTATGCATGATTAGAACTTTAAAACAATTCCAAATCATTTAAAAACCCTTCCAAGGGAAAATTTAAAATAGATTGAAAGTTAAGTTCTTAAAAATTTGCAATTTTAAAAAAATTTTATATACCCTTCAATTTAAAAAAAAAAAAAAACACTTTTTAAGACTTCACCAATTAAAAAAGCTAACTTATGAAAGAGGTATTCCGACCCGAACTCGCCGATTTTAATGAACTTTTGATATTTTAAAGAGGATCAAAATAAGGTGAAAAATAGATAAGTTTTTGTATGAAAGCGTTATAAGATTTATTTGTACATGGGATTTTTAATAGAGGAAAAATAACTCTTCGAGAAAAGTCACATTAAAAGCGAAATATTACACTCAGGGAACTTCTGCTTTAAAAATAAGTAGTTGTAATACAGATTCCTTATTTCTATTGTAAATGTCAGTCATTTGTAGAACAAATTAAATATTTTACTAGCCCTGTAGTTCATTTATAAAAACAAACCATATCAAATGACTGTTTTATGATTTTATATTCATTTTTTACAGTCGTTTTTTGTTATTTAAAAAAAATAAATGCTTGTTTATTTTTTTTTTTTTTTTTTTTACTACAATTGTGGTTCAGTTTTTTTGAACATGAAAAAACTAATGACAATGTTAGTTGAATTTACTGAAATGTAAGTCGTCCTGTTATTTTTAACTACATTTGCAGTGGTCTTTTCCTACATAGTGTTGTAAGTGTGCAAATACGGGAAAAAGCTCAGACACCCCTCAAATAAATTAAACAGGCATTACTATGCATTATTAATGCTCATTTTAAAGTAATCACCCCTTACTTTTATACTGAATCACTTGAATCATTTAATAGTTTAAACTCAGGTGTTTCAACAGATTTTGTATTTAAAAACGGTCTGGAAAGTAGAAAAAGTTCACTTTTAAACCACTATGTATGTACAACTAAAATATGTCAAGATTTTTCGAAAATATTTAAATTAAAATATACAAAAATAGTTGTTTTAACTTCGACGGCTTTTTATTGAAGATATTATAACTTTTTCTACTGTAATGGTTCACATTTCTCCAGAAGATTAGCTAAAAATTGCTCTCTTTGTAACTTAAAAGAGATTGAAAATATTCAACACTTCAAAGGAAGATGCCCAATACAGAAAACATTTAGATTATATTGGTTTCACAAAACTACAATATCAGAAGTAGAACTGATACGAATTTTAGATGGTGAAGGGGGCTGGAAGAGTCTTGTAAACTATATTATCAATGCTTTGGCTTATCGTAAAACGCTAATACTTGAATATAATTATTAAAAATGATACTACACTGAAATATAAAAAAAAAAAAAAATTATAGAGTTAAACTCTTTTTTATCGGCTAACGACATAGTCACAGCCGTATATTCTTAAGATTTTATAATGTAATTTTGAAAAAAGAAACATTATCAAAAAAAGAATTATTACTACTTCTACTACTACTGTAATGTAAAAGTTAGTTGCCGTTTTAGAAAAATTATATTTTTTCTGTTTTAATATTTTCAAAATTGAAAAATTTATGGCACTTTTTATAAATAAAGATTTTTAGCTTTACTTAGATAACTAGATGTTGTATGAACAGACAAAAGGATTAATATCAATTTTATAAAAACTATTATAACTTTAACAATTTAAGGCGGTTTAAATAAATAATTGACTATACTGTTAAACACTAAAAATGCATGGGACAGGCAACTTATCAATTCTGATAGATTTTAGGACGTTGGTCACGTATATGACCTACACTTTTCGAAATATTCGCAAATTGAAATTTCACCAAAAATCTTGTTTTTTTATTAAGTTTCTTTTTTAGTACCTAAATAAACTATGAATAACTTTTAATATGGTTTTAAAGTATGGACTTTGAAAACCATATGCATAAATAAATTTCGATTGGGGAAAGGATGTACGATATCCTTACAATTAAAGTGAAAACTTCACTTATTTTTATATTTTTGTTAATATTACAAAAATCTCTGAATTGAATTTGTATAATTTTAGCACAAGCTATCAATTTATTTTTCTCTTAATTAATTTCGGAAGAAGAAATAGCGTTTCCATATCAAAATTGTTCGAAAATTCTATCTGAACTTCAAAATGTTTGACATATTCGTTTAAAATTAATTTTATATGGATTTACTATGGGAAAAATATAAAATACATGTGCGCCCCGGTAGGCTAGTTGGTAGCGTGCTGGCTTATTAGTGCGGGGGTCGTGGGTTCGATTCCCACCAGAGGCACTGGTCTGTTTTCGCTACAACGCGCCGAAGGCCATAGTAGCTAGTGTTCCTAAATAATAAAATTTTAATTATAAAAAAAAAAAACTGCACTTCAATTAACTGGAACTTGGTTGGTATTGATTACAAAACATGTGCTTAATATTTTTGAATATTTTTTTCTGAATTTTATTAATTAAGTTTTCTCACAGACTTCATATTTTTGAGGAATAAAAAATATATAAAATTTTTCTAGTTTAAGCTATTTTTTTAAACTAAAAGTGAAAGTACGCGAGTTTTTTTTTATTATTAATTAAGTAAACTGTGACGTTCACTTAATGTATGTATTAAAGTCTTGGACCTTCTTTTCGTTTTAGATATTTTATTAACGAAATTGTGAAAAAATGAGAAATTTCAACTTTAAATAAATGCATATAGAATATTATTGCACATTTCAAAACGTGTACTATATTTAATTAAAGAGCATTGCTGATACTATTAGAATGTTGCAAAAAAAGTTGCGTTATTATTTAAAATTTTTTATTATTTTAAAAAATGTTATCAAAAAATATAAATTTCACGCAGAGAAACAATATGATTGAACATGATTGCGGACAAGAAATTATCATGTTATGATACTAACAATCATAAACATGATTCTAACTAATCATATTATGATTAGTAAGGACGATTTTATCATCATCGAGAATCATAATATGATTATGAGAATCATATGATTGAACATGATTGCGGACAAGAAATGATCATGTTATGATACTAACAATCATTAACATGATTCTGACTAATCATATTATGATTAGTAAGGACGATTTATCATCATCGAGAATCATAATATGATTATGAGAATCATATTATGGTTGTTACGTGTTTCAACCATAAAATGATGCTCTTAAACTATCATAACATGCTGCTCTTTTTTGTCTGCGTGTTCCTAAACACGTGTTTTGTAAATATTTCTTTTTCTATATCTAGCTTTAAAAATCCATGCCCATATTCGTCATCTGCGTTCAAAAGTCTTTTAGAAATTATACGTCGCAACCATGATGCATCAAATTTTTCTGATTTTGTTTAACTGTATTATTTTACTTTAAATTAAACGCGTTTTTTTTTTTGATAATTTAAATAAAGAATACGGCTTTTAACAAATTGTTGAAATTAGGAGCTGACATAGTTAAAAAATAAAAAGAAATAAATAAAAGTTCACATTAAATGGAAAATATCTCCATATAGTTTTGTTAAACATAAACTCTTATATATATATTTGAAAAGATCAACTCTTTTTAAATGCGTTGAAAATTTAGAACCCGTTTTTTTGTTTATAAAAATTTATTAACTTTTGAATTGTTTACTCTGTGAAGACTTAAACTCTTTGAAGAAGATATTTTTAATAAACCAAACTTTTGTTATTTTATGAGATTTTTAACATAAATATTAATAAATATTTTAACAAAATTTTTAATTTTTAAAAATGTTGAAATCTGTTGTTAATTATTATTACACCATAAAATATTATAAAACTAAAGTACATAATATTATTTACTTTTCTTCTGGCGCCATGTCATTAGTAAAATTTTATGACTTTTACGTACATATAAAATTTTTACGTTGAAAATTTTCACAAAATTATAAAAAAACCAAAAAAAAAAAATCCCACTCTTCTTAAGACAAAATAATAAACATACTCCCTAAAAAATCAACAAATCATAAAATAAAACCACAAACTCTTAAAAATATTTTCAAAATATTTTGACATGCTGTTTCAGCCTTATAAAAAAAAGTGAACTGTGATTGTTATAAATAACCTAAAACCACAAATACAAAAGATGAAAACCTTTTAAAAATATGTAAAAAATAACAAATCAACACAAAAACCCATAAAAAAAAGAATTTTTGTATATTAAAATCTATAAAAAAAAAATATTCTCATTAAGTGGTAAACGAAAATTTTTGTATGTTTTCAGTAGATATTTCCAATATCAGTCTTTTTTATTGAATATTTAATATATGAGTTTATAAAATAAAGACACCTGTAGAGTTTTTGTATAAACTTTATTTTATTTTTTATTAATTTTTAATAAAATTTATGGAAATGTAATAAATTTATATTTGGAGTTCATTAGTGACAAACAAAGAAATATAAAATTCAATTTTATTGTCAAATTTTTTTTTTTTTTTTTTTAGTTTGTTCGTGTTTTATTTCTTAACGAACTACAAAATTTATGATGTTTAACTGGATTTTTTTGTTTATGATTTCTGTGTTATTGAAATTTTTGTTTTATTGAATTTTAATTAATTTAGTTTTTTTGTTTTTTTACAAGAGCAGCAGTTTTTTTTACATAAATTTTCTATTCAATAAATGACAAATTTTGTTTAATGGAAATATACTAAAATAAAATGGGGTTTTTATTAAAAGAAAAATTATTAAAGCGATTTTTGGATCGACGCAATGAAATGAATCATGCACTCAGGAAACTTCTGCTTTAAAAATATGCAGTTGTTTGGGTTGTAATACAGTTTCTTTATTTTTAATGTAAATGTAATGTCAGTCATTTGTAGAACAAATTATATTTTTTACTAACCTTGTAGTTCATTTAAAAAAACAAACCACATCAAATGACTGTTTTATGATTTTGCATTCATTTTTTACAGTTGTTTTTTGTTATTTAAAAATATAAAAAAATAAGTGTTTGTTTATTTTTTACTAACATGTGGTTCATTTTTACTACAATTGTTAGTAATTTTTTGAACATTAAAAAACAAATGACAATGTTTGTTGAATTTACTGAAATGTAAGTCGTCCTTTCTTTAAATGAAATTTCATTTGTTTTCAACTACATTTGCAGTGGTCTTTACCTACATAGTATTCTAAGTGTATTAAAGGTCTTTTTTATTCATATATAAAGTATACTAAATATTTGACAATGCAATGCTGTCACTTTTAGCGGAATAGCATGTAAAGACCCCATTTTAATTAGCTTTGGAGTATTTAATCCTTTAGCTGTGTTATATGTAGGAAATTTTTAAAGCGATTTATAGATCAAAGTTATAAAATGTATCATTGCATATATTTTTTTAATTCATATTAAAGGTGTGTTAAATATTTGATAACGAAATATAATACTCAGTGAACTTTTGCTGTAAATATTTGTAGTTGTTTGAGTTGTAATACAGTAATCTTTGTTTTTAAGTGAAATGCCAGTCATTTCTAAAAGAAATTTAAGTTTTCACTACATATGTAGTTCATTAAAAAAAACAAACCACATCAAATTGCTGTATTATGATTTTACATTAATTTTTTAAAGTAGTTTTTCTTTATTTTAAAAAATAAAACAAATAAAAGTTTGTTTATTTTTTACTGCATATGTGGTTTATTTTTATTACAATTGTTTCTTATTTTTTGAACAGTAAAAAATAAATGACAAAGTTAGCTGAATTTACTGAAATGTAAGTCGTTCTTTTTCCAAGTGAAATTTCATTTGTTTTTAACTACATAGTATTCTAAGTGTACCTGCATAGTATTCTAAGTGTTCCATGATACGAGTATTACATATGCTGTCATATATTGCCCTATACTCGTAGTATTATATGTTTCTTTTATGGTAACATATCTAACGATATATTATTATATAATGACCTTAAAATAAGACATTAAGCATATATGGTATACAAAAAAAGATATGATAGATCTCGTGTTATATATAATAATACATTTTAATATATAACATAATATATCATATATGGTGACATATAGGTTATATAATTTAAGATATAATAATATATACTGTACTATAAAAAATATATTTTTTTGGGAGATATAAGATATGCATATGATGCCACATGTATAATGCAACTTAAGACATACTTATATCAAATGATATATACTATATATATATAAAATATATATAATTATTTAAGATTTAAAATTTAAAATTGGCAATATAGTCTGAGATATGATTATATATTAATATTTTCCATGCGCAAAAGATATGTTTATGTATTGTTTGATATAGCCCCATACATAATTATGTATGCGCCTAATGATAACTATTTTTTGAATTGTATTCAAAATTATATATTTCATGGGATTTAAGCAGATCCAATTAAATCTCTAAATATCTTAAATATAATATTATCTATTTGGATCTAATTAGATCCAACTAGATTCCCATGGAATATTTTAGGATCTATCAGGATCTTAAATATATAATCGAATATTACTGGATACCCCAATTTTGAGATTAACTTGGATTAGAATAAATATCGATCTATCTAAAATGGGATATAATTTTTTATTTCCGATACATTTTTTTTTTGATCGGGATGATGCATTTTAAAACTAACTACATTGAATTTGGTCCATAAAATCTTTATTATTTAAAATGTTTAATGATCCCCAGGTTTTGTGGTGAATCATTGACAATTAATGGCTAAAGACGTGCCGAGTTTATTTTTATTATCTTGTTTACGTCATGTGATATATCTTATATCTATGTCCCATATTGTATATGTGTCCTGTAAAAAATGAAATGAATCAATTCCAAGTGTCTCCATGTGTCTGGACACATGAAGGATTGACAAATAATCTGCAAAAATTTGATCCCCTAAATCCAATAGTGTTTGAGAAAATATGTACCAAAAAATATATAAAAAAAACATTAATTTTTTAACTGTGAAAGGCGTGGTAGAGAAGAATGAGTGTATTTTGTAAAAATCATAACTACATTGTAAATTTTCAATTTTCTGAATCAACGACTGCGCAGTTACTGGTATTGAACCTTCGTCAGTGACCCTGTTTTTTTTTTTTGAATAATGTAATATTTGTTATGTTTTTATTTGTTCGATTGCGTCTATATGAAATTTTCTGTGCAATCACTGACCGTGATATAGATAAACAGATTTCTAATGCCACATGCACTCGCACTACACGTTAGACAGAGCGCTTTAGCCCACTGATCTATCGTCAGGTCGAATTTTGTTGTGATTAAAACTAGTTTTATTCAATACACGGTGTTTTTTTTTTCTTTCATACATAATCTCAGAAGTACAACTCCAACAACACAACAGTTCTATTTTCAGAAACTTACCTCACTCCAATGTTCCACTGTTTTCCCATATGCTGTAAGTGATGCCACATCTATGATATATTCTTTATATATTCGATAGATGGCGCTTACGTAGTTAGGGAAGAATTGCCAGAGAGCAAAGTTTGATTTTTGTTTGAGTTTGAATTTAAACGTCTTTTTCAGACAATTGCAATTAGTACTATAATTAATATGCAATTTTATTTAATTTTAATTGTGAAAGGCATGAGGTAACCCTATTCGGCTCTGAGACCATATATATCAATTGTCAATACACCTAGCACTCGAAAAAGTCGTCTAAAATGGTACATATATCAACTATTGGTTGCCAAAGGGTTAAAGCCGTAAAATACCATAAAAGTTACGAAGTATAGGATCAAATAGTCTCCGACGCAAAGACCACTTGTTTCGTGTCAACTACTAAAACATTTCTAAACTCTTCATGCTTTTTCCCTTATTTTAGCATGAATTTAATTTCAGTTGGTAAATATATATTTTTGATAAATGATGTTTTTCATTTCTTCCGTCAGTCTCATTTATTTTTTTGTCTGATAAGCAAATTTTTTTTTATATATATTTCTAAGGGAAAAACATTATTTTCATTACAAAATGTTTTAACAAAATTGTTAAAAGTACTTAAATACCATTTTTGACACCTGGCGTATGGTGTGTCTTTAAAAATAAATTTCATTTTTAGTTTAAGCTGTATTTTTTTGGGGAGAATCAAAAAGTCCATCAGTTAAAAAACATCATTAAGTTGTTTTTGTGTCTTTTATAATTTCCCCCCAAAAAAAAAAAAAAATAAATACGAAGGAAATGAAAAGTTTTTTTGGTGTTGTAAATGTTACCCCTCTTTAAAAGAATGTTGAAATAGTTACAAGTCAGTAAAAGTTTAATGGCATTGAAAAATTACTTTGCATGTTTCATATAATATGGATTATTTTTTTTTTTTTTGAATAACAAAAAAAAAGAGGAAGGTTTTATTTTATGGGTAAAACATTTTTTTACACTAAAAATATTTAAAGTTTTATAGAAGGTAAGAAAAGTTATTTGTAAGGTATAAAACTATAAAAAATATATATTTTTTAAGACTATGAAAATGGGAAATTTTTTAAAATTTAAAAAAAAAAGAAAAACGTGAAAAAAAAGTATTCTCAAAATGAAAAATTATGGTGTAACTAGAATATGAATAGCACCAAATATGAATAACGATAGTATACTGCTATGTAAAAGTAAAATAGTGAATATTCCTATCTTTATACATTTAAAATATATTTCACTTTAAACTTCCTTTTTTTTTGTTTTATTCTAAAATTATTAAAAACATATAATTCACTTTCTGCATAAGCTTCAAAATATTATTTTTTTTGGCTTTCAAATTTTTATTTATTCATATTTTTTATCTTTATACTTTATCTCAATTCCATTGAAAAATTATCATAATTTGTAATATAATCTCTTTGAATAATATTTTTTATAAATAATTTACTTTCAACATGTATTTTTTTGGGTTTTATTTCTTCGAAATGTAAAAAACATTATGTTGAAATGTGTAAATAATCAAATAATAAGAAAAATAACATTTTAAATATGAAAATATAGGGAGCATGCAAATGAGGTTGGATAATCAATGTAGAACATGAAACTCAAAATAAATAAATCAATTATGAATAGAAATAAAATTATGGTAAATAATACATTAGGTTATAAAAATTAATTTAATTCAAACTCCAGTTAAAATTGAAATTATGGAAATTATAATGGAAATATGAGATACTAATTAAAATTTTATAAAATTAAGTCGAATTAATCGAAATTGGCATCACAAAGAAGAGCATCGAGTATTCCTCTTTAATGAAATTTGTATAAAGGAAAATAGATATTTAAGTTTTTAGTCAAAAAATAATAAATTTAAAACAAAAAAACTCTAGGACAATATCCTAATAAAGAAATATAGAGTATGGCCTCGAACTTGAATAATTTTCGTTTTCATTGCACAATTAAAGGTCGAAAAAATGAATAACATAATTTTATTTTTAATAAAAATTATCTCAAACTTGTATTAAAGACAAAGTACAGTCCAGTTTACTCCCCCTGTTTTTGTTTATAGACAAAACAAAAATAAAAAGGAGAAAAAAAACAAAAAACGTGTATTGAATATTCACAATAGGTGGACATAACAAACAAGTTTTCAATTTATTTTTTGATCAATGGTGATAATCTTTTATTTCGAGCTCATATAGTGAGTAAACTAGTTTATATGAATGTTTGATGTTTGGCATTTGTTACCTCTTTCAAAACGTGTTCTGATGATGGGAACCTAGAAAATTCCCGAAATAGATCTATCAACACATTCCTGTAAGTGTCAAATAATAAATTTTAAAACAAAAAAACTCTAGATTATTTGTTAGGACAATATCCTAATAAAGAAATATAGAGTATGGCCTCAAACTTGAACAACTTTCATTTTCATTGCAAAAAGTTAAATTTTACCCAGATAAACAAGAACTTTAGATTAAAAGAAAAACCTTTATGTATATCGTCCACAAAATCTGATTGGGTGCCATTCAAATTCCTTTATGTTTTGTACACGTGATAGTCACTACCGTTGTCAGTTTAAAATTTTGTAAACACGCGTTTTATTGCCGTTTTTCAGTTTTTAAGAAATCAAAATAATGCTAAAATTAGTGAAATTTCAAAAGCCGTATTTCCTAAAGTAGATGGACTATGGACATATACAAGTTGCAGTAGTCTACCTAACGATTTTTAATTAAAAAATAACTTCTCTTTAGCGTAAATGCATACAAAATGTAATTGCAACTTTTAAATGCATTTTGCAATTTTTTTACCCCGCTTCGGTTTTTAAAACGATTTCAGTTTTGAATAATTTATAATTTTTCGAATAAATAATTTACCACATTTTCCATATAAAAAGAGTTTTTTTTTGGTATTTTAGGATTTTGAAGTTTTTTTTATAATTAAAATAAATTATAACAGCACTGAAGTTTGAAGAGCATTATCTTCTGCAGTATATTGACTTTTTTCATAATTCAAAAAAGAATGTGAAAGCCTGTACGCTCATAATAGTCCTAAGCATAAAAATATGAAATTATTGTCAAAACTACAAAAACTTTACAAAAAATGCACAAATTTTCGTTTATTTTACAAAAATTTGGATATTTTGAAATTTTTTTGTAATTTTACGCATGGATTATTATCAGTGTAGTTATCTAGTTTACAATTTGGGATTCAAAAATGCATTTAAATGATTGATAGAGAAACTTTATTTTTGTATTTTATTTTTGTACATCGGAATTATACAACTATAGCTTTCAGGCGCTTTTTAAACTATGAAAATAGTCAATACACTTCAGAAGATAATGCTATTCAAAATTCAGTGCTACTTTGATTTTTTTATTTTTTTTTTTTGATAAAACTAAAAGTCATAAAAAAAACTTTCAAAACCTAAAAAAATTTCTTTTATATGGAAAAATGTAGTAAGTTATTTTTGTGAATATCATTAAAAGTAGCTAGAATTCTGATCCCAAACAAGTCAAAGTTGTTGTTACATATTTACAAAAATTATAAAGTTTTCAAAAATGATAACGCCTTTAAAATCGAAGTGGGGGGAAAAAAGTGCAAAATGGAATCAAAAATTACATTATAAATGCATTTTCGCAAAAAACTGGTTATTTTTTAATTACAAATCCTAAAGTAGACAATTGTAAATTTCATATGCTTTTTAAATCTTTGTAATATTCAATCTACTTGAGAAAACAGGGCTCTTCAAAGTTCACTGTAGCATTTGTGTGATTTTTTTTCAAAAACTATAAACGTTAACAAAACTGCAAGTTTACACAATTTCAAGGAACTGAAAATGGTACGAGTAGTTAGTAATAGACATCATAAAGTATGTGTATGAAAATTTAAATATAATAAGTGCTGGAGGTAAAAAAGTTACCGTTTTGAATGTTCTATCATGGAATGGACGATATACATTTCTTAGAAGCAAAAAATATTTAAATTGGCTAAAAAACAAAATATTTTAACGATACGGAAACCCTAAATATGAGTCAAATTGAAACCCGTAAATGTTATTTGTCAAAAACCTCAACCGTCACCGAAATAAGGAACAATATTATTATGATACGCAACCCGTTACCGACATTAGTTTCGGTTGCCATCCTTGTTTTGCATGTAAAATTCTAATTTATTTCACTTTCATTAATATTTGTATTATTAAAAAAAAAAAATAAAAACACACAGAGAAAAATTTAGCTATTTGCCAACTGAAATTCGGTTACTGCAACTTAAATTCGGTTATAAAGAATTTTATTTTTTATTAAAACTGAATATTAATTTACAACAAAAAAAATCTGTTAATTCCACAGAATTTTTGTTGCAACACTCAAATATTCAGAAATCTAATGTTAATATCGTTGTACTAACTAAATTTATAAGTTGTTACCATTAATATACACTTTTCAATTCGGTTGGCACTTTATTTCTCTGTGTGTACATAACAAATAACGTTTTGTCATTATTGCATCTGTTGTTGGCAACTGATATAAATTCCATGATAAGAAAACTGTTGAAATTATGTTAATACATCAGATAATACAATTATTACAAATTAACACTTTTTCAAAAACAATGAGAAAATATAAAAAATGTAAAATTTCACACTTTAACAAAAAGTTATGAAAAATTGAATTTTAATATATTTCTACTGTTTATTTTAAAAGTGGTTTAATAACATTTTTTTAAACGAGATACCAAAGTTTTTGAATTCGAAGCCATTTAGAAATTTAGGTGCTATTTATGAATGAAATTTTTGTATGTTATAAAACTTGAATATGTTTTAAACTTTCCAAGATCGACCTGTATAGTAAGACACAATTTTACTTGCCACTGTAATTTTTCGTAAAACGGCATATTTAGTTGTGTCTTACCATACCATACGTTATTAGACGGGCAATATATAATTGGATTGGCAGATATTAATTAATATATGGGATTAAACAAAGCAATATATAGCGCAAAAAAAAAATTATGTTTTATATTCATTTAATTTTGCTAATACAATCCAATTATATATGCCCGCCGAATAAAGCTATGGTATAACATATTGTAAGATACAATTAAATATGCCGTTTTACTAAAAATTATAGTGGCAAGTGAAATTACATCTTACTTTACATGATTTCATACTTGACTATATTAAATTGTTCAAAACTGGATATTTATATGCAACTGTTAGTTAAATTTAAATTGGGCTCTTAATGATCGGACCATAATATCTAGCCCCATGTATTCAATTTAACAAATTTATTTTCAATGGACGGAATCGTATCAAATTATATTAAACTCAATGTAATATAATCCATTTATATACAAATACGATCCACCATCCATCAGGAGCGGATCCAGGGGAAGGGAAATAGGACATTTCCTCCCCCAAAATAAAAATTTTCAATGCAAAAAAAATAAAAATAATAGAAAATTTATCAAAAATACTCTAACTTCCCTTCCCTAAATCTTTCCTGGAGAACTGATAGAAAATTATGTTCCTGAGCTTCCTAATATTTACTTGAAAAAATATTTTTTCGTTAATAAGTAAAAAAGCCTAAAATAGTAATTTTTTTGACATGTTGATGGAAAAAAGAAACTTAATTCCTGTGCGTGCTGTAAATAAGTTCATCAATTGAACAGTTCATGCGAATAAGGACGAATAGACCACTTTTTCGCAAACACGTTTTTTTGCATAAATGTCATTTTATTAGCAGAGCCCTACAATCCTATGCAGAAATTTTGGGGAAATTTTGACTTTTAAGGCTAAAAAAATGACTTTGAAAGTGCAATAATTCGTATATTTTTATATTTTTGTTTAAATTGGGAGTGAACTAACGCACAATTTGGATTAATACACAAAAACATACAAAAATTTTACTTTCGGTAACAATGTGTTATAAAGAACATTACGAGGAACAAACCACACTTATTATATTGGCAAAAAATTTTACCGTTCTTGAGTTATAAGACTTTAAAGTGTGGAAAGCAAAAAGGGCCTAATATCCATCCTTAACAAAATATTATATAAAAATTATTTAGCTGCGAGTTTAAAATTGATATTAGCTAAAATTTGAAATTGTACTTAATTGTCCTTAAAGTGTTACAAACAAATACCAACCATAGAGTTCGTCAAGTTTTGCAAGTCTCATGAAAATGTAGTCAAATCTGCTACAAAATAACACATTTTTATTCAAATTTCTATACATTTTTTTGGATATTCGCCCTTTTTCCATTTAAGCAAAAAGTGAAGTCCAATTTTTGGCAAGTTCTCTTTCGAATACCTTACTAAAATTTTGTATATAGGTAGATGTGACTTAAATCTTTAAGCTAATACCAAAAAGTTGACAAAAATATAATTGTTTAACCGTTTCCTGCGTTTTTATTGTCCCCTATAAAATTCTACAAATGGTCTATTCGTCTGTTCAATTGTTAATAGTTTTTGAAAATCTGACCGATCGTTGCATGTATTTTCAATATACTTATAGTCGAAAAGCACGTCCTACGTGAATATAGTACGTTTCTATGGTGACTGATTTAATAGTATTTGGTCTTGTGCCAAAAAAACTTATTGACCGATTTGGTCTAACTATTTGCTGTTGTATGACCTGTGGTTTTATTAAGTAAATTTGGATTGAACGGGAGAACATCGATTTAAAAAGTTATTGTGCGTCTATAGGTCTACTAAAATTTATTATTTTGTATATGCCATTAGTCTGATCAGATATTCATGTCTTCGAATGGGTAAGTTTCACAAATATCAGTCTGTTACTTTTCGAGATAAATAAGAGATGGCGGTTTACGATTGATTTTCTATATTTAATCTATACACACGCAAAATAGTTTGCAGTTGAAATTAACAGAAAATTTTATGACAAATGACCAATCAATTAAAACAAATTAATAATAAATTAAAAATAAATGTTAGAATTTGACCCACAATTTGTTATTTCCATTATTTTAAATAGATTCGTTTTTTTTTTTGTTTTTCTTTCGCTTTTATCTAAAAAAAAAATGTAAACACTACAAACAATTCGCTTTTGAGCGGATTTCGTTATGCACATGTATATATGTATATGGAGATTTATGTATCCATGTAGTAATATCATGTACAAACATACATTGTAACTTTTTGGATCCATATATGAAAATTTTTAACTGTGTAGAGACGAAAAGTTATAAAAAAATTTCATTTATGAGAATTATGCAAAAGATGATCGAGAAATTAAAAAAAAGTATAAGCAATATGTCATTAAAAACTAAATTTATTACTCATACGCTTACGAGCCAATTTTTTCCATATAAAAACAATATTTTTTTATAAATATTTCATAACTTAAAAATTCTTCAATTAAAAAAACATAGGTGCCCAGCCCAATCTAAAAATATAGGAAATAAAAAGGAGAGAACAAATATGCAACATTTTAAAGTTATTAATTTTTTAGGTATTCTTAAACTATGCAAATTTAACTTCATTTACCAGGGAATATCGCATTATGGGGTTTCCCGATTTAAAAAAAAAAAAACATATGAGATAAATCTTGTCTAGCGACAAAATGAATAACTTTAAAGTGTTGTTGTTATCTGCTTTTTATCTCATAAATTTTTAGATTGGGCAGGGTCATGTTTATCTCTTTTCCACTATATCGATATTCCGTGCATATCTGAATTAACCCATTGGCAAACATACTTTTTAGTCAAATTTTTTTAAACTTAAATATTTTATTAGTAGTAGTTTTCCATATTTTCTTCAACTCATTCAAGAGTTAAATTGTTGCCTAGACATTTATTATTTTAATCAACATTTAACTTATTGTAATATTTAATTTTATATAAATTTTTCTAGATAAAATGTTTGTTATAATATTTTCACTTTAAACTACGATTGGGTTTTTTCTAAAACTATGTTATTTAATTTATTTCCATTATTATGCGTTTTTGTGATTAACTTTATGTCACTTCATTACTATTATTATCTTAAATATATATTTTTTTTTTTGTTTATTTAAAATTGTTTTTGGTTATGCCTCATAATTTAGCATAATGAAAGTTTATATTTCTGTATTTATTATTTTTTATGCTACATTAGAGTGGTCCAAAAAGGATGAGAGTTCTATTTTGCGATCTCCACAAGGGTGGCCATATTACTTAGTGTCTAAAAACTACATGCACGCAGAGAAAAAAAATATGATTGAACATGATTGTAGATAAGAAATTATCATATTATGATAATACAATCATAAACATGATTCTGACTCATCATATTGTGATTACTGATGACGCTTTTATCATCATCGAGAATCATAATATGAATATGAGGATCATATTATAGTTGTTACGTGTTCCAACCATAGCATGATGCTCTTAAACTATCATCAGATGATGCTCTTTTTTTGCGTATGTGCCAAGTTTCAGCTAAATTCGTTAACATTTAGAGTTAGCAAAACAGACAACGCTAAGGCCTACTAACTTATCTCAAAATAACCAAAGTTTAGGGCTTAACCTTAGGTATTAATGTCAAATTTATAGGGAAATAGCTGTGTTCAAAATTAAACTCAGGTTATTTTTTTAGAAAAGCTACTCGACCTAAGAATTAGTAATTGTTTCTAGGAAATATTCTTACAAATTTAAAATTTACGTACCTTAACAATATTTCCAATCAAGTCTAAATTTATGCGCAGAAAAGGAATATGAACTCAAACTTTAAAAAACTTAAAAGCTTTTAAGTTATTAGTGGTTTTCAAAAATATTGTACTTTAAATTACAAACTTTTGTGAAAAGTGCAAAATTTTCTGAAAAGATGTAAGTGAAAATCCAACTTGTTTAAGTCTTATATTAACAAATTTCCCAAATATGAGCTCAATTTTAATAAGGATTATTGATCTGGATTTTAAATTATTCCCGTTTTTTCAAAATTTCCTAAAAAAATTTATTTTTTGTGGTATTTTTATAATTACCTGAAAACAATGTCAATGAATAATCAAACTTATTATAGTTTTTGCAATAAACTTACCAAGGACTTTCATCATATATGATTTTGTTTCTAATTTTAGAAAGGATAACAGATATCCTTGCAGTTGAACTTAAATTTTGTTCTTTTTATTAAATGTTTTTATTAAAAAAAATCTTATCTCACATGGAGGACATTCCTAAGAAATATGTCTATGCAAAACGAATAATTTCCACAACAATAATTATATGAAAACCACTTGATCAAAGTGACCCACGTCTTTGTATGAAATTTTTCCATTTTCGCGATAAAAAAAATATAATTTTTTTGATTGAGTATGAATTCATAAATAAAATTCGGCTGTATCTATCGAAAATTATATTTTCTAATTCAGTACGTATAACTGAAATTTTGTATTTATACTGAAATCAAATAAGAGCTGCAGCCGAAATAATGTCGGTTACCACAACGAATCTGTTCTCTGTTTGGCCATGTTCGTGGGACATTTTTTTACCCCGGCAACTGACAATACAACAATAAAAGTCTAATAAAATGTAAGTGGTATTGTTCGGAAATTATTAAAGGTATTATTCCGTAAATTTCCTAGTGGGTGTTTTTTTTGGCCAAAACCTCTATATATATCGAGTTACTTAAAATAATTATTTTTATCAAGTGGAGATTTTTTTTTTATCAATTTAAAGGCTTTACAATCTTGTAGTCATAATTAAAATAAAGTTTCATGGTTATTTTTTTGACCCCAGGAAACTAAGGGTTAAGATTTTTTAAATAAATTGAAGATAATAATTGTCAAATCAAATTTAAGTGATAGTTTTGCGAGAAGTATGCAAACTTTGTTAAAAAATTAAAATGTTTTAAAATTTTTGATAATAATAAGCAATATTCAGAAAATGTCCTGGAAAGGACTTTCTCCAAACATAAACTCGAAATTATAATTTTTCCAATTTTTTTTTTTTTCTTTAATAACAACTATTATATTATAAAAATAGTAATCGTAAGACATTTAAAAAAAATTTTTAAATTTATTTTAAAAAAATACGGTTTTGCATTTCTATCCAGTTTCGTGGGTGAGTTTTGATATCAGTTAATCACAATAAAATCGGTAATCATAATATGATCAGCGAGAATCATATATATGATTATTTCTATTATTGTATAACAATCATGTTCAATCAATTTATATTCTCAGCTTGTACGACTCAAATCATTTTCATAATGGCATATTTTTAGGGTTGTGGAGCTAGCGAGTTATAACTTTTTATTTTTGGACTTCCTTACTGCTACATATTTTTATATGGTGCATTTTTACTCTAACTATATTACACAGATAGTTTCAGTTTTATATGCTGTGTATATAATATGGTACATATATTTCTGACATTCCTACAAATGTAGTATTTTATGCACTTGTACAAGGTTTTACTCGCATTAAAATGACAAAATAAATTTTGTCTGTCTGTCTTTCCCTCTGCACACAGAAAGTTTTTTTTTAACATCTTGTATGCTAATAAATTTAAATAAAAAAATACTTGAACTAATTTTTAAAATAATATATATTTTGTAAAGTAAAGTTTAAAAAATTTCTTCTTGGTATTTCTATTAAATTTTGTTGAGGATAATATAATAATACAAAGAAAATTAAATAAAAAATATTTTTAATAGGAACTAATTTTAATAAATTATATTGTTTAAATTAATACAATAAGTTAAGGTAAATTTAATATAAAACATTTATAAAAAAAAAATTTGTTTGAAGAATTTATATAAACTATATTGTTCAGGATAGTACCAAAATTGAAAATAAATTTAATAAAATATTTCTATTTGCAAATATATACAAAAAATTTTAATAAATTATATTGCATAAATTTAAAATTTTAATATACATTTTATTTACAACTAATACAGATAGACAAATAAATAAATTTGATTTTACTGTAATTCCTAGAAATTTTACAGAAAAACTTTGTAAATTGTAAAGAGAATTTTACAAATTACGAAGAGAATTTAATTTACTTTTTATTAAACAAATTTCAGTTATATATAATATATTTCAAATGAAATTTTATAGTAAATAACATTTACATTTGTATCTTAATTATTTATCACCAAGATTGTAATTTATAGTAATTTTGTGGTTTCATTTTGTGAGTTTAAGTGCTTTTATGATTTGGATATTTATTTTAATTGGGTACATGGCATGAAAAGTTATTTAATGCAGAAATTAATACACTCAGGAAATTATGTAGATATAAGCGACTAAAAATGACGCTTAAAACAACTTCAAATGCAATTCAAAAGGATATGACTACATTTGTCATAAAAATTACTAAAAATTGCAGTTATTATTAACTACTAAAAAGTAAATGCAGTAAAAATAACTGTCAAAACAATAAAAAAACAACTTACAAATAAACTACACTGATAGAATTTTTCTTCATAGTATTAATGAAACGATTTCATTAAAATCGATTCATTGGTTTAATGAAAAATTTCATTAACTGAATGAAAATTCATTAATATTGGCTTTTTTTTCATTAAAATTTTTTTATGATTTTTTCATAACTTCATAAAAAAAATTCATTAAGTCAATGAAAAATTTCAAATTTTTTTCAATAAAATGTTGACTTGTAATAAGAAAAAAAAATTTTTTTTTTGTACTATCATTTTGAAATAAAAAAAACTGAAAAATTCTTTTAAAAAGAATTAAACAAAACTTTAATATACATAGATACATTAAATTTGCCTAGAGCTAACAGTTCTTGACGAATTTGAATAGTTGGTCACTAAATATCAGGGAACAGATTCTCTAGAAAAAGACAAAGTTTTGTTCAAAACGAGACCTAAATTGTAATCGTTTTGACGACGTTACACAGAAACGTTACTATAAACGATAATAAATTTTTGTTTTTAACAGCATTGTTAACAATATTAACGTTTTTATCTAATATGGTCGTAATTTAACTACAAAAAGTGGACTATAATCGTCGATCGTTCTACAGAATTCCAAGCCAGATCGATAAAAAATTACATATTTTGTACCGACATATAAGAAAATATGTCATCTTTTAACACAAATTATAAAAAATACAAAGAAAGATTGAACAATTTTGTAAAAATAAAACAATAAAAATAGAAATAAATTAAAATTGGACCAGAAACTATCAACGAATGATAATATCTCAATAACCACCATGCTATGCTAAAATAATCATAAAAAGTGCAAGTTATTAAATATCAACGAAAATATTTCATATAAACTATGAATTTTATTCATTAAACACATGAAACTTTCAAACCGATTAGACTTGGATTAATGAAAAAAATTTCATATACTTAATGAAATTTTGATTGGGTCAATGAAACAATTCATTAAATTGATTTAATGAAACGACTTTCATTGACTCAATGAAACGTTTCTTTGGGGACTTTTTTATGAAATTGAATCATTGGATTAATGAAGGAATTCATTAATACTACGCACAAATTTCTATCAGTGTACATATAAATAAAATTACATATATTATATAAATAATATTATATAAAAATTATTTAATTAGACTATCTGCGTTGTTCCTTACACATTCTTCATACAATGTTTGACCAGTTTTTTCACATTAATATTTTTGAGGGTTTTTAATGTTTTTTACTATTTGTGCAAGCAATAAAATAAATATAACAATAAAAATATTTAAATCTTCCTTAAACACGCATTTCATGCTTTTTTCAAGTTGCCAAAATAACCACGCAAACAGCTGTTACTATAATACGGTGTTTTTGGTTAGTTATATTTTTAAATAGTAAAATGACTACTATTATAGTCAAAATTACTACTACAGTTAACTATACGAATGACTGACATGTAGTTAGAAGAAGGATTTTCTGAGTGTATTCAAAACTACACTCACAATATTTTTTCCGTAAAGACTACTGAATATACACATTAAATCAACTGAAAATCAGTTAAAAAGCAGGACTACTTACTTTTCGCTTAAGACAATTGTATTTTTTAGTTTAGTTTCAACTGTTAAAAAATAACTGACAAAATCCATAAAAACAATAGATTGTTTCGTTTATTTTAATACTCAATATAATATAACAAGTTTTTGTTTTAAATAGAAAATTTTAGCTGAATATTTAAATACTACGGAAAGTCCGTTTTTTTGCTTATTTTGTTTATCGAATAACAGACAGAAAGTTAAAAAATATATTTCTTTGTTAATTTAACTGTATAGTCCATTAACACAACTTTACCGATTAAACTTTTTAATAACTGTTGATTTTTTATGGAAAAGTTCTTGTGAGTGTATTTATTTTACAGTTTAAGTAGTAAATAAATTATTAGCAATTACATGCAGTTGAGCTTAAATATATTTTTTAACTGTGAGAATTTTGTACACTCACAAGAACTTTTCCATAAAAATTTAAATCGGTAAAGTTGTTTTAATGGAATATACAGTTAAATTACCAAAGAAATATATTTTTTAACTTTCTGTCTGTTATCAGCAAACAAATAAAAAAAAAAAAAACAGACTTTCCGTAGTAGTTAAAATATTCAGTTTTCTTATTAAAACAAAAAGTTGTTATATTATATTGAGTATTGAAATAAACGAAAACAATCTATTGTTTTTATGGATTTTGTCAATTAAATTTTCAACAGTTGAAAATAAGCTAAAAAAAAAAAAATACAATTGTTTTAACGAAAAGTAAGTAGTACAGTTTTTGACTGATTTTCAGTTAATTTAATGTGTATATTCAGTAGTCTTTACGAAAAATTTATTGTGTTTGAGATCATAATAAAATGTTACTATTACAAATAGCAAATAGCGTTTTTTTTTTTTTTGAAAGTTACATCAAAATTAAAAGAAAACTATTTTTTATTTATTCAGCTAACGATTATTTTTTACTTTTTGTTACTTTTACTTGCTTTTGTCGTTCATTTTTCGTCTAGTAAACATATGTAAAAACAGTTCCATATAGTAATATTTTAAATAGTTGGAATAGCTAGACTCTAAAGTGCAACTTCGTTCTTGAAATGAGCATTAAAAAGTAAAAACTCCATTGCTTTAAATTGAGCTTAAAATAGATTTTCAAATTATACACACAGGGCATATTTGCCAACTAAAATTCGGTTATTGCTGTTCGGTTATTATTAATTTGTTTAAAAAACTATTTTTTTGCAATTTAATTATTTCTTTAAAAAAGGAACTAAGCTTTCGAAACTGTTTAATTTTCAAATAAATTTTCATTTTTTTTTTAATAATTTCATTTGGCAACCATTTTTTATGGTTACTTACACTCAGAATATTATGTAGTTTATAATAAATCTATTTCATGTAAGTTTAAAATAAAGAAATATTTTATTTCAACTTTTTTATACATTTGTTCAAAATAATTTACTACGATTTGAAAGTTTTCATAGTTTCATTGATCATTTTCAGTTTTTTACAATTTAATAAAAATTTTCAGTGTAAATTTTTTAATTTTTTTTTTGTTGTCTGCCTAAAAAAAAATATTACAAAAATTTATTGTAGCTTTTTATTAAAATTGTTTTTATACAAAAATATTTTATACAAAATTAGTTCAGTTCAAATTACTTGACTTGAAAAAGTTTACAAACATAAGAAACACATTCAAAAAGATGTGTTTGAGGTGTGTGCCTACATTTTTTTATACGAAAAAAGAACAAAAAAAAAAAACAAAAACAATTTAAATAACTGAATAAAACATTTAATGTTTATCAAATCTATTGATGAAATTCCAAATGTTATTTTTAACCACTGTTCATTTGTTCTTATTGCTTTTGTCATTTGGTTTAAACAATATTCAAAAATAAATAAAAAACGAGTGCGCCCCGGTTAGCCAGTTGGTAGCGTGCTGGCTTATCAGTGCGGGGGTCGTAGGTTCGATTCCCACCAGAGGCACTGGTCTGTTTCCGCTAAAAATGCGGCCGAAGGCCATAGTGGCTAGTTGCTCGTTAGGGTACTAAAGTATATAATTTGTAATTATATGATTTATAATAAAATAAAAAAAAATAAAATAAAAACGAATATTTGATATAAATAAAAACTTGTAGACCGGGTTTTAAGGAAACATATACTAATAAACGGATAATGTTAAAAATGTTTGACCCTACTTTTTATCCCCTAAATGTTAGTTTGTCTATCTTAAAAAACTGGTCTCTTAGATTTTTCACCGACTCAAAATTTCAAAGTTTCATTACGATTGTAGTGTTACCGACGGATGGCCTTCCTCACTAAACTTTTTGCCGATAGAGCATAATCGCACTAGACCAAAATATTTCAACTAGATTTTTTATCAAGAAAGGGTTTTAAATCGAAAAATTTGACCTACACTGAGAGAATTATCTGCATGATATTAATGAATTTTTGCATAAAATCAATGCATGAACTAATTATTCATTCGTTCACTGAAACTTTTTATAAGTTAATGCAAGTTTTCATAAAATTGTATGAAAAAATATGAAAAATAACATATTATTAATTAAAAGTTTCTTACACTGGATCAGGCCGCGGAACCAGGAAAAGATTTTGGAAAGGGAACTTAGAGTATATTCAATAATTTTTAATCTTTTTTTACATTTTTGTATTGAAAATATTATTTTGGAGGAGGAAATTTACCATTTTCCCTCCCAATGGAAACGAGCCTGCACTAAATGACGAAATTGTTATTACATTTTTATTGACATAAAAACCATAAAGTTTAATTTTTTAAGACAATTTTCGTTTATTTTCTGTATGACTAATCAAACAATGGTCTTCAAAAATCAAAACACCAAAATAAGCGTAGCAAAAATTCCCTGCAAGTTATTTAGGACTTAGCTTTATACTTATTTTTTAAGTTAAGCTCACAAATTAAATGAATTTTCTGAAGACTATTTTAAAATATTAACTTGTGATAGCTCTGAAAACGTGAAATTAATATTTTCATCGAGAAAATCGGAAAAAATATGTATGCCGTGAATTTAAACTTCAAACTAAAAATTATCTTTTAAAGAAAATTCAAATTTATACACTGAGAGAATTCTCTGCATTTTATTAATGAATTTTTGCACACGAAAGCAATGAAGTTGCACCAGAATTCGTCTAATTGAAACTTTTAAATTAAACTAATGCTAGTTTTTTTAAAATTTTATAAAAATTCCATTGCGCTTATTAAATGTTGCATTTACTCCATAAGAAGTTTCATCAAAAAAACTAGTTCATAGAAAGTATGGAGGATTTTCTTTAATAATAAGTTTACTTTATGAAAAACAGTTTATTAGTTTACTGAAAATATATTTAACGTCCACTAAAATTCCTCGCTATATAAAAGCAAATCAATTTTTAATTTCTGTTTTAAACAGTTTTAATTTTTTTTTTTTTATGATATTAATTTATTTTTCATACAAGTAATAAAGTTGCGTTGAAACTCGTTCATTGAAACTTACCTGTCATAAATTGCCAAATTGGGCTAATAGAAGATTTGTACAGTTCACAAAACTAGCTATAACCGAGGGATTTTAAATAGACTAGTGGCAGAACACTTGTTGAGAGACGCTTTACCAGCGTTTTCCAAAAAGTCTTTTGCCAGTATTTTGTTTTACAATAATTTCAGTGGTCTACAGAAAAATTATTGGCAATGAATTTGCTGGCACCAACTATGCCAACGTTGGGAAAAAAGAGCTTATCCAGTCAGAAATTACTAGTGTTTCCAATTCGGTTAATCGATTCCTCGATTAGTCGCCTTATTTTCGGTTAATGTCGAAAACAAATAATTTAAAACTCAAATAATTATTCGACCCGAACAATCGGTTAAAATCGATCAATTTACCGGATTAATATTTTATATGGATTTTTTCCCCCAAAAACTTGTCAATATTCTTAAATTTGGCAAAAAAAAAAAAAAAAAAATGCCAAGAAAAGCTTAGAAAAAAGAAACGCAATATAAATTATGATAAAATTAATTTAAAATCGAGTAAAAGCACTCTAGATGACATATATTTTTTGTTATCATTTTTAGGAAATTAGAAAAACAAATTTTTGGGCTATATTAACTCTTTCCAAAATTCAAATTAATAGAAATCAATATTTTTACGCTAGTTTCAGAAAGCTGGTAACAATTCCAACTAAAACTAGAGGTGTAAAAACAGACACTAGAACGGTTTGGAAAAGAAAAATTATTTATTCTACAATCCGTTGTTTCAAACTCACATTGAAAACGTAACACTGGTAGGAATTCTTACATCTTTTTTAATAAAAGATTTATTTTCACCGCACATTTCTTGATAACCCGGACATTATTAAGTAAAGTTCTCTAATTATTGTAAATTCTTTTTTGAAATGACATTTTGTATCATTATACTGGGAAATATTAGGTATGGATGGATAGGGGTGGATCCGTGTGAATCAAGCTTAAAATTGCAAAAAAAAAAGTTAAATCTGGCACCGAATAAAGCAAAATTGTCACAAAAAAGGCAAACATTTAATGACCATTCCAAAAATTGCTCAAAAAACAGTTGATTTGAGGGTTTTTTTGTAAAAATTTTGAACTAACATTAACAATTATTAAAAATTACAGTTAAAATTGCTAAAGCCTATGACATCTGCAATTTTAAAGCCATTTTATCAGGGTTTTGCTATAATGTTTAAAAAACAAACGGAATGTCAAAAATTTTAAGTTTTGATGGAAAACCCTGGTAAAATTGCTGAAAAAAGTAGGTGTCATACAGGCTTAATATGTTATCGTCGTTTCTTTTCCATAAAATATTCCGAAATTAATTTTTAAAAACATTTAAAAAATTTTAGAATAGTTTTTATTTTTAATTTTACTTGAAACTTAAAATTTTAACGAAAAGTCAGAAAAATTTTCAAAAATGGATTTTTATGGCAATGATCCGAAAATATGTAATTTT
>CM037854.1:209134130-209185478 GCA_021234595.1 Delia radicum
AAGAAGATATGTTTAAATATGTCCACTTCCTTCTGGCGATTACATATTTCAGATTAAAATCGCTGCATATAATAAATGGGCAGCAGACATTAAGCTATGCAACTGTGGAATTAAAAACGTCGAAGAAATAATTTTAATTACACAAAATAACTCAATAGTTGTAAAACTTCACTGGGAAATGGGATTTAATGAAATTTTTTGAATTACATGAAATTTAAAAATAAGTTTGCAATTCACTAAAAGAGTTAAAGATGTTGATTTAGTTTGGTTGGTATTCGAAAATGATTTATAAAAATCAAATACGGTATATAGTGATTAATTTCCAAAGATAATATACTTTAGAGCTATTTTGCACACAAATGCACAATTGCACAAAAATGTTTTCAAACACAAAATTTCTAATAAATTTTCTTTGTTATTATATTTTTCGTATTTTTGCTGGTGTAGTTTGAATAAATTTTTACGCAAATCACAAATGTATGAGCTAAAAAAATAAGTGTTAACATGTTATTTAAATATCGAAAATATTTAAAATCTTACAATTTAAATATTTTGTTGATGTAAAAAATTTAAAATTTTTTATATAAAAAACGTAAGAATGTTGTTCGTTTTGTTATACTTTGTGTTTTTTTTAATTAAAAATAATCGTGTCTATTTCTGTAGTCACCTTTACCATAAATACGGGCTATTCTATAATACGCAAGTGATGGAGAAGAAAACATCTGTTTTTTTTGGAGATCGTCGATACATTTCATAATACGCGTTCGAAGCGCGTTTTGAGCCCTTTGGTTCGTCGCCAGCATTGATGCGTTTGACAAGACAATACTTTTTTTTTATTAAAATATAAAATTCTTTAAATGTTTTAACTATTTTTCGATTGTTTAATTAATTTAATTTAATTAACAAGATAAAGTTTAAAAAACTAAATTTTTGTCCCCTTTGTCTGCCCAGACTTTTGCATTTGGAAAAAAATTATTTTGCAGCAACACATAAAAATTATTAAATTTTTTTCATTTCATATTTAGTGCATTCGAAACTAATAACAATTTAATTGCAATAATCAATAAATAAACATTTTTTAATGTTTTTGTGCTTCTTCTTTTCTGTTTTTGTTTATTTTTGTTTATAGATGTTAAAAATTTGATAGCTTTAACCGATAATTCTTCACGTGTATTTTTGAATGTGTCGTGAATGTGAAAGTGAACTAAAAATTACTTAAAAGTTACCTTGCAGAAAAAAATTCTAAATTTAGCAAATTTTTTTTTTTTTTGTTAAATATTAATAAAATAAGAACAGCAAAATAAATCTGTTAACTTTACAAAACTTTAGTTATATTAAATGTGAATTTTAGTTAATGGATAATAGCATTTTACTGTGTAAAATTAGCAAAAACCTTTACTAAATATTTGTACACTCAAAATAGCAAACAAAAACTGCAATATTAACAAAATTTTTGCTATATTTACCTTCAATTTAGTAGAATGCAACTAACAGTTTATTTTGCTAAAATCAACAGCAATGTTTGCTAACAATTGTAGATTGCTGATTTCATGAGGGCAGACTTTTATTCGCATTAAAAAAAAAAAAACTTTAAAAATTTCACATATTTTAATGATTTGTTTGTCTACTAATATTTAGTAAATGTTTTTGCTGATTTTAGCAGATTATTTTGTAACTTGCAATTAACTAACAATTTAGCTCAAATATAACTTAATATTTGTAACTTCAATAGATTATTCTTGAGATTCTTATATTACTAATAATTATTAAAAAAAATCTGCGAATTTTAGCAGTTTTTTCTGTAAGCTCATTTCAACTAATTTAATGAACCTTGTGGTGTAATGGTTAGCGCGTTGGACTGTTACACAGATGGTCGCGGGTTCGATTCCCGGGTGACGACAACATCAATTTAGAAAAATATGTATGAGTTTTCTATCACTTATATGTATCGCTGCGCCCACCTTACGGTGTTCCCATAGCACTTAACCCCACCGAAGTAAAATAATGAATCAGGGCTATGAAACAAAAAGCTTCAATAAATTCGCCAACTCTACATCAAGGTGGCGACCAACCACTGTTCTAAGACTTATCATCTCGCGCAATTACAGTGTTGCCATGTTTGAAGCCCTTCATCTTTCACCACCTTTCATCTCTCCACTATCCCCTTTCCAAAGAAAGCAACACATTAATTAATAGGAAGAATTTCCTGAGTGTTGCTTCTCTTTAAAAAAAAAAAAAAATAAACTCTTTTTATGAGTGTATTTAGAATTTTAGCTATTTGCCAACTGAAATTCGGTTACTACGATTCGGTTATTGTTGGTTGGTACAACTGAATATCAGTTTTCACAACAAAGTTTAGTTAATTCAACTGAATTTTAGTTGTAACACCCAAAATATTCAGAAATCTAATATAAATGTCGTTTTTATACTGGTATAGAACTTTAAGTTGGCAACACTATTTTAACTGGAGGCCATTTTGTCAGCTGTCAAGTGATTTATGTTTAGTTTGATTTGGCATTCCAACATGAATAAACTGACGCCTGAACAAAGCTTCCAAATTGTGCAAATTTATTTTGAAAATCATGATTCTGTACGAAATACGTATCGCGCAATACGTCCATTTACGGTCTAGCGATGATGCTCACTTTTGGTTAAATGTATACGTCAATAAACAAAACTGCCGTATTTGGAGTGATGATAATCCTCAAGTGTATGTTGAGACACCGTTACATCTTGAAAAAAATACTGTTTGGTGTGCTTTATGGGCTGGTGAAATCATTGGTCCGTACTTCTTTAAAAACGATGCTGGTCAGAAAGTTACACGTCCATTTTACGGTCAACATAAGCGCCCATCAGAGAAATTAATTCGATTAACTATGGAACGTTTTCGTACCACGTTTACTCTAAATGATATCATGCATCCACAGAGACATTGTACAGTGCGTACAGAAGAAGTCATTGTTGTAGAGGAAGACCCCAATCAGTCTATCCATCAATGGTGACCGCTATAGAACCATTATTACTGGCTTTTTCGTTCACCAATTGAACCACCATGATGTGCAGGAGCTGTGGTTTCGACAAGACAGCGCAGCATGTCACAGAGCTTGTGCCACAATTGATTTATTGAAGGAAACGTTTGGTATCCGCATAGTTTCACGTTTCGGACCCGTGAATTGGCCTCCAAGATCGAGCGATTTAACACCGCTAGACTATATTCTGTGGGGATATGTGAAGTCGCTAGTCTACGCCAATAAGCCCGAAACGATTGACCATGTGGAGGACAACATTCACCGCGTTATTGCCAATCGACGGCCACAAATGTTGGAAAAAGTCATCGAAAAATTAGACCTCCAGATTAGACTACGTCATATGCCAGAAGTCATATTTAAATTATAATGCCAGAAGATTATCTTTCGAATATGTAAATTTCATGTCAATTTGAAAAATTCATCTTGTTTTATTCCATTTTAAAGTTCTATACCTCTATAGAAAACAACAACTTACTAACTGAAGTTATAGTTGTTACCATTAAAATACTTTCTCTTTTTTCTCTGTGTGTATCATTATTTGTCGCTGTTTTTGTTTTTCTTTGATATTTTAAATGACAAGAAATTCTCATTGAGTATGTAATAAAAAATACTGCAAAATATTTCAAAATTATTAAGTTGCGCATAATAATAGAAAAATGTTTAGTTGCCATTACAGATTTATTTCTTAGTGGAGAAAAATCTAACGACCAGGGACCATTTAAGGTCGAAACATCTATAAATTCCACCATCTTTCATTCCTGTAACAAACAAAAACTCATTAACTGCGATAATATTCAACTACTGGCAATCTGTGAATGCCATAATCATTCTAAATTACTTAATCAAGTTCAAATCTCATAATTTCTCTAATTTTGTAAATGTTATTAAAAATCACATTTAACTTATTAAAAATACATTAATATAAAAATAAATATTAAATTACTAAATATTTGTGTACTCATTCATCTACATAGCAAGTCAGCAGCAATATGGACAACACGAAAATTTTTGCGATTGTAATTTTGTTAAATTTTATTACAATTGCTGTAACAATATTAAGATTTACAAATATTAAATGCGATGAATTTGATCCATCATTTGCTACATTTCAAAAATGTCAACTAAAAGTCGTACAACGTGAGGTCGTGGCTTTAAGTTTGCATTGTAAAGTGTTAAAAGTGCCTGTAGATAATGTAACTGTAAGATATCAGAAACATTTTATGAACTCTAGTACCATGATATAAAATAGAAAGTGAAACTTTGACAGTGTTAACCAGAATTTTGAGAAGTTTTACGAAATATTTTATCTTGAGGATCAAAAATAATAAGTTTTTAAATAGAATATTACCTAAATGTTTTAAATATTCGCAAAAAAATAGTTGTTCTAATCAACTCAGTATTTCAGAAAATCTTGTTTATAATACATTTTTCTTTTTCAGGTTAACTTATCTGTATACAAAAAAAGTGATTTGACTAGTATGTATTCACCGTATAATTCGTTTTTGTATAACGTTACTGCCGATTTTTGCCATTTTATGAAAAATCGTAAAAAATATCCATTTTTAAACATAGCCAATGACAATCTAAGGAATTATTCAAATATAAATCATACATGTCCCTATAGTGTAAGTGGAAATTTAATCTAAAAAAAAGCAAAATAACATATGCGTAATGAAATTGCAACAAATTATGCGTAGGATTATAAAAAAAGTAATTATGCTATAAAAATGTGACTTTTGTTTTGGGATAAACACATGTTTTCTTATGTTACGGCACCAATTTTGTTGAAAATCAAGAAAAACAACTTTGAATTTCAAATTTGAATTTTTTTGATATCAATCTTATTGAAAGGAATCGAACACAATTGATCTTTTTGTTGGACAGCTAGAAAGTGAATGTTTAGTATATTGAATAGTTGATATCTAACAAGGTAGGTATCCTAACCCGGACCAGGCAGATCTTATTGAACTTCGGATATATTGTAAAAATACAAATTTATGGGACTCATATGTTTTTTTTTTTGCTGTCTCATTTCATGTTTAGTCGTTACTAAGTGTTTTCAAAAATTACTCTATTACGTTTCTATCGGTTTATTTCGTTCTATTAAAGTAACTATAGACAAATTTGATATCAAATGAAATGTTTTTTGCAGACATATTCACTAATGCGCAAAATATGTCTAAAAACATTCAAGTATTTTTGTTTTTAAAAAAATTTGCCTTGAGTAACATTAAATATGGCGTTGTATTAAGGATTGGTTGTTGTACTAAGCTAAAAATAATGCATAGAACTGCCTGTTTAAATTAATCGAGAGGGTGGGTGAGCTTTTCAGCTATTCCAAATCATTTGATTTTTATGAGCCTTTTTCCCTATATTCCAGATATTCAAAAATGTGCCAACTCTGTGTCCACTATATGGGCTAACTGGTTATCAAAATTTTTTGCTGGAGTACAAATAAATCAGTTTTCGCAAATAACAAACAAGTTTTTATATAAAAAAACAATTGAATTTTTAATGCCACTTCTTAGCCCTTAAATGTGGGATTGGGCATAAAAAAAACCTGTCTTTTTTTTGCTCTTGCACAACATATCCAAAGTTCAGTTAAATCTACGAGGTCCGGATAGGAACACCTCCCTTGTCAGTAACAAGAAAAAGTACTAAGAGCATTCCTTGCTCTGGTAAAAAGTGAAATTTGCTTGACTAATACATGAGATACAGGCTTAAAAAAATAATGGCCGGAGAAATCGCTAAATCCTATAAGCAGCTTGAAAAACGGGTTTAATGCGCTGGAAAACATTTACAGCATTCCTTAAATATACGCGAATACGAAAAGATGCCGAAAGAATTATACAGCTGTTTTTAAAACGTAAGCAGCAAACTTAAATCTTCAATTTACAAATTTAGTCAAAAGTAGTTAAAAAGCGTCATTTGGTTATGTTAGATTTAAAGGGATGCACCAGTAATGATGTTATAATCAATGCCCATAAAGACTTAAAAAGGTCCATTATGATGCCCGTTGTCCCTTCTTCCTCCTCGAAAACAATGCACCCAATCATGCATTCCAATTTGAAGTCATACACTAAGGATATTATGTAGGTAAAGACGACAGCAATTGTAGTCAAAACAAATGAAATTTCACTTGAAAAAAGTCCAACTAACAGTTTCTTAAATTCAACTAATATTTGTCAGTTATTTTTATTGTACAAACAATTACTAACAATTGTAGTAAAATTAACCACATATGTAGTAAAATATAAACAAAATTTAATTTGTTTTAGTTTTTTTAATAACAAAAAACGACTGTAAAAAATGAATGTAAAATCATAAAACAGTCATTTGATGTGGTTTGTTTTTTTTTAAATGAAATACAAGATAAGTAAAAAAATTTAATTCATTCTACAAATGACTGACATTTACATTAAAAATAAAGGAACTGTATTACAAACCCAAACAACTACAAATTTTTAATGCAGAAGTTCCCTGAGTGTGATATGAGTCAACAAAATCCAGCGATTCTTTCTGCGAATATCATGAATTTCCTGAAAGATATAAGAGCCCAAAATCCCAGAAAAAATAACCTGGATTTGGTAGACACTAACAACATTTTTATGCTTAAAAATATTGCTTCAGCGCCTTGCATAGGGAAGGCATTCTGTTGTGCTTGCCAAAATGCCTTCTTTGAAGCAGTGAACAATGCTTACCATATAGCATTAATGTTGTCAACATACAAAAAAGTGCTTCTGATTGCCTAAGAAGGCATGCATTTATTGCTTCTTAGAGCACATAAAAGAAGCGCTTTTCGTCTGCTTTAAAGAGAGATACCAAGTGGGACATGGCGAACATAAATCATACCTTCTGGATTTGCTTTGGAAACGCTTCGAAATTAAACAATGCCTCTAGGAAGCGCTTCTGGGTAAGCAGTATTTTTTGCTAGGATGTTAAATCGTTTAAACGAAAGTGCTGAGCATTCACACAAAAAGTGATAGCTGCCTTCCACAGCCTCCCTGCACCATCTGCATGTATCGTATACTTCGTATGAAGTCTTAACCATATGCTTACCTAAGATGTTGTGACCCGTAATAAGGTTTATCACCATTCAGAGTTGTCTTCTATCCATATCCAGAAGAACCTTACTATACTTTAGCAACTTTTCGAACCACAATGATTTTGTCTGCATGCTCCTATCCAAAGTTGTCCATTTAGCTAACCAATTTGTCCTAGTACCCTGTCTTATCTGTTCATAGAGAACAGAGAGTGGAGGATTGACGTCAAGGTCCGCTACCACAATAGGGAGGCTTGCGCCGTTCTTATCAAGTTCATCCGCTATTTCATTTCCTAGTCCAGGTACGCAGCATAGTGTAATCCTATGCTGCTCGCTGAGAACCTTTAGCTCTAGGTTGACTACAAAAACGCCATTATTTGTAACATGTACGATTAGTCATATTTAATATTAGATATCAATAAATGGTAGGGGAAGTACTTTCTCTAGGGAGATAGCTCTAAAATAAAAAAATCGGACGAAACAAATATTCAAATTTTAGTTAAATTTTGGATTTTGGATTTGGAAAACCAACATTCAAATATTCAAATATCCAAAAATTCAATCAACAATTTGAAAAGAGCTCAAAAAATCCCAACATCTATATTTTCAATAGCTACCCTATGGTGAATGGGACCCGTTCTGCGTGTGCGACAGAATCGGTCCCTTCGTGCCAGAGACCGGTCCTCTGCTAAACCCTACCCAATGTAAACAGCTGGCAACTTTAACATTGACTTGTCATAGGAGGGGGTCATTCGTCCTGCTTTAAACCACATAGTGGCATGCCACAGGACTAACCAAAGATGGGCATACCACAAAAGGGCCATGTCGTGTAAAATAAACGAAAACTAAACAGCTTCCAATGGGTATAATTCTGGCCAACTGGCTTTTTCTTGTAATTAAGCATTCTGGTTAAGTGGTATGTCCTCCCTTTAGCAGTCACAGGATTGGTAATTTTAGGACAATTGACACTGCTTAACCCACTTCAGTATTAAATTATACCAGTCCTGTGATAAGTCCTTCTTTAACCAGTCACTTTTTGGTCAATTGACTCCTCATTCCCCATAGGGTATGGATAAAGTACCTTCAAACTGCCACAAAGTTGGATGCATTGGGCCAATTTTTTTTACATTAATGTAGTGCATGGTTTTTTTAAAAAAGTAAAATTTACTTTAAGTTTGTGTTGGGAAAGAACTAATTTTTCCGTTTTGTTGCAATTTCATTCCGCAAACGTTAATCAAAACTTTTAAATATCACAAATAGTTCGCATTACAGAACCGTCTTTGGTACTGGAATATATTATACAATTATAAATTAATAAACTCTTATTTTTCAGCATGATATTAACGTACATGAAATGATTTTAAAAGAAGATATGTTCAAATACATACCAGTACCTTTTGGTGAATATATGTTTCGAATAAAAGTCGGTTGTTTTAATCAATGGAAAGTGGATGTAAAAGCTTATGCAACTGTGGAACTACGAGGATTAAAGATATAAATTGATTTATACACCCAGAAAACTATTTCTGTTGAGGCCACCTAATTCGAATTAATAATAAAATTTTGGCCGTTATGATAAATGTCTTCATTCTAAATTATATTTTCAGTCATGAAAGCAAATTTTTGGATGTATTAAAATTGTGGAAGATCTAGATCTATAAAAAAAAATCTTTAATTTAAAATCTTGGAAAATTCATACCTTTGAAATCACAAAGTTTGAAAACAATTTTTTTTTCATTCGTAAGATATTTAAATCTTTAAAATCTTCAAAAATGCTTTAATTTTTGTATTGAAAATGCAAAAAAAAATTTTTCGGACTTTTTATATTTTTATATTTTTAGTTAGAATATTGTTCTATCTCAACTCTTCAAAAGTTTGATCATTTTCTTGGAAGCTAGAACAATATTCTAACTAAATATTTAAAATCTTCTTTAATTTAAATTCTTGGGAAATTCATAGCTTTGAAGTTATAAAGGTTGAAATCTATTTGTTGTTCATTTGCAAGATATTTAAAAAATGTGAATAACTTTAGTTCACATTATACTATTTCGTAGTTCACTGTTTGTGTTGTATTAAAAACAAATTAGATACAAATTTAAAAAATTAAACTTTTCTGACATGACCGATTTATTCAGAATATCACATTAAATATTTTTTGAATCGGTCATCAGTAGTTGTTCTGAAATTTACTCAACTGTTTTAGCAAATGCATTTGTTTAATATGTTTTAAACCCTGAGCTGCAAGCAACTTTTCTCAAAAAAAAAACAAAATTTCCCAATTGAGCATCAGCGCGTATAATTAATATAAATGGTAAATATATAATAATCATACGCCCAAGTGGTCACTTCTTTGTTAAACTTAAATAACTGGTAATTAGTGTCAGACCTCGGACTTCGGAAAAAAACTATATTAAGTCGATTTTTTTTTTTTTGGTAAAGGGTCCGCCATCTAACGTTTTTTTTTTCAACTAGCGCTTATTTCGTGAATGGTAACACTTAGCTCATGTCTGATTTGACAGATAATTAGTTTTATCCTTCCGCTGAACGAATATGGTTGTGTATACGCTTGAACAACGCTGGGAAATATTGCGACATTACTTTGAAAATCATGGTAATGTTGCAGAATGAGCAAGGAGTGGCCGTTACAGTCAATGGCGATCGTTATCGGGCCATGTTGAACGAATTTTTGTTCACAAAAATTGAGAGGAGGATATTGGCAACATTTGGTTTCAACAGGACGGCGCTACGTGTCACACAGCCGAAGCTACACTCGATGTTTTGCGCCCTGTTTTTGAAGATCGCATTATTAGCCGCAGAGCTGATGTCGTTAGGCCACCTCGGAGCTGCGATTTGACACCGTTGGACTATTATTTGTGGGTTGCCGTCAAAAATAAGTGTTACGCCAACAAGCCAGAGACAATTGACGCTTTAAAGGTCAATATTCGTGAAGCCATTGGTGAAATACAGCTGCACACAATCGATAATGTGCTTAAAAATTGGACCGATCGTGTAGGCCAGCCGAGGCAGCCATTTGAATGAAATTATTTTCCATTATTAACCTGAAGATTGTACTTTCAAATAAAAAAATAAATTGGAGAAAATATTCAGTAGTTATTTTTTATAGCATTTTCAAAAAAAAAAAAGTTATTTGGCGGACCCTTTATTTAGAGACAATGTGGACAAATTTTGAAATTGAAAGCATATTTGTTGAGCCGTTTTATGTCGATTTAAGGCAATTGAAGGAAAAATCAAAGTTAAATAATCTATAAATTTGACACTCAAAATTGGATCATATAAGTCTAGTAAACATTTGTCCATGTGTCGAGTTTGTCCGTAATGCTTTCAAATACCGAATACCAACAAAAAGCATTTTCTGGCCGAAGTCGTTGGTCAGACACTACTAGTAATTAATTTGACACCAATCCATGTAAGTTGTTTATATAAATATCCTGCGGGAAACGGACCAGTCACTGGTATGGTCACGTGACTAGAACTTTGTGTGTATGAGTTTAAATGGAGTGGGTAGTTTAAATGGAATAGCTTTGTGAAGTACCACTGCACTGGTCTAGGGAGTACATATCTCCGGGTATGCGAAAAGTAATTAGAAAACAACATGTTAGTTTTTATTCACCGTGTGTCATATTATATACGAGTTGCTACATTGCTCGTCCGGAACCAGTCACTGTACTTCACCAAACCAATATGTCATACAAAACTTTCAAAAAGGCACAACAAAAATCAATTTTAAAGTAAGTTTATTTTAGTGTTATGTCCGCTTTGTAGCTGTCAAGGGACTGAATCATTTGGCACTAATTGCCACGTTTTCATACATTGCTAACGGAATTGAACCACTTCAATAACCAGTTGCAACTTCAACTGTTATGGTACTTTTTCTCGAGTTACATGATATATCTGGTACCAAGCAGTCAATGTTTTGTCACCATTACTATAGTCACGTGATTGGTCATTTCACACAAATTAACACTTTTTGGTACACCACAGTTTCGGTTTCACCACTTTAATGACGTGCCCCAATCACATATCACAGAATCGTCACTTTAGATAAATCCACCCTTCATTTCCCGCAGGGTAGTTAATCATAGCCCGTTTTACACAAAGATGATGCTATTGGTGGGGATCTATACTATTTTAGGGTAGGGTTGGGATTCTTCACAACTTTAATATCAAAGCACTGTTATTTTTTATCAAAAACAGTTTCCTAATTTATATATCCATATAGTTTAACACTAATTTCTATGATAATTATGCGTTTCCACTCAAGTTTCTGTTAAGGGAATGTTGTTTAATATGAGCCACTACCTGATGTTTGGGGGATAAAAAGAAAACAAAGTGAAATATTCTAAATCCAAATACAGCAGTTTAAAGAGCAATATTTTGTGTAATATAAAAACCAATATATGAAATAAATACAGGAATACAAAAAAGTTATGTGACGAATTTCCAAATAACTCAAATGGATAACTTTACCGAAAATGAAAATAATTAAGTGGCATATTTGATTGCGAATACAATTCTCTTATATTATAACTAAGTAAATCGTGGCTTCTACCGTACACAATTTATAAACGAATTTTATTTGAAAAGTTGATTGGAAATACCAATAGTTGGATAAAAGGATTGTTTATTAGAACCTTTTCCATCGTTTTAAATTCCAGTACAGTATTTTTGCTTTATTAGACGATTATTGGTAGTTCCAAATAAAATAACGTCTAATCAATTAAATTTGAATGGTTACGACCGAATTCCAACCAATCTATTTTCTAGGTGTATGGAATGGGTTAAATGGAACATCCTTTCAAATCGTAACAAAAAAAAAAAAGAAACTATAAACTATTAAAATTAGAACACTTAAAATGAGGAACGATTTGGTAGGGAACGAGGAATAAGGGGAACTGGAATACTTTAAATAGGGATCAAAGTGAATTGGAACGTGCAACGATATTTATTTTATCCAGCAATTGGATAAAATAATGCATATCTAGGTCATTGTAGCAGTTCTATGTATAAAATGGATTCCTCGTTATTGTGTGGAGTCCGATCATACTAATTATTAAGGCTATAACTTCTTTTTGCAAAATATTAACCTATCCCCACGTTTTTGTAACGAATGAGAGACAATTTCAAACAATTATTTTTCACGTTTGTACCATTAGAATTGCAGTAGTGAACCAAATTCAAATTTAAAAGCATTGGTGTTCTTTGTGATCGTTCTAGTCGTTGGATTCTAATGCTATCCATTTTGCAAAGTGACCAGTATCTCTAGAACTTTGCGAGACAACACAAATCGTCTTCAACAAATAACGGTTGGATGGGACCTCGAGGAGCTATATTCAATAAACCACATTTATTAAATTATGTGATGTTACAAAGCGTGATTTTAAGCGCCATTAATAGAATATACAAAGAATATATCATAGATGTGGCATCACTTACAACATATGGGAAAACAGTGGACATTAGAGTGAGGTAAGTTTCTAAAAATAGAACTGTTGTGTTGTTGGAGTTGTACTTCTGAGATTATGTATTTGCCAACTGAAATTCGGTTACTACGACTCACATTCGGGTATTGGGAATTTCAATTGGTTGGCACAACATACCATTAGTTTTCACAACAAAGTTCGGTTAATTCCACTAAATTTTAGTTGCAACACCCAAAATATTCAGAAATCTAATGTAAATGTTGTTCTACTAACTGAATTTATATGTTGTTACTATTTAAATACACTTTTTAATTCGGTTGGCACTTTATTTCTCTGGGTGTATGCAAGAACAAAAAAAAAAAAAAAAAAAAAAAAAAAAAAACACCGAGTATTGAATAAAACTAGTTTTAATCACAACAAAACTCGACCAGACGATAGATCAGTGGGCTAAAGCGCTCTGTCTAACGTGTAGTGCGAGTGCATGTGGCATTAGAAATCAGTTTATCTATACCACGATCAGTGATTGCACAGAAAATTTCATATATACGCAATCGAACAAATAAAAACATAACAAATATTACATTATTCAATTCAAAAAAGCAGGGTCACTGACGAAGGTTCAATACCAGAAACTGCGCAGTCTGATTCAGAAAAATTTAAAATTTACAATGTAGTTATGATTTTAAGAAAATACACTCATTCTTCACTACCACGCCTTTCAGAATTAGAAATTAACAGATTCCGACAAAAAAAAAAAAAAACTGCTGTTTTCGTTCCATTACATAACGTTCCCTGTGTTAAATGCGTCAATTTAACTCGTTCCTATCCCGATATGGATACATGAATTTTATTCTTATTTAAAACATCATTTAAAGTTCTTAATTTTAAACGAACTATGCTATTCCGATATTTTTCTAATTGCAATATGCATCAAGGTCATAAATATTGAAATTACTTTTTTTTATTTGCATTTAAAATTCGTAAATTTTATTATTTTGATATTTGTAAAACAGCAATAATTGCGAAAGAAAAAACTTTGCGAGTCCTAAGAATTTCGTATTTGGTTTACCCTCTTTTTCTAGAATTTAGGTAAAAAACTTAAATATGGTTGACTCATTACATCTGTTTTTTGTTTTTTGTTTTTTTTTATATTTATATTTATTTTTTTTACCAACATTTACATTTTTATAAATTCATACCTCAATCCATAAACATAACTTAAACTTCTTTATTTAAAAAAAACCGTCATAACCGAAAAGATTATCAGCATGTAAAAAATAAATAACGTACAAAAAAAAAACAAGAAGCACATGAAATAAATCTACAATATAATTACCTTAGGCTGCAATTTAAACATCAACAACAACAAACCGACAACAAAGTCATAGAGTATGTGAAATTAACAACAAGTGAGTCAAAATTTTGAATGGAAAGCACCGACTTAAAGTTGCAGTACATATTAACAGCTTAATGTGGAAAGGCCTCAACTCGACTTTTTTTATTTCTATAATCCTAAAACTTTCGAATATGGAGTTTCCTTAAATACGTCATTTATACACACAGAAAAAAAAAATTAGATATTTGCCAACTGAAATACTACGACTCAAATTCGGTTATTATGCATTTCAGTAGTTAGGTACAACTGAACATTAGTTTTCACCACAAAGTTCAGTTACTTCAACTGAATACCTAAAATTGTCAGAAATATAATGTTATTATCGTTGTACTGTGCGCCCCGGTAGGCTAGTTGGTAGCGTGTGGCTTATCAGTGAGGGGGTCGTGGGTTCGATTCCCACCAGAGGCACTCGTCTGTTTTCGCTACAACGCGCCGAAGGCCATAGTCGCTAGTGCTCGGTTAGGGAAATAGTATATAATTTGTAATTATCACTATGAATGTCGCTTAACTAAATGTCTTCAAAATAGCTTCCTGAAATACATATTATACGAAAAAAAATTTACGAAACAAACTTTTTAGAATATAATTACTTCCAACAGATAAAGCTTCTACAAAATCTAATGTAGGGTACATACTAAATTGAAATTATTTTCATTCATATACAGTAGGGTGTCTCTTAAAAGTAGATTTGTCATTACAGCCCAAGTTTTATTGCAAATGGTTGCAAAATTGAAGCAATCGATTTTTCTTAAACGTTAAACAGTGCCTAAAGTGGCCGAAAATGGTCCATTTTGGAAAAAAGTATATTCCCGGTTAAAAATCAACATATATACATCCAGTTATGAACATGTATGAACTCATTCCTGCTCATATATGAAGTCATTCAAGGTCATACATGTCCATGAATCACCATATAGGATTCATATGTGATCATATGAGTTCATATGTGATCATACACTCATAATATTTTTTTCGTAGACTACTGAATATACACATTAAATTAATGGAAAATCAGTTTAAAAAAATGACTACTTACTTTTCGTTTAAAACAATTGTATTTTTTAGTTTATTTTCAACTGTTAAAAAATTAATTGACAAAATCGGTATAAACAATAGATTGTTGTCGTTTATTTCAATACTCAATATAATATAAAAAGTTTTTGTTTTAAAAAGAAAATTTAAACTGAGTATTTTAACTGTTACCGAAAATACGTTTTTTTTTTTTGTTTATTGAATAACAGACAGACAGTTAAAAAATATATTTCTTTGGCAATTAAACTGTATATTCCATTGAAACAACTTTACCTATTAACTTTATAAATAACTGTTGAGCTTTTATGAAAAAGTTCTTGTCAGTGTATAGGTAAATATTACCTCAATTTTCGTTAATGTACAAATACGAACATGTATGAAAATATATGATTATATCTGTAAATATTACCTCAATTTTCATTTATGCACACACATGAGCATATATGATTCCTCATATGAACATGTTTGAATCATTTATGAACACATATGAATCATTTATGGATGCATACGGATATGTATAAAGCATGTATGCTCATGTATGGATCCATATATGCCGATTTTTAACAGGATTATTAAAACCTGCCAAAACTGCAAATTTCGAAAGAGTTTATTTTACCATATATGAAATTCTGAGTTCATCGGCTGCCATTAACCTAATTTAGTCTGGAATTCAAAATGAATCACGAATTTGATAAAATTGTAAAAAAGGTTTTTTTTCTTCAAATTAATTTTAAAGATTTTAATTATGAACACAAGATTGTAAAGTGATAAAAAATCCACACTTTATAAAAACAATAATTTTATTCTTCTTATTTTAAACGAGCTTAAGATTATTTATTTATTAATTATTATTTTTTATTTCCAATATTTCGTGTCAATTTTTCTATCAAATTGTAATAATTGTTCCCTGAAGAAGTTACATAATGTAGAGACGAAATATTTAAAATAAATAATTATAATTAATAAATAAGTCATCTTAAGCTCTTTTAAAATAAGAAGACTTAAATAAAATAAGATCAAAGAAAACTTAACATTTTTAATAATAATTTTATATTACTTCTTCCTTATAGGGTTAATTTTTATATTTTTGGCCAAAAAAATACCCACTAGGGAATTTACAGAATAACACCTCTCATATTTTTCGGAAAAATATTACTTAAATTTTATTAGACAATAATTATCTGTACCTTTATTCAAAAAATCGATATGACTTAGTGGCCGGGGACAAAAAATACCCATGCAACTTTATAAAATTTATGAGTACAATATTATAAAAATTTTAAATGGTTAAAAAAAGTGTTACACTTGATAAATATTATTATTCTGTCTAACTTGATCCTCTTTTTTTACCTTTTTACCAAAAAAGACCTGCTAGGAAATTTATAGAATAACACCTTCCAGATTTTTATTATATTTTTTTTTTTTTTTTTTATAATTTAACCAATACTCAGGGGATGCCCCCTACTCATGCAGTGCATTGTATTGATCAGGAAAATAAGGTATGGGAAGGAGGAAAGAGGGAGTAGTGTTTGTGGATATTTGATTTAAATTTTTCTAAATTGTAAGTAACAGGGAAGACTTCTGCGGGAAGTTTGTTCCACATACGAATCGTTCGACTAAAAAACGAATTTTCTCTGTAATGCGTTGTGCGAAACACAGGACAATCAATATCAATTTTCATAGTCCCAATATAATTTTTTAGGGTTAAAATGGTGTGGTCGAAAATGGCCCCAGTTTAATTAATTATTCTGAAATCTGTTATTTTGTAAATTTTATAGTGGTTGTATTACGGTGAAAAGTGGATCAAGTTACGCAAAGTAATAATTTTTATCAAGTGGAATTTTTTATCCATTTATAGGTTTTAAAATCTTGAAGTCATCATTTAAATTAAGTTTCATGGGTCTGTTTTTGTAACTCGACCACTAAGGGTTAACGACTTTTTGAATAAAGTCAAAGACAAATATAGTCTAAAATAATTTAAGTGATATTTTTCCGAAAATTGTAAAAGGTGTTATGGTGTAAATTTCCTTGTAGCCTTTTTTGGTCAATGCTGAAAACATTCACCCTATATAGATAAAATTGCATAAAATAATTATCTATATCAAGTGTTAGTTTGAGCAATTTAAATTGCTATTTATATGTCTTTTTTCCCCAGGGCTCTAAAGGTTAAATGTCTTTTAAATAGAAGTAAAGATAATTATAGTCTTATCAAATGTTAATGATATTTTTCTGAAAATTATGAAAACTTTGACGAAAACCTTCACATTTCGTTAAATTTTTGACAAAACAATCAATGTTTATAAAATGTTTTGAGAAGGAGTGTGTGTGAGCACAAAAAGACGATTTTTTTTTTCTTTAATTTCAACTATTATTTATAAAAATTGCAATCGACATCTCGATTTTAAAAACTTATTAAAATTAATAAGAAAAAAAACGTTTTTGATTTTTTTTTCTCAATTTGTGTATCATTTTTGATTTCAGGCTTAAGTGGATTAATAATATCTGATGAAGTCAAAATTTCATATCTGAATAATATAATTAAAGGAATAAATGAAATAAAAAATTAATTTTTAAAAATTTCGAATTTTTTGGAGATTTTAATAAAAATATACGTTTTTTTTTTTTAAATAAAATTGCCCATTTTCGGAGGAAATTCGGTGCGGTTTAACGTCTTCCATTAAAAAAGATATTTTCCATTTGGAAACATACACTTAGAAGGTTAAGGTAGGTTAAGGCCAATGCAAATGTAGTTAAAAACAAATGAAATTTCACTTAAAGAAAGGACGACTTATATTTCAGTAAATTCAACTAACATTGTCATTTGTTTTTTAATGTTCAATAAATGAACCACAATTGTAGTAAAAATTAACCACATATGTTTGTAGAAAATATGCAATCTTTTTTTTTCTTTTTTAAATAACAAAAATTACTATAAAAAATGATTGTAAAATCATAAAACAGTCATTTGATGTGGTTTGTTTTTTTTTAAATGAACTACAAGGATAGTAAAAAAATTAATTTGTTCTACAAATGACTGACATTTACATTACAAATAAAGAAACTGTATTACAACCCTAAAAAACTAAATATTTTGAAAGCAAAAGTTTCCTGAGTGTATGCAATAAAACTCAGGTTCTAATGAACAAACATCGACAAATCATTTTTTAAAGGACATTCTAATAAACATACGTTACGTTTTAAGAAAGATTTAATATAATTTCCAACAATATGGTTTATTATTATTATTCTTAAGAAATTTGTTTCTTAATGCAAACAAAATTTGCATACTAGACATACGAAAAAAAAAATTTTCAAGAAAAAACAACGTTCTTTTCTAAAATCGACATATTATTCAAAAAATTCTCATAAATACTACACAAAAAAATCGTCCTATCGTCTTAATTCGTATTTAATCTTTAAAGGTGAAGAAGAGCAACATGAAATGAAAAAAAATATTATATAAACCACAAAGAAAAAAAAAATCGTTATGAAGTAGGTGCGTTAAGTGTTTTAAACAGATGCAATATTAAGATATTATTCTTTTTGTTTATGAATAACTTGAAAGAAATTCCATCAGCAACTTAAAGAAGTAGTAGTGGCAAGTAGTAGCTAAAAGTAATATCTCTTTCTATACAAACAAAACAGAACAATTGATATATGCGTACGTGTGCTGAATATTTTTATAAAGATACGCCAATATTTCGCCGCCAACCAAACATAATTTTTGTGTTGTACGTTCCACTAACCATTTGTTTGAATTGGAGTTTAGTATCTGTGTGCCTGCCACACGTCCAAATGAACTGCTGATGTGAGAAACACTTGCAGCCATTATATAGATACAATACAACTACTATAACAAAATCATGTGTAAGTTATAAGGATAAAAATATATGTATGCATACATAGTTGCTACTAGTTAATAAAGTCGGTTATGAATATTAAGAAAAAAATCCAAAAAAAAGATTAACCCTTTTTTTATATAGAACATGTCTAATGACGGATCATATTAACTTAGCCTTAGGTTTTAGGATAATTTGTTAACTAGGGTTTTTATTTTTTCAAATATTTTCTTGATCATATGCTATTTCAGGTATAACAAAACATGTGTTACCTGTGCCTCTAATTTGCATAAATAAATATAAAATTAGTTGATTGAGATTGGAACTTTAAAAATTTCCACAACAAATGATGTACTTTTAGTAAATTATTTTACTTTGTAGATATTTCTTAAGCTTGATTACACATACTTTTACAGCTCATTTAACTCATCAATGTCAATTCATAGATCCGCTGGACTTTTCAGATTTATATAAACAAGCTTCATTATGCCATAAAGTGCCCTCTAGTGGGTATATTGACAACCAAAGTTTGAACTTTGACAGCACATACATCCTAGACGGTTGAATAAATATATATAAATAATTTTAATTTTGTATAATTTTGTGAAGAAATATGTTTTCAAAATGTAAAGAAAAAATTATTGTTTTTAAGTTAATCAATTTTTAATTTTTTTTTTGGGAAAAATATCGTGGTTTTTGTTTATTTTCCTAAATTGCAACCCTGACGATATACAATCCTGACGATATACATTTTATAAGTTTAGTAGCTACTCAGGAAAACTTTGGTAATGGGTGTGATAAAGTAATGCATTACCTTGTAATGTGCACTCCTTACATGTATCATGACTTTCCAACAAAAAGTAATAATTTACCGGCAATGGGTTACATAATGCATTACATTGTAATGGATACTCATTACATTCACCATTACTTTGACACATAACGCAATGCGTTACCAATGGTTGATTTCATAATGCATTACATTGTAATTTATACTCATTACTTTTAGTATTATTTCAAAACATAAAGTAATGAGTTACATATGGTTGGTTACATAATGCGTTACATTGTAATGTGTACTAATTACCTTAAACGTTATTGTGGAACATAAAGTAATGAGTTACCCGTAATTGGTTACATAATACATTACTATGTAATGAGTACCAGTTCACTTCCATTAATTATATAGGTAACCACTTACTATTTCAATCGATATAGGGATATACGTAACCAATTACATTTAACCGTTTTCTAATCATATGAGTAACCCATTACTTTTCACCTCGTATCTTCAACCATTACTCTTTACTTTTTGTAAGCATATTGGTTAGAATGGACCCATTACTTTAAGGCTCATCGCCTGTAAAATTCATCAGTGAAGTAACGTGTAAAGTAATGCATGGAGCCCTATGGCGATACATTACTTTACACTTGATATGTTAATGTGTGGCTTTGCGGGGTATATAATAAAAACAATTCACTATTTATGTTTTGAATGAAAACGGAATACATTTTTCGGTAACGTTATTATAGAGATAACGGGTTTTCAGTTATTTCGGTAGCGGTATTTTAAGGATAACTTCAGTTAAGTTATTCATGTAATGCACATCGATAATTTAAGACACATTATGTCCGCATTGTAATGACTTGCTAGTTTATGATCATGCTTTGTTAAAATATACATATATCTATTTACGGCGATTATTTTTTCTGATTTTGCCAGATTATTTCTGTAACGGTATTTAAGGGATAACGCTATTTCAGTTATTTCGGTAACGGTATTTTAAGGATAACTTTATATATTCGGGTAATGTTTATTTATGATCAATCTTTGGGAAAATATGTATTTATTTAGGGCGATTATTTTTTCTGATTTTGTCAGATTATTTCTGTAACGGTATTTTAGGGATAACGCTATTTCAGATATTTCGGTTACGATATTTAAGGATACTCGTATTATTGTTATACCGGTAACCATATTTTACGTGTAACGGTGTTTCAATTACTTTGTTAACGGTATTTTGGGGATAACGATAGTCAGCTGAAATGGTTTTGAATCGATAACTGTATTTTAGCGGTATTGCCTGCCATTACTGCAATATAATCAACATAAATAAAATTATACGACTTAAATCTAATAACATTAGCTAATTTTCTGAATCTAATTAGATTAAATTTTATATAGTTACATATGGTATACAAATTTATATGTCTCTGACCCAATGTTATTAGATCTAAATTGTGCAATGTGATTAATGTTGACAATATTATATATATAAAAATATAATCTTCTTAGTTTAAACGAGCTTAAGATCAATTTATTTATTCATAATTTATATCCAATATTTCGTCTCGATATTGGTTGACTTCTTCAGGGAACAAATATTACAATTTGAAAAACTAGTTTTAATGGTATTTTCTTCTTAGTTTAAACGAGCTTAAGATCATTTATTTATTAATTATTTATTTCCAATATTTCGTCTCCACATTGGGTGACTTCTTCAGGGAACAAATATTACAATTTGAAAAACTAGTTTTAATGTTATTTTAATGTTATTTTAAAACTAGTTTTTCAAATTGTAATATTTGTTCCACGAAGAAGTCATCCAATATGGAGACGAAATATTGAAAATAAATAATTAATAAATAAATGATCTTAAGCTTGTTTAAACTAAGAAGAATAAAATAAAATAAAATCGATGAAAGGTTAACATTTATAAAAATTTAAAGAAAAGTCAGTAAAGTCAGCTACATTTTTGCTAGTAGGATCCTTGCAGAAAAATTACTAATATAACGATATATCAAGCTCATTTTAAATATTTATTGTATAGGTGGAAAAATCCCTTAAAAGGCGAACAGGCGATTAAATTAAATATGCAATAATAAAAATAATTTTTAGCTTTAACCAACTGAAAATATTTAACAAAACGCCAACTTTTATGTCGCTTACAACGCACTTTTTTAATAACAAAATTACTTCAAATTTATTAAACATCTTTCATATAACAATCCGTCTTCAAATACTTTTTTATTCCATATCCCATTTGTCAAAAATTTTTTTGAAACAATACGAAATAAAATAGAAAATGTGTTAATTTTTGACCTCACTTTTTAACCACTGATTTTGAGATTGGGTCCCTAAAAATAATACTTGTCCCGTATCTTGTTTCTGCTCTATCCAGGCGCGGTTCCAGGGGGAGGCAAAATGAAAAATTTCCTCCCCCAAAATAATATTTGTCAATACAAAAATGTAAAAAAGAATAAAAAATTAATTAAAAGCACTCTAAGTTCGATCCCCAAAACATTTTCCTGGATCCGCTCCTGGCTCTATCACATATCTGCATTTAACTAAGATCGGAGAGGACCTCTCGTTAGACTCTCCTTGTTAGTAACCCCTAAACGTGAAATTGGTCAGGTAAAAAAAATATGTGGCCCATACATTTTTTCTTCTCTACAAACATATCTAAGGTTCATTTAGCAGCGGGTCGAGGTCGTTATACCTTCCTTCTGAAGTGTTTTTTTATTGACTCCGAAACTTTCAGCGTGTTGCTCGGCTTCGTGTTGGAGAAAATATTCATTGAATATTGTGTATCGTGAATATTCAATTGAATTTCAAATATTTGTTCTAGTGCCTCTGTACGTATACGTATTATTAATGTAGTTGTTAATAATACGTATACGTATAGTGCCACTATAACAAATAAAGGGTCCGCCATCTAACTTTTTTTTTTCAACTAGTGCTTATTTCGTGAATGCTAACACTTAGCTCATGTCTGATTTGACAGATAATTAGTTTTATCCTTCCGCTGAACGAATATGGCTGTGGATACGCTTGAACAACGCTGGGAAATATTGCGACATTACTTTGAAAATCATGGTAATGTTGCAGAACGTGTGCAAAAATTGCGTACGGATTTGCGTCGTTCTCAACAATTGAACATTTCGGAGACATCATTGAGACGAATTTTGCATAAAGACCTTGGTATGACGCCATACAAAGTCCAATTGGTTCAGGAGTTGAAGCCAACTGACCATCCAATGCGTGTTCGCTTCGCTAAGTGGGCCATTGGTGAAATACAGCTGCACACAATCGATAATGTGCTTAAAAATTGGACCGATCGTATAGGCTACTGCATGGCCAGCCGAGGCAGCCATTTTAATTAAATTATTTTCCATTATTAACCGGAAGGATTGTACTTTCAAATAAAAAAAGAAATTTGAGAAAATATTCAGTAGTTTTTTTTTATAGCATTTTCAAAAAAAAAAAAAATTATTTGGCGGACAATTTATTTAAAATTTTATTAAATATTTTCGTTATACAATATTCAACGAATATTTTCTTCAAAACAAATCCAAATGTCACACTTAAACCTTCTAAGTCGATAGATAAATTTATCTGGCACAGCATCTTTTATAACCATTTAAAGACAACGGTTCCAAATAAAGTTGGCTATAAAAGCTAATAAATAATAAAATAAAATATTCATCATCTGTATCTCACAATACATTTATAAACATTTTAAAACATTAAATTTTAAGTTGTGCTATTCAATTAATTTAAAATTTAATTGAAGTAGTTAACTAATTTTTCTTTCATCTATTTTTTTTTTCTACTAAAATATTAAGCCATTTCCCTCTTCTGATGCTGTTAATTTTTGTTCTTTCTGTGATATTTTGTAACAATGATGGATTTAACAAAAAAATCACAACATCAACACGAACACACAACATCAAACAAGAGTGGCAACACAAAAACCGGCTACAAAAAAAGTTGAATCGATAATTGATATCGAAAAGCGTATGTTAAAAGCCAAAAATAGAATTTCTAATTGAGTTTGCAAGGATTTACGCCCTCACACCAGTAGAAAGGAAACACACAAACATATACAAAAAAAAAAAAAAACAAAAGTAACAGAAACAACTTTCATACCCAAAACAACACAAGCAGATAAATGAGAGTAAATACATAAACTCACATAGAGCACTGAATTGTTCAATCATGTGTGCAATGATTCGAAAATACAGAATCAGAATCAGAATCTATAACTGTATCTGTTACTTTATTGCTATATGATAAAATTCTACTTCCGACTACTGTTACCAGTGCTGCCAACACATTTAGTTGAAAAATCGTCAATTTTTAGGTAAAAATCGTCAACATCTGCTATTTGAGAATAAGAAATCGGAAAAAATCGTCAGTTCCAAAACTACTTTTATTTCGATAAAAAAGGTGAAAATTTACTTTAAACTTCGTTTGAATCACTTTATTCGTAGTTTGTCCACCATATGTTGCCATTTATTAGCTCTTTTACTAACGCATCCATCTTTTATTACACTACTTCCAATACACATTACGCGGAATAGAAAATGTAATATCAGCGACATATTTTTGATACCGATATTGCCCATAGTAAAAACACTTTGTTTCCAATCCCCCAAATTTTGGTCGAACCGCGAACTATCCAGCGAAACCATCGTAATGATTACCTATTATTTTATACATTAATTTGTAATGAGTACTTATTACCTTCTGCAATACTTTCATTAATAAAATAATGTGTTACTGATAAGAAAATTATACTCCATTACTGTCATACAAAAAATAATTGGCGAACAATAATAGGTTATTCACCTTATTACTTCCAGCAAAACATAATGATACAATAATTGTCTGAAAATCTAGTTTTAGACTCATTATAATTCGTATTATTGTAAGCTATAGGGTAATGTGGTAGGTTTGGTATATATTGATCAAAGAAAGAAACATTCATTTATGTTTTAAAATATGATATATTATATGTGTCAGTGGCTCAGGGTATATAGCAGTCGACTGTTAATCATGCGACCAGGGATCGATTCCTGGCATGAGCATGTTTTAAAAAAATGAATAATATATTTACTTAAATTCGTAATTTTTATCAAAATCTCTTTTTCGACCCATTATTAGACCCCATTTTAAACAATTTCCAGCTCACGAACGGCCGCAGCTAGACCCAACATTTTTTGGGAATCGTCATATGAAAACGCATATATTTCCGTATATGTCCATATATGAAATATATATTTGCATATATGTCCATAGACGCAACCATATTTGGCCTTATATGAACACATTTGAACTTTTTTAGCCACAAGCAGAGCAAAAATGTGGTTGAACATGATTGTGGGCACGAAATTATCATGTTATGATCCTAATTATCATATATATGGTTTTGGCTGATAACATTATGGTTGCTGAGGACGACTTCATCGCCATTTATGATCATAATATGATTGCCACGATCATAGCATGTTCCAGTCATAGCATTCCAGTCATAGCATGTTCCTCTTTTCTCTACGTGCAAGAAAATAAAATTTTCTTTAAATAAATCTTTCAAAATGATAATGTCTATGTACAGATTGATCTTTTAAATTATGTACAGATTGAATGGAAATTAATGATTTTTGTCCGATTAAATATAATTTTATTAAATTTAAATGAAACGAAAATTTTGTCGCTAATTTATAGAGAATAAAAATTTAAAAATTTAGATAATTCTGCCAAAATTTAAATTTTTAAAAATTGTTATATATTATAAAATAAATTTTGTAAAAACGTCAATTTCATCATATTACACTCAAAAAACCATCAAAAGAGAGACAAATCGTCAAAGTTGTCAACCCTGACTACTACACAAAAAACAAAAAAAAAAAAACAAAAGTTGCTGGTCATCATCATCATTCCACAAAAAAAAAAGCATCGTTATCAATACCAACATCAGCATCGACAGAGACTTATCATCATCATCAACATCATGATAATAATGATGATGTTGTTTTTACTGATGATGGTATTGTGAATTGTACCAAATGTGGTCAATTAACACATCATGTCCAAATGTACAAAATATCATACATATTATGTGCTTTTGATAACGATGATACCTTTACTATGGTTGTTTTCCTTTTAATGCAGACTTTTTTTGAGCTTTATTTCATCAGACTCCAAATTATATCTTTTTGTATTCTTTGTAGGATTAAAAATTGTTGTTTTTGGACAAATGCTTAAAAAGGGAACTCCATAATTGTTTAATTAAAGTTAACAAGATTTTGTACTTCTATGTGGTTTATTTGTATGGAATATTTAAGAGTAAGAAAAAGACGATAGCTGATCTACAAAATTCCTTTCTTGTATTTCCATTTCTTGAATAGTGATGATTTAATTCTAATTTTTTGAGGTTGTTGAATTTTCTTTGATGTAAAATAATTAGAATACGAATTAATTTATGATTAGATAATATTGTTAGTCAATGAATTTAATAAACTTTTGAAGCCCTTCACATTGACCAACCTGTTCACTAGGGTGTCTCTTAAAAATATATTTGCCCAGTCTTATTGCAAATGGTTTTAAAAAAAAAATTAATTAAAAAAAAACCATGGATGGAAATAAAGCTGGGAGTTGTAATGCACGAAAATCGACAAATCATTATTTTAAGGAACATCCTAATATCCACTTCTAGGCCCAGCATATTTTGCTCAAAACTACACACAGAGTAATAAAGTGCCAACCGAATTGAAAAGTATATTTTAATTATAACAATTTACAAACTCAGTTAGAACAATGATATTTAGACTAGTTTTTTGAATATTTTTGTTGTTGCAACTAAAATTTAGTTGAATCAACCGAACTTTGTTGTGAAAACTAATGATAAGATGTGCCAACCGACTGAAATTCTTAATAACCGAATGTGAGTCGTAGTAATAGAATTTCAGTTGGCAAATATCAAAATTTTTCTCTGTGCATACGGTATTTTGAACAGATTATGAACTTTAGTTACACAGTTTCAGGCTCTAGCAGGAACCATTATAATTACCATACTCCATATTAAATCGAATCCCTGGTATCGAGACCTCATATTTGAAATTCGTCTTTATTTAATAACAAAATATCTGTAATTCAAATTCATGTGAGGAATTTTAAAAATTTTCCACACCTGTTGAAAATTACATAAGGTTCCTCATATTTTTTAATTGGGAGAAACGGTGAACAAAATTAGCTAGAATATGCTTAAAAACGAAGACATGCAAAATTTCGTGATGAAAAGTCTTCACCTAAAGAAATGATGGACATTAAACAACGAAAGAAAATTATTTGAAACGTACAAGAGTTTTTTCAGTTTTTTTTATTTTTTTGCTCATACCCGGATAAAAATAGTTATATCTAGTCATATATAATATGAATAGGTCATATATGACTTTGAATGAAGTCACATTACGGCTAATATCATTTTATACAAATACATCTGATAATTTGTATTGAGAGAATATTTTATACGGTACTTGATATTATTATATGTCTTCAAATTTTACTCCATATATAACTACTTAAGCCATATAATAATAATCCAAATATAGGTAGTGATTGATATGATTATATATAGCCCCCATTATAAGTCTTATTAAACTATATGTGATGCCATACTGAAAAGTTCCTGTTCCAAAATCGTGTAGGGCATGGAAAAAACTAAGATCTGCGATTTCACTTTTTCGCGATCGTTAAAAAAGTATACGATTTTCTTTAAATTAAAAAATGCATAATATCGTGAGTTGGTCAAACCTTCATCTCAAAATGTTGAGTAACGATTTAGTATGCACCACTATGTAGGAAAACCTCAGAAAACTAAGTTATTTTGAGAAAAATATCACATTGTTTTAAAGGGTCCGCCAAATAACTTCTTTTTTTTTGAACTCCTGAACCAATTGGACTTTGTATGGCGTCATACCAGGGTCTTTATGCAAAATTCGTCTCAATGATGTCTCCGAAATGTTCAATTGTTGAGAACGACGGTGAATTGATGTTGATGGCGCTTCACGCACATTTTCTGCCACAGCAGCAATATTCTCGGGTGTACGCACTGTTTTTGACTTTTCACGCTTTGGTTTATCGATGAGGATGCCAGTTTCTTTCACTTTTTTTACAAGATAACGAACATACGGACCATATTCGTTTAGCTGAAGGATAAAACTAATTATCTGTCAAATCAAACATGAGCTAAGTGTTACCATTCACGAAATAAGCACTAGTTGAAAAAAAAACGTTAGATGGTGGACCCTTTATAAAAAAAATTAAACATTTATTTAAGACACCTCCAAGCATTTAGTGCGTGAACTTTTTTCACGATCGCGAAAAAGTGAAATCGCAGTTCTTAGTTTTTTTCCATGCCTTAAACGATTTTGCATTCTTTGCAAATATTCAAGCTGCAGTTCCAAAATCGTGTAGGGCATCGAAAAAACTAAGATCTGCGAATTCACTTTTTCGCGATCGTTAAAAAAGTTTACTCACCAAATTCGTTGAAGTTTTTATATACAATTTTTTTCAATTAAAAAACTCTTCGCATTTTTTGCAATTAGCCAGTTTCAAAATCGTGTAGAATAAAACTATGATCTGTGATTTCACTTCTTCGCGATCGTGAAAAAAGTATACGATTTTTTAAAATTAAAAAATGCATAATATAGTGAATAGGTCAAACTTTCATCTAAAAAAGTTGGGTAACGATTTTGTATGTACGACTATATAGGAAAACCGCAAAAAATTAGTTATTTATAGTACACTCAGGGAACTTCTGCTTTAAAAATATGTAGTTGTTTGGGTTGTAATACTGTTTCATTATTTTAAATGTAAATGTTAGTCATTTGTAGAACAAATAAAATTTTTAACTAACCTTGTAGTTCATTTAAAAAAACAACTCACATCAAATGACTGTTTTATGATTTTACATTCATTTTTTACAGTTGTTATTTGTTATTTAAAAAAATAAAAAAAAAAAATTTTGGTTTATTTTTTACTACCATGTGGTTCATTTTTACTACAATGTTAGTCATTTTTTGAACATTAAAACACAAATGACAATGTTAGTTGAATTTAATGAAATGTAAGTCGTCCTTTTTTTAAATGAAATTTCATTTGTTTTTGACTACAATTGCAGTCGTCTTTACCAACATAGTTTCCTAAGTGTAAGATATCACTTTATTTAATTAAAAAAAAAAAAAATTTAAAACTTCCAAGCATTTGGTGAGTGAACTTTTTTCATGATCGCGAAAAAGTCAAATCGCAGGAAAAAAGTTATAACCCTATTGAACGTCGGCTACAACATACATAAAAGGTTATTCATGTCATACAAAACAACATTAGAAAACATGCCTAAAAGTTTCGAAAATTTTTGAAATTCCTTATATTTACAATTTTATTTCTATATTTAAGATAACAAAACAACACACACTAAACAACACAAATTTGAATAAATTACATTTTGTATTTCCGCGAAACATATGTTTTATTACAACATTTTGTGGCATCGACAAACAAACAGAAGGAAATAGCAGCTTTTTTTTGTTGTTCTTTTTTTTTAAATAATTATCACATTTGCATAAATTAGTGAAAGAGACAAAAAGTAAATACAAACAGCAAAAACAACATTGTTATTAGAAAACATCATCATCATCAGAATAATAACTACAACAACAATAATGAAATAAGGAATAATAATGACTAAAATAATTAATCTCCCTAGAGCAAAATTCATCAAAATTAGCATGGGCAAACAACAAACGAACAAACACCAAAAAATGTGGCAAATATAAAATGCAAAGTTAACAATAATAGTAAAGCATTTATATATTTTGATTTTTTTTTTTAATTATGGAAGAATTTAATTGAAAAAAGCATGCATAACTTAAAAAATTGAGATCCAGATTATAATGTTAGGCTGCTGTTTTGTTTAGGAAAAATTTTCTTTGAAATATATAAATCATACTATAATTTGGTCATCGATTTAAAAAATTATACTAAAATGTCCCAAAAAAATTGTTTATTCCCTACTATTCGTAAAACTTAATTTTTCATAATTTAAAGCTAAAAGTTGTAAAATAAAAGCAAATTGTTAATAAGTGTCGTGAGTTTTTATAGTGGTAAATTTAAAACATTAATTAACTTAAAATAAAGACAAATTGTTAGAGAAGAAAATGGTTGAACTAGTTTTATTGTGCACAGATCTTAACTCATTATGGACCAAATGTTTTTTTTTTCAACCCAGTACATTTAAGTGACATTTCAAAAATAATGAGCACAAAAAAGGACATGTTTAACTTTACCTCTTCTGATTTAGGTAAAATTTGGTATAAATATTTTTTAGTTGATATGCATGCAGAGAAAAAATATGATTGAACATGATAGCGGACACGAAATTATCATGTTATGATCCGATTTATCATATATATTATTCTGAATGATCATATTATAATTACCAAGGATGAATTCGTCGTCATTTAAGATAATTATATTGTTGCCACGATCATATTATGATTGTCAGGCATTGCAATCATAACAAAATGCTCTTAAATTATCATAATATCATGATTTTGTCCCTGTGCGTGGTCGTTACTTATTTTATTCTTTTTCCAAAAGGCGTTAAAGGTCGCGTTTAGTCGTTGCTTAAGTTTGTTTAAACTCGACACTAACTAGAAGAATATATATATATAAAATTCTATGAAATTTGAAAGATCTTTATCTGAAAAGTGTGTCGAAAGTTTAAAAAACCCCCTATATACAAAATATTTTATTCAAAAAGCATCACGGAATAATTTTACATATATGGTTATTTCATAAATCCAAGGAATGACAGATCAAAATAAATTTCGCATTACTTACTGACTGACTCATCAACGACCAGCCATATAAGCTAGCATGTGGAAATTTGGTATCTTCGGTCATAGACGTCCGCTAAAAATTAATTTTTCGAAATTTCTACGGAGAGGTATAAAAAGAGCAAACGTAAATTTGAAGAAAACGTAAATTTGAATATTTATTCATACACAGACAGAATTGCTTAGGCGAATTTTAATTACATTTTTTCACTAAAGTGATGAAGTTTTTTTCACAATGTGAATGCAAAATTTTTAAAGCTTAATGAAAAAGTGTCACAGATTTAGTGAAAAAATTTTGAATGAAACTTTTTCATTAGTCGTATGAAATTTTTCATTAAATTCTATAAAAAACTGCATTAATTTAACGAAAAGTATCGTTTTCCAGTGACACTTCACAGATCTAATGCAGAAATTCATTGATATCATGCAGAGAATTTTCTCGGAGTAGTTTAGAGATATAGTACAAGTGTTCAAATGGGGGTTAAAAGGAAGACAATTCTTCCCCTTGAAGGCCTTGCCAAACAAGTAAAGCGATGACATTTGGTATGTGAGTTCCTAATCATGCGTAGAACAGCTTAGACCGATTGTTTTGGAAATCATTATGGGGAGGAAAGCTACAACCTGGGCGGCCTGGACAAGCCACTTAAGCAAGGAACTTGAAATTGTTTTGTGCGTTCCTAATTTCTTGAAGTCATTCATATAGAAGGCATTTTCGAAAATATTTAAAGGGGAGGAGCAAAACGGGTTGCTCATCTCACAAAGACACCTGCATAGCCACGATTTTTGGAATTTTCTTACGGGGAGGAATATAAGAAAAGTCTCGCCCCACCCAAACCCCTTTGGCTAGAAATTCGAAAGTTTAAATAAGTGTATTAGGGTGTCCCTTAAAAATAGATATGTCATTACTGCCCCAGTTTTATTACAAATGATTACAAATAGAAGAAATCGATTATTTTTTTGGACAACATTAACCCCTGCCGAACCCTAGTTGGCCGAAAATGAGCCATTTTGGAAAAAATGTGTATTATTATTAAAAATTTAATTAATCATTTAATATAACAAAAATTGTTCAGATATGGAATTCTGACTTTACAAATTTGATAAAAATGCAAAACCTATTTTTTTAAAATTAAAATAAAAAAAATTTCAAAATGACTAATTTGAAGATGTGGATTGCTAGTTTAATAGTTGTTGTTGAAGAAAAACAAAATAAATTTGGAAAAATTTTAATTCCAGTTTGTGTTTGGAGCAACTCCTTTCCAGGACATTTTCGGAAAATTGCTTATTTTATAAAAAATTAAACAAAATTTTATTGTTTTTGTACAAGTTTCAAAAAAGATCACTTAAATTTGGTAAGACAATAGTTATCTTTACATTTACATTTACATTACACGAAACTTAATTGTAATTTTGACTACAAGATTGTAAAAACTTTAAATTGATAAAAAAAAAATATATATCCACTTCAATTTTAAGTATTTTAAGTAACTTGATCCATATGGCGTTAATTTTTACACTATACACATTAACGCTAAATACGTTATCGAAGCGTTACCCGTACCGATACCCTCATCGTATCGATTACCATCCATATTATAAACTCAATGAGCATTTTTTGTTTTCATACAGCAGTGCTTTTCACTATTTTAATATTCTTTTCAAGTAGAAGAAGCAGTAAGTAAATTTAGAATATTATGTAGATGTTTACCGCTGCAAATGCAGTTAAAAACAAATGAAATTTCATAAAATTCAATTAACAGTGTCATTTGTGCTTTACTGTTCGAAAAATTAACCACAAATGTAGTAACAATGAATCACAAATGTAGTAAAGAAGTGACATTCGTGTATTTAATTTAATTTATTTTTTTAAATTAAAACAAAAAAAAAAAAAAACTGATACAAATTATGTAAATTTAAAGTACAATAATTTTATGTGGTTTTTTTTAATGAACTACAAATGTAGTCAAAACTGAAATTTCTTCAACAAATGTGCGCTAGTGTTTTCACTTAAAAATAGAGATACTGTATTAATACTTAAACAACTACAAATATTTACAGCAGAAATTCTCTGAGTGTAGTCCTGTCTTTTGATATTATTCCCGCGCAGATTGTAAATGAACTAAAATTTCTAATTGTGGTAGTTCAAAACCTTATTTACAATTCAAATTCATACTTTTCTTCAGTCATCATAATGCTTTTATAAATTTACATGTATTTACTTGTATATTACGACATACATTCCAGTAAATTTAACTAACATTGTCATTTGTTTTTTTACTGTTCAAAATATGAACCGCACATGTAGAAAAAAATAAACAAATACTTATTTTTTTTATTTTTTAAATAAAAAAAAATAAATAAAAAAACTACTGTATAAAATAAATGTAAAATCATAATACAGTAATTTGATGTGGTTTGTTTTTTAAATGAACTGCAATTGTAGTCAAAACTGAAACTTCTTCTACAAATGACAGTTTTTTTCACTTAAAAATAAAGAAACTCTATTACAACTCAAATAAATACAAATATGTACAGCAGAAGTTTCCTGAGTGTAGGCAACATGAGCTTTTAAAAAATATCCATCACAAACCACCAGCAAATCATTATCGAAAGCCATATATCAAATTTAGAATTCCATTTGAATTAGACTATGAGAATTTAGCTCTATCACACAAAAACCAGCACCAACAATGATTCGTATGATTAATATTCGAGACATGCATGCATTAACATGTTCGCAAAAACAAGCAGGCAATAAGAGGATATCGGCAGCTAACTATTAGTAGCATAATTAAAATGAGCTATGAATAGAACAAAAAAAAAAAATAAACTAAAACATTACAATTTGTTACTTTTTGACTATACCAAAAGATTATTGCTTTTAGTATTTTCACTATTGTTTTGCCTAAAGTAGAGTTTAAGCTCTTTTTATTTGTGGTTCGTACAGCATACGAAAAATTATTTGAATGGCATAAACCGGAAACGGATACTAATGAGCCAGTACGCAAAGTAGCAGATTTACTAATGAACATTACACAATTAACACATTGAATACTGGCCAGGCTCTCGTTTATGACATTCATTCTAACAACGAAAAACATTTAAAAATTTTGTTTTCAATTTGTGGAACTAAAATCATAGGTTGATGTTATTACCAAATGCAATCACGTTTTAAAACAATGCAAATTGTGTGTGTATATTATTTGCATATATATGCATTTTTCTTTGTATGGATGCGATTAAGTTGATGCTGTAATGTGTAATGCTTTGATTTTTCGCTTTTTTTTGTTTTTTTTTTGTTTGAAATTTTTTGCTAATGCATATGCTGACTTTCCATATTTTCAATTTTGTTGTTAAAGTTGTACCAGAAGAAAAAAAAAACACACTGTTAACTAACAAAACATTCTGTATTTTGTCCATTTGTGGTTTCGATTTGCGGTAAAATACACAAATTTTATTTTAAACAATAGCAACAGAAAATAAAGACAATAAAAAAGGTTGTTGGGTTTTAATAGTACTAACAATTTCATCATTAACTTATGGTACAGTGGTCAGGAAGTATGAAAAAACTGTGCTCTCCCAGCGTCCTTGGCAATTTCTAGTTGGAATTCAAAAAAGTTATATGGGAATGTTCACTAATGTGGCCTGTTCGCCAAATTTGACCTTTCGTTTTATTTCGCATTGTTGCATATATATTGTTCAAAACTTACAACTGCAAACAAAAAAAAAAAAAAAAATCCGATTGAAAATCGGTCCACCCGTTTTCAATATCTTGTTTTAAGAAAAATGCATTTAAAGTAAATATTGCTTATGTAAAATATAGGGCAATGAGAAACATTTCAACGTGACTGTTGTTGCAAACATTTCAACGTGACTGTTGTTGCAAACAAATCACAATATAAAATTTAATTTTTAATTAATATTAAAAGTGAATAACAATCAAGTTCTAAATAATCGGATTTTTAATTAAAAATTAATTGCGACTGTCTATATGACGTTAAAATAACACTGTACTAAAAATACATTATACAATTTGAACTGTGGCAATCTATCAACATAAAACGCTACGTTGTCTACACTGAATAAAAACCATACGTCAATCTGGTAACTTTGTAAAATGGAGACCAAGGAGATTAGAAAAATAAACAAAAATCTAAAAATAGAATATTTGTGTTTGTTTGTGTTGGTCACTTCTGAGTATAGTATGCAATAACAGAAAAGCTAATAGGAAAGAAAACTCCAATTTAGCTGCATTACATTCGATGCCATACTTGGGTGTGATCGCTAAACGGTCATGACTTGGTATTGTTACATTTGTAATGTAAGAAGAAACGCATGTTTGATTCTAATAGTCGCAGGTTCTTTACAAATTTATCATATATAAACAATCTGACAATTATAAGATACAAATAATAATACTACACTTTAAATGGAAAATCACTGATGACGCCTGTCCATAAAAAAGGCAGAAACTAGACTCGTCTGATTTAAAAATTAATATTGTTTATAATTTTTAGAGAAAGTCAACCTTTTTAAATTAAATTTGCAAATGCATATTAATTAAAAAGTAGATACGACTGTCTGTATGACATTAAAATAACACTGTACTAAAAATACATTATAAAATTTTCCCTGTGGCGATGTCTCAACATAAAACGCAAAGTTGTCCACACTGAACGTAAAAACCAGACGTTAAGCTGGTAAAGTTGTAAAATAGTGTTTATTCTTTTAGAAAAAACGTTTATACCTCTTCTTAACCTCAATCTTTCTAAGGTAACCATACAAAAATAAATATGATAAAATCAACTTTCATTTTTTAATGGATTGTGCCAGAACTAAACGAGCGGTAGGTCAACGGGTTGGTCGATGATCTGAGCATAACCCATAAGGATGGATAGAATGGGCAATAAAAAAGTTAAGTTCATATAGGACAGGAACTCTAGACGGGGTATTTTCAGCTCTTTTGCACCTCAGTATGGGGTTACTACACTCACAATATTTTTTCCGTAAAGACTACTGAATATACACATTAACTTAACTTAACTGAACATCAGTTAAAACGGGACTACTTACTTTTCGTTTAAAACAATTGTATTTTTTAGTTTATTTTCAACTGTTGAATATTAATTGACAAAATCCATGGGAACAATAGATTGTTTTCGATTTTTTCAATACTCAGTATAATATAACAATTTTTTGTTTTAAAAAGAAAATTTTAACTGAATATTTTAACTATTACGGAAAGTCCGTTTTTTTGTTTATTTTTTTTTTTTTTTTCGTTGAATAACAGACATAACGTTAAAAAGCAGAGACTAGGCTTTGGCGAGGGGCGAGAGTGGTCTTTATACCGAAGCCAGGGAAGTAATAGTATGATAATCCGAAGGCTTATCGACCGATTAGCTTAACGTTATTTATGCTTAAGACTATGGAGCGTATTACTGATCACATGATCAAGGGTCGGATATCGAACGATGTGCTGAAATTTCAACAACATGCGTACTTTAAGGGAAGATCAATGGAACACTAGGTAGTGCATATACCATATTGAAAGGTCTTACGAATTGTATACCCTAGCCATTTTTATTTATATAGAGTTGGATTATAATAAAGTATCGATCAATGCGCTTATCCAGTATCTAGAATGTTTTGACTTGAACCAGATGATTGTAGACTGGGACAATCATATGATAGAGTATCGTTGGATTTCGCAATAAATCGAATGATCTTCTATCATATGACTGGTGGCACAAGCATTAGGGACAGTGCGCACTGTGACACTCTACAAGGGGGTACTTTATCACATATTCTGTAGGTCGCCACCGTATACAGTCTTTTAAGGACTTTAACCGAAGAAAGATTAGAACCCGTCTGTAATGAAGATGTTGCGGCGATAGTACCGAGGGAAAAATATCCAAACTCTTTGTGTAGGAGGCCTTCTAGAGAACTTCGTAATTCATATGACGGGGCGAAATCTAGGGGACTAAATCAGAACCCGAATAAGACCAAGATATGCTTGTTTAACAGAAAAAGCAAGAAGGTCGCGATCGCTCCTCCTACTTTCCGGGGAGTAAACTTGACCAACGTTGATAGTTTCAAGTATCTATTAGTTGATGTTGATATTAAACTGCTTTGGGGTGACCACATCGGAAGTAGGAAAATTAAGGCTCACTGGGTGGAGGCGATGTTCAGAAGAGCAGTGGGCTCTAAATGGGGCCTGAACTTGAACTTTTGATATAATTTTTTATGGACTTCAAAGTTTAAGATTTTTTGAACGTTTTACTTACTGCTTTTTGTCTATTTTAGAGAATTTTTAAACATGTTCAGAACAAAAAAAAAAAAAAGAGCCGTGTGTATACCGCAAATAAAAATGTAGAAATTATAGATTAAATGGAGCATTCTGTTTTAATTTCTTATAGTAAACACTAAAAGAGCTTTAAACGAGAGATAAAATATATTAATGAACTAAATTGAAATAAACTCTAATTTATTGGGTACAAATTTTTGTCGATGCATTTAGAGATTCTTTATTTTGTAACTGTATTTTACCGAACATGTTTGCTATTGAGGAGCTATTGAATTGATTTGACAATTGTTATATAACTTTCTTATATTAGCTGACACAAGAAAATGATTTATATCCAAACAAATACCAAAAACATTCGCCTATTAGCTGCAGTATTTTGATTTAAAATATTCCACATGGTTTTTTTTACATCCCATAAAGCAGACGTTGCGCCACATTAGCGAAAATTCCCTTTAATAAAGCAAACATTTTGTACATATTTCATGTTTTGTTAGTGGTCTGTGTCTACAAATATTTGTTTATATGATTTTAGCAGATGAAATTACTCTCTGAAATAAGCTCAAATTCAACTCGAATATAACATAAAATTTGTCAATTTAACAGTTTTATTTTTGCTGTTATTATCTTTTTAATATTTATCAAAAATGCTAATTTGAGCAGTTTTGTTATCAATTTCCCACTGTAGCATTTATATGCAACAGCACGTACCGAAAATCAACTCCAACTCATACACAAAAAAAGTATAAACCTTCATTGAACAAAATGTTGAATTGTGCGAAATAAGCCGATTTGCAACATAAATTGCATATCAAATAAATGTACATATTTTTGAGCACAAAAAAGTCAAGAGATAATTAAAATGACAGTTGAGACCCATATAGTTAAAAAACACAACAATTTAACAATGTTTCTGCACAATCATATCAAATAGTTGAATCAAATAAAAAATAAATTTAAAAAATTAAAACAAATCTGTTTGAGAAAAAAAATGTTAATTTGGTGACAAATTTAAATAAATTTAAATATAATCAAAGAATAGCAAGCGAAACGACTAACGTTTAGGGTTTTCGTACCAGTATATGATGAAAAGCTTCATAAAAATATATGACAAATCTTTCATAGACCTTCATCATTTCATAAAAAAGTTTCATAAACTTTAATGTAAATAAATTTTAGCTTTTTATTGAAATTGAAATTCTTTATTTGGAATTTACAAAATAGCATCTGCAATTTGGACCTGTTTACTTATCTAAAATTAATCATAGTTATGTGGACATATCTTTGATTAAAGTAGTTAAACTCTGAATATTCGTAGAAAAGGTACTCGCCCTTATGCTATGTTTCCACTGAACGTGTTTTAGACGTGCTTTGAAACAAAACATGTTTTATACATGTTTTCAAATACATTTTTTTTTTAAAAACATATGTTTGGCTCAAAACACGTTATGGAAACGCAGTATTAGACTTTTTGAAACTCAAAAATTACCAGAATTTATTTGAATTATTCTAAAATCTCAATTAAATATTGTTTTATGTAAATTGACTTAATTTTACAGTTTTTTATTGTAATATTGAAATAATTCATTTATTTTATTACGTTTTTTAGAAATTTTAAATTCTTTTTAGTAAATTTTTAAGCAGCAATCAAATTTTTTGTAAGATTAGCCGCACATTTTTCATTTTAAAGTCTCGATTTTTTATATGTTCGTTATAGGCCAACAAATTTATATGAACATCCATAAATGGGTCGAAAAAATTAGTTACTTATAAACAATGTTCGTTATAAACGTAATATTTTGTATGAAATATGTTTGAAAATGCGCTGGGGCAAGAAAAATCTTTCGTTATATAAAAAGTCCGTTATAACAGTTGTTCGTTATAAACAAACTACTCTGTAATACGAAGCGTTTATGAAACATGGTTCATAATATTTATGACACAATTCATAAAAATTCATGAAACTTTAGTAAACATTTATGAAACTGCATTATCATATATATGAAACATTTATGAAAAATTTCATGAAAAGTTATGAAACTTCTACATCATATTTATGAAACATTTCATAAATTTAAAGAAGCCTGTCTTCAATTTGCCCTTTTATGAAACAGCTTTTTGCAATTGCTTATATTTTAGTACAAAGTGTATGAAACATTTTGTTCATTGGACCGGTTTTAAATGTTTGTCAGCCATTTAAAGCCGGTTCCACTTGAAACTGACTTAATTTTTGACTATAATAGCAAAATAGTTAAAAACTGTTTTTAATTTAAAGCTGCTTTTTTAAAAAGCCGACTTTAATGCGGCTAAATTAAATTTGCTATACGAGAGATACACACAAAAAATAAAAACTCATTTCAATCAAGAAAACCACCGATTTAATAACGTTAATTGCTAATTCAATTATAAATTGATAGCTATTTAATTGAATTATTTTTCTATTAAATAATAACTCATTTGAGTAAAATGTGATCAATAATGTATATCTTCTCGAAAAGCTAGAAACAGTTGGATAAAGTGTTGTTGCCATACAAAATGTTTTCTATAGCTTGAATTTTATAACATTGAATTTAAACCGGAATGTACTTCTCATTTAGTTAGCAGATTTATTTATACTTATGTGAACAAGTTCACATAGAAATTATTTTTTTTCTTTCTATAAAATCGTAGGGAGTAGGGATTTTATATTTTATTTTTGCAAAAATAAGCCTTCTTGTTTAAACTATAGGATTTTTTTTTAATAATTTTAAATTTATTTTTAGCATTTTTTTTTTTTTTTGACTTTATGAAATAATAATCCGAATGAGGATTAATAAAATCTAATTTCAACGGAATTAAAATGTTCATTACTAATACATAAACATTTATAAAGAAACAACTTGACATACCAAAATTACAAAAAAACAACAACAATATATTTTGAGTGATAGTATAAAAAATGCAAAGCTAGTTCCGAACTTGAGCAAATATTTAATTGATTCAATTAAGTTTTAATTGACAGCTTTTAAAACATTCAACAAATCGATTTAGTTGCAAAAAGTAAGAAAATATTTTTTTCTGTGTACGGTTACCTATTTCCAATATTTTTATGTGGCTTATTTTCACACTTTTGTCAGAAAAAATGTAACGGAAATTTTCCATTGCATTTTTAGCTCGCTACCCAAAGCCACGTTCGAACGTAACTGCAAAACACATGTTTTGGCAAAACACGTATTTATGCTTTTTATTCTATTCCTGCACTCAAAATATTTTTTTTCGTAAGATTAGAAAATCAGTTACAAAGATTAGAAAATCAGTTACAAACAGTTTTTTTTTAGTTTTGTAAAAAACAATAGATTTTTTTCGTTTATTTCAATACTCAATACAATAATACTATTTTTTGTTTTAAATAGAAAATTTTAACTGAATATTTTAACTAATACCGAAAGTCCGTTTTTTGTTTATTTTGTTTATTGACTAACAGACAAAAAAGTTAAAAATTATATCTCTTTGGTAATTTAACTACATATTCCATTGAAACAACTTTACGGAATAACTTTTTATTTATTATTTTCCACTCGGTTTTGGCAAAACACGTGATTTGCAAGCAAGTGTGAATGCCGTATAAGAGTGATTTAATACCTAAAGTTACACATCACTACCATTGAAAACGTTAGTAATGTTTGAAATTATATTCGATTAGATTCTTGTTTTTTATGTATGTTACTTATTAAATGGTATATTAACCCCCGTATTCATAAAAATATATTAAACATAATTTAAAATACATATAAGTTAATACTTGATTACTAAGAAGACAAGAATGAAGCAAAATTAATGATTAATAGGTTAAAGTTCTGCCTATTATGGAGGCTCTAACTTTTCTAAAACTTCGGGTTCTAATGAGATCTTTAGCCAGAACGAAATACTAGTATCAACCTAGCTAATATGTTTGATTTGCTTAATTTTTGTAAATATATGGAGGTTGGAAGCTCGTTAAAAATTAAAAATAACATAAAAATAATCTCGATGTATATAAAAACAAAAAACTAGCAAAACTGTAAAAAATATTACTTGAGCCAGAGTAAAAACTAAAATTATTTTATATAAATAGAACATTTTTGGTTTTCAAAGTTTAGTAACGTCATGATGCTTGTTAGGAAAAAACCCCTAAGCACGTGCTTGGTTACTAAGAAGACAACAATGGAGCAAAATTAATGATCAATAGGTTTTTTGTTAAAGTTCTGCTTATTTTGGAGGCTCTAACTTTTCTAAAACTTCGGGTTCTGATGAGATCTTTAGCCCGATCGAAATACTAGTATCAACCTAGCTAATATGTTTCATTTGCTTTATTTTTGTAAATATACGGAGGTTGGAAGCTTGTTAAAAATTAAAAATTAATACACTAGTTTTAACCTTCGTTTATGAATACAGTTTTAAAGCTTAAAATGAGTTTTAACTAAAATGTATTTCAAATCTTAATTAAGATTTTTTATGAATAGGGACGTAAATGTTTAAAGTTTAATGTAAAAAAAAAAAAAGTTAATTTGTTAAAAAAAAAAAAACACAAATGAATCGGTATTTTAGCTACTACGATATCCTTCCTTGATATAAACACAAATTTTAAAAACAAATTGTGATATTTAAGATAGTTAACCCAAACAAATATCATTTTAAAAATAACTTTATATCTAAACAAATAAATTTTGAAAACTAAAATATGTCCATTGATATGAAACAGAATCAGGATATATAAAACCAAATGTTTACAAAATGTTAAAGATAAATAAAACACACACACAAAAAATGTCACTTAACACCATATTGAGTTGCATGAATTTTAAAAGTCTTGTATTCAGTATTCAGTATTTTTTTTTTGTTTCAAAGAAACGCACAAGGAAATTACCACCTTCAAATAGTGCGATAACTGAAACCCTAACCTAGACATTTACATGTCACAAAACTATCATTGACAATTATCACCCACCAACGTCGCCACGACGCACAATGTTAAAATATGTTGGAAATACTAAATGTTTGTAAAATTAAATACATATCATATGTAGACGGAAGATACGTTAGAGTGTAATACCTAAGGACGCCAAGAATAACAAAACCTTAGTGCAAGAAAATCCTCTAACATGTTTCTTAAGTCTGCTTTTGTTATTTTTTTTTTTTTTTCTATCAATCGTTACAAAATCTTAAATAAATCTGAATACTTTATAAAGTATACAACGAATCGAAAATAGACTACACAGATAAAAAACTAAATTCCAGTTTTAATTAAAGTATTTGTAAATATAAATTGAAATTTAATTGAAATAGAATCAAAGTCAGAATTTATTTAATTAATTTTTTTTTTTTAATTGCAATCAAAATTTTAATTAAATTTTTTCCAAAACTTCAATTAAGATTATTATTATAAAATTTAAAATTTAAGTTTAAAAGTATAAAAAAAAAATTTCGGAAAAAGAAAAACCAATGAGATTTTTTTTTAGATTATTAATAAAAAAAAAATATAAATTAAAGTATATATGAGGAGTTTCAAAAATGTTCGACATTTTGACGCAAAATATTTTCAAACATTACTTTTGTATGACATGAATATACTTTTGTGTATGTGTTGGCCTATGTTTAAGTACACACAGAGAAATAATGTGCCAACCGCATTGAAAATGGTATTTTAATGGTAACAACTTATAATTTTAATTAGTACAATGATATTTACATTAGATTCCTGAATATTTTTGGTGTTGTAACTTAAATTCAGATGAACTAACCGAACTTTGGTTGTAAAAACTAATGTGAAGTTGTGTCAACCGACTGAAATTGGTAATAACCGAATTTGAGTCGTAGTAACCGAATTTCAACTTCAGATAGCTAAATTTTCCTTTGTGGTGTATGCTGAATCCATCCGCGTTATGCATTTATCTTTAATGCAGCAAAAATGGTGTCGGTTTTAAGTTTAAATTAAAAATATTTAGTTTTATTCTGTGATTGCAACATTAAAGTTTAAACTGTGATATTTTTGTTCGTGTCGTGAATTATTTGAATTATTATATTTGTATCGTGACCGTTCAGTTTTTTTTTTATTTTAATCATAAAATACTCCTGACAATGTAAAATAATTAATTTTAATTAATTTTAGTGCGCCCCGGTAGGCTAGTTGGTAGCGTGCTGGCTTATCAGTGCGGGGGTCGTGGGTTCGATTCCCACCAGAGGCACTGGTCTTTTTTCGCTACAACGCGCCGAAGGCCATAGTAGCTAGTGCTCGGTTAGGGTAATAGTATATAATTTGTAATTATATGATTATTAATTAAAAAAAAAAAAAAAAAAAAAAAAAAAAAATAATTAATTTTACAAAAATAAATAAAAAAAAAATCCTGAGGAAGTTGCAATAAAACCAACGAAACGTCGAGTTGAATAATATATGAAAATAATTTGTTTGATTTAAATCTATAAAAACTTCTTGACCACAAATTGCCTCAACTCGCACAAGGTAACACCTTATTAATCTGATAAAAATAATGAAGTTATGGTTTATTCTTGGATTTAATTAAAGTTTACTATATGAATTTATAGATCTCATTGTATTTATCGCGTATCAAAATATATATTACTCCACCAATTAGAACTCCAAAATAAAACCGCGATTACAGCAAAAAATTATCTGGATTTGTTAAGCAGTAACTACACACAGAGAACTTCTGCTTTAAAAATATGTAGTTGTTTGAATTGTAATACAGTTTCTTTATTCTTATTGTAAATGTCAGTCATTTTTGAAACAAACTAAATTTTTTACTAACCTTGCAGTTCATTTAAAAAAAAAAACAAACCACATTAAATGACTGTTTTACGGTTTTACATTCATTTTTTACAGTTTTTTTATTATTTAAAAAAATAAAAAAGTAAATGTTTGTTTATTTTTTCTAATATATGTAGTTCATTTTGACTACAATTGTTAGTAATTTTTTAAACATTAAAAACAAATGATAAATGTAAGTTGAATTTAATGAAATGTTACACAGAAAAAATTATCAACCTAAAATATCTAATTAAAGATTTGATTTGAATTTAATTTGTTTCTAAACAAATATTTAATTGAATGAATTAATATTTTAATTAACTTTCAAATATATAAATACATATTTTATTTTAGATGCAATTATCGTATTATTTTTTCATACACTGTATGCATTAATACATAATTTTCAGTATAAAATACCAAATACATTTGAAGTTAACAAACAAAACAAGCACACACACAAACAGACTCAGCATTGCAAAAACCACACATACCAACGTATAGATCACACACTTTTTTGTGAGTATCATATTTTTTTTTTGTAGAAGTTATTTATAACTTTTTTTTCTACTTAATTTTAATAAAAGGTTTAATTGATATTTTAATTGAAACCCGTTTTTAGTTTTTCTGATATCCTAAGTGTATGCTTCCAAAAAAGCGCTTCACCGCATTGCTTACAATAAAGCAATTAGAAAAGACATTCTGTTGTGCTTCCCAAAATGCCTTCTTTGAAGCAGTGAATAATGCTGACAATGAAGTAGTAAAGACTACATTCTATGAAGCACTAATTTTATCAACATAAAAAGCGCTTTTTATTACCTAAGAAGGCATGAATTCATTGCTTCTAAGAGCACATGACAGAAGCGCTTTCCACCTGCTTAAAATAGACATACCTAGTGGGACATCGCTAACAAAAATCATGCCTTCTGGATTTGCTTTGGAAGCGCTTCGTAATTAAATAATGCCTTCCGGAAGCACTTCTGGGTAAGCACTTTGTTTTGCTGAGCTTGCTTTGGAAAACACGTATTATTTGCGCTTTAGTTATAGCAAGCGAAATGTGTTTAAAAAAAGATACGGCTGCACAGTGGACAAAAAATCAAAGTCTATCTGGCCAAAAGTCGGAAAAAATGTTAACTACGGAAAATTGTATAATAGGGCGCTTAGAAAAAGCGAAAACCTCTCAAAAAATAAAATAATTAATTAAAAAATATGTATATATTAGTTCTCATGTAGTGAGTAAACTAGTTTATATGAATGTTTGATGTTTGGCATGGGATTGTTACCTCTTTCAAAACGTGTTCTGTTGATGGGAACCAAGAAAATTCCCGAAATAGATCTATCAACACATTCCTGAAAGGGTCAAATAATAAATTTGAAAACAAAAACTCTATAGATTATTTGTAGGACAATATCCTAATAAAGAAATATAGAGTATGGCCGTCGAACTTGAATAATTTTCATTAATTAAAAAATTTTATCATCAATTTTATATCAAATGATCTTGAACTTGAATATTCTTGCTTATGTCTTCAGTTTTAGGAATAATTATTTCATCATTTGTCATAAACCAAAATTTGTGACTGACAGAAAGACAACATTTACGGCTCAAAATTTTAAACATCAAATTATATACAAAAAAGACAAATACTTTCCTATGGTAAAGGGCTCCTACTACAAAAATTCTCAGAATCTGTATTAAAAAAAAAACGTTTTCAGTAAAATCACAAATTAATGGTACTCCCGACCACTCTCAACTGTAGGGTACTTTCTGTAATTGATCATCAATTTGTTGTGAATTTCTTGTCACATTTCTTTTATTTATTTATTTTTTTTTGATGAATTCATTTGCGGCTTATATTTAATTTAAGTCTTATCTTTTATTTTTTAGTTGCCTGTAATTATTTGTTTTCACCAGCCGTGGTGTTTATTTATTTATCGATAATGTTTATCATAAAATTAACAAGAGTATATTCGTTCTCAATTGTAGTGCAATAGCAAATGTCTGCATATTGTTTGTTTGCGACTTCAATGCATACGACATGGATTGCATTCCATATTTAGTGCATGCGATATTAATAGTTTCATTTAATTTGTATAAGGCAATATTATTGATGTGTTTTATAATCGACTTTAAAGATTATTTTTATCTGCGGCTCTTTTGGTGTTTTTGGGAAAATTCTTTAAATTATCATAACTACTCGCATGACGCCAACATAATAACAGCTGATTTAAGGTGTTGTCGTTTAGTGGCAGCGGTGGTGTGGGAAATATGTCACAAATTGATTTTAAATCCATAAATTCATTCGATAATATTTTAGGGTGAAAAAATTGTAGACAAATTACTTATTACTTTAGAGTTCTACAAACTAAAATATTCTCAGGATGTGACTTAATGTGAATTGTAGTTAGTGAAAGAAATTGTTCGATGCAAAAGTGTCGACTTTTCCGCTTCACAATCAATTACTTAGCAATAATGTGCAGTCCACATTTTACCCAAATGGGTGGATATTTAACGATTTTCAAGAAATTGAATATGAATTGAAATGTCCTGTCCTGTCCAGTCCAGTCCACATTTTACCCAATTGGGTGGATATTTAACGATTTTCAAGAAATTGAATATGAAATGTGGTATGGATACAGAAAGGTCTTTTTCTCAGACTTACAATACTTGTTAGGTATATTGGCCTTCTAAACATGAATCTGAAGTTGAATACCAAAGTCATCTCCTATCCTAAATAAAGGCATTTTGTATTGCAAAAAAATTTGGTTACATACCCTTATATAAATAAACATGTAAAAAATAGCAGAAAAATCTACTAAAAATTAGTTAAAACTGACAATGCAGAAAAAATTGTTAAAATTAGCAAATTTTTATTTTTTTTTGCTAAATATTAATCAAATAAAAACAGCAAAAATAAAACTGTGAACCTTACAAAATTTTAGTTATTAAAATGTTAAGTTTTCTTTGATCTTATTTTGAATAAACTGATCTAAAATTTAAATATAACTACAATTTAATTCTTCTTAGTTTAAACGAGCTTAAGATCATTTATTTATTAATTATTTATTTCCAATATTTCGTCTCCACATTGGGTGTCTTCTTCAGGGAACAATTATTACAATTTGAAAAAGTCACCCTGAAGAAGTCACCCAATGTGGAGACGAAAATATTGGAAATAAATAATTAATAAATAAATGATCTTTAGCTCGTTTAAACTAAGAAGAATTAAATTGTAGTTATATTTAAATTCAAGTTCAGTTTATTCAAAATAACATTTACTCTGAAATAAAGTACCAACCGAATTAAAAAGATTATATTAATGGTAACAACTTAAAATTTAATAAATACAAACGATATTTACATTAGATTTCTGAATATTTTGGGTATTTTGGGTTATTTTTTATTTATTTATTTTATTTTGGTGGTCCAAACACAAGACTAAAAGACTTATATTGCAGTACAGAACTGAGTATTTGAAAAAATAAAGATTTTAATGTAATTAAATAAATAATAATTTAAAAAACTAATTACAACAAATCACAAAGAAAAAACCAATTATTGCAACTAAAATTTAGTTGAATTAATCAAACTTTGCTGTGAAAAGTAATGTTAATATGTGCCAACCGTCTGAAATTCGTTACAACTGAATTTGAGTTAAAGTAACCGAATATCAGTTGTCGAATTGTTAAATTATTCCCAGTGTGTAAAATAAGCCAAAACTTTTACTAAATATTGGTAAACTAGAAACAGCCAACAAAAACTGAAATCCACTTAAATAAATAGTCCAGCTCGAGGGACCTCGATTTTGACTAATTTTAGATTTAAAACAAAAGGTCGAAGAAACATAAACGCTATTGAAAAACTGATATATCTAAATTTTTTTCTTTTGCTGTATTTGCCTTAATAACAGTATATTCTTCTAAAATAAACAGAAATGTTTAGCTAAAAAATTCAAGATTGCTGATTTCAGAAGTATAATTTTCATTAAAAAAAATCTTAAAAAAAAGTTCTATGATTTTTTGTGTACTAATATTTAGCAAATTTTTTGCAGATTATTTTGTTACTTTCAATTTACTAAACTTTAGCTGAAAAATAAATAAATATTTGTAGAATCAATAGGTTTGTTTTTGCTATTCTTATCTTAGTAATATTTAGCAGAGATTCTGCTAATTTTAGCAGTTTTTTATGCAGCGTAATTTATAATTTATTTTTAGTAGTTTTAGCAAAAATTATACTAATTGTTTTCCATTCGTGTATCTATATTGCTGTTAATAATAATAATTTTGAAAATACAGTGGGGAGCACTCGTGGTTACATTATAAGTACTTTTACTTCTAACGATTCAGGCCGAAAAATATTTGACACTACAACTTAAGTATAAAACTGTAAGGTACACTGAATCCAAATCTGGTCTCAGAATCACTCTCCGGCATCAGGTGTTCGAGCTATATTAACGGAAAAATTGTCGTTTGTATAAAAATTCCTCCGATTTTTTACCTTCCGGAACTATAATTTTCATAATACTTGTAACGGTAGTTGAAAACACTACTTTTAAGCAATTTTTTGCAGTTTTTGAAATTTTAAATGGTTTTTTTTCAACAAGAGACACTGTGCAGCCTTAACGGGTGGACCGATTTTCAATCGGATTTTTGTTTCGTGGAGGACCATAAAATTATGTACCCTAACGTAGACATTATTAAATTTTTGCTTAGTATTTTTATGAAAAATAAAAAACAACGACTTTCCTCGTACCATTTTAATGCAAATCAAAAGTTTTAAAAACAGGCTACGTTAAAACTAAAGAATTTATTCGGGTGTGAAAAAAAAAAATTTTTGTTTTCGCAGAGTTTCCAGGGCTGCACGATGGCACCCGATTTTGCGTTTAAGCTTAAGCGTTTATAATAAAATGGCGGTAACAATTTCATGAATGGAAATCCGAATTCTAAATTACAATTTTTAGAATAATATCTAATATTGTGTTTTTCTATCGCAAAAAGAATTTATTGAAAAACCCATTTATTTTTTTTATTGATTTGTACATAATTTCAGTAAACTCCCTAAGGAGTTTGGTGTTATTGTACTTTACAAAAAACTATCTGCTCATGTTTTAAAAAAATATAAAATGTATTATTCATGGCCCGCCTTTCGGAGAGCCTATCAAAAAATTTAATTTAGACTCATTAGAGTGCTCCTCTCCACGGAAATCTTTAGTAAAAGGCGAAAGATTTATTCGACAACTGAAAAGAAGCCAGAGTAAATAAACACTGGCAAACAAAATATTAAGTATAAATCTCAATATGAACTTAATGAGAATTAAGATGCCATAGCAACAAAATCTAATAAAAACTACCACAACTTAATGAAATACTAAATGAGGGATGAAAGGCAGTAAACATAATTATCGGTAAACAAGAAATACAGGTAATAAATTAAATATCTGTCAGAAAATGTTGGTTAGAAACATGATAGTGCAATATTAAATATTTTTAGAATAATATTTAATATTGTGTTTTTCTATTGCAAGGAGAAATTAAAAAAAAAAATATTTATTTATTTTTTATAATTTCTTAAATATTGAAGTTTTTATTGATTTCTAATGCCAGTAAACCCCTTAAGGAGATTGATCTTATTGTACTTTACAAAGAACTATTTGCTCATGTTTAACAAAAATTATAAAATGTATTATTTATGGGCCCGCCTTTCGGAGGGCCTATCAAAAAATTTAATTTAGACTCATTAGAGTGCTCCTCTCCACGGAAATCTTTAGTAAAAGGCGAAAGATTTATTCGACAACTGAAAAGAAGCCAGAGTAAATAAACCACTGGCCAAACAAAATATTAAGTATAAATCTCAATATAAACTTAATGAGAATTAAGATGTCATAGCAACAAAATCTAAAGAAAACTACCACCACTTATATGGTGAAATAGTAAAGGAGGGATGAAAGGCAGTAAACATAATTATCGGTAAACTAGAAAAACAGGTAATACATTAAATTCTTACACAAAATTTTAGTTATAAACTTCATGATGAAGAGACAAAAAAAAAGAAGACAATTTTTCATTTCGAAAAACATTAACTAATGGCAAAATAACCCTGCAATGCATCATCAATAAAATGTTATAAGTATATAAAATATCCTCAAGGGCCATATGCCAAGTAACAAAATACTGGGCGTTTAAGAATATGCTTATATTTTTATATTATAAAGGCTCTTTCACTCTCTCTCTCTCACTCTCTCTCTCTATAAAATTCCAATATTTTTCTTTAATTTTCTTAATACTTTCTCAAGAATTACCATATCATATTAATATTTTAGTAGTGTTTATATACAAGGACATTCTGTACATTTCTTTTATTACATTTTCATTTTTTTTTTTTTCAGGCATGACAACTTGTAACTTTATATGACATTTACCGCAACAGATAGAATATTTAACTAAACCACAAAAAACAGACTTAGAAAAAAACCATGCACTAACAGTTAAAAGGAAACAGGATCATCAGAGCACAAAAAAAAAACAAGCAAGAGAGAAAATGAAGATGAACTAAATGGAAAAAATATGTAAAAATCCAACAAAACTTAGCAGGACAATTCAAAGAATTTAAGCTGTAAATGGAATTTTTTAGTTTCTACTACGGTATGTTGACAAAAAATCGTAGCTATAAGAGTGGTGACAATTTCGAAAAAGAAAAAAGAAAACGTTAAAATTGGTGACTCATACTGACGTTTTATAAAAATACACAAAAATATATTGCTGTTAAAAAAAAATGGTCCAGCGACTACTAAATATAATCATATTTTGTTTTTATAGAAAACTGGAGTTTTAATAATTTTTTTAGTTAAATTCAAATTACAAATTTTCGACAGAATTATTTTTCAATTCAAATAAACAGATTTTTTTTTGTGTTTCCAAGGACAAGTATTGCGAGTATAATGAAATTTTACAAAAAATTTCAACTTAATTTGTTTAATTTCATTAACATTTTAAAAATTTTTTAAACCTTTTTATTAATAAAAAATCTTAAATCAAATTTCGAACACATTTTAGTTAAGCCTTAAAACTGTATTCATTAATGAATATTAGCTTAAAATGTCTATTTTAAACCACGTGTAAAATTACATATTCGTTAATGAATACACTAATTAATTTACCCAACTTATAGTAGAAACTGTACTCCTACCATAAGTTGGGTAAATTTACTCTATGAGTATTAATGAAAAAAAATACACACATTACATGTAAGTTGGTCAACAAAAAGTGTGTAAATTTACTATGTAAGTGCGAAAAAATTTAATTATGTTTAGAAATAAATGAATAATTTTAACTGAATTTTCATATGCGTAAAAACCCCCTAAAAATGCGTAAAATAAATTGTTATATGAGTAACAACCCCCAGAAAATGCTTATATTTACCTTGCGGTAAGACAGAAAAACAGCCGAAAAAATATATCAAATAAAACAAAAAAATATTTTTTAGAAAGAGTTTTATTAATGAGTTGTATAATAATAAATTTAATAATAAATATTTTTATATAAGTGGTTGTACATATACAGAGCTTTCGAAGATTGAATTGTATTTCGATTGAATTCCTTAAAAATCAAATCAGATTTTTTTAAATTGACTGAATTTTCTTAATCAATCGCAGAGAATTCATTCTCGGATTCACTAGTGTGGAATTCAATAAATTTAGCTCATTCGATGTTATCAATCATGGGGAATTCTATCGTTGATCATTCAATAGTGGGAATCAATAATTGAGAATATATCGATTTACAATTTGGGAATTGCCTAAATA
>CM037854.1:209185578-209268848 GCA_021234595.1 Delia radicum
TTAAGCTTAAGCGTTTATATTTAAAATGGCGGTTAACAATTTCATTAATTGGAAATCCGAATTCTAAATTACAATTTTTAGAATAATATATAACAGGCACGTAGCTAGGGGGGGGGGGGGGGCTTGGGAGCTAGAGCCCCCCCCCCCGAAATGATTTGACAAATTGAAAAACTTAATACAATTTGTTAGAAAGTAACAATGTTATTGATAAGTTTAATATGAAAATATTTATTTTTGACTTGGATCAAATAGGAAATAGTTTTATATGGTTCGAATCTTAAAATTTCGTTAGAAAACATCGCCTGCAAATGGGCGGCTATCATTGTTAGAGTTGAGTTTCGACTAAAAGCAATAAATAAAATCATTCCATAAGTGATTTCGAAGTCTTTGACTTAAAATATAATCAAAAAATTGTTTGAGACAATGCAAACTAAAAATTAAATATGTCTACACAGAAAAAACTAAAATTGAGTTTTAATTAAAATATTTGTTGATTCAGCAAAAGTTTAACTGAATTCGGTCGTGTTGATGCAATTGTAGTAACAACTAAATAATTTGTATCTATTTAATTAATATTATTTTCAATTACATATAGTTTTATTTCATATCTATTAAAAATTTAATTAAATATTGTTTACTATTGGGAAAAATTACAAAATTTAAAAAAACACCAAAATTGTAAAAAAATCGCCAAAATTTAAAACAATCGAGACCATTTGAAAAAATCACAAAATTTGAAAAAAAAATTGCCAAAATTTAAAAAAGAATCCTCAAAATTGCAGAAATTTAAAAAACTCCAAAATAACGCCAAAATTCGAAAAAATTTAAAACAAAATACCAAAATTAAAGAACGCGAATTTTCTACTTTAAACGATTTTTTTTTTAATTTTGGCGACTTTTTAAAATTTTTGCATTTCTTATTATACTTTATAAAAACTGAAAATTTTTTTTGATACCAAATTCATTTTCAATTAAACAGTTAATTGAAAGTAAGTTTGAAATCGAACAAAAGTTTAATTGAAATTTTTTGACAATGATTTTTTCTGCGTATTTTGACATAATCTTTTAAAATGGAGATACCATTAAGACTCAAAATTAATTTTACTTGTGCCGTAAAAGTCGTTACTTTACGTACAGTGCAATCTTTTTATTTAAATTTGGTTTGCTACGCACGCATCCGGTACATAGTTTTCAGTATTTTTTTTTTACGATATATATTACGATATCTCATATATTTTTTTTAATTTTTTGAAACAAATTTAAGCCTCAAACTTTGATCGATATGCATAATGTGTTAACGTGGTCCAATGTAACTCAAATTTTCTCAATTTTTTTTTTAGACTAAATGTAAACAAATTTCTATCGGCGCTCCTTGAAATGCGACATTTTAAAATCGAGTAGCTAAACCAGTCTTTGTGTTATAACGATGTAGTTTTTTTTAGACATTTTAAAGGTTTTTATTTAAAAAATTGATTAAAGACAATTTGAAAAGCGTCTGAAATTGTCCAGAATATAAATCAAAGTGAATTGGAAATACATAATTTAGTTTAAATAAGGCCTAGGCGATGTCTGGTATATTTTTAAATTTTCCAATTTTATATTTTTTTTATTATTATTTCTTTCAGACTACAATCACGCTTGCTTGTAAAATTTGCGATTTTTTTTAATACAAGACATGAGTCGGATATATGAAAAAGGGGAAAAAATAATTTGTTAAAATAATTCAAATAAGTGGCAGCCGGATGTCCACGACATAGTGTCAAAATGGTTTTCAAAATGTGTGTTTTCTCGGGCATTTTAACGCTGTTTTTAAATAAGTGTAAATTTCCTAAACTTTAAACATATTTTCATCCAAAGATGTGTTTAAATTTCACCACCAATTTTAAAATAGATACGTTTTCCATATATTTTTTGCTGCTTATCACCTATCCGGATTTCATTAATTTCAAAGGGAACCCATCGGAAAAGCTTCCTTGTCAGTGTCAGGCAAATTATATAGGATATTTGCTTTTAATTTGTTTTTTGCACGGTTATAAATCTTTAATTTCCCGAGTTAAAACTTAAATAAAATAATACATTATTTTATATACACTTATAAGGTATTGTCTGCCAGTGGATTTAACCGGACATAATTATATAAATTCATATATAAAATTAATTTCGTATAAAAAATTTAACATGATGTCATATATAGTTGCGTATAATTATATATTGCATTTAGAATACGCTAAACTAATCCAATTAATAATTACGATATATTTATATACCTAGACATTGCAAAATAATATATATTTTGATATTATATCATATTTAAAAAAACACAATATTATTATAAATAAAATTTCCAAATGCTATAGAATTTGTTACAAATTATAAAGTTGTAAACCTTTTGCAAGCGGCTAAAGTCTAAAACGATTAATAGATATTTTGAATTTTCATGACGTTTTAAAATCAAAAACTATATAGATATAAATTTATACCGCTTTATAAAATCGTATTAAATTGTATCGCGTCTTATTCGGATGATATTTAATTATTATGCCCATTTCTCGGATAAAACTATATTAAAAATATCAAGTAATTTTATTTTTTCGCGGTTTTCAAAAAGTGTTCCGCATAATCCTCTTTTTTATTTAATTAAACTAAAAATTAATATTTAGCTAAAAATTTAACGTAATTAGACACTAACGATGCATATCCAACTTAAAGTACACAAACGGTTTCAAATTTGACGTGTTTCGCGGACTGTGATCAAACAGATTAAAGCGTTGTTTCGCGATATAGACATCAAAATTCGCAAAATAATGAACACAATAAGTAAAAAATGAAAAAAATGCATTTTAAGGATATGCACTTTATGCGGGAGGTTTTTGTTTCAAAATGACCTGAGAAAGCGATTTCTATTATTAATACATGATTGCCCATTACGGTAAAAATTTAGCAAAAATTTAACAAAAATTTAGCAAACAAAAAAAAAAAAAAAAGAATATATATATAATCAAAATAAAAAATCGAAAAGCCCCCCCCCCGAAACGAATTCCTAGCTACGTGCCTGATATATAATATTGTGTATTTCTAGCGCAAAAAGAATTTATTGAAAAAACCATTTATTTTTTTTATTGTCATTTTTATTGAAATATTGTCGTTTTTATTGATTTGTACATAATTTCAGTAAACCCCTTAAGGAGTTTGGTGTTATTGTACTTTACAAAGAACTATTTGCTCATATTTAACAAAAATAATAAAATGTATTATTCATGGGCCCGCCTTTCGGAGAGCCTATGAAAAAATTTAATTTATACTCATTAGAGTGCTCCTCTCCACGGAAATCTTTAGTAAAAGGCGAAAGATTTATTCGACAACTGAAAAGAAGCCAGAGTAAATAAATCACTGGCAAACAAAATATTAAGTATAAATCTCAATATGAACTTAATGAGAATTAAGATGCCATAGCAACAAAATCTAATAAAAACTACCACAACTTAATGAAATACTAAAGGAGGGATGAAAGGCAGTAAACATAATTATCTGTAAACAAGAAATACAGGTAATAAATTAAATATCTGTCAGAAAATGTTGGTTAGAAACATGATAGTGCAATATTAAATATTTTTAGAATAATATTTAATATTGTGTTTTTCTATTGCAAAGAGAATTAAAAAAAAAATATTTATTTATTTTTTATAATTTCCTTAAATATTGGAGTTTTCATTGAATTTCTAATGCCAGTAAACCCCTTAAGGAGATTGATGTTATTGTACTTTACAAAGAACTATTTGCTCATATTTACAAAAATAATAAAATGTATTATTTAGGGGCCCGCCTTTCGGAAGGCCTATCAAAAAATTTAATTTAGACTCATTAGAGTGCTCCTCTCCACGGAAATCTTTAGTAAAAGGCGAAAGATTTATTCGACAACTGAAAAGAAGCCAGAGTAAATAAACCACTGCAAACAAAATATTAAGTATAAATCTCAATATAAACTTAATGAGAATTAAGATGATATAGCAACAAAATCTAAAGAAAACTACCACCACTTATATGGTGAAATAGTAAAGGAGGGATGAAAGGCAGTAAACATAATTATCGGTAAACTAGAAAAACAGGTAATACATTAAATTCTTACACAAAATTTAGTTATAAACTTCATGATGAAGAGACAAAAAAAAAGAAGACAATTTTTCATTTCGAAAAACATTAACTAATGGCAACATAACCCTGCAATGCATCATCAATAAAATGTTATAAGTATATAAAATATCCTCAAGGGCCATATGCCAAGTAACAAAATACTGGGAGTTTAAGAATATGCTTATATTTTTATATTATAAAGGCTCTTTCCCTCTCTCTATCTCTCACTCTCTCTCTCTATAAAATTCCAATATTTTTCTTTAATTTTCTTAATACTTTCTCAAGAATTACCATATCATATTAATATTTTAGTAGTGTTTATATACAAGGACATTCTGTACATTTCTTTTTACATTTTCATTTTTTTTTTCCAGGCATGACAACTTGTAACTTTATATGACATTTACCGCAACAGATAGAATATTTAACTAAACCACAAAAAAACAGACTTAGAAAAAACCAGGCACTAACAGTTAAAAGGAAACAGGATCATCAGAGCACAAAAAAAAACAAGCAAGAGAGAAAATGAAGATGAACTAAATGGAAAAAATATGTAAAAATCCAACAAAACTTAGCAGGACAATTCAAAGAATTTAAGCTGTAAATGGAATTTTTTAGTTTCTACTACGGTATGTTGACAAAAAAATGGTAGCTATAAGAGTGGTGACAATTTCGAAAAAGAAAAAGAAAACGTTAAAATTGTTGACTCATATGACGTTTTATAAAAATACACAAAAATATATGCTGTTAAAAAAAAATGGTCCAGCGACTACTAAATATAATCATATTTTGTTTTTATAGAAAACTGGAGTTTTAATTATTTTTTTAGTTAAATTCAAATTACAAATTTTCGACAGAATTATTTTGCATTCAAATAAACAGAATTTTTTTTTGTGTTTCCAAGAACAAGTATTGCGAGTATAATGAAATATTACAAAAATTTCAACTTAATTTGTTTAATTTCATTAACATTTTCAAAATTTTTTAAAACTTTTTATTCATAAAAAATCTTAACTCAAATTTCGAACACATTTTAGTTAAGCCTTAAAACTGTATTCATTAACGAATATTAGCTTAAAATATCTATTTTAAACCACGTGTAAAATTACATATTCGTTAATGAATACACTCTAATTAATTTACCCAACTTATAGTAGGAAACTGTACTCCTACCATAAGTTGGGTAAATTTACTCTATGAGTATTAATGAAAAAAAAATACACACGATTACGTGTAAGTTGGTCAACAAAAAGTGTGTAAATTTACTATGTAAGTGCGTAAAAATTTAATTATGTTTAGAAATAAATGAATAATTTTACTGAATTTTTTGTGTAAAAAAACATGCTTTACGTGTAAATATGCGGATAAAGTGCGTAAAAATACATTTTCATATGCGTAAAAACCCCCTAAAAATGCGTAAAAATAAATTGTTATATGAGTAACAACCCCCAGAAAATGCTTATATTTACCTTGCGGTAAGACAGAAAAACAGCCGAAAAAATATATCAAATAAAACAAAAAAATAATTTTTAGAAAGAGTTTTATTAATGAGTTGTATAATAATAAATTTAATAATAAATATTTCTATATAAGTGGTTGTATATATACAGAGCTTTCGAAGATTGAATTGTATTTCGATTGAATTCCTTAAAAATCAAATCAGATTTTTTTTAAATTGACTGAATTTTTTCTTAATCAATCGCAGAGAATTCATTCTCTGGAATTCACTAGTGTGGAATTCAATAAATTTAGCTCATTCGATGTTATCAATCATGGGAATTCAATCGTTGATCATTCAATAACTGCGAATTCAATAATTGGGAATTTAATCTATTTACAATTTGGGAATTGCCTAAATAGCCGAAACTAAAAAACATCGCCAGAATTGGAAAAAATAATCGCTCAAATAGAAAAATATTGCTAAAAGGAAAAAAAAAAATAAAAAATTGAGAACAATCTCTAAAATTAAAAAATCGCCAAAATAAAAAAAAACTCACTAAAATTTAAAAAAAAATTGCCAGAAATTAGAAAAATCTCTAAAATTAATATTTAATGTTGGCGGTTTTTTTAGTTTTTGCATTTTTTCAGTTCTGGCGATTTTTTTTTAATTGTTATCGGTTTTTTTTATTATCGATTTTTTCTATTTTAGCGATTTTTTTTTTTAATGTTAACGTTTTTTAATGTTTTGTGTTTAAATTTACCGAATTTGCGTAAAAAAAATAAAATTTTACTCGTTTTATAGTAGTAAATTTACAATCATTTTTTAGAGTGTACAGTTTTAAGACTAAAATTTGTGTTTTAACGTAAATGTATCTGAAATGCTGTTTAATATTTTTATGAATACAGTGGTTAGTATTTTGACAATCACAAAAGGATCTAAATTGACAACTCAAAATACAGAAAAATACCAACGCAAACAAAATAATACAAAATGTCAGTGGTAACTTTTCATCTTTTAAATTTTTTCTGTGTTTTTAGTTTTTTTTTTTTTTGAATGAAATGTTATTGCAGCAACAACTACAAAACTATAGTGAAAACATTATTTGACAACAACACTTCAAAATAGTTCGCAATAAATTTGCAGAGGACATACTGTGTATGGAATAGTGTTGTATCACAACTACACACATCCTTTCTAACTAACACGTTTTATGTTTGACTACTACACTTGCAAAAAGTATAGGTTAAAGAAGCGAATAAAGTTATGATAGTAACATTTTAAAGAAAGTGTTTTTATTAATAGCAATTGCTAATGAAGCCAAAAAATATAAAAACTCTAGAACTTATTAAGTTCAAATTCAATTTGTTTTAAATTTGATTGAATCCAAAAATACTACTACAAATTTGCATATTTTCCCCATTTTAATTTTGAGTATTATAACCGACATTTTTGTAGCCATAATTCTCAAACTGAATCATGATTTTGCGAAGGAGAAAACCCTAAACCTCGCAGCAGGACAAAAATACTTGGGACTACTATTTCTACAAATTTGCGTCATGAAAACAAAATTAAGAGTTATATGGAAATTTAGAAAAAAAGGAAAAATAAAAAATTTATGATGTGAGCAAGATTTTTTAAGTTTAAGATCATTTGCTCTTTGTTAAACGAAGAATCGTGCAATGTTTATTTATTTATTAAAAATGTCTTCATCGGCTAATCTAATGCAGACTTTAGCTATTGACATGTCCTAACAAAATAACGAAAATCTGCAGTGCACCAACGTAGAATTGGTAGAAGACTTACTCAAATTATAATTTTTGGAAAACATCAACGCTTTAGCCGTATTGTCTATTTACTTGATGAGAAGGAAAAAACAGAATTGGAAGAATTGAACTAATTGCAAAACTAAAACATTTTTAACTAAAAAAAACATCACATCATAATTTTTGACAAAAGATCGAAACATAAACTTTTGATTTAAATTTTTAAAAAAATTTAAAAGTTAAATATTTAAAAATAAATAACTGAACGGCTTATTGGAAAAACTTGATAAGTAACATTTAATTTTTAGTTTGTTTTTGGCTTTTAAAGGTTAAAAAATGAAAAAAAATATGACTTTTGCAGGACGTTCATACACTGATAAAATCCATGCATAAAAATACGAAAAATTGTCAAAATAACAAAAACTTTCGTAAAATACACAAATATTTGTTCATTTTACAAAATACTTCGTAGTTTTGATATTTTTTTCATATGTTTAGCATGGATTGTGAGCGTTATGATGTAATGGTTAGCGCATTGGACTGTTACACAGGTGGTTCCGGGTTCGATTCCCAGTGACGACAACAACAATTTAGAAAAATAATATATATGAGTTTTCTATCCCTCATATGTATCGCAGTGCCCGCCTTCGGTGTTCCCATAGCACTTAACCCCACCGAAGTAAAAAAATTAATCAGGGCTATGAATTAAAAAAGCTTCAATAAGTTCGCCAACTCTCCATCAAAAAAAATATATGTGGCTTATCGAGTTTTTACAATAGAGTCTTCAATTTTAGATAGGCCTACACAAAGTTAATTGAATGGTTTTTTAATAAACCAATCAAAAAATATAGATTTAGATATGACGGTTTTTTCCACTTTGTCAGATTCTGCAATTTTTTGCAATTTATGGAAAGCAATTATTTTTCCAGAACACATTTTCTTTTAAAAAATTCCCATTTATTTCAAATTTATAGCGAAATACTGTAAAACAATTTAAATTAATGAGCTTTTAAAAACATTCGACACACCGTTCAGATAATGGTCTTTCAAATTTCATTAAACTAGGTATTTATATTCTCCTAGTAAATGTGGAGTTTACATATTTTTTCTTTTTCCAAAATTTGTGAATTTTAATCACTGCTACAGAGTTGGAAGTTTTTAACAAATGTGTAAGAAATTTTCGATGTTTTAATTGTTATCACTTTTGAACGCGTCAACAGACAAATTTGGTGTCATTTTATGGATCACTTCCTCTTCTTTAAACGGTTTTTTCACAAAAATTCACTTTTTTTGGCGAAAAGGATTACGAAATTTAAAAAAAATGTCCTTAATTCGCGAATATCTCAAAAAATCCATAAATAACTAAAAGTATCATTTACAACATATAACAATTTCAAGTTGGGAATCAGAGAGAATTTTCCGATAGTATCTTTGATATTTAATATAATATTTTATATATTCCCATAGTACCTTACGACAAAATTCAATATTTTTTGACACGCAAGGGAAAGTCGATATGCATTTTAAACATTAGACAACTTGTAGTTAAACTGCGTACTCAGATTTTCGTTATCACATCCAATGTCCTTTCAAAAAACACATTTAAAGTTAAATTTAAAACAAATATTTTCAATTTATAACGAGCTTTCAACCTCCGTATATTTACAAAAATAAAGCAAATCAAACATATTAGCTAGGTTGATACTAGTATTTCGATCTGGCTAAAGATCTCATCAGAACCCGAAGTTTTAGAAAAGCTAGAGCCTCCATAACAGGCAGAACTTTAACAAAAAAACCTATTAATCATCAATTGTGCTCCATTATTGTCTTCTTAGTAATCAAGCACGTGGTTAGGTCTTTTCCTAACAAGCATCATGACGTTACTAAACTTTGAAGACTAAAAATGTTCTATTTATATAAAAAAAATTTGTGTGTACTCTGGCTCAAGTAATATTTTTTATATATATATTAGTTTTTTAGTTTTTTGTTTTTATGTACATCGTTATTTATTAGTTTTTTTGTTTTTTATGTACATCGAGATTATTTTTATGTTATTTTCAATTTATAACAAGCTTTCACCCTCCGTATATTTACAAAAATAAAGCAAATCAAACATATTAGCTAGGTTGATACTAGTATTTCGATATTAAAATATTTGTAGCAGATGAAAAATAATAATCTCCGTTATTCCACAAAATTATTAGTTGAAATACTTCAGAACCAAACATTTTAAAAATGTCCTTTTAAAAATTTGATCCTTTAAAATCCTTGACTTTTTTAAATAAGTTAGTCAAAAGAAAAAAAAATACGTGTTAGACCTATGACTACACTGTAATGCACACTCAAATTTCAGTCTAGTTTTATTTGTTTAGCAAGTTTGAATTACCGCTCCAAAAACAGAAATCAAACTTACAAAATTTAATATAACATATTAAAATTTTTTGTTTGTTTTAAAGAGAAGCAACACTTAGGAAATTTTTCCTATTTATTAATGTGTTGCTTTCTTTGGAAAGGGGATAGTGGAGAGATGAAAGGTTGTGAAGGATGAAGGTCTTCAAATATGGCAACACTGTAATTGCGCGAGATAAGTCTTAGAACAGTTGTTGCTCGCCACCTGATGTAGAGTTGGCGAATTTATTTAAGCTTTTTGTGTCATAGCCCTAATTCATTATATTACTTCGGTTGGGTTAAGTGATATGGGAACACCGAAGGCGGACGCTGCGATACATATGAGGGATAAAAAACTCATCTATATTATTTTTCTAAATTGATGTTGTCGCCACCGGGAATCGAACCCGGGACCATCTGTGTAACAGTCCAACGCGCTAACCATTACACCACAACGCCACATGAAATTGGTTTTACAGTACAGTCAAACCCTTAAACTTTTTTATAAAAAAGTGAATTTCAGTAGCAATATATCATCAGGCTCAGCAATATATCATTCGATCTAATTTTCTATACGAAAATGTGCTCGAATTCTGAAGGGGCTTTTTCTTATTACAACGTCCTCCGAGGTTTTATGTAGTAAATAGTAAACAGAATCTGATGGTTTTTTTAACAAACAAAGTGAGTTTCTATAGGAATATATCATCTGGATCTGTATATTTTTCTAAAGGAAACTGTGTTCAAATTCTGAAGGGTTTTCAGTAGAAAATTGTACTTAGAACTATAGAGAGTTTCTTTACGAAGAAGACTTTACGAAGAAGACTTCTGAGGCTTTTTATTAGCACAAAGTCCTTTGAAACTTTGGGTTTTCTGTAGCAAATAGTAAACAGAATCTGATGGTTTTTTAACAAAAAAAAAAATACTTAGAATCTAAATCGTTTTTTGAATGAAAAAAAGTTTTAGATTCCTAACGGGTTTTCTATAAGAAAGTTCTCAGAATCTGTTAAATTTCCATAGAAAATCGTTCTTAGAATATTTGTGTTTTTATAGGTAAATTTCTTAAGAACAAAATGATTTTTAATAAAAAAAAAACTTTTTAAATATGAGAGTTTTCTAAAGAAAAAGTGCTTTTGACTTTTTTGTAAATGAAGCAGTCTTCGGAATCTGAGTGTTTTTTTTTCTAAAAAAAAAATATTTTGGAACCTGAGGGCTTTTCCATATGAAAAAATCATCGGAATAAAAAGGTCTTTGTGTAGGAAAATGTCTTCAAAATCTGATAGTTTTTTAACAGAAAAAAAATTAGAATGTGTGAGTTTTTCTTTAGCAGAAAGTATTCATAATCTAAGGACTTTTATTTAGAAAAATTTTATGATTTTTATATAGGAAAAAGGCGTCAGACTTTGGTGGTTTTCTATGAGAAGTTCCTAAAATAAGATTTTTCTACAGAAAATTAAAAGCCTTTTGATAATCTGAGGGGTTTTCTGAAATCTTCCAAACAAGAGTATTTATCTGTAGAATATAAATTAAACAATTTTAACTGTTAATTATATAATTTGATTTTTTCTTGAACCCGGTAGTCAAGTTTTAAATGTTTAGTTATTAGAGCCAATAATACAACTGTTTTTTTTTTTTTTGTAATTTTAATAAAAAAATTGTTATTATTTTGTTGGTAAACTTTATATGGATAACATTTTAAAACTGTCAGCAAAGGAAAATATTTGTGTGTATTTTTTAAACTTACTTATTTTTTGAGTGTACCTACTACATGCAAAGAGCATGTACTCTTTCTTTATATATTTGTTCATTTAACCAAAACAATTTTTGTGTTTTGCCATTTTTATTACTACGTCAACAGTATCTAACAAAATGTTTTTTACATGCACTCTACATTAGAGGCTGGACGAGGTACGACTGGCTCAAAAATTGACAAGATGTTTATTGTATTATTCAGGAGCCAAACCAAGTAGCTAAATTTAATTTTTTTAGACATATTTAGCAAAATGTAGTAAGTACGATGAGAATAAAGAGCCATATTATGATTGAAATGCATAACAATCATGATATGATTTCAATGATCATAGTTTGCGGGTGCTGTGGTGTAATGGTTAGCGCGTTGGACTGTTACACAGATGGTCCCGGGTTCGATTCCCGATGACGGCAACATCAATTTAGTAAAATAATATGTATGAGTTTTCTATCCCTCATATGTATCGCAGAGCCCGCCTTAGGTGTTCCCATAGCACTTAACCCCACCGAAGTAAAATAATAATTCAGGGCTATGAACCAAAAAGCTTAAATAAGTGCGCCTACTCTCCATCAGATGGCGGGCAACAACTGTTCTAAGACTTATCATCTCGCGCAGGTACAATGTTGCCATGTTTATAGCCCTTCATCTTTCCCCACCTTTCATCTCTCCACTATCCACTTTCCAAAGAAAGCCACACATTAATAAAAAGGGAGAATTTCCTGAGTGTTGCTTTTCTTTAAAAAAAAAATAACAAAAAAATTTGATCAGTAAGAATCTTATATATGATCAGTTAGAATCATATTTATGATCACTGCGATCATAATATGATAAGTTTGTGTCCGCAATCATAGTTTATGCTAATTTCAATGCCGCTCTTACAAGTTTCGTTATCAGTATAAGAAAAAATATTAAAAGTCAGTATATAATTTTTCTATTGTATCTATTATCTTCATACTATGATCTTGATGATCATATTATAATCGTAAATTATAATAGAATCGTTGATAGAGATCACAATATGATCTTGTTTATGATCAATTAGAATCATTATTATGATCATTTCAATCACAATATGATAAATTTGTGCCTTCAATCATATTCAATCATGTTCTTAGCCAATTGTAATACCGCGCTGCCAATTGTCATTATCAATATTGGAAAAGTCGCTATTGCAACACATTAAATAATTTGTTTATTGCATCTTTTATTTCGTTTTCATTCATTACAGTGAACAATTGCTGTCGCTTTAACTCGTTTTAAATTTACCACTTGTTTTTCCTTTCTGTCATTTGTTTTGTGTTTTAGGAATGACAGAAAAATCTAAAGTGGATGTTGTGGGCATATTAACCACTCGCTTCGTGTGATGCAATTTTTTCACTATATGTAGTTTTTTTTTTTGGGGGCTTATATATTTTTTCGAGTTAAGTCTATTTACCAGCTCGTTTAACTTAAGTGTCATTCACAAAAGTTCATTAACTTTAGTAGATAAAAAAACTACAATTTTTCCTATTTTCATAGGCAAAAAAAAAAAAAAAACACACGCAGTAAGCTTAAAAATCCTCTATTATGATAAAAAGGATAAGTGTGATTTATAAAAACCGTTTTGATTAAAAGACTAATTCATTTATAAAAACTTTTCTCTAGCTATTTATTTCGAAGACTTAATGGGTTTACCTTCGTTAAATGCTTTGCTTTTGATTGTTTGAATTTAAATTCGAGGAAACAAAAAAGATAAAGGATGTTTAATAAAACCCTTACGTGATGGTTTATTACAATATATATTAAAATATGTATGTATTAACCCTTAAACCGGCCTAAGCATTTTTCTGATACCCCGAAAAATAAACAATTTTCTATCATTCTTCTAGTTTTTGGTAGAAGTTTTGAGTGCTTTTATAAAACTTGTCCTTAAAATAAATAGATTAAGGCATTCAAACCGTTTTATTTAAAATACTCAATGATTCTCACAGTTTTGTCATTATTTTTTTTTTTTTTTGTGTGTTAAAAATCTGTACAAAATCTTCAAATTTTTAATGAAAACCATAACTTTGGATCAAACGTTTGATTGTTTCAGCAAAAATGTTTGCTAAATTTACTAACTTTAGCAATTTTTCTGCACGTATCATCCCAGCAAAAATGTTGCTGACTTTACTGAAAAATGTTTTTTAGTGTACCAGAAGTTAAAGACGAAATTAAAGTAGAAAATTTGTCCGTGGATGAAATGATTACTCAATTCAAAGCCTCTGTATACAAAGTTAAGAACAGAGAGAAAAAACTTCTTATGATGAAGTATGCCTTGAACATTCTACAAAAACGTCCAAGAAAAGTTTCTATGGGTAGCAATAGTAATATGATTTTTAACTCAAATTTTTTAAAAGATATTTCAAGTTTATTTCGTAAGTTTTTCATTTAATTTAGCTTTCTCTATCTCTAGACATAGTGAAAAAGTGTTCTGTTCCCAAAATATTTATTTTTCTATTTAACTGCTAAAACGATAAAATATATTTCAAAATTAATTTTTCTTTAAGCCAAAAAACTTGCAAAGACAAAACTTCTTCTTCAAACTTTAAAATGTACAAAGTACCTACACTAGGGTGTCTCTTAAAAATATATTTGTCATACACCACACAGTTTTATTACAAATTTTTCCAAATGAAAGAAATGTTTTTTTTTTTTTTGGAAAACCTTAAACCGCGCCAAAAGTTGTCCGAAAATTACCCATTTAAAAAAAAGTCTATCATTATTTTAAATTTATAACGAGCTTTCAACCTCCGTATATTTACAAAAATAAAGCAAATCAAACATATTAGCTACACTCAAAAAAAAAGTTTGTAAAGTCAGCAAAAAATTTTGCTGAGTCAGCAAAATTTTAGTCAGGAGGGTGCTAGCAAAAAAATTGCTAATGTTAGCAAAATATTTTGCTGAAAATCAGCGAGCTGATTTTTAGCAACAAAATTAGTAGATTCAGCAAAAGTTTTGCTAACACTCAGTAGATTAGAAATAAAAAAGCCTTGGTAAAAATTAATAAATTTTTTGCTGAATTTTAGTAGACTGAAAAAAACTCAAAAAAATTGTAAAAAAATTGTAATTTAGTTAATATATTTGCTGAAAATCATTAAACATATTTTTGTGATTCTTTTAAAAATAATTTACAATAATTACGAAATATAAAAATTTTCATTTTCCCACCTTGACTACATGAATTAATTTAATATCTGAAAATATATAGAAATAAATATATATAACATAACAAAAATTTCCTTTCAACTACTTACATCAATGGTTGTCTAAATGATGCTTTCTTTTAAAGGACGCAACTGCCGAAGATAATTATAGAAACGAAAAGAAACGAAAAAATAAACAAAACAAGCGAAACGAAAAAAACAACCCTTTTTTTTGTAATAAGAAAAAGGAACCATAAAAATCTACCTAAGATGTGTGTCTTTGTCTTTCGCTTTACTCTGTCTACATGTCTGTATATGTTTGTTTGTTTGCAATTTGACCACACTAGATTATAAATCTATAAACATTTAGTTTAGAAATACATATTAAATTTAAATATTTTATTTTGTCTTTTATTTAATTAAAAGACAGTTATTTTCACAAGCTGGTGACAACGCAAAATTTAAGTTGTTTTAATCCTCAATTTTGTTTTATGTATGAAAAACAGATACAATGATTTTTTTATATGTCTTATTAGAGTTGTACTTTTTAGTATCATTTTCCTCTTCTCTACTACATCTTGACATGCCGCGACATCTGCTTCATTCTGCGTATATCTTTCAATCTGGTTGTCGTCCACACTATTAATGTTCTTATCAGCACAATTTTTTTTAGCAAAATTAATTAGTAAAACATTAGTATATTAGTAAAGCATTAGTATAAAACAGTTAAGTGCTGAGTAAGTATAACAAAAATTTTAGCTGAAAACACAATTTTATCAAAAAAATTTGCTAAAAAATAGTATACCTGATTTACAAGACATTTTACTAACTTTTGTACTAACTTATTTTTTTTTTAGTGTAGGTTGATGCTAGTATTTCGATCTGGCTAAAGATCTCATTAGAACCCGAAGTTTTAGAAAAGCTAGAGCCTCCATAATTATTAATAATTATTTCCTACAATTCCAAATTTCGAAAAATTTTTTTTTATTTAACTTATTCATTTAATATACTCAAAATTATTCAGATATGGAATTCTGAGTTCAGCGGATAACATTAACCCTATCTAGCCTATAATTCAAAATTACCCACGAATTTTATATATATGCAAAACTGTCACTTTTTAAAATTAATTTCAAAGATTTCTCACAATGTCTAATTTGAAGATGTCGCTTGCTATTTTTATAATTAAAAATTGTTATTAAAAAAAAAAATGATGAAATTATAATTTGAGTTTGTGCACTCAGGGAACTTCTGCTTTAAAAATATGTAGTTGTTTGGATTGTAAAACAGTTTCTTTATTTTGAACGTAAATGTCAGTCATTTGTAGAACAAAGTCGTATTCCCAAAAATTCAAATTAATGTGAAAATAATCTATGGCTCAAATATTTAAACTTTTTTTGAATTTTTGTTTTTTTTTTAATTTTTCAAAAAATATATAAATTTTCCTTACACTTTTGTGTTTCTGATGTTTCTTTTCATAAGTCTCGCGGAGTAAAACTGGTTTAAGATGAACTCGGATAAAATAAAACCTCGGTTATTACCAACTATTTACTTAAATCAACTAAAGAGTAAAATATGAAAATTTTACACTTATATCACAAAAATCTCCGCATAAAAATCTTAAACATCCTTTTTTTACAGAATATCCTTTTAAAAAAAATGTCTGGACATGCTTTTACATGTTTTATACCGTCGGATGCGTCTTAAAATAAGCTTTCGTATAATACCCATATTGTATACTTTGTCTTAAGTTGAAGTACAAAATACTTTGAAAATCTAAAAAAATTACCTTTTTTAAAAAATGGTCAAGGTCACGGGATCTTAATGCTAGATACGAAATATTTTGAGAATCATCATAAAACGAAATAAGGTACATTTTTAGGGGTGAACAAAAATAACTTGTTTTTCTCTATTCAAGGTGAGTATAATATACTTAAATATCCACTTATATGGTAATGATTTTCTATACTGGGTACTTTCAGAGATACTTAAACACATGTTAAGGGGAAATCAAATTGAAACTTGATACTCGGAGGTTTTTTGGCATCGCTTACCTCGAAAATGGCATCAGATTTTTAAAATTAAAAATGTCCGATCCAATATGAAGAATGATTTTAAAAATTTTCGGAATTTACTTTGAAAATTTACTTAAATAATTGTTTGTGAGATCGTTGAACATAATTCTGACATTAGATTTCCAAAATGGTGGATCCAATATGGCGCATTATTTTCTTAAAAATTCTTCGGATACGTATCAAATATTTCATTGAAAGTTTTAGGTGTAAATAAGTACGAATCTGGAATCAGATTTAAAAAATTTTAATTTGAAATTTGATCGGTTTCGCATCAAAGATTTTCTCAGAAAGTTCTGGGGGCCGCTCAATAAGAATTTTTAATAAATTGTTTAACTGGTAAATGATGTTTTGCAATGAAATTCATAATATGTGCTCCACTCGAAAAACAAATAATAAGTTCTTCAACAAAATTGTTTATGAGATTAATAAGGGGTTGCCTTGGCTGTTTTTGGTCAATAAGTTTTTATAGATTTAAATAAAACACATTATTTTTATCTATTTCTCAACTCGACGTTTCGTTGGTTTTATTCCAACTTCTTCAGGAGCTTTTTATTTATTTTCGTAAAATTAGTTATTTTACATTGTCAAGATTATTGAAGATTAAAATTAAAAAACTGGACTGTCACTACACAAATTTAATAATTAAAATAAAAAATAATCACGGCACAAACAAAAATATCACAGTTTAAACTTTAATGTTGTAATCACAGAACTTTGTTTATCGTTGGCTAGTTTACTCGATATGAGCCAAAATATTTTATGGGGCATTTTGAAAACTAAAGCATATAAAAGAGAAGTTTTCAACAAAAATTATTTCTCTTACCAAGATATAACCACACTCCAAAAACTATTTTGTTCTGCTCCTATTTAAGAAGATATCACTATTTTCGTTTTTTGGAAAAAGCGAAACTTCAATTTATATTGTTCAAACTTCAACGCTATTAACACTTACTGTCTTCCTTCTGCCAAATTTCATAAAAATCCGTCTATTAGTTTATAAGTTAAGAATAATGACAAAATCCTGTGAGTCCTTGGACCAAAGTAAGGCTTATTATTAAAGATAAAGCTTCAATCTTAATTATATTTTATTATAAAGAGGTTTTCTTCTTCTTCATTTCCGTTTAACTCCCTGTGGTGTTCAGAGTTAGGCAGACAAGGTAACGGAACTGATCGTCTTTAACTTGGTAAAGTCCAGAACCAATCCTTGCTCTTGTAACTAACTAAGAAGATTCACGACCTTCGAACCTCCGGGGCAGGTGGACACCGAGCAATGATATTATAGCACCCGCTATGATATTAGCAAATGTGAGCAACGTTTCATCTGTTCTTGGGCCAACCCGACATATTTAGGGAATAGGGTCAAGCAGATTACGACACTATTATGGCTGGATAGTGCAATAGGGATGGTAGAGGAAGAACCATTAAAAGTCAACGGTTAGCGAACATAAGCTTCCAGGAAGCCTACGCCTGTTCTTAGTCAAAAAGATCTTCTTTGTCCTTACATGCATCGAAGAATTTTTGGCAAACTAGTCAACAAAACATGAATATAACGCAAACAGAAAATAATAATCTTCCAGGAGGTCACAGGCGTTTGTCAAATCCTCCCGCTATGGCTGCAAGCTCCACGTGTCCGGGAGGGAGCAATTCATGTTTTGACAGTATTTTTAGATAAAGAGTTTGTAGTCAACTTAAATTGGGTTTTTTTTTAGATTTTTGAAAACTATGTTTTTTCAAAAATAATTATTTTTTTCAAATTTGACGAAATTTAGATTTTGAAGCTTTCTCGCTTCCAAACCTTGGATGGCACACGAAAAATTTAGCAAATTTAGTTTTCTATCGGAATATATTAATTTCTAAGTATAAAACGCTCATTTGGCGCATTTGTGGTAAATTTTATGAAGACTGCCCTGAGGCAGCCTTACACGTTAGAGGGTTAATATCCAAAATAACGCATAATTTTTTGCAAAATTTATCGGTTTCGTTGTAAATTATTTATCTGAATGTTTTGAGGATCGATACTCAGACAGAAAAATACAATACGCACAGTGTTTTCAATGGTCGGTTATGCGTTGTCAGAACGCGGAATTAACAAAATTTTAATGTTTTCTTGTTAATCCCGCGTTTCATAAAATGACCTGGAAATAAGCTCGAATTATATTTTTTCCAATTTATTTTTTCTTCTTAATAATAACTATTATTTTATCAAAAATCTTTAAAAATTAATTTAAAAAAATACGTTTTTGCGTTCTTTATCAATTTTGTCGAACATTTTGGATTTCATGCTGAAGTGGCTTAGTGATTCCGATTAAGTCAGAACTCCATATCTGAATAATCTTGAGTATACTAAATGAATATTTAAATAAAATAAAAAAAAAAAATTTTCGAAACTTTGAATTTTGCGAAATTTTAACACATCTTAATGCTTTCTTTTAGCACGGGTTAACGTTTTCCCAAAAAAAACTAATTTCTTCCATTTGCAACCATTTGTATGTAATAAAACAGGGGTGGGTGAAATGAGCGAAAGTCGAAAAATCGGTATTTTAAAGGACATCCTAACTTACACACTAAACTACGTATGGTATATTCGTATCCTTAAGTTGTCTACATATTTGTCAAAAGATTTGTTCTATCATTATTTTTTTTTTGATTTTTGCATGAAAACTGCACATTTTTACAGTTCAACAAACAAACACATATGCAACACAAAATAATGTAAATGTTGATGTTTTTAATGTTGACAACGATGATGATGAGTGACTGAGTGTTGCCTTAAGGAAGTAAGGACATTAAATGATATTTAGTTTTTGAACTATATTCATATGTATGTAACGTACCTTCGACTTTAGTTTAAAGTAGATACATTTAGGAGAAATGAAAAACACGATGTTGATTAGTAATTTCGTGTTTTGTTTGGAAAATACAAAACTTTTCCAAGTACAAATAAAAGAAGAAAGTATGCACACAAAAAGTAATTGAGTTAGGAAAACATGAATGATGTACAAGATTTTGATGAAAGCATACACGCAGAAAAAAAAACTGGAGGAAATATTATCGAAGAGCTTAGTTGTTATACAACTACATAAATTCTAAGTTAATTTTACAAAGTTCTAGCAAAACATTTACAAATTTTTGTAAAATATATTCAAGTTTAGTAAAAAATTTCCAAAAATATTCATATATTTTACAAGAATTTTGTAAAACTAACTTTAAACGTATGTAGTTGTATAATTACTAAGCACTTTGATAATATTCCCCCAGTTTTTTTTTGCGTGTAAATATGAAAAACAAAATAAGGTTATCTGTGTTTGTACAGATATACTCCAGTAAAGCTATTAAAAGAAACAAATGAAACTAATTAAAACATATTTTAAAGAATACTAAATATTTAATGATAGCCAGCAAAATTTGTGGTTCCATTAGAACCTGTTGTGGAGCTAGTTCTATAACTGGCTCACCGTCGGTTATACTGATACAGTCAAGTTCCGGGAAACAGGTTCCCGAAATAGTCCCATAAGTTTAAGTAAACCCTGTTGTAAAATTGTTGTGGTTGTTAATCGATTCTAAAATATTGTCTTGGGTTATAATATTTTACATTTAAAGAAAACCCTTATAATCACTTACCCATCTACTTCATTGTGCCAAAATAAAGATTTTTTAACGAAGGATATCTTTTAATTTAAGTATGAACAAGCTTATTAACAATAGGAACCCAGGCAGAAATGTACAATCGGCACAATACTGGCAAAGCGTTTCATTCAATTTCAAGCTATTTCATTGTGCCAAAATAAAGATTTTTTTAACGAAAGGGATCTTTTAATTTAAGTATGAAGAAGCTTATTAACTATGGGAACCCAGGCAGAAATATACAATCGGCATAATGTACAATACAATGGCAAAGCGTCGAGCAAGCGATCGGTTATGTGTTGGCAGTACGTTGCATTAACAATCTTAAGAGTATTGTCCTGTTACCCGATATTGATAATAGTCGACAAACGTTGCCTGCCACCGTTGGCATAATGTTACAAATTCTAAAAAATTTTGTGCTTTCCAAATAGCTTAAATTTTTTTTGACGAAAGGGATCTTTTAATTTAAGTATAATGAAGATTATTAACTATAGGAACCCAGGCAGAGAAGTACAATCGGCACAGCACTGGCAAATCGTCGAGCGAACGATCGGTTATGTATTGGCAGAACGTTGCTTTAACAATCTTAAGAGTATTGTCCTGTTACCCGATATTGATAATAGTCGCCAAACGTTGCCTGCCACCGTTGGCATAATGTTGGAAATTCCAAAAAAATTTGTGCTTTCCAAACAGTTAAATTTTTTTTTTGACGAAACTGATATTTTAATTTAAGTATGAAGAAGCTTATTAACTATAGGAACCCAGGCAGAAAAGTACAATCGGCACAGCACTGGCAAAGTGTCTGGCGAACGATCGGTTATGTGTTGGCAGAACGTTGTATTAACAATCTTGAGAGAATTGTCCTGTTACTCGATATTGGTAACAGTCGCCAAACGTTGCTTGCCACAGTTGGCATAATGTTGGAAATTGAAAAATTTTGTGCTTTCCAAATAGCTTAAATTTAATTAATTTTGTGAAATGTTTATAACCAGCAATCAAGTTCGGTCTAAGTTTTTTAAATAAATAATTGCTGCTCAAAGGTGTAAAATATAATAAAATATTTAAAAAAAGGTTAAAAGTTGTAATATTGGTAAAAACAATAGGGGCAGTTAATTTGCGTGTTATACTGGCAAAACACTTGCTTTGCCTAGAAAATTGTGCTTCTCTAGTACAACATTAGTTGTAACTCTGGTAATTTCTTTGTGGGCTTTACAAAAATAACTGTGGTTTGCCAGTACTATTTTTTTTTTTTTTGTAAGGTTGACAATTTCTACCTGTGAAAATGATAACTCTAAAATGTTAATATTTGTCAATTCAAGAAGTAAACTTATCATGCAGACATTGATTAAAAAAAAATTACATATTTTAATCCCCGAGTTAGGGTGATTATCAAAATTAGGGCATAAATGTCAGCAACAATATTTTTTGTATAAAAAAAAATTTACAGCAAAATTTTAAGCGAGAAAAAAGTTATTTAATTTTTTTAAGTGAAACTTTTTTTTAAAACAAAGCAAGTAAAACTTGCAAATTTTCATAAAAATAGCAAAAACTACACCAAATAATTATAACTTAAAATTAATAATTTCTTAAACACACAGAAATGTTTTTGTATATAACGAATTTCTGTCGGTTCAGACCGCCACGAAGAGGGTGTTTTTCCTTCATGCCCCTCCCAGTAGTTATTAAAAAAAAAACAATCTTAGCGGACTACTACGAAGGATTAACATATCAGACTTCAGGTTCCTTTTTTCTAACTGTATTTTTAGAACGTTCATTTTCGCAATTACAAAAAGTATCGCATCAGTGTGTAAGGTCATATTCGAACACATATATTTCAAATATCTAGGCCAAGTGACTTTCAGAAGGTCACCCAGGTAGAGATGTTGCCCTTTTTTCTGACCATTCCGGAGAACTAATTATTTTGGTAGACATTTATTTTTTATTCTTTTCAATGCAACGGGTAAGCGAGTGTAAAAATTTTGTGCGTTTTTACATGAAGAAAAAATGTAAAACTACTTAAAAAAGGACCTCTTCGAACTAAAATAAGGAGTTTTGGTGCCGAATTATATGCAGTTAGCCCTAATACTACTGCTTATTATTTAGTTACTAGTAATGGGAGCCCATTACTAAAACTTTGCTAGGTTATAAAAAGCTTCTTAGGATATGAATATTCTTAAAAAAAAACAACTTTTTAAATGTAGAAAAAATTCTCCTAAATCTGTCTTTTCTAATTCCTTTCAGAATTCATAATTTTACTGAGTTCATGTCAGAATGGTCACTCTATGTATAGTATTTTGTTTTTCGGTCTGCAAAATTAATCTTTTTTTTTTTAAAGAGAAGCAACACTCAGGAAATTCTTCCTATTAATTAATGTGTTGCTTTCTTTCGAAAGGGGTTACTTGAGAGATGAAAGGTGGAGAAAGATGAAGGGCTTCAAACATGGCAACACTGTAATTGCGCGAGTAGATAAGTCTTAGAGGAGTAGATTGCTCGCATCTGATGTAGAGTTGGCGAATTTGTTGAAGCTTTTTGTTTCATAGCCCTGATTCATTATTTTACTTCGGTGGGGTTAAGTGCTATGGGAACAATGAAGGTGGGCGCAGCGATACATATAAGTGAAAGAAAACTCATACATATTATTTTTCTAAATTGATGTTGTAGTCACCGGGAATCGAACCCGGGACCATCTGTGTAACAGTCCAACGCGCTAATCATTACACCACAACGCCCACAATGTATATTTTATTATTCACAGATTTTTTTTTTATTATTACAAAAACTACTACTGAAATTTTCCAGTGGTATGCGAAATCTTTAAGAGATTAATTTAATTCCCTAACACTTTAAAATTTTTGATTAACGAATACCAGACTTGGGCGGCGCACAGTAGCGCCTTTGACCTTTTCGTTGCAAAAATCATAACTTTTAAAGTAATAAAGATATTTTAAAAATTTAAAAAGCATTTGAAAGAAGACTCCCCTAGCTTCAAAATACATGACCCGCAAGGTGATAGGCCATCCGCGGCACTGTGCACAGTGTTGTCTTTTGACGTTTTTTCGTTGTAATCATTATAACTTTTAAAGTAATAAAGATATTATTAAAATTTATAAAGTATTTGAAAGATAATCCCTTTAGCTTAAGAATAATTAACCGGCACAGTGCATCGTTTTGACCTTTTTCGTTGCAAAAATCATAACTGTTGAAATTATCAGGACATATTTAATGTTTAAAACGCACTTGAATTTTATCTCGTTTAGCTTCAAGAAAACCGCACCCGCATTGTAAAAGGCCCACTGCGGCACCGTTGTACGGCTGGAGGCTTTCCATTTTGCTTTAAGAAACATATAAGTGCTGTGAATTTTAGATTTAATACCATCGCTTTCTTCATATTCTGATAAAACTTTTAATTCTTTTATAACAGCCAAATTAAATGCACTTTCATCTTCCGAGCTTCTAAATAACTCAAACAATTTTAAATTTTGTAAAGACATTGTGCTTATTTATGGATAAATAATTTAGAATTTATATATTAATAATGTTAACTTTTCACAATATTTTATTGTTTTTTGCTTTGTTCTCTTTATTAAATGTATTTATTTTAATTTATTTCCTTTTACATGAATTTTTTTATTTGATTTTAATTTTATCACTAGTTTTTTGTTTAAAATTTTTTAATGTTTTTTTCCACACACTTTTTTCACTTTGATTGTCACTGGCTAGATATTGAGACTAGATAACATTATTAGCACAGAATATTTGGAAATAAAGCTTTAAAAAATGTGTGTGCTTGCCGATGCCTACTACAATATTTTTTATTTTTGTTTTTTTTTTTGCAATGTTCAGTTAAGTGCAAGATGAAATACTCATTGCTTTAATTTCATTTCTTTATAATTAGCTGTAGGTTCAATTTTAACAGCTCATTCACTATGGTTCAAAAAGTTAATACTTTTTAAATTAAAAACTTACTAAAAATAAATTAAGATAATTTTTTTTTGTACAAAAACCTTTGTCCGTTTAAAAAATTCTTAAAAATCCCAACATGACACATATACTTGTACTTGAGTATTTTTTTTTGCAATTCATATGTTTTACATTTTTTTTATTTAAAATCCCAAATTTAAACTTCTAAATATCTTAATTCGTTCAGGAGATAGAGCTCATCAAAGTGGTAACTTTTCCGACATTTTTTTCCGCTAGGGGGCATGGTAAGCGAATGAAAAAGCATAAAAAAACTAAATAATAAATTAAAGAGTTTGGTATACAATTAGCGTGGATCTCAGTGCTGCCCAAAATCTGTTGAATATTTTGAAAATATATCTTTTTGTAGTAAAAGTTCTTACAGTTTTATTGTTTTTTCATGTACACGGGCAAGTACGGGCACCCAATTTCAAGAAAATAAGTTGGAGTATTAAATAGTTAACAACCTCTGTTTAATAGTTCCCGTCACAACCGTCACTTTTTTTTGTTCTATTCTATTAAGTGTGAAAAAAGACCCAAATATCATGTGTTTGGGTCTTTTTGCGCCTGGAAAAAATTATTGGACCGAATAACCCTTTTTTTACATCGTCTCATTGGAATTAACATACCTTTCATCCGACACCAAAAAATTAATGATCGGTTGCATAGTTTGCCTGAAATTCAATTGAAAATATGATTTTTTTTTTTATTTAAACATTTTTTGTCCGAAAAATTGTCAACTTTGATTGACGCTAGAATTCATAATTTTTATCCGATTTCAAAATTTTTTTTGGATTCTTAATCAGTGAGAAGTTCTCTATCAGATGTAATTATTCATTTTATCAAATTCTTCTGTCAAATTTTTGATTTTTGCAACGCTTTTAGGGAAAAGGCGCCACAGTGCGGCGTCAATTACATTTCAAAATCATTCCCTTGTGAAATTTTTCTATATCACTAATAATTTCCGAACTAAATTCACACTTGTCGGCTTAAAACGCTTCTTTGCAAAATTTGAAATTTTATCAACACCAGACATGGGACATAATACCAATATTTGTATATTTAATTACAGGCCAATTACTTGTTTACGTCTAATTACATGGGTGTAATTAAGTAATTACCCTGTAATTAAACACCCAGAAGTTGATACTAATACCCAAATTTGACGAATTTTCCTAGGAAGTTTTTAAGCACACAAGTGTGAGCATAGGTCTGAAATTATTTATGATATAGAAAAATTTCACAATTAAATGATTGTGAATGTAATTGACCCAATCGCCCAAGTCTTTTGAATACATACTTATGTACAACTCCTCCAATTTTGCAGTTTTGTCAAACATGTACAATTTTATCGTTCATATAAAATAGCGCTACCGTTTCTTTAATAAAAAAAAAAAAACATTCATTATTCTACACCTTTCTTTTTTTAAAACTTCAAAAATTTATTATAATAGCTAGAACACAGTTAATTTGTTACACCTTCGTTCATGTTGAAATTTTTGTAAACAGTTTCATATAAACTGGATTTTTTAATGGCCGAAATATTTACGTTGTAGAAATCGATTGACAGTTTATGATTCGAAACTTGCTTAAAATAAAAGTTAATAATTTTATTTGGTTACTATTTAGACAATGTTATTACATCCATGGCGCCTAATATTTCAATCAATTAGGTTGATTTAAAAATAAATCATCGATATTATTTGTCGGCATTTACAATTTCGATGTCTTCACCTATAAAGTGACATCTTAATGTTTAGTTTTATTTTATGGTCTACACTGAGAGAATTATCCGCCTCATATCAACAAATGTTTGCATTCGATCTATGCATTATCACTGGAACTCGTCTATTGAAAATTTTCATTAAATTAATTAAATCTTTCATAAAATTTAATGAAAACTAACAAATTATTTATTAAGATTTTCATACAACTAATAAAAAAGTTTTCATTCACATAGTGAAGATTAGATTAGATTAGATCAGAAGGCACTATGCACCGCGAACCAATGTAGGTCTTTTGTGCTGCCTAAGATTACCTACAGATTCAAGCTACCTATAAAGCCAATTATCCTATAGGCAAAATGTTCGTGATGTCGGAAGGCGAAATGAAGCGATCACCCAGAAACCTAAGTCTCCTATCACAAAGCCTGGGACATTCGCAGAGAACATGCTCCGAGGTCTCAGACACCATCTCGCAAAACCTACACAAATCCGTGTCCGATTGACCCTTCTTGTGCAGATGGTATCTGAGATTACAGTGTCCAGTTAAGTACGACGCCAGGGTCCTCAAACCCCCCCTTTCAAGCGACAAGAGTCGCCTCGACCCCCTACTGGAAAAAGAGATCAATCTTTTAGCCTGGCGCTGACCAGGAGAGTTTTCCAGTAACTAGAGAATTCAGACTCTCTCCATGCCCTGAGCCTTTCCCTAACATACCCCGCAGGTATTCCACAGAATGGTTCAGGACCAATAAAGGGCTTTCGGGCCCCGCGGTTGGCAAGACAATCTGCCCTCTCGTTGCCCTCATGCCCCTCATGACCAGGAATCCACCCCAAGGTTAGAGAGTTGCCTCTACCGAGCCTATTGAGAGTCTGAATGCATTCCATGGACCAACCCGGACGACACCTTATAGGCCATTAAGGCCCTCAGTGCAGCCGACTGTCAGAAAGAATGTAGATGCGAGATCTGCGAGTTCCCCTTCGCAGGCATTCCAATGCACAGACACAAATGGCCCAAATCTCCGCCTGAAAAATGGACGGATATTTACCCATAGGTAAGGCACGCTGGAAGCCTGGTCCGAAGGACGCCCGCACCCGTGTTCCCATTCGACTGCTTAGAGCCATCAGTGAACCACACCTGAGAACCATCTTCCGGTTCCCAGGATTGATTGGTCCACATGTCTCTGTCAAACAATAACACATCAAAATATCTATCAAAGATCCACTCCGGTGACACTTTGTCCGCAACCTTAGAAATTGGGTCATCTATTAGGATTCGCGCGATCCTCATGTGACCCCTTAGTCGCCTCCCCTCATGCCACCGAATTCACTTAGTCTAGAGGAACCCATACTGGCAACCTCCATTACAGAAATATGCAATGGCGGGATCCCCAGCATAACCCCCAAGGGCATCCGTCGGGCAAGTTCCGCCGGCCCCTGTAATGCCAACACACGCAAGACGGTAGATTCTCTTAGTGAAGAAAACTTTATTAATTTAATAAAAAAATGTTATTAAAAACTTCGCTCTGTGTAGGCACTATTTAATAATTTGGAATTTGTAGCTGTCAAACTGCCAACTAAATAGCTTTTTTATAATAAAAATTATTTATTTAATTTGTATTTCATTAAAACTTTAAGTTATCACTATAACTTTTTTTTTTTTACAAACTTTTAAATCAGAGTTTATAGAATTATCTTTGGCGCCATCAAAAATTTTGAAAACTATAACTGTCAAAATTGACAACTTTAAGTTGTAACAACTTAATTTTGTATTTAATATTGAATACCTCACTTTATTCAAATAAATTTTAAATTGCGTGTTTGTTGTCTTCAAATTTTCTACTAAATATGGCTACAAATTAATTGAATATAAAAACATAGATTACATAGATCAACAACTCTTTCACATTAGCTGTCAGTGCACGTAACTAATGAGAATGAGTTTGACGTCCGTGTATACCTATACAAAAAACAATTGAATGTGTGTAAAAAATGTGTTTGTTGTTTAAAGAAGAAGAGTTTGGGATCTATGTAATCTATGATATAACATGTTAAAATGTCAAAATATAATAGTTAATACAAACATTACACGCACTCGTTCATGGTTTTCTAACCAAAAAAAGGAGTTTGTTTTAAAATGTCTACACGTTACTAAAAAAAAGTTATTAAAAAATCGTTGTGGGTGGCATACTTAATGAAAAATAAATAATAATTAAAATTTTTTGTTTGTTTATAAATATTTTTGGTTGGTTTTGTTTGTGGTAAATAGACTTCTTACACCAACAACATATTTACGCAACCAAAGGAGTGTTTTAATAATTAAAAAAATTATTTAATAAATTATGAAAAATTTACGTTTTATGTTTGAATGAGTATTAAAATATAAAAAGAATTCTATCAAGGCATGTGAATGTGGAATGATACATGGAACATACACATCGTCACCTAAAATCCAAAAGGCCGTAACTAACAAAACTTTTCAAAATTTGATTAATTATTGATTTTCAAATAGTAAGTCCTAAAGAACATATCCTAAAAGTTTTTATCTCGGGACAATGTGATTCATTTCTTGAACTCCTCCGACTTTGATGAAATTTGGTTTAGTTATATTAACAAGCAGAGTCCGTCCATGGGTTCCCACCGGCTGCAATGAAATTTGGATATGTTTTAAAGTATCAAAAATAAAGACCAATATTTACCTGCCCCATTTCAATTGGGTCGAAGGTGCCTCGATTTTCTGTTTTTTCTGTTTTCTCGGTTTTTTTTTTCATATTTCTTTTAAATAAACTACACAGCCAGAAAAATACGAACGGCAAAGCGTTGGCACAGTGTTCTTAACGGTAGTACTATCGTGGGCAGAGCGTTGGATTTCTGAAGATTTAAGTGCTTTGCCAACCCCAAAATTATAACACCGGGCAGGGCTTGGCCGTTCCTTTTTTACAGCGTTGGCAAAGCACTTGGTAAACGAAATTGCCAACGTTGGCGAAACACTGGCAAAACCTAATAATATGTGGTCTAAAAATTAATTTAAAAATGTTTTGGTCCTGCCGGGACTCGAACCCTGGCGCCAGATTGCCAGCCGAAAGCTCGACCCACTAAACTAACGAGACACATAATACTTGATAGCTTAAAACGTAAACAAGTGATAACAGGTGGTTGTGCTAGTTTGGCCAGCACTGGCATAAAATTTGTTGGAATTAACTTTCTAAGGCTGGTCTAAAAAGATTTTTCACAAACATAAAAAAGCACAATTTTAATATTTTTTAACAAAGTGTAGTAAATTTTTTAAAATCAATGCTAAAGCGTTGCAAACAAGGGTTTTGCCAGTGCTTGATTTTTCTGACCATTGGCAATTTCTGGCTGGGTATACATAAATTTGGTAACTTAAGAAAATTATTGGAAATGCGCATCACCAGTGTAAAGTAGCATGTCCGAGCATGCTCCACATTTTGTGGTATTTGAAAAAAAACACACAAATTGCCTCTTGGTTTGATTACTTTCTTGGATGTTTGTTCTACTTCCTCGCAGTTTAGTGATTAAGTTGTGCCTCGAAACATCTTTAAGCCTCAAAATAAAATCTTCCAATTATACTTTCCCTCCAACAATTAAAACTTTTATACTGTCTCCAGATCCAGAAAAAGTTTGTACATTGAAAATTGCGGTTGAAGTTTAAAGAGGCATTAAATCATGAAACTTTCTGGTTACAGTAATACTTCTGCGCAGACTGTATTGGCTTGGCTTCCACGAGAAGCCAAGCTTTTTATCGTACCGCACGCTACTTTACAATTCGAGATCACTTAATTTTTGCTTCCGTTTAACTTATCCAGATTTCATCGTAATCGGCATCAACCCATGAACGGACTCTCCTTGTTAGTATAACAACTTAACCAAATGTTATCAAAATCGGTGGGGGTCTTGAAAATTTTAGCTATTTTTGATTGATTTTATATGATGACCCTATCCCAAGATAAAAATGTTAGTCTATGTTCTTTGGTACTTACTCTTTAAAAATCCCAAGTTTAAAAAAAAAATCGGTTGATACATTTCCCCCATTTTTCCTACAACTAAACCAAATTTCATCACAATCCGAGGGGACAAAAATATGTTCAACTGTTTTTTTTTTCTTAATTTGACATGAACTGACCATGTCCCAAGATAAAAATTTCAGGATATGTTCTTTGGGACTTAGTCTTTAAGAATCCCAAGTTTTAAAACAATCTGAGGATATATTCCCCCATTTCCAACACCATTTGCCACGACCTTTATATAAGTGATATATCAGAGATTTTTTCCGAATTTTTTTACTTATTTGTTGCATAAATTACAGTATTGGAGTTATGGCTTTATGGTTTCAGAAAAATCGATTAAAAAATACAATTTCTCCATGAATTTTTTTCTCAGAAGCAAATCCGCCTTTGTTTCTTAAGTATAATTAAAAAATTTGTTTTCCAAACTTTAAGTAGTTTTTTTTATAATGTTTTTTGTCTCTACCGTAAAAAACTAAAAAGTGTAGTTACAGCCTTTTGGATTTTAGGTGACGATATGTACATCAAGTAGGTCAAAATGATAAAACATGTATAAAACAATTTGTATTCATTACTATCGACATTTTATAACTTTAAACCTTTAAAAGGAGACTGGTTGTCGAAACTGTAATATTTATATTAATAAGTATTCCACAAAATTTTATATTAGCACGATAAAAAATAATCAACCTTTCAAAAAATATTAATGTTTTTTTCAGTGTACTATGACACCTAAATAAAAACATGCATCATATTTATGTAAATGTTCATAAATGTTGGTTTCATAAAATACAATATAAATACTAATGCTTGGGAAGAGGTTATTAAACTAACACCAATACACAGAATACCATTTAAGCGGTCCATTCTCAAATCTTGAAAAATCACTCAAATTTTGTTAGTTTCTGGCGTTAAAAACAGAAATTTTCCTCATGTGGCAAAGAGGGGAAAAGGTTACATGTTCGTTTATTTTGTCGTCGCTGAATTTCTAAATTTCAGAGCAACTGATAGATGACGCTGGCAATAACTTTCTTGTAAGGAAAAATCCGGAGTTTTTATATAGGGAGATTGTGTGTTAATGGTTTACTAAAAAAAAGTTCAAACTCCAAACATCCAAACTCGCCCGTTTGGCACCGCTGGCTTTGTAAGTCGTAAAGGGTGTTTTTTATACAGGTATAAAACTTTAAGTTGTGATATATGTTCAGTTTGGTTTGGCATTTCAACATGAAGAGACTGACGCCTAAAGAATCCTTTCAAATTGTGCAAATTTATTTTGAAAATCATGGTCCTGTTCGAAATACGTGTCGATATAGAGCCATGATTACTGACTTTTTCGTTCATCAATTGAACAACCATGATGTGCAGGGAGCTGTAGTTTCAACAAGACGGCGCAACAGGTCACACAGCACCTGCCACAATTGATTTATTGAAGGAAATCAATTGGACCCGTGAATTTGCCTCCAAGATCGTGCGATTTAACGCCGCTAGACTAGTTTCTGTGGGTATATGTGAAGTCGCCAGTCTACGCCGAAAAGCCTGAAATGAGTGACCACTTGAAAGACTACATTCGCCGCGTTATTGCCAATGTACGACCACAAATTTTGGACAATTTTATCGAAAATTGGACCTCCATATTAGACTACGTCCGAGCCAGCCTTGGCTGTCATATGTCAGTAGTCATATTTAAATTATAATGCCAGAAGATTATTTTTCGAATAAAGTATATTCAAAATGTCAATTTAAAAAATTCTTCTTTGTTTTATTCCATTTCAAAGTTCAATACCTCCATAAAAAAAACATCCTTTATTAGCAGACACTTTAACACTCTCTTTGCTTAATACTTGCCTTCGCAAAAATCAGGACAAAGTTTTGTCTAGGGGACACCATTCTATGAAAACTGAGTAACGGCATAAAGACACTCAATTTATCAAATTACAAGGAGTGTTTAAATACGGGCCAGTACAAATGCTCTTGCAAAACCAATTTACATTAAGAGTGAAATATTTTAAAATTATTTCACTTGATATCAAATATCCTTTAAAGGGTTAAAACCCATTAGTTTGTGCTTATAATAATATATTAAATATTCAAAATATAGTTGACACTAAATTGGAATATTTAATAAACTTCTAAATACACTGAAGAACAAGCATAAGTATCCACAACAACCAGAACAATATTTCCACACTATCATTATGATGTCGATGATGTAAACGAAGACACAACAAACTCTATGATAATCTTCAGTAACCTCATTATTATGAAAGTGTTGATTGGTTTTGTTGTAAGAATTTGATGTTTTTGGCTTATACATTAGATATATTATTTATCCAAATACAAAAGGTGTCATGTACCTTTAGAGTGTGCATATGAAATTATTGTTTTATGCATAAATTTTAAAGTTTGCTACTGCTTATTGGTCGTGCATGTGTTAGGGTGGCAATTAGTTTTAGAGTTGGAAAATTTTCGACCTTATTTTTTTTTTGGCAATGAGCTGCTGTACTTGAAAACTCCTTTCGAATGTCCTTTAAATTAACACTACTCAACAATTTTAAACTTTCTGAAAACCTGTTTCTGAAATACATATTTTTTAATATGTATTGCTGTATCCAAATTTGGCAAAACTTTATTTTTTTGCAGTTTTTGAAATATCGCGGTTTTATTTACTTCATTTACCATATATTCTGGTAAGTTGTGCTTTTTCGAAATTTTATCGGAAAATCATAATTTTTCTTATTTTACACGAGCTTAAGATCATTTATTTATTAATTATTTCCAATATTTCGTCTTCACATTGGGTGACTTCTTCAGGGAACAATTATTAAAATTTGTTTGAAAAAACTTTAAAAATACTCACAATAATATAAAGTCAAACAAATTGTTTCAAAAAAATTGTAACAATTGTTCCCTGAAGCAGTCACCCAATGTGGAGATGAAATATTGGAAATAATTAATAAAGAAATGATCTTAAGCTCGTTTAAAATAAGAAGAATTAAATAAAAGAAAATCAAAGAAAACTTAACTTTTTTAGTAAAATCATACTTTTATTTATGAATATTAATCTACACAAAATTATCTTATATTTGAGTATATTCATGTCGTTGTTTTTAGATATTGTTCCTAGATATTTTACCGGTATAGCAAGGCAGTGGAAATTTTTCTATGTTTAGTTTTGTCCTTGTAAATTTTGTGTAAGCAAAAAAAAATTAAATTTCATCACTATGCGTAAACTTAACATTTTACTTAACTCATTTTGGTATTAAAATTGCAAATTCATTTAAAATATCCTGAAAGGTTATGAACAGAAATATATTTGTATATAAAAAAATGGAGTATGTAACATAAATAAATAGAAAAACTGCCATATTTTAAATGTACAAATGCGAAAAGAAATGCTTGCCAAATTTTACATTAAAAAATATAAAAATGTCCATACATTGACGACATGAACTAATTTAATATATTGTATATAACATAAACAAAAATATATTTGAACTATTTACATCTATGGTTGTCTCAATGATGACAATTTGGACTGAAGTTAAATGCCATAGAACACAAAAAAATAACAAAATATGACATACACATAAATAACTCTTTTTTTGCAAATTGAAAAAGGAAATATAAAACTTACTTAAAATATGTGTCCTTCTTTTCGCTTTAATCTGTGTACCTAAAGCTATAATTGTTTGCAATTTTTACACATTCCATTAGTTGCCGCTATAAAATTTTTGTTAATTTTTTATTTTATTAAATTTAAATATTTTATTTTGTCTTTAACATAACATTTAAGTTTATTATATGAACAATTTATATGAATACACATTGTTGGCGTCTTTTTGTATGAAAAATAAATACAAAAATCTTGCATGGATAATTTTTGTATATGTCTTGCAAGAGTTTTACTTTTTGCTAATATTTTCCTCGTCTTTATTAAATCCTGACATGCCGCGACATCTGCTTCAGTCTGCGTATATTTTCCGATCTGGTTTTAGTGCACACTATTAATGAGCTTATTACCACAATTTGTTTAGGCAAACTGAATTAGTAAAACATTAGTAAAATCTTAGTAAATCATTAGTTCAAATTTTAGCTGAAAACACATTCTCATAAAATCGATGAGTAGCATAAAATGGGTTAAGGATAATTTTGTGTATATTTATATTATTAAGAAAAATTAAGCAAATAATACGAAAAAATTATGTTAAAGATGTAATATATAAAACCGCGATATTGCAAAAACTGCGAATGTGAAAAAAAGAAAAAACGGCAGATTTGGATTTAGCGTACGTATCTCCATAAAAAAAATGAGTTTCAAAGGCATTTTTTTTTGGCCCGTTGAGTAGTTGTATTGTTAGCAAATAAATACCTCCCTACTATTGTAACTTCTTACACAGGTATGCCTGTGCGCCTTAGTATTCGTTGTTGGTTTGCTGTTATTGGTCTATGTTGTATCCTATTTTATTTCCAATAGTTGTTGACGTTGTTGTGTCTTTTTTTCTTCCTATACCAACCAAGTCATAGTGTTTATTATTTAAACCTTCAGTTTTAGACAGTTTTATATTTGTAAGACATCGTTTTGGAGACATCACGATGATTAAGACTACTGTCAATGAATGTTGTGGTATTTTCTTTCGTTTTGTTTGTTTATTGCATCATAAATGTGTCAAAATTAATGATCAACTGTTAAGTGGTAGGAAAATTAATAATGAACAGTGGGCCACAATGTCATGAATGAAAATTACAAAAAAAATAAAACAAATTCTCGAACAGAATTATATTAGATGCCCAAAACCAAATATGTATAAATTTCTTATAATGTTCTTGTGATTTGGTATAATTCTGCACAATAAAAAATGCTAAAAGGCTGGAAGCTATTGAAAATGACGGTAAATTTCAATGTCATATTAACCATTATTTAGTCGATAGTCCCAGCTTCAATTTAAATTTTTATTCATGAACAATGAATATATATCAGCCCTTTACTGTATAGTTTTGTTTTTTTTTCAAATTTTTTTTTGTCCCACTGTTCTAAGCAGTTGATGTTTAAAGTTTTTACTATAAAAAAGTGTCAATATATTATCAATTTTACTTTTTAACTGAATTTATTGTAAATGAAAAATATTTATTCAATAAAAGAAATCAATTTTATTAAAATATTCATAAATTATACAATTTTATGATCACTTAATCATATTGCTAGGATTTTTTATACATTAATACATAATTCATATTTAATTCATTATTTTTATTCCCCAAGATTTTCATATGTTAAACCTTAAATATTTTATTACTTGATTTTATAATCACACGTTTCGTTAAGCTATTCATGACTTTTTGTTAAAAAGATGCCTGCTTTGTATAGGGTGTTTCAATGCTAGTAATGTCAATTTTGTTTCTAGTTATTTCTTAAACTACTGAACTGATCGCTTGGGCAAGGGGTGTCTAAATTTCGGAGATGTAATCAACATCGGACAGATCATGCGACACGACATCGGGCAAAACACGCATGCGTCCCCAAATTTTCACAGATGGACAAAACAGGATTTTAGAGAAAATCGAATTTGAGATGGAAATCCTGTTTTGTCGATCAGAGCAATTTTGGATATTTGGATGCAGACGCATGCGTGTTTTGTGTTTTGTCCGATGTCGTGTCGCATGATCTGGCCGATGTTGATTGCATATCCTAAATTTAGACACTCCTTAGCTTAGGTACCTTTGGAAGATTGCTCAGCGGTGTGTTATTTTTCTTCGGAGATTTATTTCCTTGTATCTTATTTTTCGATTGATGCAACATCGAACTCTTCCCTAACTACGTGAACTCTTCCCTAGCTACGTGAATAGCCAAACCTACCGTATGTACAAAAAATACATCATAGTTGTAGCTAACTCACAAAATTTTGGAAAATAGTGGAAATTATATTACATATGATTTTCTAACAATTGTGAATTGTTGTGGTGTTTGTCTTAGCTATCTTCTGCAATTACAATTAAATGTAAAATCGACCCCGTGTAATTGAAACTGGTTTTAAGCCACAGCAAAAATCGACCTGACTTTAGATCAAGTGGTTAGAGTACCTGTCTAAAGTGTAGTGCGAAGTGCATGTGGCAAAGAAAGCAGGTTCAAGCCACGGTCAGGATTGCATTTAATAAATAAACATTTCATATAGATGCAATCAAACAATAAAAACCATAACAAATAATTACAATATTGTCAAAAAAGGATTACTGATGAAGGTTGTGTTACCAGAAACTGCGCAGTCTAATTCAATAAAAAAAATTTACAATGTAGTTATGATTTTTAGAAAAGTATGCTTAATCTTCTCTACCACGCCTATCGCAAACAATTGAAAAATATGTGCATATTAATTATAGTATTAATTGCACACTGTCTAAGAAGACGATGAATAAAATTCAAAAAATCCCCAATAAAAAGTTGTTGTTGTTAAGTGTCAAATTGTCTTGTGTTTCATAATTAAAACGTCATTTTAATAAATTTTTAAAAATAAGTTTAGGTGATAAAAACTTTGAGTAAAAATTAATCTGCAATAAAGAACATTTGTGTTTATTTCAATTGATTGTATATCTAGTCCAGTTTGAGCAATGGATTTTCTTCGATTTTATTCCAAAATCTGTATATAAAGAAAAAAAAATTCATAAATTCAGAAAACTTAAGGTCGAGACGTGATTGTTTTCTCAATAATCCTCCTACATTAAAAAAAATAAGTTAGTATAAAAGTAAGTAAAACGTCTTGTAAATCAGGTATACTATTTTCCGAGCTAATTTTTTGCTAAAACTATGTTTTCAACTAAAATTTTAGTTATACTTATTCAGCACTTAACTGTTTTAAACTAATGTTTTACTAATGTTTTACTTATTTATTTTGGTGAAAAAAAAAATTGTGCTGATTACTACATTAACCCTTAAATGCTCACAGTATCTTTAAAGATACAACCATTCAAAAATTTCCTACGACTTTATTTAAGCTTAATCAAAATGATAACTTCACTAGTGTGTTAAAAACTCTCAAGCGCTCTTTACTAAAATGCATTTATAAATAAATACTTAGAATCGTACGTTTTATTAATAATCAAATTCAAAAAAATTAAAAATTTCAAAATTAATTAAAAACTCAAGAATTGCGCTTTTTATGATATCGAAAAAAGGGCACATGTAATTTTAGAAAGTTTAAATAAAAGGCATTAGTGTTAAGAGGCAAATATAACTTTTGAATGATATATCTTTTGTGTTCCTAAGTCACTCCGTTTTTGTGTAACGGGCAATTTAAAATTTTAAAAATTTTGGATTTGAAAAATCTTGGTACGCAGTTTTTTTTAGTTAGCATTTCATATCATAAAACACAATTTTATTCAAATCGAAGCTGTTGAGCATTTAAGGGTTAATAGTGTGGACGACAACCAGATTGAAAGAAATACGCAGAATGAATTAGATGTAGCGGCTTGTCAACATGTAGTAGTGAATAGGAAAAAGATACTAAAAAGTTCAACTCTGGTAAGACACATAAAAAAATCAACCATGGAAGATTTTTGTATCTGTTTTTCATACATAAAACAAAATTGTCACCGACTTGTGAAAATAATTGTCTATTAAATAAATAAAAGACAAAATTAAATATTTTAATTTAATAAAGATTAAATGTGTATTTGTAAACTAAATGTTTATAGAGATTAATAATAGTGTGTGGTCAAATTGCAAGCAAATATACAGCAGGTAGACAGACTAAAGCGAAGGACAAAGACACTCATCTTAGGTAGATTTTTATGTTTCCTTTTTCTTATTGCAAAAACATGGGTTGTATATGTTCTATTTTGTTATTTTTTTCGTTTCTGTAATTATATATTTGCGTTCCTTTAAAAGATAGCATCATTTCGAGAACCATTGATGTAAGTAGTTGAAAGAAAATTTTGTTTGTGTTGTATAAAATTGTTTATATTTTTTTGGTTTTATATTAATTAATGTTGTTAATGTGGGAGTAGGAACATTTTTATATATTTAACGTATTGTAATTATTTTTAAAATAATCACAAAAATATGTTTTATGATTTTCAGCAAATAAATTAACTAAAATATAATTTTTTTTACAAATTTATTGAGTTTTTTTTCAGTCTACTAATATTCAGCAAAAATTTTATTAATTTTTAGCAATGGTTTTTTAATTTCTGATCCACTAAGTGTTAGAAAACCTTTTGCTGAACTAATTTTGTTGCTAAAAATCAGCTACTAACCAAAAATTTGCTGACTTTACTAACTTTTTTGGTTGTTGCTAAATCTAAGACAAACAATTTTGATAGAAAAAAGTTAATTCGCCGCGACAATAACTGCACTTTATGGTGTTATACAAATTTAAAATAGTCAACAACAATTAACTACAACGTCTTATGTTGCATCAATCGAAAAATAAGACTCGGATAAGAATATCTTCCGAAGACAACCATGCAATCGGTTATGTAGTTTAAGAAATAATAAGAAAACAAAATTGACGTTATAGCTTTGAAACGCCCTGTATTTTGAATTTCATTCATTAAAATCATTTTTATTGTCATAAAATATTATTTCAATTTTGTTCAGCTTTAATTTCGTCACCTTTGTTTATTTTTGCCATTATTGATTTTTTAATGGTTTATGTCTGTAAAAAGTCGTTAAATATTTTTATTGTTCAATTGTTAATATTTTGTAGCCTGAAGTGAATGCAAAATTTATTAACATTATTTAATATTTTTTTTTTTTGTATTTACTAAAATTTTTATTACACTTTTATGACTGAACAAAACTACCGTATTTACTTTAAACTCTTCCGATTATTAAAATGAAATTTCATTAAATTTGTTGTTTTTTATCCTTTGTTTGGAAATACAGGTAGAAGTGAATTGCAAATTAAATTTGTAAGTAAGTTAAAAAAATAAATAATTGATTTAAGTAATTTTCTCAAAATGTTATGAACTTTGAATTTAAGGAATTGCGTGACCCAGAAAAAATGTACTTTTTGAAAAATTCTCCGTCTAAATACATATCTAAATTTTGGTAAAATTTTTAACAGGATTACATAATTATCCCTTTGACGACCTAACTTATAACAGCTGAAGATTTTTGACGAAATTTCTTGGAGACTTAGGTAAATTATTAGATTAATTTAATGATTATTATTATTATTTTGCTGCTTTACTGCACTCTTAAATACGAGGGCGGATTAATAAGTCCGCGACTTTTCGAACTTCCCTCGTAGTTATATGAAATGCAAGACTGCTCCCATCAAGTACCACCTGTTAATAGACTACTGCCAAATTTTGAGCAAGTTCCGTCATTTACTTTGCGTTTAACAGCTGTTAAAAACATACAACCTCGTGGATTTTTTTTTTAAAATGGAAAAAAGTGAATTTCGAGTGCTCATTAAACATTATTTTTTGCGAAATAAAACGTCAATCAAAAAAAGGACAAGCTTGATAAATACTATGGGGACTCTGCACCATCGATTTCAATGGTAAAAAAGACTTCGTTATGGTCGCACAAGTACAAATGACGCTGAACGTTATGGACGGCCAATTGAGGTCAATTCACCAGAAAATGTCGAAAAAATCCACTATATGGTGTTGGTCGATTGAAGAGTAAAAGAGCGTGAGATTGTTTATGGCATAGGCATTTTATATGACAGTGTGATTTCGATTTTAGATGATCAGTTGGGTTTAAGAAAGCTGTCTGCAAGATGGGTGCCCCGTTTTCCCTCAATTGACCATAAACGTAATCGTGGCCAATAAAGTGATGGCAACAGTTTTCTTGGATGCACGCGGGATAATCCACATCAATTACCTTCAGAAGGGAAAAACAAGAAACGGAAAATATTATGCCAACTTATTGGACCGATTTAACGAGGATTTAAAAAAAAAAAAACGACCCCATATGGCCAAAAATGCTTATTTTATGGACCTCGAAAAATCCCATTTTTTTGGAAGGGATACAAAAATTGGAGAAACGTTGGACTAAGTGTATTGAGCTAAAAGGAGATTATGTTGAAAAATATTTTTTTTTTGCAAAAAAAAAACTGTGTTATATTAAAAAAGTCACGGACTTATTGATCCGCCCTCGTATGTTGAAAATTTTTGAAACTTTTAATTCTGTATTTTGCCTTAAATTATGCATAATCCAAAAACTATAACTACCCGAGTAAAACAAATTATATATAGAGATATATTCTTTAATATAAAAATATATGATCATATAAAATAGTATATGTATCAATATATATTTATATATAATAATATTTTCAGATTGTTTTACCAAAAAATTCATGTATAAGCACATCCAGTCATATATAAAAAAAACTATTCTGAATTTTAACAACCCGAGTAAAAAAATAGCTACCCTAGTAAAAAAATATATAATGATATATTCTTTAATATAAAAATATATAATCATATAAAATAGCATATGTATCAATATGTATTCATATATAATAATGTCTTCAAAATGTTTTACCAAAAAAAATTCATGTATAAGCACATCCAGTCATGTATAAAAAAACATGGTTGATAAATTTGATTAAATTTTTATAAAATTAGATATAACCCAATACATAATTATATAAAATACAAACATCAAAACTTCTTCTGTTATTTTAGACATTTATATATAACCCAAAACTAAAAAAAATTCCTCAGTCAGTTTCTATGTAAAAAATTTTAGAACAGATTAGCTATGAACCTATACTAGAAAATATTTGCTTTCTACCGATTATATATAACAGTTTCTAGAACAGGTTCCTGGGAGTCAAATTGTTAGTTTTCACTGTCCCAGAAACAGTTTTATAACCTGTTCTAAAACCGGTTCTAAAGCAACTTGTTCTTGTTTAGAGGTAATGAACTTATTTCAAATATGACAAACTAATTATAAAAAGAATCGGTTGTAGAACATAAATGTTAACATATTATAATACAGTATAAGTGGTTCTGCTACCTGTTATTTGGAGTTTACAGGGTCATTTTAATATTGACAAGCATTTTTTTTTTAATTAAATTAAAATAAACAATTTCGAAGTTTCATATAATTTTATTTAAAAATAAAATTTCATATAATTTTTTTCGAACTAATTAATTGTGCAATGGAAAGGAAAATTCTTCAAGTTCGAGGCCATACTTTATATTTCATTATAAGGATGTGGTCCTAACAAATAATATATAGAGTTTTTGTTACGACAATATCCTAATAAAGAAATATAGAGTATGGTCTCGAATTCGAATAATTTTCATTTTCATTAACAATTTCGTTTAAAACGAAAATTTGATGTCCAAAAAAAAATATAAATAAAATTTTAGTTATTTGCAGATTTCAACCATACATTACGTGTTTTGAAACCGTTTTATGAAGTTCAAATATATGTTACTTAATATCTTTAAATTTAAGTATATTTGGATTGTTATGTATCTAATTGTATATATTTATATCTAATTGTATAGAATATAATCTAATCAGATGTAATTATATTGGAACAAAACTCGGATAGAATTAAATAGTTTTTTATTAAATTGTGTATATTTAAATATAATTAGATTCAAAGTGATATAATTTAATGGAAATATTATTCGGATCAAATTATATTCTCATATATTTACGGAAAATATCGCATGATATATAATTTTATATAAACTTTTTTACTCGGGTATATATGAGTTTGGGGTGAAGTGGTAGCACACTTTTTCTAGCTCTTTCAAATAATACACAAATGATTCTTTTAAGTCGTTCAATAGTTACAACTTACACTGCACAGTGGGAGATATCACAAAATTTTTGGAAATTATTTGTCCATTTCGGTCCGAAATAAGCCAATGATTTTTTTTTTTTTGACTAAAATATACTTTTAAGTTAACAATGTAAAATTTATGTTCGAATTTATAATTTGCAGTAAGCAATCCCACAATTCCATAAAAATAAAAAATGGGATTTTTTACATTTTTTCTGCATTGTCTACATTTAAAGCGGGGATTGGAAGAGACCTACTCAATAAATTAGGTATATGTTGGAGTATCTATAACAGTGGGTTAAAGTTGATATTAGCCTTAAAAATGTGGTGACTTTAGAAGCGGCTGGCGGGAAAAGTATATACAAATCAAACATTTTTTTAACACAATTCGCTTTTTTATAAAAATAACTTTCAGAATAGTATGCACACTTTATATGTTCAAAAAGAAAATATTTTATTAGAGCTAACGGACTCTTGGTTTATGATCTTTTTTAAATTGCAAGATTTTTGTTTGAAAATATCTTTAAAATTAAAGGACTTCAGATTTTTTTGTAAGCAGTATTAAAGCACTCGAGAAAAAAATGTTTATAACCATACTGTATATGCAGTATGACTATGGTTGCCACTTAATTTAAATATTTTAAACATGGGTTATAAAAGTTCTGCGGGAAAAGTCATGTTAAATTAAATAAGCATTGTTATATGTTAACTTGAACTCAAACCATACTTCCCATACTAGTGAGGTTTTCAAAAAATTATTCTTTACAATAAAAAAAAAATCTTTAAAATACCTTTAAAAAAAACAAATATTTTCTTTTACCCTCTTTTGCATGGAACCAGTTCTAGAACAGGTTCCTGGGAGTCAAATTGTAAGGTTTCGCTGACCCAGAACCAGTTTTATAACTTGTTCTAAAACCGGTTGTAAAGCAATCTGTTCTTGCAAATAGGACAAACTCCATACAAAAATAATCGGTGGTAGAGCATAAATAATAATCTTTTATAATGCAGTAAAATTTGTTCTGTAACCTGTTATTTGGATTTTACTATATAACTGGGCACCTATATAAGGAATATATTTAAAGACTTCAAATCGGGTTATTTTTGACACCAATTTTAAACCCCTTAACCTAAAATTGAGCATTAAAATTTATTTTTTTGTCATATCCAAGTTTGATTGTAATCTGCATATTTACCACAGCGTAGTTTCCTTGTTAGTGTATTTGAAGAGTTTATGGTCAGATTTTCCAAAGTTATAAACAATTGATGAAAGTATTTTAGGCAAGTAGTATAGCTACGTATTTTGTTATCAAATTATAATTTTATAAAATAAAAGTCACATCTGGTTTATATTTCAAATGATTTTTGAAAATTGTCACATTAAATAAGGGCAAATATTTATGATGTCAAATAATTATTCAGCAACTCTAGATATATATTTTTTTTTATACATTTTTATTTGCGATTTTAGTCAAGACGTTAAATTGTTTTCTGTTTTTTAAACTACGATATTATTTTTAATCACTAAAATAAAGCTGTTTAATAACAGAGCAGTTGGTACATAACGAGTTAATTAAAAAATAGTTTTAAATAGCAGTTTATGTTTTCTTTACGTTTTGTTTCTTAATATTTAGTAAATTTTAGAAGCCATATGAGTTCTTTTTGTCAATTGAGCTCAAAAGACCTCTTCCGTTACTGGTCAACTCAAATATATTCAAATTTGTATAGTAGTATTTTTTAGTGAGTTGTATATAAGCCATATTTGGCCCCAAGGGCTTGGTTTTAAATTGTATAATAAAGAAAAAAAATTAATAAAATATAGAAATGTTGAGGTTAAGAAGAAGAATAAACGTTTTCTCTAAAAATTATAAACACTATTAATTTTTAAATCAGACTAGACTAGTTTCTGCCTCTTTTTTTATGGACAGGCCTCATCAGTGATTTTCCATATCAATTGTATTATTATTTGTGTATTTATAATTGTCAGATTGTCTCTATATGATAAAATTTTCAACAACCTGTGGCTGTAAGAATCAAACCTGCGGTCTTCTTACATTACAAACGTTACATTATACTGAGAATTGACAACACTTACAACACAAATATTCTATTTTTAGATTTTGTGTTAGTAGTTATAGTGTTTTTTTTTTTGTTTCCCATTGTTTTTTCATTTTCTTGCAGTGTTTGCTTTGTGACACAAATGAAAAAAAAAATAACTTCTTTGTTAGCCGGCCAATATGCACACGTAACATTAGCTTAGATGGTAGAGCGTTTGCTTTTTTGTAAAACATTCTGAGAATGAGAGATACTGACTCCTGGAAGATCCTAAAATTCTAAAATTCACTATTTCTATTTGGGTACATACCCGATATTTTCTTAAAGGTACAGTCTTAGCAGTTTTATTAAAGTTATTCCTAATATTTTCTACCTAGTTAATTTTTCTGCCCATTGAATAATGTTCAGGCCCCTTCGCAATGTTTGATCAGCATCCCGGAACATAAAGTGCCAAGTATTGTTTATTAATTTCTTTATGAAACATTGTATATATAATATTTTTAACAGCAGTTTGTTACCCTTTGCCAGTTGATTCATATTAAAATAATCAAGTTTTACAAAAAACAAATTTTCTTAAAAAATGTATTAAAAAGTAAAATTTATATCAAAAGCATTAACTTTTATTCACTTTACTTAACGTTAAGTAGTATGACTCCATGACTCTGACTGAATGCAAAAACGACATCAACATCTACATTGACTGCCAGTACTAACTACTACTATTTACTGCGCAAAATAATACTACACAAATGCTCCACCTCTGAATCAGACACTTACACTTAAGCTACTATTACACCTGCTACAGTCATAAAATTTGTTTTTATTTCATCTGTAAATTGTTCGCCTTCGTTGCTGTTTTAGTGTTTTTTTTTTGTTGTTCTTCGAATGAACTTTGACTACATTTTTTCATTTTGTAAAATAAAATGTTTTTTTTTTTTGTTTGTTGTATTTGAAATACTTCTGCCTGTAAAAAATATACAAATACAGACATTTTCCTATAAATATTTAATTTGAATGCGTTTTCATTTTGTATTCAATATGGATGGGATATGGCCAAATACTCATACTTTTAATAAATTTCTTTATTGTATATTTTGTTTGTAATAGAAAAAAATACAAGAGAAATGAAAAAAAGGTCCAAAAGCAAATAAAAGATATTTGGTTTTATATGACCGAAGCTCAAAATGAAGGCAGATTGTTTGCTAAAACTAAGTTCTAGGACTTTTTGAACTTTGACACTGGCATCAAAATTCAGAAAACACTTTTGAAACAGATATGTCAATAGAGTGAAAAAAATGGCAACTTAATCCCATTCGGATCGACCCACTCCGATTTCAATGCAATTCACCATAACTGTCATATTCGATAAATTTTCAATTCCGGGCTCTTTTGGTTTTCGAAATATGACGCCATAAAGATTGCAAAAAAAAACTTTAAAATTTTATTAAAGTATCGTTACAAAATTGGCTATAACTATTAACCTTAATTTTTACTCCTCAAAAGGATATTTTTTTCCATGCAAGGATCATATGTCGCTGTTATGGGTTTTGAGTTCAAATGCTCATATCTCAAACAGCGCACCTTTTTAAATCCTTTAAAAAATATATGATTATTACTGAATCCTCCCTTACATTTTTGCACAAATTCAGGATAGCATTTCGACTTGTTTTTGAGTTATGCAAATCCGAGAGTATCAGTAGAATACAAAATCATCAAAATTTTATATATTTCAAAAATATTAACTCTTTTAAGACAAATTGAGTTATTTACCTGCATTTGGAAAATTTTAGTAAAATATTAAAAATATTTTACATATGTTTACTGTAAAGAAAATTTCCACCCTGAACGCTTGTTGTATTTATATTTCCCATTCGAGAAAATTGTGAGTGTAAAGAATTTCTTTGTAATCAATATGTCGAACTCATACAAGAAACTTATAGTGAGTAAAATCAAAAGGATATTCAACAGTACGAGAACTGTACAACATTAAGATCCAAACAAAAAACAAAAAAGTTAAATAATTAACATGACTACACACAGAATAAAATATGGTTGCAATATGATTAAGATCACAAAACTATGTTTCCTGCAGCTAAATAAGGAAAATATAGTATAAATAAATATATTTAAGAAAAATATAAGAGTATGGTTGTCACAACCATAATAACATTGTTGTCGCAATTATAAATCCAAAAATGTATGATGCTCTTCGAATATGGATGCCCAAACATGTTTTTTCTGTGCGTGTAGAATATACAAATTGTAGCAAATGGATGTACAAACAAACAACCATACACATAGGAAGGCTGCTTGAGAATTAATGAGACGGGGAATTTTTTTATATAAATACAACATTTTTGGAGTTATAATTTGTTATGAACACATCAAAGCAAAAATAGGGAAGAAAAGGAACAACATAAACACTACAACTTTTAAATCGGAAGTTGTTCAAATTTGGGGTTTTCATCAGTGAATTTAAAGATTATGGAATCAATGATATTATTAAAAGAAAAATCATAATTAAACATTTTCTTATTAACTCATTATATACTATCGTCTTTATAAATTATGGAAACTTTAAAATTAATTTTCTTTTATATATTTTTGTTAAGAATTCGTATTATTTTTAAAAGGAGTTAAAAATAAAAAAAAAAAATAAAAAAATAAATTTTCTCATATATGTTCATATTTGATATAAAATTAAAACATATCACAAATAATATATGGAGATATATGGCATATATGAACCAATATATGTAATATATATACTATCATATTTGGTGCACTCAAAAAATAAGTTTGCAGAAAAGTTAGTAAAACATCTTGTAAATCAGGTATACTATTTTTCAGCAAATTTTTTGCTAAAATTATGTTTTAAATTAAAATTTTAGTTATACTTATTCAGCACTTAACTGTTTTGAACTAATGTCTTACTAATATTTTACTAATGTTTTACTAATTTATTTTGCTTAAAAAATTGTGTTGATTAGCACATCAATAGTGTGAACTACAACCAGACTGAAAGATGTACGCAGAATATATGAACTTTTCCAGCTGGTAGGGTAGTTCAAAAAATATATTTAAAATATTTGAAATAAATGGCAACACTAAGATACTACAAAGGCAATGTTGTTCGTTCGTTTCATACATGTTTCCGTATTTTATCTCAGAAACGTGAGATTAGACCGCTCTAAAAATACGTGTCCCTTATTTTTATTTCTTTATCACATACACAAATTTCATTAAGATCAATAAAAACCCATCGGTTGACTCCCCTTGTCAGTATAATGTAAGAGTAAGCACTTAAAACGGTGCATTTTGTATCCTGCTTCCAAAAACAAGAAATCTTTTTACTGGGTATATTAGTTACTGTGATTGTTAACTCAAGAACATAAAATAGAGCGATGTCAATCAGTGTTGGGTGTCCATTGCAATGATATCTGAATATCAACTTAAGATTCAAAAAAAGATTTTTATAAAATGTTTAGAACAGAATGGAAAGCGTATGGATTATTCTTCAAAATATTTAATATTATTGTTGAATTTTTTTAAAACTTTATGGCTTAATAATCGCATTTTAAACGATAATAAACCACTACTTATGGACTTCAAGTCCGTTTACGAGAATAGCTGTCTGCGAGGGGCTCAAAAGTTATGGCGGTTTAAATTTTAAAAAATTATCAAACTTACATTTTTTTGATTGAATTCAAAAAAATTTCGCACATGCTTACCGTGGTTTTTTCACGGAAATTTACTCCCTTATTTTGTGCTTTCCAAAAATCTTTGTCAAATTTTATGGTGTTTCGAAAACTTTAATTTTTTACTTAAAATCGCAGTTTACGCGATATTCAAAAACTTTAATTTGTTTTGGAGATTATATTTGAATATAACGTAATCAATTAAAGAGACGTTAATTTCAATTAAGTGCAATTTTTTTAAAATAACTAAATTTAATTTGGTCCATAAAATCTTTATTTTTTAAAATTTTTAAATGCTCCCCTGGTTTTGTGTTAAAGCATTGACAAATCGTACAAATAATGGTATTGTCAGTGGGATTATGTATAAGAGTAAAAATTTATTAGCACACAGTTAAAAAAACAAAGTGATGATGGCTATCAAACTTATACGTTATCACTATTATTTCTAGGTTTTTAAAATCTGTCCACATCATATAAGCATATTAAAAACAAAAACAAATTATGCAATTTTTACGCAATTTTTAAAAAACCCATATAATTTTTGCATTTAAATTTTTTGATTTGCTTCTCTGATCTTATGTTTGAAAATTACAAAAATAAAACTCAGTTCACAAAGCCAACTGGCCTATTTAAAACTAAACAGCGAATGTGCTTGGGGAATGACAGTTTTTGATTGAAATTCATGCTCATGTTTTTCAACTTTTGTGAAGTTCTTACTCATTATGTGTTAAGGGTACATGAACGCGACATACCTTCAACTGTGCAGAATTACAACATTAACGATCCATTGTTTTCAAATTTTTATTCTATGAAGGGGCGACAGGTAAAAAACTCCAACAATTTAAAAACCATTTTTTTTTTTATTTTCGACTACTATATATGTAAGGCCAATAGCGTGTTCAATTTATCTCTTAAGAGTTCGAAGATTTTTGTATTACCACCTGAAATCTAAAAGTAGAAAGCCCCAAGCAAAATATTATAAAGAACAAAAAGTAACCTTGTTTTAAACGCGTTTTTTTAATTTTTAAACTTTGCGTAACGATAACAATTAGAAATATAGAACTATTGCCCTGAAATTGTGCACTCCTATGACCTAAAGTGTTTTTAACCCAAAATATAAAATTTTCAAATTATTTAAAAATACTTGAAATAAGCCCATATACGTTCGGCGGAAGTTTTCAAAAAAAAATACTCTGTTTCCACAGAAAAATTTCTTTAGAGTGAGTATTAAGTGATTGTATCATATCAGTGGGTTAAAATAAATAGATCTTGCGCGATATATACTTCAGACAAACTTAACAGGAAATGAAAATGTTAATCTTATTGTAAGTACAACCATCAGCAGTAAGTAGTTCATAACTTTTACTTGAGCATTCCACTAGTTTTAAGAAATGTCATTATTGCTATCGAAATTGATCTTAAATGTGTACAAAGCATATAGTATTGAAGGGATTATTGTAAAAACTTGATAAGCCACATTTATTGTTTTATAGATTTTCGATGTTTGCTAGACTTCTATTGATAAATTTTTAATAGAAGTCTTGCTTAAACACTCATTGCAAGTGCCTAGAGTATAGACGTCGTGCAAAACTTATAGTATTTTGCGTCTTTTTAACCTTTAAAAGGAAAAATCAAACTAAAAATCAAATGTGACTTGTTAAGTTTTTACAATAAGCCCTTCAATTGTACTGATCCTCTCCTATTATTCCAAGTTGAAAATTTTTTATCAAACAACCCTCGTATTTTGGTAAACATACAAATATATTTACGAAAAAAAAAAACATTTCGTTTATACTGTTAGTCACTTTACAACAATACAATGTGCGAATAAATAATTTATTTAATGGACTTGTAGGGGCAGATAAATTTTTAGTTGTTCTCTTATTTTTCTGGTCTTTTTTTTTTTTTTTTTTTCTCTGTATTTTTGTTTATGGTATTGTTCCTTCTTTCCTTTGGTCATTCATCTATGGCACAACGTTCCTTTTATATGAATATTTAATGCCACAATACATGGCTGCTTTATAAGGGTGGATTGATTGCAATTATGTTTTTTTTAGGGAAATTTTGAAAACGGAGAGATAGTTAGGAAAAGTTTTAAATTTCTATAAATCAAAAAGATATTTTCTTTTCAGAACACAGAAAGTTGTTGCTAAAGTGATTTTTCTTTTATATTAAAACAACAAAAATTCTTTTTGATTGAACACACTTTATCGTCTTAATATTTCGCCCGTACACTGGGGTATTATACACTCTAGCAGCAACAGGACGGACGGTTAACTTCTTAAATAATTTCATATTCAAAACAAATTTTATCACAATTTTTAAAGAAACAGCCCAAATTTAAATATAATGGCTCAAATGAAAGATAAGATTTTATGCTATTAAAACCAGTAAATATGATATTACTATTATTTTTTGACAGCCGTAGAATATTCGGCAAAACCAGTCAACCGATTAAAAGCTTGATAGTGAGTTGAAATCTGAGACAACAATGCAGTTTGAAGTCAATCCACCCTAACGTTTTTGTATGTTGTATGTTACTGCAAATTCTTCTTCATTGGGATTGTGTTGTATGTATGCGATGCCATTTGTATGTGCAAAGTCTATGTAACAAAATATAAATAAGAATTGTTTGGTTGTCCTTTCTCGGAACTTTTATTTGTAGAAAGAGCATGCCTTTTCGTAAATTTATGTTATCAAAAGGTAACATGTTAAACAAATAGAACTACTTGTTAATAATTTAACACTTTTCCTACCAAAAATAATAAAACAAAAAAAAAAAATAAGAAAATTCTATAAAGTTACAAAATAAAATAGTCTCAATAGTTTCTCGCCGGAAACTGTTATTTATTAACAAAAACACACTTTAGTTTGGAAAACTAATTTAAAATTAAGTTTTATTGTACAAAGGACTATTATAAAAATGCAATTTGGTATAAATGAGTTTAAGTTAAGATGTTTTATAAATCGGACAACAGCTTAATTGTAAAAGTGGTAGAAAAGAGCAGTGGTAGCAAAGAGAAGACGATCCAGGGGTACCAAAAACTTTGTGACTTGTATGCCAACATTCTAACGACACTATTGATTTCACTGCGAAAATGGTAGAATGCGTGATTTTGTTTGGAATAAAATTGTTATTCCTTCAAAGTGCATTTCAGCTAAGCCCAAACATAAGTGTTGGGCTTAACCAGACGTACAAAAATGTAGTCAGATGCAAAAAGGGAGTCATTAAGTAATTGACATATGAATAGGAACGCAAACAGACAAGATCTGACTATGCCAAAGTACTAAGATGTGAAAAGCTTCTATACGAACAGCTTCCACATTCCTGGGGGTAGTAAGATCTTTTGGTCATTCGTTAAAGGAGTAAGGGATAATGTTTCCTTTATCACAACTCTTATAAAGGATGATCAAGTATTCACTGACTTGGTTGATAAAGCCAACCTTTTGGCAGAAATATTTGCAGAAAATTCATATTCGCCGGAAAGCAACCAACCTCTGATCGAACACAAAGAGTATCATATACTTACCCTAAAATATTTTTTCGAGCTCGATCCATTAAATAGGGTCTTGCAAATTTCGACGAAAATAAGTCAGAAGGCTCGGATGGCCAGTACCAGATACCAGTACTGGTACTGAAACAGTGCTACTTGACATTATCGCATCCCTCCCGTAACCCTCCCTCTTTAGCACGTCATACCGTATGGGCACAATTCCTTTCTGTTGGCTTTTTGCCAGTGTCCAAATGCCCAAAAAGGATGTGGTTACCTAATAATTACCACCCAATTACAATTGCAAAAGACTTTGGAGAGCATGGCAAATTGCCATCTTGTTAATTATCTAAAATCTTACTTACTTTTTAATGATCAAGCTGATGGCGTTTCTTTTGGAGAGGAAATTGTATGCTCTAGTTATTTTTAAGGGGTTCGATCTTGTGTATCGCACCAAGGCCTAGTGTAAAAGAGTATAGCTTTTGGCGTCGGTGATGATTTCTCTCGATTTATATCGAGAGGTTAGAGTCGGTACCCAGCAAAAAATTTCCAAAAAGGTAAGCAGGTTTGTAATCAAGCATTTTGGGCAGAACGCATTCCTTACTAGATTACCTACTCGATTCTTTTTACAGGGCGTGAGACTAAAATAATTGATTCTTTAGAATTGATTATTTTTTTTACCGAAGAACCATTTACTTTATATTTTTAAGAACTACATACTTTTTTAATAAAGAAATAGTTCCATTGTAAAACTACGAAGTACTTACACAAAAAAAAATAAATAAATAGTTCCCTAGTAAAAATTAAAAGTACTTACATTTAAAAAAAATAAGTAGTTCCATCAGTAAATTCAACTTTTACACACACGTGGTTCTCCTAGGTTACTCAAATATAACGATCTAAACTCATACGGAAATAAAATCCTAAAAAGTGAAACATCGAATTGTTATGATAACATGGGTTTGTCATAATTTTGGAGCTTACTCACGCAACATGCAATCTGTTAGTATTATTTTCCTGCAAATAAAAATTTGTTTGAAAAAATATATGAGATAAATTCTTTAAATTGTATAACTCCTTTTTTCAAAATTAGGAACTACTTCCAATAACGTCCTTTTATTAAGAAAAAGTTTATGATTACTTCTTGAGTACAAAAAGTTATACATATAAGTTAATAACATTGTTATTTTCTTTTAAGTAAATAATTACTTTGTTATTGAGTTCATGCTTTCTGGTTTAAATTAAAAGAATTGATTACAATACTACTTGCTTTTTTGACTCTATCGTTGGAATGAGTTTGGTATTGCAGTTACTAAATTTGGCAATGAGATATGTAAGCAAGTGTGGTCATCACCTTCTCTTTGGAATGTGTAATTTTTTCCTGGGTACATTCACAAATTTGGTGAGAGCAAGTTGGCTTCTTTAGATATTTTTAAGGTGTTCGATCGTTTGTGGCACAATTCCCTTGTGTAAAAGCTAATTGATTTTGCTGTCGGTGAAGACTTCTCTCGATTTATATCGAGTTTTCTGAGAGATTGCAAAGTGAAAGTTATTATAGATGCGATCTCATTCGATGAGTTTACGTTAAATGCAGGGGGCCGCAGGTTTCTGTTCTGCATCCTTAACTTTTTCTTATCTTTCTAAATGAGTTTATCTGTCTAACTTTCAATTCTATCACCTCTTTTGTAGATGACAGGAACTTTTGCCATTCATTTCCCTTCGATCACATAACAAGCCTTATGAAGGTCGGCGGCAAAAGGCAGTGGGGTCGTGCGAATAGGGTCGATTTTAATACTCGAATGATCCAATCTTGTTTGTTGGCCCATTGGGCTATGGGACAGCACTCGCATCTGTATACATGGGTGGTATCAATATTGAGAAATATTTTGATATTCTGGACATGAAAATCCAATAGGATATTCGCTGGGAAAATAACGTTATTAAAGTGCCGAACCATTCAAAATGCATTGTCTTTCTTAACAATAGCAGGAGTTACTTCAATCCCTCACATCTTCTTACTATGTACACCACCTATATTCGACCGAAGATGGAATACAACTCCCATATATGGGCAGACGGTCCAAAGTCTATTTAGACCGTCTGTAAACAAAGGTGTGTCGATCTTGAAAGACAGAAGAGAATTCAGCTCAATTAATTCATTGGATCGTCATCGAAATGTGGATTGTGTGTTATTGTTCCATCGATACTTCCATATGAAATGTTCTGTAGAGATAAGTGAACTTATCTCCAGGACACGTGTTTTTTTATTTTTTTTTATTAATGTGTTGCTTTCTTTGGAAAGGAGATAGTGGAGCGCTGAAAGGTGGGGGAAGATGAAGGGCTTCAAACAGGTCAACACTGTAATTGCGCGAGATGATTAGTGTTAGAACAGTTGTTGCACCCCACCTGATGGAGAGTTGGCGAACTTATTGAAGCTTTCTGATTCATAGCCCTGATTCATTATTTTACTTCGGAGGGTTTAAGTGCTATGGGAACATAGAAGGCGAACCACCCGTATGTGGAATAAACTAATAGCAGACATCTTTCCTGACACTTAAAATTTAGAGAAATGCAAGTCAAATATCCATATACACTACTTCCTGCTTCCTCAACCCAACATATTTCAACTATGCACTAGTAAACTCGAAAAAAGTAGTTACTACTAAATCCTAGAAATCATCCATCTGAGTAATGTACTAGTACGTCAGATTCAACCTAAACCGGTTATACTGCTATTACAAGATCTCTCATTACCACTTGAAATTGAAAACGTGGAGTGATATTGTAAGTAGTAGTCCAGATCCTTTAGAATCTGGGGGTTTATATTTTAGTTCAACCTCTGTTTTTAAGGTTCACAAAAAAAAATAAAAAATACGACCACATATTTTACAGTATAGAATCAAATAGAAATTTTTGATAATAAAAAAATGTTGTAAAACTTTAAGTTTACACATCATTAATTCTTGGTTTAAAAATATTGTTAAGAAGTCTAGCTTTCTGTGTAAGGTAATGAGGCATATAACCGTTGAGACATTAATTACATGCCAGAAATTCTAAAATCATATTAAACGCTCAACAAAGCCAAACAAAAACCAACACCCATTCCGGTATATAAACATTAAAGCTTACCTCACATACTGGAGTAAAGTTTTCAAAATTTATGTCAATCAACTACTTATGACAAATTACAAGTATTTACATGCATAACATTATCTACATACAATTTATATAAACGATATACAAACAAAATAGTATAACCACCAACATTTAGACAACCTTTAAACAATTTCGAGAACAAGTAATCATAAACATTTTCAACATCGTCACCAGCGGCAACAACAATGTTGTCGCCGATATGTCGTCAACAACAAACAAAGACGCCTCAAACAAGAACACACGGCGTAAAATCAATGAGGCGAGACCACAAGAATGATGATGAACAAAAGCTTTTCTCATCAGAAAAGCCAAGAAGAGCAAAAAACTTTAAATAACAGTCAAGAAATCAAGAGTTTTGGCTTATGTGTATACAGTGTCGGGCAAAAGTAACTGTACATATAACTGCTTTTTCTTTTGAGTGTATTTCATATTGTCTAAATGCTCATTCATAAAATACGTGCTAATTTAAAAAAAATTCATATGTTTGGATTGAGATCCTTAAATGTTAAAAATTTATAGCATTTTTAAAACTATGCTTTAAGATAAAGGATTATAAAGGATAACAACATTTTTTATATCAAACAAAAGTTTTTAGATGAAATATTAGAGTAACATGATGATGTATATGGCGATTTTTTTTGGAATTTTTTGTTTAGTTATTACTCCTGCCATAATTGCAATTTTCCTCGAAATAGGACAAAAATTTAGTTCAGTATGATTTGTGACATCAGTACCTGATACAACGACATTCTTAAATGTTTCCTGAAATAATTAAAACCAACGAAATTTAAACAAACCAAAGAATTTTATTAAAAATAGTCGATAAAAGTACTAGTGTTTACATAATATGAATAGGAGCGTTAGTTAAAAAAAAAAACTCAAAATGAAAAGCTTGGGGGATTTGTAAATTTAGTTTTGGTCGACACTGTATACATACAGATGGTGATTTGAGCAAGACTTAGAGTCTTCTTCCTCGTTTTTTGTCTTCTTTGTGGGTAATCACAGTGTAACATATGTAAATGTTTTACACAAAAGGAAATGCATTCAATTTGTATGTATTTTATACCGTGAAACATTAACAACTAAAAATCAATGAAGCATGTTTAACACAAGACAAGAACAACGCAGAAACAGCAACAAGAACAACGGCATTAGTTTAGACTTTTGGAACATGTTACAAGTACCAACTCATACTCCAGGGTATTTTAAAGCGTACGAGTTGTATATTTACACCATGCCAGAAAAGTATTTAAACATGTGAAGCTATTAAGTACAAATTATTTTTGATATTTCTTAAATCGGAGGAATTACACTTCTAAAACTATAATCATTTAAGATAGAAATATATATATGATGATATCGATAGGTGTGATACCTGCAGTGCTCAACCCACAATTCGACATTTTCGCATATCTATTTATTATAAATACTGAAATTTCTGTTTTCTCAAAGTTACATCAACAAATATAAAGATCTTGGTCATAATCTCGTTATAGAAACTTAGCCTATCCTAATATTCTTGTTGCCGTGGACTTAACCTCTCACACACAAGGTTAACCTAAACTTTTATACACCGAGCAACTTCACTGATATAGTACTACGGTCGTGTAACTCTTTTCTCAAGCGAAACAAGTTGCTGACTTCTCACGTCCCATTCAAATAGGTGAGCCCTTAATGTTGAACTTGCAGTCAGAGAAAAAAACTGTAAAAGGTCCGCCAAATAACTTTTTTTTTTTTTTTGAAAATGCTATAAAAAAAAACTACAATCCTTCCGGTTAATAATGGAAAATAATTTCTTTCAAATGGTTGCCTCGGCTGGCCATGCAGTAGCCTACACGATCGGTCCAATTTTTAAGCAGATTATCGATTGTGTGCCCTCTTCAATTTTTGTGAACAAAAATTCTTTCAACATGGCCCGATAACGATCGCCATTGACTGTAACGGCCACTCCTTGCTCATTTTCGAAGAAAAATGGACCAATTATGCCTCTGGACCAAAATCCGCACCAAACAGTGACTCGTTTTTGGTGTATCGGCACACATTCTGCAACATTACCATGATTTTCAAAGTAATGTCGCAATATTTCCCAGCGTTGTTCAAGCGTATACAGAACCATATTCGTTCAGCGGAAGGATAAAACTAATTATCTGTCAAATCAGACATGAGCTAAGTGTTACCATTCAAGAAATAAGCACTAGTTGAAAAAAAACGTTAGATGGCGGACCCTTTATTACCATGCTCCCCTTAAGCAAGTTTTAAAAGTGTCCTGTTTCCCCATCACCCATCGTTAGCATAGAGTCCCCTTAATCTCACCCACGCACTCGGTGTCCTATATATATCTATCAGCAATAACTTTGATATATTAATATAGGGCAAACCCCATTAAAATAGGTGAGCTCTCAATGTTGAACTTCCGGTCAGAAAAAAAAAACTGTCTTACCTTGCTCCATTTAAGCAAGTTTTAGAAGTTTCCCTGTTTATCCAACAACCATCGTTTGCTTAGAGACCTGGTGGTCTCACCCACTCACTCGGTGTCCTATATTAATATATCAGCAATAACAAACAATTTGCATGGTTCAGCCCTAAAAGCCTGAAATAATTTCGCGTACTCCAAGTTCACTATGTCCAGAGAGGAACCTTCGCTGCGTTATTACAATATTCTGTAATCCATATAAATTCAATACTGCCCCTGGTTGAGAAATTAACAATTTCCTCCTTGCACCCGAGGATGGTGGCTGACCTTACAGAGTTAGAAATGTTTGTCTAGTTATCACTGAAATCCTTATTATTCCGGTTATTCCTTAAAAATTAATAAATTTGGCTTACTCCGTGATTATACTGATCTCCACGTGAACGCGGTATTATGATCCAGAAGGAAAAAACAAATTTCAATAGTAAGCTCGCAGATATGAAAGCCCAAATCAGTCTTTCAATCAATCATCCATATAAACATATGTGAATGCATGAAGTCCGCCTTCCGGAAGCGCTTCTGGGTAAGCACTATTTTTTGCTGGGTAAGATCACATTAAAAGTATCAAAATTACGTTAAAAGTGGTCTTTAAATCATTACTTTGTTAATTGGAATTTACAACATCTTTAAAAATAAGCTGTCAGTATTAAATCTTTGATTTTTAAAATCAGGATAAGCAACCTCGTTCAAAGTGATGAGAATGTCGTGACTCGGAAATTTAGAAAGCATGAGCAAATTTAAAAAGAAATATGAACACGTTTTTTTTTCTGATGGGTTTTATGTCAAAAACTCTACGAGTGCAATATATTTAAAGTTCTGTATACATTTGGAACAGTCTGTCTGCACTGGAGCCATATTATTACGGCAACTATGTTTAATGTTTGCGTTAATTATATGGTTAGTAAAGCGTAAGCGTGTTAAACCAATGACAGAAAAAATGCAAAGAATCGAACTGTGATTAATATACCGGTTTTCCAGAATACAGAACATCATTGGATTAATAGTCAATCTATATATATTTTTGCGGATGTCTTCAAATAGTGATTAATTAAAAGAAAATATATGCAAGATATTGACAGAATACATTAAAGTGATAAATAAGACTGGTTGGTAAAATGACCCAATTGCAAATGATATTAATTAGTGGTAAATTTGATAAATAAAGTTTCTGCAAGAGGAGAATAAAAATTTTCTAAATGAAGATTTTAAAAAAATTGTAAAGACTTTTCAACATTTTTATATTGCTTTGTTTAAAATCTTGTTAACAATCTTAAACACAAAAAATATAATACATTTAATATTGCATTATAAAACTATTTTTAAATTGTGTTTGGAATTTTGTAAGTGACAACTGAAAATTTCCAAAAGTTTTTCCTTTTTTTTTTTTTGTTTCCACTTTATAAAAACTAGGCGCCATTAAATGTTCAAATTGCTGTAACATACAAATTTTTAACGCAGAATTCAAAAACAGCAGGCTTTCATAACATAAATTTTTCTTAACAAACTTGAAAACAATTTACACAACAACACTTGAGAAACGCTTGAAATTAACGCAAAAACAAAAAATTTGCAAAATTTAACTTTAGGGAAATAAGAAACCCAAAAAACTACTATAAATATTAACCACACACCAATTTTATTATTTATTTTTTTTTTTTTTTGTTAAAATAAAACATTGAATTATGTACATTTTACACGCCATAAATGAAAATTTATTAAACAACACAACAATTGATGAAACAGTGGGGTTGAATGAGGAAACTTATGGAGACATAAAGACGTTGTAAGTAATAGAGTTTAGTATTATTTTGGGGATTTTGAAAATAGTAAAATCCAAATCACAGGTTGTAGAACAACTTGTAATGTATTAGAAAAGGTTCTGATTTCTGTTCTGCAACGGATTCTTTTTTTATGGAGTTTGTACTATTTGCAATAGGTTATTTATCTCCAAACTAGAACAGGTTGCTTTAGAACCGGTTATAGAATCAGTCATAGAACTGGTTTTGGGACAGTCAAGCCTTACATTTTGACTCCCAGGAACATGTTCTAGAACCGGTTCTATGTAACCGGTGGTAAAAGAAGCTATTCTAGAACAGGTTCAATGGTAATCTGTTGTAAATAATTTTGCTGGGCAGGAATATTAAATGGTAACAAAGTCAACGATTAGAACTTTAGTTTTAAAGCACTTTTTAACTCCAGACCACAAAAGTATTCTAGTTGTCTGCATAAAGTTAAAGATGGTAATTGAACTCATTATACGCTGCAATTGTTTTAAAGAAACACCTAAATTTAAGGCCAGATAATTTTGGATAGGAGCGAGATATAATATCGAAGTAAAGAGCAAATGATTAGTGGAGGTCCTAGCTATTTTTTTTTTTTTTTTTTTTTTTATTTTAGTTAATGTACTTATAATTAATATAATTACATTACTCCCATTGGAGCTTCTAGCAACATATACAAATAATTAATAATTCAAGGATTGCCATAAAATTAATGAAAAAAAAACAATTTTTGACATTTTTGTACTTGAGAAATTATTAATTTATAGAAACAGGGCCGGTGTTATAAAGTTTATATTACTCATTGCATATAAAACCATCAAAAAATATACAATTTCCGACCTCTGCCCCCTACAATTTTAATGAAGCTTGGTATGGAAGGTAAGTGTCATATAAATATGTCATCGTACATTAGAGGGGTTCAACTTTGTATGGCCGTTTTTCAAATTCAGTTCTAAAGTGAACGAATGGGCTAGTTTGGTTCCTTTGTACATAAAAACATTTAATCTTTTTAAATAATAAATACCAACTACGAAAAATAATTTAGTCAACTTTCATCAAAATACGAAGATACCATACGATTTTTCGTTTGAATTTCATGAAATCTTCAAAATTTCCAAAAAATTGACCTTTGACCTTGTGTTTTGACCTTTGGAGTTGGTTGATTTTGACAGAATTTTCGGAATATATTTCTTGTAGCTTGTGTTATCAAACGCCAAATAGCATTAATTGGTACTTGTTAAAAGTAGAAAAATTTTACCCTTATATTAAATTTTGTGCAAAAAAAGCCATTTTCCTCGAAATACGCCGAATTTAAATAGGTGCCCTAACTAAATTAACCGTGGGATATGTCTAATTTTTGGTAGTTTAATTTAGAATTTTATGCTTAATAAAACCTTAGTGTGCAAAATTATTGGTTTCTATTTTTGTTGAACAAAATTTTTTAAAATTTGATTTTGGAGATTTGAAAAATACCCTAAAAATATTTTTGGTTTTTGACGTCACCTTAGGACAGGTTAACGACATCCAAAAAATAATATATTTCATATCTCACAGTTAATGAGTCCGCTAAGTAAAAAAAAAATATTTCGGTAATTAATTTCGAAAACGTTTAGAATGTGGGCTCGAAATTTATGATCAAGTGGTATTTGACACATTAGTGGTCTGGGGCATTATTTATTACTGGGCTAATTCTTCACCGATTTTGGATTTTTATATCTTTTTGAAAACGTTTTTGTGTCTTCAACTCGATTAATTTATAATACGGCACCAAATTTCATATTAAATGTTTTTATGTACAAAGAAACCAAACTAGCCCATTCGTTGACTTTAGAACTCACTTTCATTTTTTTGAACACCTCTAATCGTACATATTTTGCATTGTTAGCTTTAACGGTTGTGGAAATATCACGTTTTAAAATATGACAAAAAAATCAAAAATTTTACAAAATAAGTCGTACTTAAATGTTCATATCTTTTTAGCGATCAACACTACGTAATTCAGTGTAATACATAATTTAAACGATCTGAGTCCATATATATTTATATAACTCCATATAATTTATATATAACGTTATATATGACATTATAATCATATATAAAATGATATATAATTATATCTGAAGATATATATAAATATATCTGAACTCTGATATAATTGAATAGACTAAAATTTTGGATATAATTATATATGATCATATCTGGTCATAAATAAACGTTTTTACTAGGGAATCAAAAGAAATGTTTTTTTGAAAAACTTTTTACTTTGTGTCGTAGTGAGTTTCAAACCCACAGCCATACATCAGGCCAGGCCTAGTGGCATCACCTGTTAGCGAGTTGAGACACGGTCGACACGGCTAAGTAGAGTTTTGTCAATCACAGCATTCAAAATGTTTTGTTTTAATCAGTGGAAACTAAAATTCTTGATTCTTGACATTAATTAATGTTTATAAATTCAAAACAAAAATTTTTAGATGCATTTTTTTCTGAATTTAGATAAAAATTATTATTAATTGATATTTACTGAATTTAAATTTGAAATTCCGAGTTTTAATTGACATATTCTGAAGTACAGTTGTAAAAATAGTAGGCTTTAAAAATAATGTATTAAAAAAAGTTTTTCGTCATTGGCTATAGCATTTATTGTGTTTGTACGCTATCAAAGAAAATTTTTAATTTCATAAAAATTTATGATTTTTCTTCATCAAATATAATAATAATCGAAACATTTCATGAAATGCTATTAAACTTCGTTATATTTATGAAGCATTTTTTTCTATACAGTAAATCCAAAAATTTGAAGTTCTAGTGATAATACGACATGGATTCCACCATTCAATGTATAAAAAGCTGGAATTTGAAATACAAGAACATTTGCTTCGTAAATTCTAAATTTTATTGATAATTTTAAATTACTATATTCTTCAACTTAAAATATAATTAGCACACTGTCCGTAAATCTCCACTAAACTATACACCAAAAATTTCGCACAACAAAAAAGTTCAATTCAATTAGCGAAAATGTTGGCAACTTGAACAAGAAACAAACCAAATAATAAAAAAAAATCTACAATACTGGAATTATAACAACAACGAAATAATAAAAAAAAAAATCTGAAAATAATCAGCAGCAACATGCTGACACAAACACAACACAAAATACAACAAAAAATTATGTTAAAAGATCAACAATGAAATTATAGCAACATTTTTGAAAACAACACTCCTGTTGTGTTTATTTCTTAGACTTGAGGGGATTTTGGTGTTAAGTAAGGGCCCCCAAACAAGACATACAAAAATAATATATAAAAAATACATGAGAGTCAAAATGCAAATCAAAAATTTACAAGTTTTTAAATACAACACGATCTTAAATATAAGGAAGCATCATAATATAAGATCAAGCTGAACAAGATGATGATGATGATAATATTTTTGCATTTATATTGTTTGTCTGTTTAAGAAAATGATTTAAAGCGCCATGGAATACAAAGTGTTCATAGCAATCAAGAGCAAGTTATTTAGCACTTCAGACAAAAATTTAACTCAAACAAAATGTACACACTTAAGATATTTTTGTAGAAGCTACAACGAATCTTGTGTACGGTACGTATAACTGAATAATAATTACTGAATATTTTTAAGGTACTTTTTTCGTTTTTTTGTCAGTTAATTCAAAGGAACTTTTTACACTCAAATAAAATATGGATGCCCTCCATATTATGATCGGGAATAAGAAATTATATTATATTAGGGTCCTAGTGATCATAATATGATATTAATTATTATATTACCAGTCGTCGTGATCATATTACGATCAGTTAGGATCATATTTATTTTTAAAAAAGATAATATAAAAAAGATAATTATAATGGAAACACCAATCATAAAATTATTACAACAAAAATACTGCTGCCTGGAAGCAGTTTCGTAAGGGAGATTTAAGCCTTAGGCGCTTCATATATTAGCAGTGATAAATGTCATGATTTTCGTTCGAATTATCTTGCCTGGCAGCACTAGTTTCGAGCACCTAAATATCATGAATTCTTCGCTTTTACATAGTGCTTCTTGTTATCATAAAAAATGTTGGCATCTCGGAACAGATAAAAGCCCCATATTTTGCAAATTTGCATCTTTTTTCAAATCGAGAGTTGCCAAATTTGTGAAAAGTACATTAAAAAAACAAATTGCATAAAACTGCATTTTTTCGAAGCTGTAAAAAAAAATTCATTTCGCAAAAAAGTAGGCGCGTGTATCATGCCCATGCAATTTAAGTGGTGATGATCCGATGAACAAAATACGAATATTGAAACTTATACTTTTTGCATATTTCTTATTACTAAATCCCTCATAAAACCGTTTATTTTTCGCAATTTGAAAAACTAAAAACGACAGTTTTTATGTAGTTCCATAGAGTTTTTGAATATAAATTTGAATTAAAAGACCCAAGTTCAAAAAATGCCGGTCTTGTGTGGAATTTTCGATATATTTAAAATTTCGTTCGACCAAATTTTTTTTAATCCAAATTTGAACAAATTATAATTAAAATTCGTTAAAATAATAAGTAAGAGTTAAAACTTTATTGCTCATTTCATTACTTTCTTTGAAATCACAACAAAAATCGATGTAAAGAATTAATGAACTTTGACCTTTCATTTCAGCGTTTTAAGAATCAGTAAGGAAGATGTACACGTTTTTATTGCTTTCCATTTTCGGCTGGGACTGTGTTGTTATGGCGCTTAAAAGAAGCGCTTCAATAAGTCAATTTGTGAGTTTTTTTTTTATATTTTTTATATGGCCTTTACTTTTGATAATTTAAAAATATATATATTTTTTTAAGCCAAATTTTAACAAATTGTAATCAAAATTGATAAGAAAGTGTTGAAAATTTTTGCTAATTTCATTAATTTTTATAAATCACAGCAAAAAACGATGTAAACAATGAATGAAGTTCGTCCTTGCATTTCTGCTCTTTAAGAACCTACCCAGCAAAAAATAGTGCTTACCCATAAGCGCATTATTTAATTACGAAGCATCAAAATCCAGAATGCATGATTTTTGTTCGCAAGTCCCATTTGGTATGTCTCTTTTAAGAAGCTGAAAAGCGCTTCTTTCATGTGCTCCTAGAAGCAATAACTTCATGTCTTCTTAGGCAATAATAAGCTCTTTTTTTGTATGTTGACAACATTAATGCTTCATAGTATGCATTCTTTATTACTTCATTGTAAGCATTACTCACTGTTTCAAAGAAGGCATTTTGAGAAGCACAACAGAATGCCTTCCCTAATTGCTTTATTGTATGCAAGGCAGTGAAGCGCTATTTTGGAAGCATACAAATGTAGTTACTGCTTACCAAATCTACACTTAGGAAATTATGTTGGTAAAGACGACAGCAATTGTAGTCAAAAACAAATGAAATTTCATTTAAAAAAAGTACGACTTACATTTCATTAAATTCAACTAACATTGTCATTTGTTTTTTAATGTTCAAAAAATGACTAACAATTGTAGTAAAATTGAACCACATGGTAGTAAAAAATAAACCAAAATTTTTTTTTATTTTATTTTTTTAAATAACAAAAAACAACTGTAAAAAATGAATGTCAAATCATAAAACTGTCATTTGATGTGAGTTGTTTTTTAAATGAACTGCAAGGTTAGTTAAAAATTTTATTTGTTCTACAAATGACTTACATTTACATTAAAAATAATGAAAATGTATTACAACCCAAACAACTACATATTTTTAAAGCAGAAGTTCCCTGAGTGTAGGTTATTTTTTTTGCTGGGTATGCATCTTACGAAGAAGTAATGAAGCGGTAAATAGTTTTCACTGCTTCCTATTTTCTGCTGGGATGCTCTTAAATCAAAATTTTTTTCCTGCGTGCAAATGAATTTATGAAATGATATGATATGAGCCAAGCTTTAATATAAAAATCAAAATGACTTGCTATCCTACACTCAGGGAACATTTGCTTTAAAAATATGTAGTTGTTTCGGTTGTAATACAGTGCCTTTATTTTTAATATAAATGTCAGTCATTTGTAGAACAAATTTAATTTTTTACTAATCTTGTAGTACATTAAAAAAAACAAAACCACATCAAATGATTGTTTTATGATTTTCACATTAATTTTTTACAGTCGATTTTTGTTATTTAAAAAAATATAAAAAATAAGTAACTTTTCTAAAACTTCGGGTTCTGATGAGATCTTTAGCCAGATCGAAATACTAGTATCAACCTTGCTAATATGTATGATTTGCTTTATTTTTGTAAACGGAGGTTGGAAGCTCGTTATAAATTAAAAATAAAAAAAATATATGTGATTAATTTTTACTACAATTGTTAGTAATTTTTTGAACAGTAAAAACAAATGACAAATGTTAGTTGAATTTAACGATATGTTAGTCATCCTTTCTTCAAGTTAAATTTCATTTGTTTTTGACTACAATTGCTGTCGTCTCTACATAGAGCACTTCTCGGAAAGCAGTATTATTCATCTCTTCCATGAGCATTTTATATCTTAAATCTGATGTAGGGTATTATTGCTACCTACAACACACGAAACAACTTTAAATGCAATTTAAAATGATTTAAACGTGTATGGAAAAATAACAACTGACCAGTTTTTTTTTTTGTAAAATGTTCCCCACTAACTATACACACTTTGCTGTTGACGTTTTTGATAAACAGATGATAATTAAACCGAAAAAATTATATTTTAATAAAGCAATTAAAATTTGTTTAACATACAAATTAAAGAAATTTGGGAATTAAAAAAAAAAAATGATTCAGAGTTGTCACTCATTTTAAATTATAAAAAAAATTAAACTATTAACTCAACTTTTATCGAATTTGAAATTTTAGATTTCTCTTCTCCACAATAATCGTTTGTTTCGCTTACATTTGAAAGAAAATTGTTGCGTTTTTCGGCTTTCAAATTGATTTGAATTAAAATTGTATCTGATTAAAAAACATTAACCGTCACTGAAAACAAAATTATGCCGGAACGAAAACCGAAAAAGATATTCGTTAAGATTACCATCCTTGATTAAACCGTTAAAATAAATTTAAATTTAGAATCGTAACTAGTTGAAATATTGTTGCCATTATTTAAAAAAAAAAAATTGATAGTAACACCCAGAAAACAGAAGTTGTAGTTGCTACCATATTTGCTGCCAAATGTTTCGCTTGTGATAATAATGATTCGATTGAACACTAAAAAATTCTGCCACGACAATGGAATTTCGATTGTGCAACAGAAGCTTGGAAACAATAAACAACAAATTCGGTAGCTACAACCAAATTATTAGATTGGCTACAAATGTGATTGCCAAACTCTCATAAAAGCTTTAAAATTTCAGCCAACTGACTCGAATCGGTTGTTAAAACTATATACACTAATAATGAGGACTTTTTCTGTTGATACAAACACTATTTTATTTTGAGGATTTGTTTTTCTTCTGACGAAGACTTTGATGCTAAAAATCCAGATTCTAAAACATTTTTCGTACAGAAAAGTAAATTTAAATTTTTTGCAATTTCTCCTTGAGGAAAAATGTCAGGTTCAGTTATACTCAGATTCTAGAGACTTTTGTCTTATAGAGAGCACCCATATTATCAAAACTTTTTCATCTTTGTTTAAGTTTGAAAATTTTAATCATTGTCAACATATATATAATTACTGTTAACACTAAAATTCAAACCATAGATTTTGCACGAGAATGGTTTTGCTTTAACTTTATTTTTTAGTTTCGGCGATAATGATCGTAAAATCTAACAATTTATCATGAAGTTACCCTATGGGGAATGATGAGTCAATTGACCTAAAAGTGACTGGTTAAAGAAGGACTTACCACAGGGCTGGTATAATTTAATACTGAAGTGGGTTTAGCAGTGTCAATTGTCCTTAAATTACCAATCCTGTGACTGGATTTCGTTTATTTTATATGACATGGCCCTTTTGCGACAGTCTTGTGATATGCCCATCTTTGGTTAGTCCTGTGGCATGCCACTATGTGGTTTGAAGCAGGACAAATGAACCCCTCCTATGACAAGGCAATGTTAAAGTTGCCAGTTGTTTACATAGGGTAGGGTTTAGCAGAAGACCGGTCTCTGGCACGAAGGGACCGATCCTGTGGCACACGCAGAACCGGTCCCATTCCCCATAGGGTAATTGCAGAAGTTTTAATTTAAAATTATCACTCCGTATCTATTTAAATTTAAAAAGATCCTTTTATTAACATCTGGACTATGCTGAGTAAAACGCGTTATTAATCTCACTTTAAAGCATTTAAACATAATTTCGAATCAGCGCATGATTAGAATTAAAATTATTTTACCAAATATCAAGTCCAGCTCAGAACTTGGGAGCAACAATACAATTCAAATTTAAAAAAGACCAAAATTTTTCTTATTTATTTAAAAAAATGTAAGAATTTCTTACCTCTTAATTATAGTTAAAATAAAATGCTTTCAACCGATAAAAAAAATACCTTTTAAAAAGATAAGAAAATCAAATCATTAAATACTTCATCTACAGAATTAACATTTTTAACTTTTGTTTATTGGCATATTTCTCTTATCATCAACTAACATCATCATCATCAGCATCAACAACCTGAAAGAACTATCTTAACAAATGCAGGTAGACGTTTTAACTTAAATTGTAAACAAAATGTGTTGTTCAAAGCTTTTATCTACGAAGTCTTGCCTGTTTTCTACCATAAAATAAAAATCTTTATCAAATCACTCATGGTAGCTGCATATTTGAAAAAATTTCATATACGGTTATGGTAATATGTTTACATATGGACTAATGGCACATGTTATTATCATTCTTTTCATACAGATAAAAAAATGTTAATAGTGTCGGCATCACTGTCTAACTGTCAAGTATGTTAAACAATGCAAAAATGTGTTTGTTCTATTAACAAATCACTTCGGGTGTAGGTGTCATATTGAAGATTTACAAATATTTGCTGGTACTTAGTTAAGTGAAGAGGTTAATCAGAAATCATGTTAATAAGATTTAAACTAAATGTTGTATTTATACACTCATAATAATCCAAGCACAAAACTAAAAAAGTTGTATCAAAATGATGAAATCGTTTGTAAAATTAACAAATTTTTTATTATTATTTATTATAATGAGGTTGGTAAAGAAGTTATTACACATTGTAATCACAAAATTTAATCATTTATTCAATATTTTAATTGCAATTACTTCAAATTTATCATCAGAATGGTTTAAACTATATTGGAGACTGAAAATATATAAAATTAATCAAAACACAGTCACATCATTCAAAATATTGATTTTCCAATCAATATTGAAAAAAATATTATTTTCTACATTACCTTTAATACCAACAACCAAACCACTTTTCGGAATTTTATGCATTGAATAATATTTGCAGTTAAAATCGAATATTAGTTTCGCCTGCAAAAAAACAATCACTCTATCTAAAATATTAGTTTTCGTTACCAATTCTAAAATAATATAAAAATTTTTTTAATAGTTTTGGTAACTGTTATAAAATGTTAAGGTTATCAACTCAATTTCTGTTGTGCATACAAATCTATTTTTAGACATTCATATTAAACTTGAAAGAAAAAAATATTTAAGGTAGAAATTTGAAAATATAAATACAAAATAGGTGTGGGCAAGAGGTAAAGTAATTGCCTGACAAGCGGAAGGTCACCAGTTAGATTCCAGTTCGCGTCATAAGAATTTTAATAATTTTAAAATAATATATATTTTTTTTATATTTCATTATGGCAACTCTAATAAAATATTTAGATCAGCAAGCGAATTTCTATTGTACATACAATTCTGTTTTTAGAAATACACATTTAAATTTGAATCAAAAGGCATTCAAGTTTGAAATTGGGAAATACACATTAAAATTGAGTGTTGGCAAGAAGTAAAGTAATTGCCTGATAAGTGAGAGGTCACCGGTTCGAGACCAGTTCGAGGCATAAGAATTTGATATTAATAAAATAATTTTAAAATAATATAAAAGTTTTTTTTATAGTTTTGGTAACTCTAATAAAATATTGAGATTATCAACCGAATTTTTGTTGTACATGCAAATCTATTTTTAGAAAAATATTTAAATTTGAAATCTGAAAATATTCAAGGTTGAAATTGAAAAAAACATATTTAATTTGGGTTTAGGCAAGAGGTAAAGTACTTGCCTGACAAACGGAAGATCGCTGGTTCGAGCTAGGTTCGAGGCATAAAATTGTTTTACAAGTAGTAATAAAACAAATTTTGTTGAATGCATGTGAATCTATTTATAGAATATTATAAGTAGTCCATAAACATAAAATATATGATTGTTCGAAATTTGTAAATAAATGTCGGTTGTTTCAAAGTACTAAAATTTGATAATAGTAATAGTTCGTGGAACCACAAAAATTCGGTTGCAACTACAAGACTGTTTTCTCTGTGTAAGAAATACAGTGAGATAAAAACATGAGTATTTTGCTCAGATTCACTGAAAAGGGGTCCGGAGTGTTAAAGCAAATAATTTTAAATAGTAAGAGAATGGTAGCTAATGTGGCCTGTTCTAATAAGTAAGCATTTCTTTTTCCTGATGTTTCATGAATATGTCAAAACTGCCAACTGTCATCAAGTTGAATTTTCACTATCTATGTTTTAAAAAAGTTTCAACGGAACACACACTTTTTTCTAGGTTTTTAAGTGTGGTTGTAAAAAAAAAACACTACTTAAAGTATAATTTATCATTAACATAAAAAGTGAATAACAATACAGTTTTCAGGAATTCTCCAATTCGAATTTTTGCAAACGGTAAGAATGTTTATTCACAATTATTCCACATTTTTCTCAACGATACATAAACTATTTAAATGAACAAAATCAAAATAAGTTTTAATTTAAATTCAACTTTTAATTTTAGTACTTCATTTTCTACCAATTTTATATGCTTTTAGAGAGTTTTTTTATTTTAGAGTACATGTTCGCTCGTTGTTGCGGTGTTTTGGAAATTGTTATATAACTTTTTTATATAAGTTTCCACAATAAATTGTTTTATAGCATCCCTAAAAAGTTGACCTATAAGCTGGTGTATTTGTATTTGGAATATTCCCAAAAACCAGATGTAGGGCCATATTAGATAACATTGCCTTATACAATATTTTCATTAAATAAATCTTAGTTTTAACTATAACTTTTTATTTAATAGTTTTTAATTCATTGGTTTGAAAAACATTTCCGTTTTCTATGCTTATAATATACAGTGCACTCGCGAAAATATGAACACCCTAAAATATGAACGCCCCAAATATGAACATTTCTTTCTTCCATTAGTACTTAGTGCCAAAGCTTTAAAATATGAGCAGCTTATTTTTGTATTTTAACGAATTTTTCGCAAATAACTTTTAACTTTTGTTTCTTTTTCAAAAATTATTTGTTTTTTTTAGTCCAATAAACAATAAATAAAAAATTTAACATAAGAAACTTTTATTTTTATTGGAAAAACGTTTTTAAAGGTAAATTAGATGACATTCGCAAATATGAACAATCTTGCAAAAGTGAACTGGCTTGGTTTTAATTAGTTTATATTATCGCGAGTGCACTGTAATATGTTTGCTTGCAAATATAATAATGTTTGCCTATAAACATATATAAGTTTGGAGCTAGTGAAAAACGTCTACCGGCAAACATATATATGCTTGGCAGCATATATATATCTATATATATATTATATATATATATATGTATGTTGTAAATATGTTTGCTTGTCCCAAACATAATATCTAAACATTTTAAAATTGCAAATATACGACTATCTTTGTTTAGGTTAAAAATTTGTATTATTGTAAACATGCATATTTATCCGCAAACATATTAAAAACTGTCGTTTTTCTGCGTGTATAAGCTTAATATTTGTTTTGTACTAGTACTTGTGCTAACACTAAAATTCAAACCATATATTTTGCACGAAAATGATGTTTGTTTTAATTTTATTTTTTTAGTTTCGACGATAATGGTCGTAAAATTTAATAATTTATTTTGATAACATTCCCTTACACAATATTTATTAGACAACATTCCCTTATACAATATTTTCATTAAATAATCTTATTTTTACCTATAGCTTGTTTTTTTAAAAGATTTTATATTTATTTAATATTTTTTAATTCATTGAATAAATTTTCTTCATCTTTATGAATCATTTCTGTAGTATTTTTTTTCAGTCTTTATTTTTAAATTTGATTTCAAAACTTTGCACGCAATACATAAATAAAACTTTAAACAGTACCATAAAAGCAGAGCAATGAATTTAATTTCAAACATCCTTTTGTACCCTCATATACTATGTTCCTTTCATATCTTCACAAAAAAAAAAGATACACATAAATGAATTCTGCGAAATTGTTATAAGAAAACGTTTTTCAAATTGGTTCATACAAAATTTATTGAATAAAGTTTAACACTATCTACAAAACGAAAAAAAAAAAAAAAATAAACAAGTCACGATTTTTAAGCATTTATATAAAAATAAAGGAGCCAGTAAGAGTGTTGTGTACAATTTAAAACGAATTTTAAAGTGTGCTACATTATAATATGCTCTATTCGGATTTCAAAATATATAAGAAAAGACATTTAAAATTTTGAGATTCCGTTTTACCATAAAACCAAGAAATTTTAAATTAAGATGATGATGATGATGATGAGACTTCGGTTGGTCAAATATTAGGTACACAGAATGTTAGTTTTTTCTACAGATGGGTACATGAGGTAATTTTGACTGACACTCAGGCTCACGAGAGAAAATTCCTCTCATGCACAATCAATTACGATTTTTTTCTTTTTCTACTCATCTCACTCGCGCTCACCTGAGTAAATTCAGATTGTATTCAGATTTGATAAGCGCGAATCACACAGATTCACCAAATAAATCTTACTGCTTATTTTATATGTATTTGTTGATCTTTTACAGTTGCATTTCATTTTGAACTATCAGGTTTGATATCATAATTTAAATATTACTATTATTAAAACAAACACTTATTGTTAATATATGTATGAGAAGATGGAAACAATCGCTGTCGGCCCGAAGTTGAGGGATGTTCCTCCCCTGACATTTTTTTTAGTTTATTTATTTATTTAAGTCTACGGGATAAATCCTACAGACAATTTTCTTGAATATAATAAATTACAATAGTGTTTAAAATCTACGTATTTAGGAACAATTTATATGCGTTTAATTACATTAATATTTTTGGAAAAATCTATAAAATTATAAAATTATTAAAGTCGTCGCAAAATCTTCTAAATGGATCAGCATTAGCATAGTTTACGCGAAAGTAATCAATATATATTGGACTGAGTAACGAGTTGACGTTGAGGAACGTTAAATGTAAGATTGTTTACCAAAATTCAGAGCAAACATCGCCATTTATCAGCTTGATTGAGAATGTTACATTTAGCATTTTGCTTCAGCTAATTAATGAAGGTAATTTAATTTGAGCTAACCCTGATTTATATGAAGGAAGATTAGTAGGAGCAGAAAAAGATTTCGTAGCAAAAAATTAAAAATTGTTTTTGAACAGACTCAATAAGATTACTGTTAACGTCGTAATACGGATCCCAGACAATAAGATTACTGTTAACGTCGTATACGGATCCCAGACAACGCAACAGTATTCCAAAATTGGTCTAACAAGAGACGTATACAATAGTTTTGTAATGCTTGTATCAGTAAATTCTTTAGCCCAACGTTTAATAAAGGCAGTACCCCCACGAGCTTTAGTAATGTCATAGTAATATGTTGAGTAAATGTCAGTTTTGTGTCCAGTAAGCGACGAGATCGAGAAAACATTTACGAGCTCCAACTGATGCTCACCAAGAAAATATTGACCAAGATCTCCAGAATTTCTAGAAAAAAAACCGCATGTACTTGCATTTACTTAAATTCAAATCCAATAAATTTAGATTGCACCAAACGAAGAAACTGTTTAAATCATGTTCAAGGTAAGCTTGATCACCAGAATCTTTATAGCTAAGAAAGATTTTTCGTCGTCAGCATACATAAGCACGTTAGAAATTTAATTATAGATGGAACATCATTTATAAAAGAGAAAATAAAACTGGACCCAGGTGGCTGCCTTGCGGCACTCCAGAATTTACAATTATTTTCTTAGATGAGGTATTATTAACAAAACACATTGCTCTCTAACAGTTAGATTAGATTGAAACCACCCAGGTAGAAAAATACAATCTTTAAAACGTTTTAAAAGCATTTTCATGATGGTACAAGCGTTTTCAGAACATACCAAATTACAATTTAAAGCGTTTTGAGAATGTGCAAAATGATAACCCAAATTTACGGTCTGAGGATGGTATTTTATAACGTTCTCAAAACATTGCAAAACAAATTTTTTGAAATGCTTTTTTCAATCGTTAAATAGTATTTGCAGAACATTTTGGCTTACAGTTATTAAGCGTTATGAAAACGACCCAAATGATAACCGCTTTGAGGGTTGTAATTTTGAACATTGTCAAAACGCTCGAAAGACAAATTATAAAGATCTTTATGAATTGTTCATAAATACCACAAATAATGAACATGTAAAATATATTAAAATATATAAATAAAGTAACAAACATTGTAATTTTAAATAGTTTAACTAGCGTTTTATTAAGTTTTTGAAAAAGTCCTCTAAATATTGCTTTTATCTGTCCTCAAAATATAGTGCTTTATAAAAGATATACAAGGACTATACACTTTATAGAGTCGCTACATTATGGGCTGGCCATATTGAGTGATTTATTGAACTCGGTTCATGAAGAGAAAAGCATATAAAAAAATTGCATAAGAAACGAGTTCGCATATATATAAGGGGTCTACAGTGTTGTTTTTTAATCAGTAAAATATTTTGTAAAAAAAAAAAGTATTTCTAAAGTACTATTGGCAAATGTTAGAAAAACGCTTTAACCGCAATGGTTTTACATTGGTTTTATTTATAAACCGTTGTAAATTTTGTACGATAAGAACTTCTAAAGTACTTTTTACAAACGTTGGAAAAACGCTTTGAACCAATGTTTTTTACAGTGTTTTATTTCACAAATATTTGTAAGTTTTGTATAAAAGTATTCCTAAAATACTTTGTCCGAACGTTCGAATAGCAATCCAAATAATGTTTTTTAAATGCTTTTTTTTCGTATTATTGCAATTATCGCTTTGGAAACGCTTTTATTTTAGTACCATCAAAAACAAACGTTTTGAAAACTCTCGTTTTTTGTACCATCCCAATTTCTACCTGGGCAGTTTAAACAGTTTTTTGTAAATCCCATCAGTACAATTTTTTTAATTAAAAGGCAATGATTAACTTTATCGAAAGCTTTGCTGAAATCGGTGTATATTACATCAGTATGTTTTCCTTTGATGAAACCACGATTATTAAAGTTGTAAGTGCTAATAGATTTGTCATTGTTGAGCATCCTTTATGAAAACCATGTTGAACCGATTATAATATGGAAGAGACTTGATGACATAAGGAATCAGTGATGCATTTCTCAATAGTTTGGGTATTGCACTTAGTTTAGCTATACCTCTATAATTGCCCAGCCAGAAATTGCCAATGGTCTGAAAAATCAAGCACTGGCAGAGCACTATTTGCCAATGATCCAACAAATAAAGTGCTGGTAAAACACTGATTTACAACGCCCTGCCAACTTAGTAAAAGTGCTTTGCCAGTGCTTAATTAACAAAACTTACAACAGTAAAATAATAAAAGCACTGGCACAGCTCTGGCTTAGAACGCTCTGAACACGTTCGTAAAAAGTGCTTTGCCAGTACTTGATTTACAAATTTACAACCGTAAAATAAAAAAGCACTGGCACATTACTGACTTAGAACGCTTTCCCAACATTGGCAAAAAGTGAATTGCCAGTACTTATTTACAAAATTTACAACCGTTAACTTAATAAAAACAGTGCCACATCCCTTGTTCACACAAGAGTGGAAAAATTCAAAACTAATTGCAATTTATGATTTGAAGTTAAGAATATTAAGGTCTCCTATTATAATCAGCACAAAATATAGTTTTTGTATTAAAATTTTACTTAAGAATTTTTTTTCAAATTTCTTTCTTTCGTAAAATTGTAGTAAAAAATCGTGCTAACTTATCACAAAAATAATTTGATAAAAAAAATATTCAGTTATTTTTTAATTAACGTAGCTGAAGCAAGCCTATTGTTAATTCTATTCACATTACCAAAATCATTCAATAAGAAATAATACAACTCTTTGCTGAAGTGAATTACTAAGTAGGACTTTATTTGTCATTTTTGTTTTTGGTACTGGCAAAGCGCTTATTGCCAGTGCGTTTGCCAACGTTTTAAAAAAGAAACGGCCAAGCCCTGCCCGGTGTTATCATTTTCGGGTTGGCAAAGCACTTAAATCTTCAGATATCCAACGCTCTGCCAACGCTCATACCACCGTTGAAAGCACTGGACCAATGCTTTGCCGTTCTGGTAGATACGGCCACTTCCGGTAGATATGGCCACTTCCTGACTACGTAACGGTACAGATTCTTTGAACAATTCCGTTTAAAATTAAAATTATAATCTTAAACCTGGCAATTCAAAATGAAATAAAATCTTACTATAAAACCATATCTAATTTGACATTTATCGATATTTAAATTTTTTTTTATTAATTAATAATCATATTATTACAAATTATATACTATTACCCTAATCGAGCACTAGCTACTATGGCTTTTGACGCGTTGTAGCGAAACAGTGCCTATGGTGGGAATCGAACCCACAACCCGCACTGGTAAGCCAGCACGCAGCCACTAGCCTACCGGGGCGCACATATATTTAATTTTATTCAGATTCTTCCAGGTTAAATTATGTAATTAAGATACCTATGTATCTCATATGATAAATAATTTTTCGTGCATGGAATTAGATATTTTGAAAGTTGGGTCTACTTAAATCGTATAAAATATTTAGTTTTAAATAATATTTATAAAAACTATACAAAAAACTAAAAATAAAACACAAATAAACAAACAGTTCAACCAAATCTGGAAAGTTGATGATTCGGGGTTGCGACCTATCATTTCCAAAATAGTTTGGATGCAGCTCGCAGATTTAGCCTTAGAATTTAAAGTTAGCAATAGTTAAAGAAATATTTACAAAAAACTTTTTGTAGAAAATTAAATTTTTTTTTATAAACTTTTTACAAAAAGTACAAAATTAATAATAAAACTTCTACTCTTTTACAATACACAAATAGTATGAACCATACACGGGACTAATTATTAAGTGTACTAATGAAATGATGATTTCATTACCATTACATATCAATGGTAATGAAATAATTTTCATTATAAATTTTTTCATTCAAGAACTGCTTCTGGGCAAGCACTATTTTTTGCTAGGATGTAATTGGACTTTAAAATAAATATATTATAACCTAGTCAAAATGTTTAGGCTTCTTTTCGACTTTAAATACAAGACAATAATAACTACTATTTACTTCGGTTTAAATGTTTTTGTTTTATTGACTCTTTTCCAATTAAAGTTTTGTTATAGTAACACACAAATTGATAGTATTTACAAACTTGCTTGTTTTTGGCAACTTTATATGTTAATACAACATAACAATGTTTATATAAGAAATAACCACCAGCGTATTTTTTTTGTAGTTATATTAACTGTACGAAATCTAAATTATTTTGGTTGAAACCTCCCAAAGCTCTCAAGGAGTATCAAGTTCTATACAAACTTAGTCTACTAACGTCTCTATAGTAAACTATACTAAACAAGAATAAAATTTTCATTAGACTATTTATAAAAAAGTCATATAAGTATAAAGGGAAGATCATATTAAAAGAAGCTTATACCTTTTAAAATCAGTGGTTAAAACTATACGCCCCTGCATTAAAGGAGCTTGCTTGTATCCGTAATTTTCATTATTTTTCTTTTTATATATTCCTTAAACTACCACTATTTAATAAAATTTTATTATAGTTTTACTTAAGTTTTATAAACATAATTTAAAAAATCAGCTTGTCTGTCTGTCTTTTTGTCTGTCCATTCAGTTGTCTGTTGTTTTTGTTTCTTGTTTTAAAAAATATCTGTTTGATGTTCTGCATCTTTTTAACCGTAACTCATCATATTTCTGAACACTATATACTGCATGGTTTGTCAGTTACACCACATAGTTTTTTACTCTTTATATATACACTTGGCACTTATCCTGCTGGTACTATATGTCTGTTTAGTTTAAAAATGTTCCAGCATATCTGTTTTTGTCTGTTTAGCTGGAATGTCCGTCTTTAAATCCAAAATGGTTCACAATGTTACAGAATCCTAGAGACACGACTTCGATTTTCAAAAGATTTAAAATCGAAAACTGAAACTTTAATAAGACTTTAAAATGAGAGCCACTATTGAAAAGCTAATTAGATTCATGATTAAAACTTTAATACCGAACTTGGAAACGATCAACGATTTAAACTTTAATGCTTTTAAAATAATTCACAAATAAACTCTAATATGAGTTTAAAACATTCACAATTGAAACTGTAATATAGTCAGGGAACTTCTGGTGTAAATATTTGTAATTGTTTTGAGTTGTAATGTAGTATCTTTATTTTTAAGTGAAAAACAGTCAACTGGAGAAGAAATTTCATTTTATACTGCATTTGTAGTTCATTTAAAAAAACAAACCACATCAAATTACTGTATTATGATTATACATTCATGTTATACATTAGTTTTTTTTTTTTTATTTAAAAAAAAAATACAACAAATTATGTTTTTCTTTATTTTGTACTACATTTGTCGATCATTTTTACTGCATTTATGCTTCTTCTTCTTTGAACAGTAAAAATCAAATGACAACATTAGTTAAATTTTCTGAAATGTAAGTCGTTTTCAGTGAATTTCATTTGTTTTCAACTACAGTTGCAGTGGAGTTTACCTACATAATATTCTAAGCGTTCGAATGTTAAACCCCCAAGATATAAAATTTTAATAAATATTTAAAACGACACTCTTAAGCCAAATACCGCCTGTTTAACTTTGTACTATATATTATCACGATTTTCGTGATCTCTGAACAAGTAATGGTTATGTAGAAAAAATACTGGTCCCTAAGTACCCTTCTTGCCTCCCATTACGGATGCTTATTATATAACCAATATTTCGTTTAATCGAATCTCGATTTTAAATGCTCGATGAGCAATGTGAAATGGGTTTGAAAAGAATTTCAAAATATATATGTTCGTGAAATTAGATTTACATTAATAAAATAACATTAAAATCATCCACTTTTCATAAATAAAACTTTCAAAAGTCCACAACTATGCTTCAAATTATCTTAAAAATTTTTTTATTTTAATTTCGTTCGGTTTAAGATCATATTATTGCATTCACAATAGAAATTGATAATTACTTTTTTACACCATATAGAGAAAAACTTCTAAAAAAAAATTGTAAATTTCAAAAACTACTACTTTTTGGTTGTACACACAGAAAAAAGTTTTGTAGTTGCAAACGAATTTTTGCCAACCGAATTTTTTTATGCTTCTACGTACTATCACTAATATTTTTTTTTTATTAATTAATAATCATATAATTAAAAATTATATACTATACCCTAACCGAGCACTAGCTGCTGTGGCCTTCGGCGCGTTGTAGCGAAAACAGACCAGTGCCTCTGGTGGGAATCGAACCCACGACCCCTGCACTGATAAGCCAGCACGCTACCACTAGCCTACCGGGGCGCACATCACTAATATTAAATTGTAATACTATTAATATAACCGACATTTACTTACAATTTCGAATTTTTATTGTAACTATTGAGTATTTTACATGCATTCAACAAAATTTTATTTTATTAATAAAATATGTTATGCCTCGAACTGGGCTCGAACTGGTGATCTTCGTTTGTCAGGCAGTACTTTAACCTCAAGCCTAAACCCATTTAATATGTTGTTTTTAAATTTCCACCTTAATAAGTTGTTAGTTTCAAATTTAATATTTCCAAAATAGATTTGTATGTACAACAGAAGCTCGGTCGCTAATCTCATATTTTATTAGAGTTACCAAAACTATTTAAAACCTGTATATTATTTCAAAATTATTTTATTGAAAAAAAAATCTTATACCGCGAACTGGAATGTTTTTTTGTTTCAATTTAATATGCATGTCTAAAACAGACTTATATGTGTGTACAGGCAGCGCTCAGAGCACTGACAAATTACACGTGCGTTCGCGCCTGGTCGCACGATGTAGGTGTGCTCTGAGGGAGCTCATGGACTGTGTGAGGCTGTGTTGGTACCCGGACACTGCAACGGTGGAAGCATGAGTTGGCGGACGATGGAGGGTTCGAATCTGGACTTGGCTGTAAAGGACGGGGGTAAAGCCCCCCCCCTATGTTACTACTTTGAGGTGATACGGAAGGGATTCCGCGAAACCGTTAACCAGTCATGGAAGGACAAATGGATTGCAGGTGGTCTTGGGCGTTATGGCCCGCATTGGACGCAAGGAAACCAAGGTTCTTTTGGGACTGGACAGGGATGGTCTCAGGACCTTTAGCGGTTCCTGGCCGGTCATTGCTCTGTCAGGGCTTTCACAAGCAGATGGGACAGGGACATTTCGAACTTTTGCAGGTTGTGCGAGGAAGTTGAGGAACTGGAGACGGTTGAGCTTATAATGTGCCACTGTCCTAGGTTGCAGGGTCTCAGACAGAAACGGCTAGGAGATAGATTTCACGACGAACTTGGGTGTGTCGCTGGATGCAATCCAGTAGATTTGCTGAGATTTGTCAGGAAATAGGACGGCTGTTTCTAGCAAGGGGACGATAGGAGCTGGTTCTGGGGAGTATATATCCTTTCTATCTTTCTTTATATCTATGGTGTCTATTTATATTCTTTCTTATTTTTTTCACTGAAGGGATTCACAATGGACCGTATTGGTCTCCGAGTGGAGATGTGCCCTTGATCACATAACCCTTCCTAACCTAACCTACCTAAACTATAAAAAAAATAATATATTATTTTAAAATTATTTGATAAAAAAATTCTTATCGCGAACTGGAGACGAACCGTGACACCCTGCTTGTCAGGCAATTACTTTACCTCTGCCAATATCCAATTTGAATTTGTGTTTTCAAATTTCTACCATGAATACATTTTTTTTCAATTCAAGTTCAATTATGAATGTCTAAAATAGATTTGTATGTACAACAGAAATTGGGTTGCTAATCTTAATATTTTATTAGAGTTAACAAAACTATTAAAAAACTATATATTATTTTAAAATTGGTAGCGAAAGCTGATATTTTAGATTAAGTAATTGTTTTTTTTTTTTTTTTTTGATGGCGAACTAATATTCGATTTTAACTGCAAATATTTTATTCAAGGTATAACATTTCCGAAAAGTGGTTTATTTGTTGGTATTAAAGGCAATGTAGAAGAATAATATTTTTTCAGTATCGATTAGGAAAATCAATATTTTGAATGATGTGACTGTGTTTTAGTTAATTTTATATATTTTCTGTTTACAATATAGTTTTATTTATTCTGATGATAAATTTTAAGTACTTGCAATTAAAATGATTGAATAATGATTAAATTTTGTTGCTTAAAAATGGAATTCAAGCCAATTGTTCTCTGTGTGTAGTAAAATGAAGTATTAAACAGTTTTCAGATAGCAATTTCATTCCTGGTAGCAATAATTTGCCTCGTACCCATAGTGCTCTTGTCTGTTCTCTTAGTTACTTACGCAGCTTTGAGTGTTTTACGTATTTTTTTTTTTCTTTCCCAAAAAAGTAAACATTCGCACGATTCATTGTAAATTGTTTTTAATTTTATTATTTTTTTTTATATAGTTTATACTAACTTTAAAATGATGGTATGCTTTAAAATAAAACAACAGCAAAAAATCGAAATCAATTTTAGAGTAATTTTTTATCCCCTTTACTTGTTTGAAGCTTATACTCCAGTTTTAATCACACTATACTTATAATTCAGTCAAAGGAGATTTGGTAGCTGATGATCTTGTTGTGTGTCATGCCATAAAGCTTATGGATTTAAGTGATTGTTTTCTTTTAAGACTGTAAAAGTATGGGTTTTTTTTGTAATGGCTAAACAGTGAGTGATAAAAGCGAACGTAGGCTATTATTATGCCATTCATTATAAAGTAGAGTTGATATTTTCAAAATACCTTGGCATTAAAAATAAGAGGGATCTGGAACAGCATGCTCTTTTCGATCTTACTTGGCAACTTACGCAACTTTAAAGTTTTTCGTTTTTTTTTTTTTGAACTACTTCCCTTCTTTATTAAAGAAACTATAGACGAATATGGTATAAGCTACTTAAAATATGGTTAAAACTTCTAGTAGTAATATTACAAAGAAAAAATGTGTTTTAAGTGACAATAAAATCAAAAGATGATATTATACAAGGGACAATCCTATTCGAAAACAACATAAAACAAAAAATTTGGTCATTATGGGTTTAAAGGCGTAATAAGAACAGGACAACGACACCGTATTAAAACCACTACTTATGTCTGTTATATGTAAAAGCTTGTCATGGTGAGTTTGGCGAAAGCTTTACTCATTATTTATCTAAAATACAGTGTCATTGTACGCTATTCTCTCCGGTGATATGTGTGTCCTTGTCTTTCGCTTTAGTCTGTCTACCTGAACGTATATTTGTTTGCAATTTGTCCACACTACATTTAATCATTTAGTTTACTAATACACATTTAATGCTTATTAATATTAAATATTTTATTTTGTCTTTCATTTAATGAATAGACAATTACTTTCACAAGCCGGTGACAAAACAAAGTTTATGTTTTTCTTAATCTGCAATTTATATGTATACGATACACATTGTTGACGTTCTTTGTTTTATTATGTAAGATAAGCAATTTAAAAATTAAAAACAATGTATTACAAAGTAAGAAAAACATTAAAACTAAAAACATTAAACTAGAATATATAATTTTTTATGCATATAAATTTTAAGAAAAAAAAAACAAAAAAGAATTATAAATAAATATAAAAAAAGAAAATACAAATAGTTGAAACAATTAAACAGAGTTAAACAAAAAATATTAGTTTCGAAAATGTTCAGAAAGAAAATTTTTAAAATGTGAAGCATTGCTTCTGGAAGCATATTCCAAAGACGAGAAGCATTAAGGTAAAAATGCCATTCAGATACAAGGATTCTGTGTCAGGCAGTATTGTCTTTCTACCTTTGTTAGATCTGGCGAAACTAATTTTCGCATAGAGGTAAAGACTATTTTGTGTAAAAACAAAGAACTCTTATCTTCATTAAGTTTTCAAATGGCACACCATATAAGTTGTTAGAAAAAGAAGAGGTTCCAGCTGATCTCCTCAGACCATAGACGTATCTTATGATGCTGTTGTACACAACTTTAGTTTTCTTTTACTTCTTGAGTCACAATTTGCAAAAAGTTCACAGCCATATTGTAAACCAGGAATTAATATGTCTTTGCTAGAAGTATTTTAATCCTAAGAGGAGTAAAGGACTGAGTTGCCCATAAAGGCCTTAACTTGACATAGGTCTGAAAAACTATTGTGTTTTTATGATTTGTCCAGGTTAGAGTACTATTAAAAAGAGTCCAAGGTTTCTGGCTGACAGAACAAAATCAATTTTTTCACCATCTATAACTATGTTACTGTCAAATACTGGATTTGTCCTGTTTTTACGAATAATCATGCATTTAGATTTGCGCAGATTGATACAAAGCCATTTCCCAGGCCAACGGCGTAGTTGGCTAAGATCTGCATTGATTATTGCTATATTTTCATTTATAAGTTTTGGGACTACTCAGGTAGAGTTGTACATCATATGCGTACATTTGTATCTTGCAGTAAAATATATGTTCGGGCAGATAATTTATGTATATAGAAAAAGAAGTGGTCCTAACATGGATCCTTGCGGTGCACCCTTTACAAGATGTAACGGATCAGATGGCTTATTGTTAATATGCACGGATTGCGTACTGCACATAAGGTATGATGACAGTAGTTGAGTGGAAGAAGAAGAAAGTTAAATGATGCCTAAGCTTCATATAGAGAGTAGCCCCATCGACCGTATCGAAAGCCTTAGAATGGTCAAGAAGCACCAAAAAATTTATCTTACCATCATCAAGGTCGCGCCTTATGTTTTCGCAAACGTCAGCCAGAGCAGTCACACAGCTGTGATTTGGGCGGAAGCCCGATTGTTTTCCAGACATTAAGCCATGATCCAAGATATATTTACTCATTTGGTGTGTAATATTTTTCCAAATACCTTCGAAATACATGTCTTACATGAGTTGTACTTCTTTACACAGAGAAATAAAGTGCCAACCGAATTGAAAAGTGTGTTTTAATGGTAACAACTTATAAATTTTAGTTAGTACAACGATATTACATTAGATTTCTGAATATTTTGGGTGTTACAATAAAATAAAGTTGAAATTATCCGAACTTTGTTGTGAAACTAATGTGAGTTGTTTCAAACCGACTGAAATTCGTAATAACCGAATTCGAGTCGAAGTAACCGAATTTCAGTTGGCAAACAACTAAATTTTTCTCTTTATGTTAGTATCATTTTCCTCGTCCCATACTACATCTTGACATGCAGCGTATATCTTTTAATCTGGTTGTCGTCTCCACTTTTAATGTGCTTAACAGCACATTTTTTTAGCAAAATAAATGAGTAAAACATTGTAAAAATTAGGAAAACAATAGTTCAAAACAGTTAAGTGCTAATAAGTACAACTAAAATTTTAGTTGAAAGCACAATTGCTGCAAAA
>CM037854.1:209268948-209301010 GCA_021234595.1 Delia radicum
TTTAACACCCAATTGTACCAACGAGGCATAATCTGGGAAACCGGAGATTAGGCGAGATGACTACCGGGGACTCTCGTCTACCCCATCAGACCCCGAATTCAAGAACCAATTAAATATTTCAAATAAACCTTATAAAAATCAGTATGCTAATAAAGATATCCATACAAACACGGAAATTTCAAATTTTCATTCAAAATTAAATTCCACTAGAACTAGTAAAAACTATAATTATAAAATAAATTGTCCGTCTGCTAGAATTATGAAATGTAGAATCGTTTTAAAAAACGTAAAGAAATCCGTAAAATTTTAGAATCTACAGTATTGTCTGGTCCTGATTGTCGTCCTTTTGCCAAAATTGCAGTATGTAATGAAACCATAATCGGTCTTTTAGATTCCGGTGCAAATGTATCGGTTTTAGGCAAAAATGCGTTGTCTTTCTTACGAGAATTAAATATTTCACACAAACGTCTCAAATCATCAGTATCGACTGCTTGATGGCGCTCGTCAAAAAGTGATTGATTTTGCACCTTACCCAGTTGAATTTAAAGGCGTTACAAAAAATATTGTTTTTATATAGTCCCTTCACTTAATCAAGAGGCCTATTTTGGTATTAATTTTTGGAAAGAGTTTGGTTTAGCCCCCGACATATTTAATTTATGTTCTATTGAAATGAACCCTTGTGATGATGAAAAGGAAAAAATTAGATTTTCATGAACTTAGCCCTGAGCAGAAACTTAAACTAGAGAAAACGGTTTTGCTATTTCCGTCCTTTGAAAAACTAGGTCTAGGCTGTACAGATTTGTTAGAGCATCACATAGACACCGCAGATTCGGTGCCTATCAAATCGAAACATTATCCACTATCTCCTCCTAGACAGGAAGAAGCTTACAAGGAAATAGACAGGCTTTTAGCTTTGGGTGTAATAGAGGAATCTAACTCTCCTTGGTGTTCCCCTGCTGTTTTAGTCGCGGAAACCCGAAAAGTGAGGCTGTGCATCGATTCACGTGTTTTGAACGCAGTCACCAAAAAGGATTGTTACCCCCTTCCACATATTGGTGGCTTATTGAGCAGGCTAAAGGATACGTTTTATATAAGCGGGAATCGATTTAAAGGACGCGTTCTTACAAATTTAATTAACAGAGTCGTCTAAGGAAAAAACTGCTTTTGTTATCCCAGGTAAACCACTCTACCATTACAAAGTCATGCAGTTCGGTCTTTGTAACGGACCCCAAACGATGAGCCGGCTCATGGACAGGGTAATACCGTCACGTCTGAGAGAAACGTTTTTGTTTACCTCGATGACCTATTGGTCTGCAGCCAGATTTCGATTCACACATAAACCTGTTAAAAGAAGTAGCCTGCTTGTCTTAGGGCTGCAAAATTAACGATAAACGTCCGCTAAAAGCAAATTCTGCCAGAGGGAGATAAAATATTTAGGGTTTCGAGTTGGAAATGGCTGTCTCAAGGGTGATCCCGGAAAGTTGAGGCGATTAGAAATTTTCCTCCGCCAAAAACGCCGAAACAACTCCGCCGTTTCATCGGAATGGCAAATTGGTATAGAACGTTTATTAGTAATTTCTCTAATCTCGCAGGTCCTTTAACTGACTGTCTCAAAAGTCTTCCCAGTCATTTTCTTTAACCGAAAATGCAGTTCAGTCATTTGAAAAGCTTAAGGATGCACTTTCCTCGGCCCCTGTCCTAGCACAACCGGATTTTTCTAAAGAATTTCATATTCAGTGCGATGCATCTACCATTGGTGTCGGAGGAGTCCTTTTTCAATATGATGACGAGGGTAGGGAAAGACCCATTGCATACGTTTCTCAGAAACTAAATAGATGTCAAAGAAACTATACTGTCACGGAGTTAGAATGTATGGCAGCTGTTGTCTGTGTTAAGAGATTCCGACCATATATTGAGGGCCTTCCATTCCGTATTATAACTGACCACTCTAGCCTTAAGTGGTTAATGTCGCATAAGGACCTTGGTGGCAGGTTGGCTAGATGGAGCCTTAAGCTCCAAAGTTTTGACTTTAAAATCGAGCATAGGAAAGGTTCTCTAAATATCGTTCCCGATACACTATCAAGACTGGATGTGAGTGAATTGAGTTTGGAAAATATGCCGGTGGAAATAAATTTATCAGCTTCGGAATTTGATGATGAGGAGTATGAGCAACTCCGAAAAGTTGTTATTGAGAATAGGAATTCATTACCCGATGTTTGGCATTAAGGATAATTTTGTGTACAGGAGAGTTAATTTTAGAGAGGGTATCAGGATGAGGAAGACGGCCTATGGCGTTTGTGGATTCCCAATCTTTAACTTTAAACGTGATAAAGTCTGCTCACGATTCCGTGGTATCTTGTCATGGCGGTTATTTGAAAACTTTAGCTCGCGTGAGACAAAAATACTACTGGCCTTCTATGGCAAAGGATATCAAGGGATATGTTAGTAATTGTGACAAATGTAAAATGGTAAAATCTAGTAATCGGAATTTTAAAAGCCTCCTATGGGAGAACAATTTATAACCAACCGTGCTTTTGAACGTCTCTACTGCGATTTTTTAGGACCGTATCCTTTAACAAAAGCGAAAAACTCTTTCATCTTTATCAGCTTGGACCACCTTACAAAATTTGTGTTTTTGAAAGCTTTAAAAAAACGCCACTTCCGCAAACGTTTATTCTTTTTTACCAAAACGAAGTCTTTCCTACTTTTGGTGTCCCGAATTTATTCATAGCGATAATGCTAAGCAATTTTGTTCTAAGGAAATGACAGAATTTTTTTCTCTGCATGGTATCATCCATATTAAGACTGGATTTTATGCGCCACAATCCAATGCCTCTGAACGAGCTAACAGGGAAATTATTACCAAAATTAGAGTTTTTCTAGAGGATAAGGACAATCATTCCGATTGGGATAAATACATCCCCCAAATTCTCTCCATTTTAAGGAGTGATTATCACTCGGTTATAAAGTGCTCTCATATTATGCCACCTTTGGACAGAACATGATACAACACGGTTCATCTTATGACGTTTTGAGAAAATTAGGGTGTTTCTAATGGTGAGGATGTTGTAGTTCAGATTGTGCAGACAAGTTGAATAGAATTCGTGAGAAAATTCCGCCAGAATCTGAATGTTGCCCATGAAGAGCGAGTAAGACCTATAACCTACGAACAAGGCCATCAAAATTTCAAAAGGGACAAGTTGTTTTCCGTAAGAACCACATTCTGAGCAACTTGTCAAAGGGTATTAATGCCAAATTTATGCCGAAATTTATTAAATGTCGAATTAGGAATAAAAGTGGGGAACTGCCTTTATGACATTGAGGACCTAACCGGAAATATGTCGGTCGATATCATGCTTCAGATATAAAGTCATAATATTGCCCGGCTTTCGTGGGTCGTGCCACACCTTTTGTTTTCCAATAAGAAGAAAATTCTTTTCCTGTTCATCTATCTCAGATGAAGCAGTTTTGTTATGAAATTTTTTTTTACTTTAAATTGGTATAATAATATTTAAATTTTCATTTAAACGTTATGTTTGAATACCATATTTCTTAATATCATATTTCATTAATTTGTTACATGATATAAATCTATTAGATTTAATAACAAGGTTCTTGGCTTATGTGATTGATATCACAAATATGTCATGATATAAAATAGTTTATGCTCCAGAACATTGATTACTCTATTGCAATTACATTTTTTTTTGTCAATTAGATACGCCCACATACAAATAGGCAAATTAGTTCTCACGGTCTCTGCAGGTTTTTTTCCCACTTCTTATTCTGGTTAATGAGTACCTTTAAACAAAAAAAAAATATGAAAAAAAAAAAAGAAGAAATTTAGTACATCGTATGATCTTTTTTTTTTTGGTGGCTTCACTTTGGCTTTTTATTAATTTGAGTCCGTTATTGAAGATCATTATATATTTCGTCATTGAGAAGTAAAGTCGAAAATACTCGGAAAAAAAAATTTAATATAAAAATTCATATTAAAAAGAAAAATTACATAATTCACATGTGGAATTGAATTATAAAGTTAAATTTAAAAAAAAGAAAAAAAAAAACTAATTACATTAAAAGAAGAACCAAATTATTAATAGTGAAAGTGAACACCAACCTGCCCAACAAAGTTTTCTGCATGGAAGTATACAAATTTTGACCAATTCAAAATTATATTGGTACAATTGCATAATCACGGATTAGGCAGTATCAACAGGAAGCCTTTGTTACCCGTTTTATTGTCAATTTAGGGTTGATCAGTGGACCGTCGATGTGCATTCCGACAAAAATTTTTACACATTTTTGTTTGTCACCCTAATTGTACACCCTATGCTATGCTCGGAAAATCCGTAGAATTGGAGGTTGTCCTATAACGTTTCAACTTTAAAACACACCATGGGGTTTCCATATCGTAACTATATTTCATTATCAGTCTGCTGGAATATCATTATTTATATACCTTAAATAATTTAATTTTAGCACTAACCTTTATATAACCTTAAAATCTTTCTTAAATGTCTACCAATTTAAAACTAAATAATTTAAATTCAAATCAAAATTTCTAAAAAAAAAAAAAACAATAACTATAAAAAGTACAAACTTATGCTGTTCTATATGAACATTTTAAACTAAATAACCAACATGGCTTTTTTCTATATATAATTTTAATACATTATGATACAATCTCATAGTAATATAACTAACCAAATTTTTCTAGTGTATTATTATTAACAAAATTACAAGATCTAAAAAGAGAGTTTAAAATATTGAGTATAATTTAAGATTCTTTTTTTATTTAGCCAATTTCAATAATTAAATGGTACATTCTTCGCTACATATTCCAATTCAACATTGCTGGGCCCATCGATGAATCAACATGGAAATGAAACAGTAGTGAGTAAAAATAAATAACTATATAAAGGTATAAAAAAATTAAAACATTTAAATTTACAAAAAAATATTTAACTCTCTATAAGTCAAACCGTTTCTTTACGTCATAAGTCCGGTTTGTTTTCTCTTAAATTGAATTTCTTTTGTTTTCTTGTAAATTTGCAAACGAAATATTAAATTTTAGTATGGTTATGACTGTTACACCATAAGCATTATATCTATGTTAGTTTTTTTACTTATTATCATCTTTATTAGTGCGTAATTTTTCTATTATAATAATTGTACTTGGTGAATTTTTTTAAATATGAAATTCTAAGGCGTTTTAAATGGGAATGTCAGACATGAGGAAAGTAAGTTTGAGTAGTTAGTTGCCATATAAATACTAGGGACAATCTATAAAATAAAAGGGTATCAGATTGTCAAGGCGTACGGTCTTTGTACCAGTGGGTGGGAATTTTATACCCAAAAGAGTTAACACCTCTCTCTTTTTGTTTTGAAAAATGGTAAAATTGTTGTAATAACACCTATAAGTAATAACAACACTAGCTCTTTTAAATTTGCGTTTTGGCATGGATTTGAATTTTATATGTTGTCGTGCTGTAAACCATTGGGTTGAGAACCTTAATTCTGTAGCTAGCCAGGAAAGATCTTTTAATAATTTTACCATGCCTATCGACCTTAGCAGCACGCTACACATTTAAAATCGAAGCCACACTGCCATATCACACACTTTTACTCTTCGATCGGTCAACACCATATCGTGGGTTTTTTCGACATTTTCGGGTGTATTGACCTTAATTGGCCGTTAGAACGTTTAGCGTCATTTGTACTTGTGCGACCACAACGAAAGTCGGTAAACCTCTTTTTTACCGTTGAAATCGATGGTGCAGAGTCCCCATAGTATTTATCAAGCTTTTCCTCGGTTTGATTGACGGTTTTTTTTCGCAAAAAATAATGTTTAATGAGTACTCGAAATTCACTTTTTTCCATTTTTGAAAAAAATCCACGTGGTTGTATGTTTTGAACAGCTGTTAAACGCAAAGTAAATGACGGAATTTGCTCAAAATTTGACAGTAGTCTTTTTACAGGTGGTACTTGATGGGAGCAGTGTTGGATTTCATATAACTACGAGGGAAGTTTGAAAAGTCACGGACTTATTGATCCGCCGTCGTATCTCTGAAAATTTAAAATTTATGAGTGAAAAAAAAAATAAAATAAATAAAAACGCTTGCAGATTTGAAGTCATTTTAAATGACCATCATTTCTTTTGGGGAAGACTTTTCAACGTGAAACTTTGCACGTAATAGCCTTAAAGAATTGTCTTGTACAGTAGTTAGTATAGTTATCCTAACCCTATACATCGTTCCTCTTAATTCGTAAAACCTTAATAAATATGTAGCATCTAAAATCAGTTTTCACAAGTGTCGAAAGATTTTGAAGTAGGTCATATAATAAAAAGAATATCGGAAAACATGATTTTAAGAAATGGCAATTTTTTACTGTTATTTCAGAAAATGAATATAATAAGAAACTGTTGTGATGATTTATTTATCGAGACCCATAGTGGAGTTGTTAGTGCTACATTTCTCACGCGTTTGTGCAATATTTTTCAAAAACGAAATAAAAGTCGAAATCAATTTAAGTTTAGTAACCGCCTTCTCTTTAATCTCTAGTTTGCTAGAGTAGTGACCATTTAGTGTTTGTTGTAATTATAAACATGCTCAATTTTTTTTTTTTTCGTTTTGCTATGAAATATTTTAAAAATATCATAAATTTTTCATATTTAATAAATATTTTCACTTGCTTCATAGAAGAATACTTCATATAGATTACACAAAGTAGGAGTTTTTCCATTACCTTCATTTATAGTTTTTCTTTTTAATTTTATTTCTTTCTATATTTTTTGATTAAAAATTACGTTTTTTTGATCGTGCTACAGATAATTACATACTCTCTGACTATATCTGTGTGCACCACCTCCTCTTCTGCTATGTATGCTTCATTTGGTAAAGTTGTGAAATGTTGCTGCAACACATCATTATACAGCAAGAGTTTTGTTTTTAGCGGTATAAACTGTTAAAGAAATGATTGAAGATAAAAATACGTTTCTTATAGATGAAATGCTATGCGTATGTAGCTCTTTTGATAGAGAAGGTGATGCATTGAATAATGTGTTTAGGATCTATGGATGGTGCGACATTAATTAAAAAAAAATACTTTGATGACAGGATTTATTTATTTTTTTTTGAAGAAATGCATGAAATGGAAACGGTTTTTTTTAAAAGAATTTAGTTTTAATTTTTTTAAATTCCAATTTATTTGGAAGTATTGCTAAATATTAAATAGTAAAAATTATATAAATAGTAATAATAGTGACAATAGTACAAAGTAAAAAACTCTGCTTACTTGCAAGCAGGTTTGTAAGGAGTAAGCTAAAAGAATAAGCTAAAAAGAATAACTTACTAACCTGTTTACATATGCCATGACTTTTATATGGCAAATTACCACATGAAAGCATTACCTTTGGGCAAATAAATCGCGTTTTTTTAGCGCTTACAAAAAGCTGTGATTTCATGGCTTTCACTAAAATATATTTCTGGACTACATTATTACGCTTAAAATTAATAACTTGAATATTACATCATTTATACAAGTTTGAGATAATTTTTATTAAAAATTAAAAATTATGTTTTCCGACCTTTAATTGTGCAATGAAAATGACAACTATTCAAGTTCGAGGCCATACTCCATATTTTTTTATTAGGATATTGCCCTAAAAAATAATCTATAGAGTTCTTGTTTTCAAATTTATTAATTGACCACTATTAGGAATGTGTTGATAGATCTATTTCGGGAATTTTATAGGTTTCCATCATCATAACAAATAATCTACAGTGTTTTTGTTTTGAAATTTATTAGTTGACTACTTCCAGGAATGTGTTGATAAATATATTTCGGGAATTTTATAGGTACCTAACACGTTTTGAAAAAAGTGACAATCCCATGCAAAACATCAAACATTCATATAAAATGTAATAATAAAACTCTATAGATTATATGTTAGGACAATATCCTAATAAAGAAATTTGGAGTATGACCTTGAACTTGAATAATTTTTAATTGTGAAAGGCGTGGTAGAGAATAATGAGTGTATTTTCTAAAAATCATAACTACATTGTACATTTTCAATCCCTACCCCCCCCCTCCCCCCCCTTGGTTTTACTAGTTCACAAAATGCATTTTTGCAAACTCCGTGTGTTAACTATCAATAATTCATCTATACCGTCACCAAATCTATATGTGCTACTCCTGCATCTTTTTTCACATTTTTATTCATCACTCAGAATACCGTAAGAACTCCACATAGGGATTTGGACACAGTATAGTGAAGTAATTTTTATTTAACATATGTTTTATTAATATATATATTTATTTTATTAAAAAACAAAACAGTTTTTTGTGGGCGTTGTGGTGTAATGGTTAGCGCGTTGGACTGATACACAGATGGTTCCGGGTTCGATTCCCGGTAACGACAACATCAATTTAGAAAAATAATATGTATGAGTTTTCTATCATTTATATGTATCGCTGCGCCCACCTTCGGTGTTCCCATAGCACTTAACCCCACTGAAATGAAATAATGAATCAGGGGATATGAAACAAAAAGCTTCAATAAATTCGCCAACTCTACATCAGGTGGCGACCAACAACTGTTCTAATATTTATCATCTGGCGCAATTTAAGGGTTGCCATGTTTGAAGCCCTTCATCTTTCACCACCTTTCATCTCTCCACTATCTCCTTTCCAAAGAAAGCAACACATTAATTAATAGGAAGAATTTCCTAAGTGTTGCTTCTCTTTTCAAAAAAAAAAAAAAAAAAAAAAATACTAAATGCACTTAAACACTTAAATGGTTTTACTTGTTCACAAAAATAATTCTCTTCTTGACGGTAAAATTAATTTTTTGCAAACTGCGTGTGTTAACTATCAATTATTATTCTATACCGTCACCAGTAATTTATATTTCACATATATTTTTTTAAAAATTAAAAAAAAAAACAGTTTTCTGAAATAAATTTTTTGAACCTCTGTTTTTGAAAAAATGCATTTTTCAGTGGAGAAGTAAATAATTAAGTGAAAGCACAATTAAAAGTAGCTTTAAATTGAGGTATCAACTACTATCGTAGCTTAAAACCGCTAAAAAGAAATTGGAATATTATATACGAATACTTTTTTAAAATTTTCGAATATATTTCGTATTTTGAAACGCGATATTTCAAGAGCCGCTGGGCTGTCCTACATTTAGATGAGGTTATAGTTATATCGCTTATTTACTTCAATAACGTTATAACTCAAAAATTTTGATTTAGTAGAAAACGAGTTTAAAGTTTTCAATTTACTCCCACCTTGAAGAAAACATTACGACAAGAGGTGAGTATACGAGATATCAATACGATTTTTTTACACAATATGTTACGTCATATAACGAATACTTTTGCGTCATTAACTCAAAAAATCATGTTTTTGAGTTGTGACGTTCTTGCAGTAAATGAACGTTATGATGTTCATATTCTGTACCAAGTTTGGTTGAAATCAGAAGGGATGGAGGAAATCGAATAGTTGATTTTATATGTTTTCAGTCAATATCCAAATTCAATTTCTGTTATCAAAAATTTTGGAAATAGCTTATATATAATTTTTTTTTTTTACTAGATTATAATTTCAAGTTTTGTAAACATGCCTTAAAGTTTCCGGTTACATTCTAAAACAACATTTTACGAATCTGTATTAAAAATATTAATTTTTTTTATAAAAATTACTAAAAATATCATCAACATTTTTATTTAATATCCTCCAAATCATTGAGTACTAAACTATAGTTTCTCCTATATAAAAACTTTGTTGTTAGTAGAATTTTCTAAACTCAAAATTAGTTTTTCCAATGCCAAGATTGAAAACTCAAACTAATTTCACTTGTTTTAATAACCTATTAGCCCCAGCATCCACTTAACAAAACCAACAACTTTTCTCAAAACTTTTGATATTCAAAAAAGGAATAACAACAACAAGAAAAACAACCTTAATTTGCAGTTATTATCTAACAAAACCAATTCAATGGTTGGCCCTAACATAATGTTGTTAAAAACATCATCAACAGCAGAGCACTTTTTTTTAGCTGCTTCTTGTCAGTAACAACATCAATTGAATTACTTTAAAAATACATGCAAAAGATTTTTAAGAAAAACTAAGTAAAGTTCTACTATTGCTACTTGATGTACTTTAAAAAAAAAAAAAATATACTTAAATAACCTTTACCAAAAAATTAGCCATGAAAACAACAACAGCAACAATTTTACAACAAAGAATAATCATGATTCTAACATGACCGCGAAATGAAACTTTCTCTATTGCTTTAGATAACAACATGGTTGGTGGTGATGGTGATTTTCATGGTGGTAGTGTTGATATTGTTGCTGCTGCTGCTGAGGCCCAATATTTAACATGTTGCTACTTGCTAGCACTAGCTTAAAGTTGTCGACGAACGACAAGTTGAAGTACAAGATATTTCTTTAATTTAGCTTTAGAAAAGTTTGTTCTGGTTTAAAGAAGAAACTTTTTTTTTTGTTAAAGTGCTAGTTTATTCTCAATGCATTTGAGAAGATTTTCAATCAATTTTAACCCATTTGGAGAAGCTTTCTTTATCATATCAGGTTCATTTTGATATTAATTAAACTGAGTAATATTTATTCGATCTCCACGAATGATAAACGTGAATTATTTTTCATAATACTACACTCATAGAAGTAAAGCGGTCAAAATAGCAGAGAAAGCTTTTATAAATTAGTTAAAAAATCATGTTGCTGAAGAACCTGCTAAAATTATCAGATTTATTTTTATTATTGTTTTTATTTTTCATTTTGAATTGCCAGTTTTGAGATCATAATTAAAATGTTACTATTACAAAACGGAAACAAAAATTTTTAAAAATGTAAGAGATTATGAAAAAAATCTTGTGGGGATTAGTGCTCGAGCACTAAGCAACTAACTCATCTTCAGCCTTATTCTAATCCACCACCATAAGAAATTCCAGTTTTGATCAGGTATATAAAGGGCCCGCCATCTAACGTTTTTTTTTTCAACTAGTGCTTATTTCGTGAATGGTAACACTTAGCTCATGTCTGATTTGACAGATAATTAGTTTTATCCTTCCGCTGAACGAATATGGTTGTGTATACGCTTGAACAACGCTGGGAAATATTGCGACATTACTTTGAAAATCATGGTAAAGACTAAGGAGTGGCCGTTACAGTCAATGGCGATCGTTATCGGGCCATGTTGAACGAATTTTTGTTCACAAAAATTGAAGAGGAGGATATTAGCAACATTTGGTTTCAACAGGACGGCGCTACGTGCCACACAGCCGAAGCTACACTCGATGTTTTGCACCCTGTTTTTGAAGATCGCATTATCAGCCGCAGAGCTGATGTCGTTTGGCCACCTCGGAGCTGCGATTTGACACCGTTGGACTATTATTTGTGGGGTGCCGTCAAAGATAAGTGTTGCGCCAACAAGCCAGAGACTTAAAAATTGGACCGATCGTGTAGGCTACTGCATCTCCAGCCAAGGCAGCCATTTTAATGAAATTATTTTCCATTATTTTTACTTTCAAATAAAAAAAGAAATTTGAGAAAATATTCAGTAGTTTTTTTTTTATAGCATTTTCAAAAAAAAAAAGTTATTTGGCGGACCCTTTATATCAATCAACAACTGAAAATCTGTGGTTTTAATTGATTACCCGAGCAACATGAATTATTTTCGTCTTTTATTATAAGCTTAGCCAACAGCTTTAAATCTTAAAGCTTTTTATTTGCCAGGGTTGGCAATCCAACTGGTAATGTTATCATTACTGAAAACGAATTGGGAATCCGGCATGTATACTAATATTTAAATTGAATTATTTTTTATTTTGATTAAAATATAAGAATAGCCAAAATAAAACTTTACAAAATTTTAGTCATATTAGAATAGAATATTAGTTAATTGAAAATAGCAATTGATTCTGTTAAAATCAGCAAAAATGTTTACACAGAAAAAGCTAAAATCAGTTTCAATTAAAAAATTGTTTAAATCATTTAATACTTTAATTGATTTTGCACCTATCACAGCAATGATAATATTAATTAAAACTTTATTGAAAATTAAAAAGAAAAACGCTATAAATAAATATCTATAAAAAAAATTATGATACTCAAAAAGTGTGTGAACGACACGTTTGTATGTGTATGTGTTTTTGGAAATGCTGTGCTGTTTATGAATTTGTGTGTGTGCAAGTTTCGTTTGTAAACTATAAATGCATTTGGTATTTTATACTGAAACTTTTCTATTTTAACATACAGTATATATATAAAAGAAATTTGAGAAATATGTCTAAAATAAAATATGTATGTATATATTTAAAAATCAATTAAAATATTAATTGATTCAATTAAATATTTGTTTAGAAACAAATTTAATACAAATCAAATCTTTTATTACATATTTTAGGTTGATAATTTTTTCTGTGTACTAAATATTTTTAGACTAAAAATTGCAAAAAAAACTGTAAAAACAACAATATTTGCTATATTTAGCTTAAGTTTAGTATAATGCAAATAACGACATGTTTCAGTAAAATTAACAGAAATTTTTTGTTAAAAAATTGTAGATTGCTGATTTTAGAAGACTATATTTTTATTCGCTTAAAAAAAAATCTAAAAAAAAAGTTTTAAATATAACACACTTTCTTATGATTTTGTTTTTTGTCTACGAATATTTAACATTTTTTTTTGCTGATTTTAGTAGAATAATTTATTAATTTTAATAAACAAAAACTAAGCTCAAATATAACTTAAAAATTGTAGATTCAACAGATTTATTTTAGCTAATCTCATCTCACTTATATTGAACAAAAAAAAATCTGCTATTTTTAGAAGATTTTTCTGTTACATAATTTTTAATAAATTTTTAGTAGTTTTAGCTAACATTTTTGCTATTTTTTTATTAGTTTATGACAAAATTTTAGTCATATTAGTCATATTAGTTAAGTGAAAATAGCAATTGAATCTGTTAAAATTAGCAAAAATGTTTACTTAATAATTTTAGACTAAAAACTTCAAACAAAAACTGAGATAACAATATTTGCTACATTTAGCTTAAGTTTAGTAGAATGCAAACAACGACATATTTTGGTTAAACTAACATATATTGCTGATTTATGAAGACTATATTTTTATTCGCATTAAAAAAATCTGGAAAAAGCTTTAAATATAACACATTTTCTTATGATTTTTTTTTTTGTCTACTAATATTTAACATGTTTTTTGCTGATTTTAGTAGAATAATATATTACTTTCAATTAACAAAAACTGAGCTTAAATAAAACTTAAAAATTGACGATTCAGCAGATTTATTTAAGTTAGTCTTATCTCAATTATATTTAGCAAAAAAATATATGATAATTTTGGAAGAGCTTTCTGTAACGTAACTCTAACTGTAACTTATTTTTAGTAGTTTAAGTAAAATGGTTTACTATTATTTTCCATTAGTGTATAACAAAAACCGAAAGTCTAAAACTAAACTTGTAAGGAATACCCTGATCTATTGCAAATGATGACATGCTCTTTTTTCGTATCGGTTTAATTATTATGTTATTTATTTCCAGTACGGTTATAGATGAGGTTTTTGAAAAATAAACGAAGCGGTATTTCAATCAGTTACGGACATAAATTAAATCGCCATCTTAGCGGTTACGCTATCCATACTTGCTTAAATGCGATTGTTAAGATCTATAATTCGATTTAATAGAACACTGTAGCGTATGAGTGTTACAGCTAATATAATTAATATAAAGTATACGTTTAAAATTACAAAATATCTGTTAATAGCAAACATTACGAGATGGATTTTAGTGTTTCTTGAACAATTAGTAAAGACAATGGTTATAATCTTTAACTTCAAACTCATATTTAATTAGTTCTCATGTAGTGAGTAAACTAGTTCATGTGCATGTTTGATGTTTGGCATGGGATTGTTACCGCTTTCAAAACGTGTTCTGATGATGTGAACCTAGAAAATTCCCGAAATAGATCTATCAACACATTGCTGAAAGGGTCAAATAATAAATTTGAAAACAAAAAACTCTATAGATTATTTGTAAGGACAATATTCTAAAAAAGAAATATAGAGTATGGCCTCGAACTTGAATAATTTTGATTTGCATTAAAGATAAAAATTAAATTTAAAATATACCGAATAGCTGACGAAGATTCGTTACATTCAAAGCAAACATATTTTGAATTGTTCGTATAAAGAACGAATATCATGAATAGTATCAATAGGCCAATTTCATATAAAATCATACAAAAATCAAATTTTCGACCTCGATCGTCTTCAATTTTAACCATAATTGCTTAAATATGAACACTGTAGCGTATGAGTGTTAGAGCTAATATGATTAGTATAAAGTATACGTTCCAAATTATAAAATATCAGTTAACCCTTTCACGTCAATGGGAAACATTTTTCCCAAATTTAAATTGGTTATTTCACTAACGAATTTTTTATTAATATATATTTTGACATCCAGATGTCGTACAATAGCGATGATTTATTGTTAATAAAAGTAAAAAGTTGGCAATACTTTAACGTGTATAGTTTAATCAAGGAAGGGAAATCCCATTTTTTTACTACCATAAGGTCGTTTTGATTTGGCTCGTTTTGTCGCGGATAAGTTAAGTTTCGAAGTTTTATAAGTGATAAATATAACGTGGTGAGTAAAGAGAGATGATAAAAAATAATAAAAAATTAATTAGTGGCCAATAGTGCTTCAATTTAGTATATTTAGTCTATGGGAAACATTTTTCCCTATGGACCAGAAGTGAAAATTTACTCTTCCTTGTTTTTTGATATTGAATTTGATCTATATACAGGCAAAAAAAACAAGTGCAGAAGTAGGTTTGGGCGAATCCGTTGTAATAAGCTTGACTCAAAAGTTGAATGGCCTTGGTTGCGAAATTTATTTTGATAATTTCTTCAATTCCCCCCATCTTACAATATAAACTAATGGCGCAAAATTTAAAAGTTTGCGGTACTGTTCACACAAACAGAAAAAATATACCCAAAAATTTGCCATTGGATAAAACAATGCGACGTGGTGATATTTATTCCGTAAATTTTCAAGGAATCTCTTTCGTGAAATGGATGGACACAAGGTCAGTTCACATGCTATCCAATTTTATATCACCAGAACAAACAACTTTCGTAAAGAGAAGACAATCAGGATCAGCTCAGAAAGTAAACATAATTTGTCCCGAAATGATCGCAAACTATAATAAATATATGGGTGGTGTCGATCTCATGGACCAGCGTAAGGTTTGTTATGAGGTGGATCGCAAAGCAAAAATAAAATACTATTTACGTTTGTTTTTTGACGTTATGGACATTGCAATGAATAACGCTTATGTAGTATATATAAAATTGCATAAACAAAAACGAGTTGAGGGATCTCTTTTGACCAGTTTGGAGTATCGGCAGGTAGTGGCACGAAATTTGATAAGTGATTTACATCAAGGCAGAGAGTAAGACCTGCTCAAAGGGAAGGCGGCGAAGGCTAAGGTTAACACAAAACGTGACTTACCAGCGCACAATATGCAAAAGGCGGACAAAATGAAGAGATGTGTAAACTGCGCAAGGAACCGTGTAGAAAATAGAACGCATAACATTTGTGCTATGTGCAACGTCCATCTCTGCTATACAAGCAAAAGGAATTGCTTTGCAGAATACCATAATTAGTTTTGTATTTTTAAACCTATTTTCACATTGAATTTTTTAGTTGTAAAATCATTCATAAGAACTCAATAAACTGAAGTATTTTTTCCCCTTTATCGTCCATTGGGAAAAATGTTTCCCAAAAAATTCCAAAAAAATCTAACCACGAGATTTATATTCTTTGCAATTTTAGTTTATTTGTATAAAAATCAATTAAAATAATCCATTGGATATTAAAAAATAACCCTGGTGCCCTTATGGACGTGAAAGGGTTAATAGCAAACATTTCGAAATGGATTTTAGTGTTTATTGAACAATTAGTAAAAGTTAAAGATAAAAATTAAATTTAAAATATACCGAATAGCTAACGAATATTCGTTACAATCAAAGCAAACATATTTTGACTTGTTTGTATAAATAATAAATATCATGAATAGTATCAATAGACCAATTTCATGTAAAATCATACAAAAATCAAATTTTCGAACTCGATCGTCTTCTATTTTAACCATAATTGCTTAAATATGATTTTTAAGATTTTTAATTCGATTTAATAAAACACTGTAGCGTATGAGTGTTAGAGCTATACGTATACTTTATACGTTTAAAATTATAAAATAGCAGTTACTATCAAATAGTTTCGAGATGGATTTAGTGTTTCTTGAACAATTAGTAAAAATTAAAGATAAAAATTAAATTTAAAATATACCGAATAGCTAACGAATATTCGTTACATTCAAAGCAAACATATTTTGAATTGTTTGTATAAATAATGAATATCATGAATAGTATCAATAGACCAATTTCATATTAAATCATACAAAAATAAAATTTTCGACCTCGACCTTCTTCAATTTTAACCATAATTGCTTAAATATGAACACTGTAGCGTATGTGTGTTAGAGATAATATAATTAATATAAAGTATACGTTTAAAATTATAAATCTTGAACAATTACTAAAACTTAAAGATAAAAGTTAAACTTAAAATATTCCGATAGCAAAATATATTTTAAATTGTTCGCAGAAAGAATTAATATCATAAATAGTATCAATAGACTCATTTCATATAAAATCATACAAAAATCAAATTTTCGACCTCGATCGTCTTCAATTTTAATCATACTTGCTTAAATACGATTTTTAAGATTTATAATTCGATTTAATGGAACACTGTAGCGTATAAGTGTTGGAGCTAATATAATTAATATAAATATATTTGCCAAATATGGGTTCATTGTACTGTTAAAAAGATATCTTTAAAAGACAGATTTCGTTTCTAACTATAATTACCCCACATTTCCGAGTTCAGATCCCGAAAGAGACAAACACAAAAAGTTTTTTTTTTTGATCAAAATATTTATTTTTCCCTTTTCATTTTAAATTGTTAGTTTTGAGATTATAATTAAAATGTTAATATTACAAATTGAAAATACTAATTGTTAATAAAAGTAAGAGAAGATGAAAAAAAAAACTAATGGAGATCAGTGCTAGAGGGAGGGCCGCACTTTAACCCTTGGGCAAACACATGGTTCTGGTCAGGCATATTTCATTTTTGAGCGTTAATTAAAGATACTTCTAGTTTAGGTGGATACCTGTATTTCCCGGTAGCAGCCTAAAATATTGTTGGCTTGGAAAAAGGCCCCCCTCGAACAAATATATATGCCTGGCCAGACCCCTATAAAATTTTGGAACAACATTCAACCCGTATGGCCATTGAATCATTCTTTGGAAGGCCGATGAATATTCCCAGCAACATGCTGCCTAACCAACAAAGCGGCACTAGTGCACTGAATTTCAGAAAATATTGCACAATTTGTCTCACGAAAAGCTGCGTAGGAAGACACGTTTTTACTGCACCAAATGCACTAATCCTGTGTGCCAACAACATTCTAAAGTTGATTATACTTGTTTTTCGTGCATTCCACAAAATGAATACAATTTTTTTTACATTTTTACCAAAATAATATACGAGCATACTTCATTCAATTCTAAGTTACGGTACCCTTTTTGCCATACAAATGCACGAAAACGTATAGGGGTCTGTCCAGGCATATGTGTTTGTTTGAAGGTTTCATAATATATGTTTGACGGGGGTTAAAACAAAATATTCAAATTTTAAAACTGCAAAAAAGCCAAACAAATTTGAAGTGATTGGGGTGTAATAAGTATGACAGAGGACTATTAATTTGAAGTGTAAGGTTCAGTACGTGGAGAATAAAAAACACCAAAAAAAAAAAAAAAAATAAAAAAAAGTTTTTCATATAGAGCAAAATTAACAATATAAAATACTTTGTTCAATTGACACATAAATTAACCACTGACGAGTCCCAGGAGGGGGACGAAACTGCGGCAGTCTGGTGTATCCCTTGTGTCCGTAAAATTTTTCAATAAAAATGTTTTCTTCTTCTTCTTCCTGTAAAGAGACTAACTAAAGGAATATTCTACAGTAATTAATATAAAAAATTAATTACGATTGTCATTATCTGACGGTTGCAAAACACTTTCTAAAACAAAAAAGTTTTTAATTTTTAATAAAATTTTGTGATACGTATATAATAATAAATATGTGGAATATAATATTCAAAATTAGCTTTCACGACCGAAATTTATAAAATTTAATATGCAGATAGTTGTAGTAAACGCCAGAATTCGATTGCCTATAAATTCGATGTCCACACCTAAGACTGTTTTCTATTGTAGTATTTCAAATGGCACCTAATCCTTTAAAGGGTTATAGAAAAAGAACAGAGAAATAAAACCACAACAGAATAACAGCAACGAGTAGGAAACTGTGTTTTTTAGTTCATAAAATAAAATCTTAGCAATTAAAATCTCCAAAAGTTATTCGCGTGCAATTTAAAAAACAAAAAAAAAAACAACTTAAAAATAGAGATGTTGATTTTGTGTTTCTTTTCTCAGATGGAAAATATTTTAAGTTTTCTGTTTTGTGAAAATGTTTGCTGTTCGTTACAAATTGAAAGCTACTACAAATCATCAGCTAAAATAACAGCCAGAATATAATCAATATTATGGTAGCGAGAGCGAAATAAGATTTAATCTTATATTTCGTAGAAAGTTTAAGGATTTTTTTTAATTTTAGTTATTTCGTTTCATTTAATATTTTGAATGAAAATTAGGTCACTGCGCTATTTGCCGCATTCATTCGTTTAGTCAGTCAGTGAGTTGTTGGTACTGTTTGTTATTTGGTTGGTTCATTCATTCATTGCTCAAATATAAAAGTGAAATGAATGTGGTTTTTTGTTGATGTTGCCATTGCTGCTGCTGGTTGCTGCAAGGGTGATCGATTATTCAAAATTTTTCGAAAATCGGTTTTCGGGTTTTCAAAATAGTTGATATTTAAAAAAAAAAACGGTTTCGGTTACTGTAATTTGAAAACACCCCGGTTAACCGGTTTTAAATATTATACAATTAAACTCAGCAATAATTTTTGCTTCCTGAAATTTAGTAATTTTAGATGTTTATTTGAAAAATTATTATTCTAGTTCGATCAGCTTAAGAATTTTTTTTTATGGTTTTTAAAAAACATTAATCATTTAAAATTTTCGTTTTATTTCGAATTGTCAGGTTTGAGATCATAATTATTACAAATAGATATCACTAATTGTTAATAAATGTTGAATTTAAATTTGATTCAAAACAATTAAAGGTCTTATAGTGAAAACTTGATAAGCCATAATTATTGTTTTATGGATTTTTGCTATTTTTTAGACATCCATTGATTAATTTTTAATAGAAGACATTTAATAAGCCAATTTTTTTAAAAATGTCAGCAAAAATAAAAATTGTGTGCTTTTATATATATACAAAACTTTTAATATTTTTGTTTTTAATATAAAATGGCAGAATCAAAATACATATACAATTTAAAAATAGCAGGCAAAAATAAAAAATCTTTGAGGTTATGAAAATTTTTAAAGTCTATATGAGTAAATTTTAGTTGAGAAGGAGCTCTTTTGCACGAACAACTTTTATGAAAAAAATGATTTGAAAAAAAAAGCTCAGAACAATTCGTTTTTTTTTTTAAATAAATTTTGTTAATAAGGAGTGAGATCATAAAAATGTTAACACACATTTTGCCTATAACTTTGGTTTAAAGCAGGAGTGCCCAAAAGTTCCTTATGGAAGAGTAAACACCAATACATTTAAAGAAAAACTAATTTTTATTCAATATTTTTTGTTGTAAAAACCAATACATACAAAGACAAAAGAAAAAAATATTTCAATGTTTACCTGCAAAGCATACGAAAGTGTTGTTGCTTTGCACTTGCGTGTATACAGTGAAGAACGACAAAAAAAACTAATAAGACAAAGTTGTTTGTGTATTTCGTATTGCTAGTGCTGAGTGCTCTATGTGTGTATTAAAACACACAGCCTATAGCTAAGTGTTTTTACAAAAACAAATGAGCACGAAGCGCATAGGGCTTGGGCACCCTTGGTTTAAAGCTTTTCATTTTTTTTTGCGGCAGTTTACATTTTAAAAATGTGTCAGTTAATAAATTAATTTACTTCATGACTTTTAATTTTTACATTTTTTACACAATGGACGATGAAAGAAAAGTGCGTTCAAAAATAATAAAATATTTTCAACAAAAACAAACATGGACATACAAAAAAAAATTGCCAAAGAAACTAGTGTATGTCGCCAAACAGTTCAAAAGTGGCAAAATGGTATCTGGAACATCTAATAATTGAAAGGAGGCCGGGAACAGAACAACGACTGATTATCTCACCATTTAAAAGACATATAAAGTTAAAAGCATCCTTAAGAGAGCTCCTAATACATCTGGCAGAAAAACAGCTCGGTTAGCCCAATGCTCAAACGTTTTGTACGTAAAGTGAAACGTAAGGCAGGACTAAAATCCTACAAAGTTCCTGATAGAAGCGCTTCTGGAGGCCAAAACCAGAGCTCGAAAATTGAAATCAAATTTTATACAAAAATACAACTCTTGTGTAATGGACGACGAAACTTACGTACTGGCTGGTTTTTCGCAGCTCCCTGGTCAAGAATTTTATGTTTCTGATGTTCGAGGAAATGCGGAAAAATTAAGGTCGATAAACAAACGAAATACCCTAAAAAATTCCTAGTATGGCAAGCCATATGTAGCTGCGGCCAAAGAAGCCAGCCATTTGTGACATCTGGCTCCATAAACAGCGAAATTTATATCAAGGAGTGTTTGCAGAAGAGATCTTCTTCTAACTATTCTTGAGTCAGCACAATGTATCCACTTACTTTTGCCCCGATTTAGCATATTATCACTACAGCAAGAAAGCGCTGGAGTGGTATAATGATAATAATGTGGTTTTTGTACCAAGAGAGGCAAATCCACCAAATTGACCGGAGCTCAGGCTATTGGAGAGATATTGAGCTCTTGTTAAAAGAGAATTAAAGGGCACTAAAAAGGTCTCCCAGGACATGCAAGATTTCAAACGTAGATGTACCACCTGCTCTTAATGGGAGGCGTTTCCGGAAAAACTGGATAACTTTGTTCGTAGTGGTTAGAATTCCACGCGGTTTTGTTTTTGTTAGATTTCGTACTAAATTTCATTTAATAAAAATTTTGGTTTGAAGTCTTAAAATTCAGTGGTTTGTTTTTTATTTAACTTTAAATGTGTTGACAATTTTATGATCTCACTCCTAAAAAAAAAAATAATCCAGAAAAAACCAGGAATTCGACAACAAAAAAACCGGTTTATTTGATATTCGAAAAATTTACTTTTTAGAAAAACCGACAATGCACCAAAAACCGGTTTTAAAAAACCGACTCGATCATCCTATTTGCTACTCACAGTGGGAAAAACTATCAAGCACACAAAAATTATTACAGCTTAACTACTGATTCATTCTTAATAAAAGTTAAAGTTGATTACTAAGACGGATCACGGCTTCCATGCAAATTTTCTCAAGGTCATGGTGGAGAAATGCAAGATGCACCCCAGATTTAAATCTTTCTGCAAAAAAAATTTAAAAGATGTGTAACTTTTCATTTCGTCAACGGATTTCCATATTTTTTTACTATTTGTAATCTTGAATAATGTATATGGAAATATCGTATAAACATGAGCCTGTATCTTTTACCGTTGCAATCTCATCTAACTTCAAAAGTACCCCTAGTTTTTGAAAAAGCAACTTTATATATAAACTGATTTCTTAGAACATTGAAATCCACCGAAGAAAACAAAACTTCTACGCCTTCAAAATTTTGTTATTGCAACAAAGTGGTACTTTGGCTCTATTAGGTGCACCCCGTGTTTCTCCACCTTGAGAACATTTTTGTGGCAGCCGTGCTTCTTCCGAGTAATGTCAAATTTAATTAGGATCGAACAAGTAGTTTAGACAAAATTAATTTTTGTTTGCTAGAAAGAAAGTTTTTCCCACTGTGCTACTGCTGCTGCCGAAATCTATCGACGAAAACAAAGCTTTTACGCCTTCAAAATTTGTTTATTGCAACAAAGGGGTACTTTGGGGCTCTTAGGTGCACCCCGTGCTTCTTCACCTTGAGGACATTTTTGTGACAGCAGTGCATCTTTTGAGTAATCTCAAATTTGATTATGATCAAATAAGAAATTTACACAAAAATTAATTTTTGTGTCTAATTAAATTAATTTTTGTGTCTAGATAGAAAGTTTTTCCCACAGTGCTATTGTTGCTGCTGCTGCCGAAATCCAACGACGAAAACAAAACTTGTACACCTTCAAAGGGGTACTTTGGCGCTCTTAGGTGCACCCCGGTGTTTCTCCACCTTGAGAACATATTTGTGGCAGCCGTGCTTCTTCTGAGTAATCTCAAATTTGATTAAGATCGAACAATAAGTTTAGACAAAATTAATTTTTGTGTGCTAGATAGAAAGTTTTTCCCACTGTGCTACTGTTGCTGCTGCTGCTATTTTGATGTTGTTTTGCTTTTATTTTTCGCTATATGCTTATCATTGCGACTTTGAGGTTATGGTTTAAAAGCCATGGTTTATGTTAGTTTGTTTTACGATGAATTCGAAGTAGAACGGATGCTCTGCTTCAAGTTGTTTTATTGGATTCAGTTGTTGTTGTTGTTAGTTGGGGAATATAGATGGCATTGGATTGTTTTGCCTTGGTTGTTTTAGTTGTTATAGTTTACCAAACAATGTTTATTCCACACAAATTCACTTTGCATTACATTTTTATTACAACTCTTGTGAATGATATTGGTTGTTATAAGTCTACACTTTTTTCCCCGCAGCTAACTAGTACTTAAAAGTATACAAGTTTATTTGTTTGAATGCATTTTCAGTAAACAGCTGCCAATTTGTGGTTTAATTGAAAATATTGAAATGTTACTAGCAGTAAGGATGTTTAGATATTAAAGCAGGAATAAGAAAAGTTGAGATATTTTAAAGGTTTGGAAATTTAAGTTAAAAAAAAAAAAAAAGATTTGTACTAGATTCAGGATTTGAACGAAAATAATCAACGATACAGAAAACTGTGATGTTTACTAAGGAACAATTTACATTTTTGAAATCTTCCTTTTCGATTTTGGTTCCTCTTAATGAAGTTGGGAAAAATGGAAATTTTAAGTTAAAATTACATATGAGCTATTTCAAAAACCAATTTTCACTTGTACCAATCAACTTTGGTCGCAGTAACCGAATTTTTGGTTGACAAATGGCAAGCTTTTTCTCTGTGTGTACTAATTTTAGAAGTTTTTAATGCAACTAATTTTTAGTAGATTTAGCAAAACAAAATTCTTATGTTTTTCTATATAAAGAATTAAAATTATTTATCAACACTGAAGCTTAAAATTATTGTAAATTAAAGATTGTTCTGGTACAATTTTGTTTCCAAATTTAGATTCAGAATGTGTATAGATTTTGAGAAAGAATGCTTTTGTTGCTGGCAGTAATTGACGCAAAGCCGAATTTAAAAAATCCACAACGTTTTTGTTAGAAAAAAGTTGCATTCTGACTAATTTGCAATAAAATTTATATATTGCCTTATGGTTTTTTATCTTAAAATATAATATAAAATGTTATTATATATGCTGTCATGTGTAGCCATATATTATGATATATTTCTTTTGTGATAACATATCTATGAGTATATTAGTTATTTTATGTTAACGTTTATAAAAGGTTAATCATGTATGCTATACATAATAAGATATGACAGATTTATTTTCATATATATTAATACATTTTCAGATATAACATAATATGTAATCATATGTGGTGACATATAATTTAAGATATAATAATATTTATTGTCTTATAAAAAATATTTTGTTGTTAGATATAAGATATTCGTAAATATGGTGCCATATGGATAAGACAACTTATGACATCAAGTGATATAAGATATAATTTTGTAAGATACCATACATGACACAAGATTATCAATATAGTTCATATATATTCAATTCATCATTAATAATTTCCAAGCGAATTCGGAATAATTACCCGCTCGATTAAAAAAACCGATATGCAGCTTCATATAATTTTATCTAATTTAATAAGGCCCCATAATTAATTACATAAAACTTCATTCGAAATATGGATCGATTAAATTGTATCAAATTACATATAATTACATCTAATTGTATCATATTAAATTAATTTAGATGCAATTAGAATTGATGTAATACAGTTTTGTCCGAATTTTGTTCTCATCCAATTTTATAAAATTATATGTAACTATATCAAATTTTTTTTTTATTAAAAAAGAGAAGCAACACTCAGGAAATGCTTCCTATTAATTAATGTGTTGCTTCCTTTGGAAAGGGGATAGTGGAGAGATGAAAGGTGATGAAAGATGAAGGGCTTAAAACATGGCAACACTGTAATTGCGCGAGTAGATAAGTCTTAGAACAGTTGTTGGTCGCCACCTGATGTAGAGTTGACGAATTTATTGAAGCTTTTTGTTTCATAGCCCTGATTCATTATTTTACTTCAGTGGGGTTAAGTGCTATGGGAACACCGAAGGTGGGCGCAGCGATACATATAAGTGATAGAAAACTCATACATATTATTTTTCTAAATTGATGTTGTCGTCACCGGGAATAGAATCCGGGACCATCTGTGTAACAGTCCAACGACAACGCCCACATAGATTTTCTTTAATTTTTTAAGCCGTAGCTCGAATATTCAAATTTAAATTATGATTTCCGCTTTATTTACTATTTCACTTCAAATCTTCTCAATAAAAAATCGTTAATCTAATGAAAAATTCATAATATCTTCCAGAAACTTATTTAACGAATTGTAAAAAATAATTTATTGTAGGCCGATCCCTATTCGGATTTAATTTTTGCCCAAGGAAATCGTCAGGTGACAATACTTTTCTAATTTCTAGAGATGTTTGTCACGTTAAATAACAAACTCAATGAGAATTTCATATTCTCGTCTGGAAGTATGATTTAAAAATTGAAATATGGAAGAAAAAAAAAACAAAACCAACAAAAGTTACCGCACTTTAAATTTTCACAAAATTTGGTTTGGTTTTGTTCGATCAAGCGAGTAGTTGCATTTTGATTCTTTTAACTTACTCAATTAATCGAGTAATATTTTAAAATTACTCGAGTAACTCGAACAATTTCTATGGTTTTATTACAATTACTTTTTGCTATTTAAAAATAAATAATTGCACACAAATCAAATAAAAAATCAAGAGTTCCGAAATTCTTTTTTATCAAAATTTAAAATATAACTTATCTAATTATTTAAAAATTAGCAAAATATTTTAAAACAATATACAATTAAGGTGTTTAACTTTTTTTCTTTCGTTTTTATAAAGTGTGACTTTAAGAATACATTTAGCATTTTTTGCAAATATCAAAAATAATAAGGCATAGCAGTTCATGCCTTGGAAAAATATAAAGAAAAATTATATTACTTTTTCACCGTCGTTTGCTCGTTGAAGTTTGAAAGACAGATATTTGTTCAATTTTTTTTCCAAAATAGTTAATTTTGAACCTCTATATGAAGTTGATTATAGATCCGAGTGCAAGATCTGAGCGGCCTGGAGCTGGAACACTAAAAAAAGATTGTGAATTTTAAATTTATAACGAGCTTTTCAACCTTCGAGTATTTACAAAAATAAAGCAAATAAAACATATTAGCTAGGTTGATACCAGTATTTCGATCTGGCTAAAGATCTCATCAGAACCCAAAGTTTTAGAAAAGCTGGAGCCTCCATACTAGGCATGAATGAATTTAATTCAAGTCGAGTTTTGCAAACAAAAAAAATTAATGTTGTTTTGATAGTTGCTTTGCGATTTTTGAGATTATTTAATTTATGTTGAGTATATATATATTATATGTTATATTATATATTTAAAAATTTCGCTTGATTTCTGTAAATCGGACCTTAAATTTGTGTTATAGTTTCGATGTCTTCATAATTTAACCTTCCGTTTGAGTATAATAATGTCCCTCATTGTTCATGGATATTTTAAAAATATCTTAAGATATTGCTTAAAATGTGCTATTTTATACATTGGTCTCGATGCTGAACGATTTGCCTCCTAAATTACTAAAGAAAAATTATTTTTATTAATGTCCACGCATGGTGATACTTGAAAAACTGAATAATTGCATTTGCTTTTATTAAAAATATTTTAAAAAGTACGAAAAAATTTTTTTTTTTTTATGAAATATAACCTGATATAGAACATATTTTGATTTACTCGATTAACTCGATTATTAGATCAAAATTGTTCGAGTTATACTCGAAATTGGGCATTTCAGTTTACTCGAGCAAATGTTTGATTGAAATTCGTCGATCAATCGAGTTACGGTTAACCGAATTAATACTCTAACATATATTTAGATATTAATTTGTATGGGACCAGATGAAATTTTTTCGAAAAACTAAGTCCAAGATAAAATGATATATGATCATATGCTCTGTCACATAAAACCATATTAAGCTATATAAAGCTACATGTTTTATAATATTGTATTAAACAAGATATGGATGTATAAGAACGTTTTACTAGAGTTTATATTGTCGTATAAATATAATTTAATTATATATGCTCCCAATGACTACTTTTTTTTTATTGTTTTATTAAAATTTATATATTTCATGGAATTTTAGTTTATCCAATTAAATCTCAAAATATCTTATTATTTCGATCGGTCTCTATAAAATAGTATATGATTTTATATTTGATATATAATTTTTTTTTTTTTTTTGATCGGGTATTTACAAACCTTCCTATTCTTTCTCCACTCCAACTCTTTATGTCACTATTATCATGCATAACTTATTGACATAAGACCAAGGTTGTATTCCAATTCATACCATATATTAACAATTAACTACTCGATAACCATTCAACCATAATGTACTATTTTTTTTTATTTCATGTTCCTTACATACTCTTAATATTTTGTTGTGTGGCATTTAAACAGAGTCCTTGTTCAACGGCGATTCGAAAATGTGATATTCACACTTTATTTTTATTTTTTTTTATTAATTAATAATTATAATTAAATTTATTTTCATCGGGATAAACATTAATTGCATTTATAGTAATTAAATGTGCTAAAATCCCAAAACTTATTCAACAAATTGTGAAAAGCAATCTGATGTAGGCGTGTCCCTATCCGGATTTCATTCCTGCCTAAGGAAATTAATGTTTATCCCGATGAAAATAAATTTAAATAACAAATATGCAGGTGCTTGTGCAAATTTAAATGTAACTGACACTAATAGAAAAACATATGATTTTCTATTGTTGATTTACTAGAATAAACGTCACTACATTGCTAGGTCTGTCAAAAAAACAGAGTAGTATTTGGAAGATGACGAAGCCAATTGTGACAATTTTTTGTTGTTGTTTTGGTTTTTTCTTTGATATTTTAAATTTTGAATCTCGCTCCTAGACGAGGACAAGAAATTCTCATTGAGTTTGTGATTTAACATAACAAATATCTCTAGAAATTCTAATAACAAAGTCCCCTGAAGATTTCCTTAGGCAGGAATGAAATCCGGATAGGGACACGCCTACATCAGATTGCTTTTCACAATTTGTAAATAAGTTTTGGGATTTTAGCACATTTAATTACTATAAATGCAATAATTATATAATTACAAATTATATACTATTACCCTAACCGAGCACTAGCTACTATGGCCATCGGCGCGTTCTAGCGAAAACATACCAGTGCCTCTTGTGGGAATCGAACCCACTACCATCGCACTGATAAGCCAGCACGCTACCAACTAGCTTACCGGGGCGCACATTCACACTTTAATATGTTGTTATCCTTAAATAAAATTTTAACACACATAAGACGTTCGTGCCGATTTGACACAATTTTCCAATTAAAAATGTTATTGCGCATTTATGATTAATTGACACAAATGATGGATGCGCTTTAATACCATTAAAATTTATATACCTAAACTCAAAAAAAAAAGTTTGTAAAGTCAGTAAAAGATTTTGCTGAGTCAGCAAAATTTTAGTCAGGAGGCTGATTGCAGAGAAATTGTTAGTGACAGCAAAATCTTATGCTGAAAACCAGCAAGCTGATTTTTGGCAACAAAATTAGTAGATTCAGCAAAATTTTTGCTAACTTTTAGCAAGGATGTTTTTAATTTTAATCAACGATATTAATAGATTAAAACAAACTCAAACGATTTGTAGAAAAATTATAATTTAGTTAATTTATTTGCTGAAAATCTTAAATTTTCTTTGTGATTCTCTTAATAATAATTTATAGATCATTTATACTAGAGCCAAAAACGAGTAGTTTTCAAAAACTACTTGTATAGTTGTCAAATTTTATTCAAATTTTAAACCAAAAACTAAAAGTTTTCAAAAACTACTTGCCGTAACCGAACATCGGCCAAAGACCTAGAAGAACTTTTCCATTTACTTCTTAATTTGAATAAAACGTGAATTTCGGTTGATTTGGATAACGAAATTTGTTTTAAGTGAAACCAAAAATACTTAAACGTGAAAAACCACAAAAAAAGCGAATTTTTTTCTTCAAAAATATGAAATTAAGAGTACAGTTATTTTAATGACGTGCTTTGGAAAAAAATGGGAATGCTTGAACTTTTTTATTTTTAATAAAGTATATAAAGAATCTAATACAAATTCTTGTGGTTGTACTCAAAATTAAGAATTTTATCTGTAAATGTACTCAGTTTCATCAATACTCGGTGTTCGGCCAAAATTTGGTCGAACGACGAACTTGGCCCTACTCCAAAGCCGAATATTCGGTCGGACCCTAATAAAAGAATAATAAAGTTTTGTGGTCAAATGACCTAACATTTTATTTAGCGATATAGAATTACATACGAAATCATGATAACCAATATATACCATAAGTATTAATAGTTATATCAATCGATACATATTTAGATATTAATATGTATGGCACCATTTCAAAAAAAAATTTCCAAAAGTCAAATCTAAAATAAAAATATATGTGATCATATGCGCCATCATATGTATCCATATTATGCTATATAAAGCTGTGTTTTATTCATAACATTATATTAAATAAGATATGTACGTTTTTACTCGGGTGGTTGATTTTTGTATATGTTGTACTTTTTAGTATAATTTTCCTTGTTCCTAGTATATCTTGACATGTCGCGACATCTACTTCATAATGCGTATATCTTCCAACCTGGTTGTCGTCCACACGTGTAGTGTTATCTATGTGCTTATTATAGCAACATTTTTTAGCAAACTAACTTTGCAAAACATTAGTAAAATATTAGTAAAATATTAGTAAAACATTAGTTCTAAACTGTTAAGTGCTGAATAAGAACAACTAAAATTTTAGCTGAAAACACAATGTCAGCAAAAAAATTTTCTGAAAAATAATATATTTGATTTACAAAACGTTTTAATAACTTTTCTACTAACTAATTTTTTGAGTGTATTTAAAAAAATTCTCGTAAGGAAATTTTAAGCTGAACGGAATTTTCCTCTACTTCACATATTTAAAAATCAAAAGAACTTTCAAACACAGGGTCAGCTGTAGAAAATGTATCCACAAAACAAATATGAGGTCATTGGGATATTAAAGGCATTTGGGGCTAGGCTGGCCAGTCACTGAGAAGAAACAAAAATAAACACAACCACAATCAGAACATAAAGATAATTATAAAACATGTAAAGGCAATTTTTATGCCTTACAAAATCGTTGATGTGCAATGTTAAATTTAAGTGTTATTATAAGGAAATGCTCACTATTATGGCATGTTCCATAAAACGAAAATTTCGTTTGCTTTCGTATTGTTTTATGTCGGCACTGTTACCTGTCATCGAGTTATATTTTCGCTAACACTATTTTAAAAAAGTTTTGACTTGATTGCACGGTTTCCTTGGTTTTATTGTGTGGTTGCAAAAAAAACGCACTACAAATTGAAATTTTTCGTAAACATTAAAAAAAATTGAATAACAAACAATCTTTAAAGAATTTTCACAAAGTTAATAAAACAAACTGATTTCGTAAAAGTTATATTAAATGAAACAAAAATATCCTAATGAAGAAATATAGAGTATGGCCTCGAACTTGAATAATTTTCATTTTCATTACAAAATTGTAAAAAAAAAAAATTCATACTGTTTCCTAAAGTCGCCTTTTGCTATAATTTTTATGTTTTTTTTTTGTATTTTTTCAAAGTTTTAGTCTTTTTTAAATGGTTTACGCATAGCTTTCACTGTTTTTGTCCTTTTTGGAAAAATTTTCAATATGTTTCACAACAAAAAATATTGGCCATGATTAAAAAGTTAGCATTAAATAAACTTTTATTTAAAATAAAATAAATTTTATTTAAATGCAAAAATTTTATCGATTTTCTTTCTAAAATTTAATAGGATTTTAGAGAGTTTTTTTAACTATGGCCCAACTTAGGATACACGTTCACTAATGTGAACCTTTTGGAGTTGCCTGAAAATTGTTATATAACTTCTTACAGTTAGTTCCCACCAGAAAATCATCTATAGCCGCCAAATGCCCAAGGAGCTTGCCTATAAGCTCCTGTAGTTGGATTTGGAATATTATACTTATTGTTGGTTTTTCATATAGTCCAACTACCAGGTGTAGCCACATTTGTAAACATTCCCTTACATTTTTTTTCTCTTATTTCGTTATTTTTTCCATTTATGTATATGAAACAATAAACAAACAATAAATAAAGTTTTTTTTTTTTTAAATAAATACAAACGTTTATTGAACATGGTCTTAAGATAAGACCACGAGAGATATAAGAAAAAACAAGAAGTTACTGACTTAAATTATGACTGACTATCATCATGTTTAAGGCTATTATTTATGAACGATTTATAAATAAATGTAGTTTAAGATTAAGCTTATTGATGGATAAACAAAATTAACAATAGAGTAAAGACCAGGCACAAAAAGGGGTTATTATATAAGTTATGGGAAAAGATTTTACTATTTTTGAAGAAAATTTTCATAAAAGGAAATCATTTCATCATTTACAATTATTACAAACTAAAATTTAAATTTAATGAAATATTATATAATATATCTTATACTATATGTATAAGACGAAATTTCTTATAATCAACAACTTTTTCATTATTTAAGTTACTTTCCATTAAATTTAGGTCCCCTAAATGTCCTCCCTAAAAATTAAATTTCCCTACTTATTTTTTTATGATTCACTTAAGTTTATTACTTCTTTAATGATTAAAATGCATATGATTATTCCTTCATTGAGTATTTTGCACAATAACATACCAGACCTGCTGCTGGCTTATGAAAAGAGTTAAATCATTACGGTAAAAGGGGGAACCGAACATCATGCAATTAACAGAGCATGCGCACATATTTTACCAATTAAATTATACGAACAAAAAAATGTTATTTATGTTTTAAGATGATTTTAAAACAGTTTAAAAGTCTGTCTTTCAGTTTACATGTACATGTCTGTCTTTACGAATACAAAATACAAAAATTTCAAAACAATATTAAGCGAATCATGGCACAATTTACAGTTTCTTTAATAATTGAGAAAACATCAAAATAATACAGATTTTAGAAAGCAAATTTTTCAGTTTTTAATAAAAAAAAATTGACATTTCTCACAATTGCCAATGTTTAAAAAACATTAGATCATTTGTCTATTGCGTATGATTGACATTGTCGTGCAATTAATATCACTCATACGCCATGTGGCCAATAAACATCAATATATTGATCAGAATTAACAGCCAAACTATGTGATAAGTAGGCCAATAAGTTTTTATCAATTAAATTTTAGCCCTCAAAATATTCAACGTAAAATTTAATGTACACTCAAAAAAATAAGTTAGTAAAACGTTTTGTAAATCAAGTTTACTATTTCTTTGCAAATTTTTTGCAGCAATTGCGCTTTC
>CM037854.1:209301110-209326135 GCA_021234595.1 Delia radicum
AACTAGAGATTAAAGAGAAGGCGGTTTACTAAACTTAAATTGATTCGACTGTATTTTATTGCACAAAACGCGTGAGAAATGTAGCACTAAAGACTCCACAATGGGTCTCTAAATATAAAATCATGGCACAGGTTTTTTTATTATATATTCATTTTTTGAAATAACATTAAAAAAATTGTCATTTTTAACCTCATGTCTTCCGATTTTTTTTTTTTATTATATGACCTACTTCAAAATCTTTCTGAACTTGTTGAACTGAATTTTATATGCCTCATATTTATTAGGTTTACGAATTAAGAGGAACTATGAACAGGGTTGGGATGACTATACAACTCTTATACAAGACAATTATATAAGGCAATTACGTGCAAAGTTTCACGTTGAAAAGTCCTCCCCAAAAGAAATGATGGTCATTTAAAATGACTTCAATTTGCAAGCGTTTTTTTATTTATTTTATTTTTTTTACTCATAAATTTTTAAAATTTTCAGAGATACGAGGGGCGGATCAATAAGTCCGTGACTTTTCAACTTCCCTCGTAGTTATATGAAATCCAACACTGCCTCCCATAAAGTACCACCTGCTAAAAAGACTACTGTCAAATTTTGAGCAAATTCCGTCATTTACTTTGCGTTTAACAGCTGTTTAAAACATACAACCTCGTTGTATTTTTTTTAAATGGAAAAAAGTGAATTTCGAGTGCTTATGAAAGATTATTTTTTGCGAAAAAAACTGTCAATGAAACCGAGGAAAAGCTTGATAAATACTATGGGGACTCTGCACCATCGATTTCAACGGTAAAAAAGAGGTTTACCGAATTTCGTTGCGGTCGCACAAGTACAAATGACACTGAACGTTCTGAACGGCCAATTAGGTCAATACACCCGAAAATGTCGAAAAAACCCACGATATGGTGTTGGCCGATCGAAGAGTAAAAGTGCGTGATATGGCAGTGTTGGCTTCGATTTTAAATGATCAATTGGGTTCAAGAAAGCTGTCTGCAAGATGGGTGCCGCATTTGCTCTCAATTGCTCATAAACGTAATCGTGTGACAACTTCAAGGGTTTGGGAGTTGTTTAACCGCAATGCAAATGAGTTTTTGCTGCGTTTTGTAACTGTGAATGAAACATGGATCCATTACAACACTCCGGAGACCAAGCAGCAGTCTAACCAATGGGTTTCTCAGGGTGAACCGGCTCCGAAGAAGGCCAAGCTAAGTTTGTCGGCCAATAAGGTAATGGCAACAGTTTTTTTGGGATGCACTTGGGATAATCCACATCGATTACCTTTAGAAGGGAAAAACAATAAACGGCCAATATTATGGCAACTTATTGGACAGATTTAACGAGGAAAAAAGAAAAAAGTTCTTTTTCATCAAGATAATGCACTGGTGCACACGTGTGCAGTCTCAATAGCACAATTCCATGAATTGGGCTACGAAACAAATGGCTCGGTGGAAAGAGATTTAGCTCCAACGATAAAATTATTGATCAAACAAATGCCTATTTTATGGACCTTGAAAATCCAATTTTTTGGAAGGGATACAAAAATTGGAGGAACGTTGAACTAAGGGTATTGAGCTAAAAGGAGATTATGTGGAAACAGATTTTTTTTTTTTTTGCAAAAAAAACTGTGTTTCATTCAAAAGTTACGGACTTATTGATCCGCCCTCGTACATTCACTGAAAAAGTATTTACACATCGCTGCTTGGTGAAAAGTTGTTCGAGTTTTTAACATCCGCAGTTTTTTATAAACGAGTTTTGCTCCGTTTAATGGAATTGAGTTTTGAGATCAGTATTTGTTAAATGGTGTAATTTTATATATTTTGAGGTATACCAAAGTGATGTCAGCACACCAATTACGGGCTACGAACATCACAAACTTATATGAAATTGATGTAAATTTTTTAAAAATATAGGTTTTTCTGCTTCTGACATTCACAATTATATTTGAAATTGGCTGGGGTATTGCGTGAACTCGCGAATGGATTCAGTATGCCTAAACATCGGCTAACATAAACAAAAAATGTCATATCATATAAAATTTTTTTTTTTTAATATTTTACCTCAAAGTGTCGATAATTTTGAAGTTCCTCATATCGCTCATTTATTGCAAGACTGACATAACACAAAAAAAAAAAACGATTTTGCAAAAACCGAGTTTAAATTTTTTAATCCATATCTGCCTCGCTCAACCCTTTCTCTATTTATTTGGTCGCGTATTTTATAAATACGGGTTTTTAATGTATTTTTCTCTTAGTGAGAGTTGTGTGCAAATTCGCCAATTATCGAGAGACCCAGTAGTTTCTCTCGTTACAACCCGCTTTAAAGAAAAATAGTGTACATGATATTATTATGAAATTTTTACACTATATAAACATGATATAACTAATAAATCTGCATCATTAACTCAAAATCGCATTTTTTTGACTTACGACAGACTTGAAGTAAATGACCGATATAATCTCTTGGCGGGGACTATAACAAACCTTCTTATTCATTTATCAAGTTTTCAAAAACTAGCTAAAAATATTACCGGATTTATATGGTTTAAAAGTATTAAACTTCTACGATTGTCCTATTTCACACTTAGGCAATATTTATACATATTAAAACCTACCATGTTGATGCAAATGCAGTTTTTGTATAAATTTTGGCAATTGTTCCCTTCAAATTTGTTTACCATTTAAAAATTCAACAATTTAACATTTTTAATAAAAAACTTAATAGCGATTTTTATGTAATGCAAATAGCATATAATTTTTTGTTAAAACTTATCCAATATCTCCTTATAAAAATTAACATCTTTTTTATAGTTTTATATTTTGAACAGGTTTGAATTTTTGTTGAAATTCAAATTTTGTTCCGATGTATATAAAAATAATTTTTAGCAAATCATTTTTTTTTAACTTTATAATAAATTAATTTTGTTTATGTGATGCGAATAGCATATAATTTTCGTGCAAACCTTATCCAATATCTTATTATAAAAAAGTGCTTTTTTGTAGTTTTATATTTGAACCGGTTCGATTTTTTTTTTTGTAATTTAATTTTGTCCCGATTGTACACAGCAGCAAATATTTTCTTACTTTTTGATTTAAATCGGTTTGTTGAATATTTTAATTGAATCAATTAAATATTTGCTCAAATTCGGTACTTGCTTGACATTTTTTTATATTATCGCTCAAAAGCAAACATCAACTCATTGTTGTTGTTTTTGTAATGTTTATGTAGTTGTTTTTTATAAATGTTAATGTTTAGTGGTATTAGTATTGTAGTAAATATTTTAAATCCATTTTAAATAGATTATATATTAATTCTTATTAGGTTAATTACTTCAGTAAGTTGAATTTTTAGTTTCAGTTGTTTAAAACTAAATATTTATTTATCTAAAACATTTCATAAAATTCATAATGTAATTTATAAAGTTTAATTTCGTTCAATAAAAATTTAAAAAAAACATTTAAAACAGAAAGAGAATGCAAAAAATAAATAAAAAAAAAAATACTCAGATTTCAACACAAGGGCCAAAAAAAATTTCCCATAACCCTTTCGCTTCAATAGAAAGAAAAAAAACCTAATGTGTATAAATTTGTTCATATAAGTATAAATAAATCTGCCAACTAAATGAGAATTTCATGCGGTTTAAGTTCAATGTTATAAAATTCAAACTATAAAAAACATTTGGTATGGCAACGACAATTTTTTTTTTTTTTTGGTTTTTGGTTAAGTTAATTGAAAGTTTGAGTTATTATTTATTGAAATTAAAGAGCTATCAATTTGTAATTGAATTAGCAATTTTCGTTGATGGCGGAATTTCAGCAATTAAAGTTTTTGAATCTGTGGTTTTCGTAATTGAAATGGGATTTTTTTGTGTGTATATAAAAATACTTTTTCGCAAATAATTTTTTTTTTATTTATACTTTATATAAAATTATTTTCTAATAAAAACCACAATTTCTATCCCATAGTACAATGCAATAAATGTGATTTCCTGTTTAAAAATCCTCCTCTTGATCACTCGTTTAAATTTGTTGATCTCATCACGCACGCGTTTTGTAAATAATTTATTTCAAACAAAATCTTTTAAAGATTGTAATCAAGCTAAAGACTTATAACTTAAGAGGAAAAAAAACATGCTACATATGCGCCAATTTTTAAACTATATCAACTAAAATGCTTGCTAAAGATTATAATTTCAGTGATAACAATTTTTTATTTTTTTTTTGTTCTTTTTCGATAAAAAAAGGGAGGTGGCTGGCCATGTTTATTAACTTTTTAGTATAAATTACTTTTCAAAGCACTAGTTAAGAAATCGCAATTGTTTGTACTTCCATATGACGGTTTTTATTTATAACAACCAAATGTTTGCTTCGTTAGCCATCTACGTGACTGAATTTTATTTATATAAATCTGTATTTTTAATTAAACTTTTATTTTTTGTCTTAAATTTCTTGATTTAAAAAAAAAAAGCTAAAAATGCAGGGGCTTGTTTATAGTGGGTAATTTATAAACAAGGTGGTTTAATGAAACTGTAGTTTCTTTAATCGAGATTAAAACTTAAATTAAATATTTGTTTTGTAGATTAATCGAAATAATTTTAAACGGGTTTTAAATGCACATAAAAGGTAGCATGAGTAAATTTTCCCACAGATTTAATATTCGGTATACGATAATAAAGACGAAAGGTTTTTTTTTAACAAACCTGGAGTCAACACTATATTTTAGGTTTTATAGTCGAAATTTTTACGTTACATCTTACTTGGCGTTCTTTTGTTTATGTATAAAAAAACAATAATACCAAAATTATCCAAGGTTGATTTTTTTTTTGTATATCTTTGAAGTGTTGTACTTTTTAGTTCAATTTCCTCGTCTGTATTACATATTGGGATGCACCAAAATTTAAAGTAATTTTGCGATAAAACTGTACCATACATCGAATAATAAAGTACGCCATTGAAATCACCTTGATACAAATATATACAATTGATTTTTTTAATGTCACACAGTGTTATTTTTTTTTTTTTTTTTATAATTTAACCATACTCAGGGGATGCCCCCTACTCATGCAGTGCATTGTATTGATCAGGAAAATTAGGTATTGGAAGGAGGAAAGAGGGAGTATGTTTGTGGATATTTGATTTAAATTTTTCTAAATTGTAAGTAACAGGAAGACTTTTGCGGGAAGTTTGTTCCACATACGAATCGTTCGACTAAAAAACGAATTTTCTCTGTAATGCGTTGTGCGAAATACAGGAAAATCAACTACAACGGATGTGCTCTACTAGATAAGCGAGTATTACGAATAAAAACTCGGGCTCGTGGAATAAGTTCACTTATCTCAAATGAGCATCTCCCATGGTAATATCGATAGAAAAGTGTAAATTAAAGATATTGATTTTTAGTGTCCGACCGAACAGTTCGCCAGAAAATGCATTTGGTCTGTATTCGGTATTTTAAAGCATTATGGACAAATTTGGCGGATGGAAAAATGTTTATTGGACTGATTAGATGCTATTTTGAGTGTCAAATTTGAAGAAAAGTCTGTAGTTAAGCAATGAATTCACTGTCGGCCTCAGAAAGTTCGGCCAAATCGAAAATAGTTATAGCTAAACTTACTCGGCTTTTCTCTTAAATTTTATACACAAAATCGAATTAAATCGGCTCAACAAACATGTTTCCAATACCAAATTTGTCATCATTGCCTCTAGATATCAAAAAACCGACAAATATATAGTTTTTTGGCCGAACTGTTCGGTCGGACACTATTGATTTTTATCTAAACATTTTTCTGAGATAACCGCCATACATAAAAGATAAAAATATTTTGGTTTTTTCACTCCTGGGTTAGAGCGAAAAATATTTAATAAAAAAGCTAAAAGTAAATCATTCAAATAACAACAACATAAAAAAACAAAGAAACAACAATTCAAATCATTGGTGAAATGCAATTCCGATACAAAAACATAATACAAATCTGTTGTTTATATTATTTACGCGGATCAATAAGTCCGTGACTTTCGAATGAAACACAGTCTTATATGCCAAAAAAAAAAAAAATACTTTTCAATAATCTTCTTTTTAGTTCAACCACTTAGTCCAAAGTTTCTCCAATTTGTGTATCCCTTCCAAAAAATAAGATTTTTCGAGGTCCATAAAATAGGCATTTGTTTTGATCAATAATTTCATCGTTGGAGCTACACACTGGGAAAACTTTAGGTAATTGCCAACTGAAATTCGGTTACTACGACTCAAGTTCGGTTATTACGAATTTCAGTCGGTTGGCACAACTTAATATTAGTTTTCACAACAAAGTTCGGTTAATTCAACCGAATTTTAGTTGCAACTCCTCCCAAAATTTTAGAAAATCTAATGTATATATCGTTGTACTATTTAATTTATAGGTTGATACCGTTAAAATACACTTTTCAATTCAGTTGGCATTTTTTTTTTCTCTGTGTGTAAATATCTTTCCACCGAGCCATTTCTTTAGGTTTGGAAAAAGAAAATAGTCACTGGGGGCTAAATCCGGAGAATATGGCGTATGAGGTACCAATTAATCAACCGCTCTATCATCTGAGCAATCTCGACATGTTACACTTGATAAATAGGCACAAACAAATAAAGACCCATTTGAATCACGAAAACGACCGATACAATGACTTTAATTGCTGAATTTTCCTTACAACCAAAATTGCTAATTCAACTATAAATTGATAGCTCTTTAATTGAATTATTTTTCTATTAAATAATAACACATTTGATTAAAAAGTTATCAATATTGTGTACCTGCAATACTGCATACTATTAAATAAAATGTTGTTGCCATACTAAATGTTTTTTATAGCTTGAATTTTATAACATTGAATTTAAACCGGCAAGTAATTCTCATTTAGTTAGCAGATTCATTTATACTTATGTGATCATATTCACACAGAAATATTTTCTTTTTTCTTTTTATTGAATCGTATGTAGGATGGCAAACATTTTTGTTGATTGTTTTTTTTTTTATTTGCTAGAAATTATCCCTTTTGTTAAAACCAGATTATTTTCTTTTCAATAATTTTTAATTTTAAATTGAGATGGAGGCGTTAAAAAAATAAACAAAAATCTAAAAATAGAATATTTGTGTTTGTTAGTGTTGGTCACTTCTGAGTATAATATACAATAACAGAAAAGCTAATAGGAACGAACACTTTAATTTAAGATGCATTACATTCGAGGCCATACCTGGGTGTGATCGCTAAACGACCATGACTTGGTATTGTACCGTTTGTAATATAAGAATAATAGCAGGTTTGATTCATACGGCCGCAGGTTGTTGACAAATTTATCATATATGTAGGAACAATCTGTTCCTATATGATTTTACAATTTAAATGTAAAATCGCTGATGACGACTGTCCATAAAAAAGGCAGAAACTAGTCTGGTCTGATTTAAAAATTAATAGTGTTCATAATTTTTAGAAAAAAATGTTAATTCTTTTTCTTAACCTCAACATTTCGAAATTTTTAATTTAGTTTTAGCATTTTTGTGCTTAAAAAAATGGTTAAATTTTTATTAGACAAAATTTAATTTCAAAAATTATATTATCAATTTTATGATAATGTGTTAAGATAAATTAATATTCAGATTTAAAACATTGAAATTAATATATGTAGCTTAATAGAATAATAAACCTAATGAGAATTAATAAAATCTAATTGAAATGAATTTTAAAAATTTATTACTAATACATAAACATTTATAAAACAACTACATAAATATTACAAAAAAAAAACAACAAAATATGTTTTGAGCGATAGCATACAAAAATGTCCAGCAAGTTCCGAATTTAAGCAAATATTTAATTGATTCAATTAACTTTTAATTAAAGGCTTTTTAAATTTTCAACAAATCGATTTGTTAAAGAAAGAATGGAAATATGGGTTTATATGTGGAAACATAAATGACTTGCTTGCACAAAATGTTATTACTTTCAGCGTGTAAAAAATTAAGAAATTTGTCTAATGAGTCTGAAAATAGATTTTCAAAAAATGTTTAAAATAATGATAAAAATAACTACTTATGGATAACGCATTATTTTTTGTATTAAAATAATGACAAAATTAACTAGTTATTAATAAGTCCTTATTATTTATGTTCGAGTAGTGCAGAGAGTAACCTGACATCATGACATGTATTGAGAAAAGTAATGACATGTCATTGCCGTTTCTACACTGGGTAATTAAAAAAATAAATAACACTATCCTCCTTACTATATTTAGCGAAATGTTTCTTTTTCTTCTGCAGAAAAAAATTACCTGTCACATTCAATAAATTGTCTTTTTAACATTTCCTCTCCTTTATTTCATTAAAAATTTCATTTACTTCCATAATAATATACAATACTTGAAGTACATTTAAATTACTTATATGCAAAGCAATTAATTTTGATGAGTGTTCTGAATAAGAACAAAAAAAAACTAACTTCACAAAATGATCGGTGTTGCATCAAATGTCTGTGATCCTTTAAAGATATGCACAGCGCAGATGATAAAGAGTACAAACAGCAAAAGGCAGAACTACGAAAACAAGTTCACACATAGGGTTCTTTAGATCATTACAATATATCAAAGAAATATTTGCCGTATGCATTAATGCAAAAAAAATTAAATTACAAAGTTCTTGTAAAGAGCTGATCGAAGCAACAGTACAAGTGTATAAAATTCTTATAATTTTTAGACTGCACTAGAGAGTCTACTCTTTAATATGATGGAAATGTGACATTTTCAATTTAATTTTTAAAATTATTTTTCATGCATCTGTTTAATATGAGTGATAGTGGAGATGTTTTAATGCATTTTTTTTTTCTACTACCTAAAATATTATTTTCGAGTAAATTTGCAATAAAAACAAATTGAGGCTCATTTGGAGCCAAATTTATTGAAGTGATCTTTGGAGAAAATTTCTGCTACTAAAGTTTTTCCCAATATTAGTTTTAAATTCGGTCTTAACTCAAATTGACCGAGCGCAGCCATATGATAACACAAAATTATATTGAAGCAGTTTAATTTTAAGTAACGTAGCAACTATACCGAGTAATAATATATAGAACAACTTCTACATGAATCACTTGTTTCATTACATCAACAAGACGTTGTCTGCAACAAAAATATGCCAATTAGGAGTTAGGTTTCACCTGTGACAATATGTTAATATTTCGTATGGGGTTTGTATGGCATAGCTATCAGAGGGTGCCTGGTTCGAATACCGTAACCGCCAATAATTTTTTTTTTTTTATATTATAATTTACTTTTTTTTATTTTTATGGTAAAATAAATATTTTTTTTTGACAATTTTTAATTATTCTTTGAATATTATATTTATACAAGTTTGATATAATTTTTATTAAAAATAAAAATTATGTTTTTTCCACCTTTAATTGTGCAATGAGAATTGTGCAATGAAAATTGGAGCAATGAAAATGAAAAATTTAGAAGTCAAGTTCTAGGCCATACTCTATATTTCTTTATTGTCCTAACAAATAATCTATAAAGTTTTTGTTTTCAAATTTATTAATTGACCCCTTTCAGGAATATGTTTATAGATCTATTTCGGGAATTTTCTAGGTTCCCATCATCAGAACACGTTTTGAAAGAAGTGACAATCCAATGCAAAACATCAAACATTCATATAAACTAGTTTTCACACTAAATGAGAACTAAAATATGAGCTCGAAGTTAAAGATTATCACATTTGATCAAAACTAAATTAAAAACTTGTTTGTTATGTGCATCCTCTCTCTACCTTTGGGTTTTTCTCCTTTTTATTTGCACACTTGTGTTGTTTTGTTTTAAAACAAGATGTAAAGGGGGGGGGAGGGGGGGGGGTGGGTACAACAAAAAAAATTATGTTTTTTCGACCTTTAATTGTGCAATGAAAATGAAAATTATTCAAGTTCGAAGTCATACTCTATATTAGGATATTGTTCTAACAAATAATCTAAAGAGTTTTTGTTTTCAAGGTAATTAATTGATCACTTTCAGGAATGTGTTGTTCTGATGATGGGAACATAGAAAATTCTCGAAAAGATGTATCAAACATTCCTGAAAGTGGTGAATTAATAAATTTGAAAAAAAAGCTATAGATTATTTGTTAGGACGATATCCTAATAAAGAAATATAAAGTACGGCCTCGAACTTGAATAATTTCATTTTCATTATTATATTATATATATATTTAATTAATATTTTTTATTTAGAGAAAACCCTTATAAATTTGCTCGAAAACAGCATATAACAAATATATATCTATATTGATGAAAATAACTTTATTTAAAAACAAATTTTACACTCACAATATTTTAACAGTAAGTGATTGTAGTTTGTTTAAAAAGTAATCAGTAAACTTTGTTTTTAAGGAATATACATTTTAACTATAAAGAAATATTTTTTTTTAACTTGCTTTACAATTTGTTAAATAAAAAAACAAATTACACAAAATTACTGTTTTTCTGTACCAGTGTACCAGTTATTATTTCAATTTAAAATTTTCCTTTTACAAAAAAATTCTTTATTTGAACCCAAAAAAGAAAAACTGAAGATTGGGGAGTTAATTTTGATAGCGAAAATAAAGTAAAATCGTTTGTTTTTGCGGATTTGGAGTTTCTTCAAAGGTTTTATATAATTTTTTATAGTAAAAATAAAATAAAATCTTTGATTCTGATGTGAGCAAGATTATTCAAGGTTTAATTTAAGGTTTAATTTTGTTGGTTTTAATTTTTTATAATTTAAAAGTAAAACAATGGAAAATCTTTAATTTTCACTGATTCTGGAGTTAACTTTTTAATAGTTAAATAAATGAAAAATACATTTGATTTAAAAGAAAAGTGAAAATACTGGTTTTTAACTATATGTTTAGTAGTTTTAAAGAACATATTCCTTTGTTTTTAACAACAAAATATTGTGAGTGTACATGCATGCAAGTTTTTATAGTATTTATATCATCAAAGAAGAATAATTCTGCTTAAAGTCAACTATCATGTATAGCAAGCTGCAGCTCAATGGTAAAGCGCCAGCTTGTCATGACCAAGATCGTGTGTTCAAACCCCACGCCAGCCACATGATTTTTTTTAAATTAAAAAATAATAAAATAAAGTGAAGTGAAGTGAAGTGAAGTGAAAAACATTATTTTCATTGATCTGAACTTACAGTGATTGTTATTTAAAGTAACATTACACTTTAATACACTGATAAAAATCCATGCATAAACATACCAAATAAATGTCAAAAAAACAAAAACTATCGTAAAATAAACCAATATTTGTTCATTTCGCGAAAGTTTTTATTGTTTTGACATTATTTTCGTATTTTTACTATTATGAGTGTATGAAAAACCAATGTCAACTTCACCGATGATAAATCCAAATTTGAAGAACATCCGATTCAACTGTTGTAATGTTTCTATTACTCTTTTTTCCAAACTATTTTTGCTGGGTAGTTTTTTTTTAAATCAAAATAATTTAAACAGTTATTTGTTTATTAGGGTAAACCGGATACACCCATGTTATTATGCAGTGTATAACTTTATTAAAAAAGCAATGCCGGTTATTGCAAAAAAAATAAAAAATTTTAAAATTCGAAAACATTTCCGGTTAATTTGGGTTAATCTTTAGTTATTAAAAAAAATTGTATTTAATGAAATTCAAAATATATAAAACTATAAATGTAATTATTTTATTTTCTATACATATATTTATATTTAATTTTAAAATCATATTAAAATTTTCACTTGAGGCCATATTTGTACTTTTCTATTATAAAAATCCACTCATATGTAAATTGTATTTAGTTTTAAGTTTTACACACACTTGAATAATAAGTGCCTGAAACAAGAATATTTTTAATAATATAAAATCTTTAAAGTTTGTATAAAAGGGCGTAGTTAAAAATCCGAAATAAAGGTACATTCAAAAAATTATATATTTCTAATATTTCTCCCACTAAAAAGTTTATTGAGTAACAAAATCATGGTCAATTAATTCTGTAATTAATTCAATGAAAAAAATATATCAATATAAAAACTTTCAAACGCAATTGCCATCATTACTGATATTTAATCATTATTTATTTATTTATTTACAGACTAAACATACTAAAACAACAGACTAAAACTTCGTTTTTTAGAAGAAGAAAACAATTAATGAAAGTTATTTAAGAACTATATTTTTTTTTAAGTTTGATATAATTTTTATTATAAATAAAAATTATGTTTTTTCGACAAGTTCGAGGCCATACTCTATATTTATTTATTAGGATATTGTCCTATTGTTCTATTGTTCTATTGTTCTATTTTTTTTTTTTTGTGTATATCTAAAGGGTGTTTTTTTAAGCCCGATAGAACTTGAAATTGTAAAAAATAACACAAAAAATTAATTTGTAATCAAAATTTTTTTTTTATTCGAAAGATCAATACGTGACATTAACATTTGAAAATGATTCGGGCATATGGGCACCGCGGCTGTTCTTGACGAAGCGCATTCTGGACGTCCAATTTTGGGCCACTTTTTCGAGCACTACTGGCCGTATGTCACGAATAACACGAACAATGCTGGCCTCCAAGGCGTCAATTGTTGCTGGTTTATCAGCATAAACCAGTGACTTCACGTAGCCCCACAGGAAATAATCGAGAGGTGTCAAATCGCACGACCTTGGAGGCCAATTGACAGGTCCATTTCTCGAAATCAACTTATCGCCAAATTTTGATTTCAATAAGTCGATGGTTGCGTTCGCCGTATGGCACGTAGCGCCATCCTATTGAAACCACATCTCCTCCGGATCAATGTCATCCATATTTTCAAACAAAAAATCATTGATCATGGTGCGGTAACGATCTCCATTGACCGTAACGCGAGCTCCGGCCTCATTTTTGAAGAAATAAGGTCCGATGATGCCACCAGCGTGAAAACCGCACCAAACGGTGCATTTTTCTGGATGTAATGGAGTCTGTAGGGTCTCTTGTGGATTGGTCTCGCTCCATATGCGGCAATTTTGCCGCATATGGAGCGAGACCAAAAATGCGCCTCATCCCCGTTAAGCCAAAAATGCGCCTCATCGCTGAACACAATTTTGCGATAAAACAATCGACGAATCGACGACTGATTTTCAAAGTAAATTTGGATAATTTCGTAGCGTTGTTCAAGCGTGAGTCTATTCATGATGATTTGTCAGAGTATACTGAAACGATAAAAAAAAATATTTCATCAAAATTTAATTTTTTGTGTTACTTTTTACAATTTAAAGTTCTATCTAGCTTAAAAAAACACCCTTTACATGTATCATCATTTCAAATCCAGTTTAGTTTAAAATCTGTAAGGTGGGTTAAAATTTTTTGTTGTGTTTCTTTTAATATCGTTCGACTTGCTATAAATTAAAAAAAAAAAATATTTTTAACAATAGTTTACTCTAATACATTCAATACAGATGCGTATCTACCAAAACTACAAATGACTTAAAGTGTATTGAATTTATTCATATGCAGTAGGTTAGATTGATTTTACCTTTTTTGGTTAAATTTTAGTAGCAGATTAATTTATTTTTTTTTTTTTTAATTTTAACCAATACTCAGGGGATGCCCCCTACTCATGCAGTGCATTGTATTGATCAGGAAATAGGGTATGGGAGGGAGGAAAGAGGGAGTAGTGTTTGTGGATATTTGATTTAAATTTTTCTAAATTGTAAGTAACAGGGAAGACTTCTGCGGGTAGTTTGTTCCACATACGAATCGTTCGACTAAAAAACGAATTTTCTCTGTAATGCGTTGTGCGAAACACAGGACAATCAACTACAAACGGATGTGCTCTACTAGATAAGCGAATATTACGAATAAAAACTCGGGCTCGTGGAATAAATTCACTTATCTCAGATGAGCATCTCCCATGGTAATATCGATAGAAAAGTGTCACACAACCCACATTCCGACGATGCTCCAATGAATCAATAGAGTTGGATACACAACTGTCATTGATAAGCTTCATCACCCTCCCCTGAACATGGTCCAGAAGCTTCAGAATAGACAGTGGAGCCCCTGCCCATATATGAGAGTTGTATTCCATTTTTGGCCGGATATAGCTGGTATAAATAGTAAGGAGATCGGATTGAGTGAAGTAAGTCTTGCACCGTTTTAGAAAACCGAGACACTTGAATACCTCTTTCGACACTTGAAATACGTGCTTATTTCAACGGACATCACACTGTATTCTCATGCCCAGAACATCAAGAGTATCCGATTCCTCAATTACTCTACCATCCATAGTTACAGATGACAATGTTAATTGCACAGCCCGTCTGTGGGTTAACATACAACATTGGGTCTTGCGTGCATTAAAATCGACCTTATTCGCACGACCCCACTCGGAGATTGTAGAAAGGTGTTGATTGAGTGTGTCATTCATGATCTGTCGCATGCCTCTATCTCCAAAGAGCTTGGCCTGTGATCGAATGAAAATGAATGACAAATGTTGCTGTCATCTGCAAAAGAGTAGATAGGATTGAAGGTCTGACCAAGAAGGTCATTAATAAAAATAAGAAAAAGGGTAAGAGAAAGAACAGAACTTTGCGGTACCCCTGAATTTAGCTGAAACTCGTTTCATGAGACCCCATCTAAAACAACACGTATAGTGCGGTCTCTGGGAAAACTCTTTATAAATCAAGAGAAGACACTACCGACACCAAAAGCAACTATCTTAGTCACGAGTGCCCCCTGCCACACACGATCGAACGCCTTAGAAATATCAGGAGCAACCACTTTACTCTCACCAAAGCGGTGGATTGACCGGCTACAACGTTCCGATAGAAACGCCAACAGGTCTCCCGTAGATCGACCACTACGGAAGCCATACTGTCGATCATTTAAAAGTGAATTGGTCTCTAAATATTTCACAAGAAGGTGGTTAACCATGGTCTCCATCACTTTGGAGAGCGCAGAGCAATTGCGATTGGGCGGTAATTTTCAGGGTTGTTAGCCGCACCCTTTTTAGGGATAGGCTGGACATTGGCCACCTTCCAGCATGAGGGGAAAATTCCCGCACGGTACGAAGAGCTGAAAAGTTTTGCCAATGAACGTGCCAACGTTAAAGAGCACTGTTTCGGCACCAGTGTTGATATGCCATCCGACCCCGGTGACTTATTTACGTTGAGATCCGCAAGAACCCTTAAAAACTTTTTGACAATCTATCGAGTTTGCAACAATATAAAATTATTGCAAGCGGCCTAGCAAAGGTGTCAAAGATGTTATCCATTTTTGAACTAAGACTTTGTTTTATTTGAAAGTTTTAAATATAGAGAAGATTATTACCCCGTAGTTACCATGTGGTAAACCAAAACATGCATGTTTCATTGAAATACCTGTCCTTAATGGAAGTAAAATGTCATTATACAGAAAAACCTAAAAACGGGTTTCAATTAAAAAATTCATTGAATCAAATAATATTTTAATTGATTTTGCACCTATCACGGCAATGAGACTATCAATTAAACCTTTTTATAAAATTAGGAAAAAAAAAGTTATACAAAAAAAAAAATATGATAGTCACAAAAAAAGTGTGTGATCTATACGTTGGTATGTGTATTTTTTGCAATGCTGAGTCTGTTTGTGTGTGTGTTGTTTGTTTGTTTGTTTGTCTGTTAACTTCAAATGTATTTGGTATTTTATACTGAACATTTTCTATTTATGCATACAGTGTATGAAAAAATAATATGATAATTGCGTCTAAATAAAATATGTATTTATATATTTAAAAGTCAATAAAAATATTTATTGATTCAATTAAATATTTGTTTAGAAACAAATTAAATTCAAATTAAGTCTTTAATTAGATATTTAAGGTTGATCATTTTTTTCTGTGTATAAATGAGCACTGGTTAAATAAGGTAGATTTACAGGTTTACACTAAAAAGGACAGTAGTCCATTGATTGAAGAGTTGCAAAACCTCAAACTCAGTAAGTGTTTTAAAATGGATATAGTCACTTATAGTATTAAACAAAGTGTTTTTGAGTTAAAAAAACAACTTAAATATTTCAAAAATTACTGATATATTTTTATGAAATATGTTTGTTGTTGTACTTTTTAAATGATGAATTTTGGTGTTACCATATAGTAACTATGAGCGGGCTATGGGACTGGTTTAGGATATATAAGCATTTTAGGATTCAACTCAAAATTGTTGCTGTTAATGGTTTTTTTTAAAAACAGTGAGAAAGAATAAAATATTTCATCAGTGTATAAAATTTTTTTTAAAAAAGTTGCTAGTTTATTTAGGTGGTTTCTAGTGAATTTTAACTGAAAATTCACAAATTTTATTCAGATAGACGATTTTTTTAAAATACTTACTATTTTTGGCACATTCGTCTACTTTTTAGACATTTTATAAGAAATCCCGTCTTTTTATTTCAAAATTTGTTCATTAGCCATACCCAGGTAGAAATTGCCAACCGTACCAAAAAACAAAGTAGTATTGCCAAACCACTACTATTTTTGTAAAACCCGCCTTAAAAATTACCAAAGATTCAACTAATATTGAACTAGGAAAACACAATTTTGTTTGCAAATCATGTGTTTTGCCAGTATCATCCCCAAAATTCTTTGTCAATTTATTTGTACCAATATTACAAACAATTAGAAGCATTATCTTTTTTTAATATTTTATTATATATCACACATTTAAATATGATGTAAATGAGTAAGACGGAACTGAATTGCTATTTTTTTAAATTGCTAAGCTATTTTAAATACCCCAAATTTTTTAAATTACCAATTTTATGCTAACGGTGGAGGGTTCACTCAAAATCGGGAAAAAGGACAATAATGTCAAGATTATGAATCCCACTTTATGCCAACGCCTAACCGACCGCCGCCAACACTTTGCCCATACTGTGCCGATTGTATATTTCTGCCTGTGTAGTTTTGGATGGTTTGGAGTTGGCCTTTCTTATAAAACTGCTGCATTTTATTCTACTTAATTCATTATATTGCTTCAAAAACGTAACGAACTAGGTTCAAATTGGCCAAGAAAATTGCTAAGGTGGACTATTTGCTATTGAGAGGTCAAATACAGGATTATTTGAGAGTTTCCAAACAAATGTGGTGATTTTTTGTATTTAAATCACATTTTGTGACCATGCGAAATCAAAATAAATTTCCATTTAAATTGTTCCAGTTATAAAATTCCTTTATTTGGTATTTCTTAAACATTATTCCCATTATATACCAATAAATATTAATTTGATAATAATATGATACGTTTTCTAGCAAAAAAAATTTATGTTCCTATATATACAAAAATCAGTCCCCTAACCCAGCCATAGTTACCATATGCTAACACGACATTCTGAATGCCCTGGAGGCAGGATCAAAAAACAGATTGCAGTTTTTTTTTATAATCAGGTCATTAAAAAAGCATATTTAAAATATAATTTTCAAAATTCAACCAAAAATATTTCTAGAGTGTTTCGGTTTGAAAAATCTTCAATATTATTTGCGTTATTTAAAATTTTTATATTTTCCTCAAAACCTAAAACTGAGCCACCCTTACATAATATATTTGAATACAGTTTTATTTTATACTTTAAATTCTCCATGCAAGTTCGCTTGTTTGCATTTCATAAGAAGAATATCTAATTTTATAAAATAAATATGCCTCAGGTGAAATTAAGTTCTAAAATCTGAATATTTACAATGCAATAAATATTTATTTCAATAAAATTTCTAGTACTCTACCATATTTAGTGTGTAATGATGTGCAAAAATGTATGCATAAGGTTGAGAGGTTGAGAGAAAAATGTTAGAAAAAATAAATTTTAAAAAATCTTTTAGATATTAAATATTAATTAATTATATAAAACCATGTAGGTAACCCGGAGCAAGAAGAAATTGTATCCTAAACGAAACGAACGGAAAATAAAAGTGGACTAACAGTAGCTTACAACCCCCAAACGGTTTTCAAAACTTAGCTCGAGTTTAATTTGTATAGCCTTTTGAAATTTGCCTATTTTTAACAGTTTTTTTCATTAAGGGTGACAATTTAAAAGATACACACAAAAATACACTCAAGAAATTAGCAAGGTGGAAATAATTAAAAATTATAGTTAAACTAACTACAAATGTAGTCAAAAAGGTGATGACTGTATTTGCATTAAAATGACTAACCATGTAGTGATTTAACTGTTGATAAAACAACTGCAATTGTAGTAGAAACGAGCCAAAAACAAAGAACTGAAAACAAATACAGTTTTATTAGTTTTTTGTTTTCATATACATCGAGATTATTTTAATGTTATTTTTAATTTATAACGAGCTTTCAACCTCCGTATATTTACAAAAATACAGCAAATCAAACATATTAGCTAGGCTGATACTATAATTTCGATCTGGCTAAAAATCTCATCAGAACCCGAAGTTTAAGAATAGCTAGAGCCTTCAGAGTAGGCAGAGCTTAAACAAAAAACCTATGAATAGTAAATTTAACTCTTTTCTCGTCGTCTTAGCAATCAAAAAAGTAGCTAGGTTATTTTCCTAACAAGCATCACGATGTTACTAAAAATGTTCTAATTATATAAAAAAAAAAAATATTTTTTAATCTGGCTCAAGTAATTTATTTTACAGTTTTATTAGTTTTTTGTTTTATTATTTTAATGTTATTTTTAGTTTATAACGAGCTTTCAACCCTCGCATATTACAAAAATAAAGCAAATCCAGCATATTAGCTAGGCTGATACTTGTATTTCGTCCTGGCTAAAAATCTCTTCAGAACCCGAAAATTTTTAAAAAAAACCAGAGACTCCTGCTGAATAGTTGTAAAAACCACAGTTTTTAACAGTTATTTTTTCGGTATTTTAAAAATATTTTTTAACAAAAAGAATATTTTTTTCTATTAATTACAATACAAATTTGTATTTCCTACATTCGATTTAAAATGCAAAGTCAAAATTCGGTACCGTATTCCTGTTACGACGTTTTCATGCATTGGCGACACAATTCAATTTTCTGATTACAATAATAACAAAGTATAAATAATAACAATAATAACAAATATAAACGATAATAACAATATCAATAATAACAAATATAAACGAGAATTATTTAAAACTCAACATAGTCTTCTATTTTTAAATAATTAACAAAAATTAACTGTTTACTGCAAAATTACTGTTTTTTGGTAGTTATTTATTGTAATACTAAAATAACTACTCAATGCAACTGTTACTGAAGTATAGTATTTTTGGTTTGTTATGTTTTGAAATGACTGTCTAAATTAGTCATTTTTCATTTTCCCGTAGAAAAAATTACTACAATATCAGTTTAAATAACTACTACTGTTTACTACACGAGTGACCTACACGTAGTTACTGTAAGAATGTTTGAGTGTATAGGATCAAATATGAAAAAAAAATATATTCATATACGATCCCATTTTCGCCCGGGTAGTTTGTTTCGTTAAAATACTTTAAAAATCCAAATATTGGATTGAAAAAAGCCCAAATTGAAAAGACTATAAAAATGCAATCTGTGCTAAGTTTTCGTAATCATTTGTAGGTTTTGATCTACTGGTGGTATATTTTTAAAATTATATATGCGGTTATAGCAACCAAAAATTCGGTTATAGGAAGGAAAAAAACTCGATAGCTATAACCAAAGAATTCGATTGACTACAAATACGGTTGCCACTGTAGAGTCTGTTTTCTGGGTGTACAAATCGGTAATTATTAACCACTTATAAACCTTCTGCTTCTGTTTAGATCCGTATATATCCTTTAAAGAGAAATTTTCTGTTGATTCAGCTTAAAAATTCTATTAAGTTAGCTAAATTCTTAGTTAATTTAACTACGACTGTCCCACAAATTGAATTCTTCTAAAATTTAGGTCACCTGACTTTGCAGACTTTGATTCTCAACTTCTGCTGGAGCAATTCAGGTACTATTTTTTGTTTTCGTTGCTGAATTTTAAACAATTGTTCGGTATTTTTTATGAGTCTATGAGTATCTGCATTTTCAGGCTAAATGTGTGTATAAATGGGAAAACGTGGAGGTTTTTTAATCATACTACATGTAAAAACTGCTAAGTTGTGATATCAATGTGCAACAAAAAATACGCTTTAAATTATGCAAATGGTTCTGTAAGTGAACTCAGCACAATACAGACTTTACTACCAGCAACATAACAATTCCACAAAATCATAAAACAGATTATAGTTAAGTAAGGCAACCGAATAAACAAAAAATATTCCAACACAATATGTAGCATTACATATCCAATGCCTACTGTTACTTGTTGGGTTAATGTTGGTAAGTTGACTAAAGGCTCAATTATGCGAACGTTGCTGTATCCGTATCTGTACTGTATGAAACAGCTGTTCGTTTTTGGTATACGAAAAGCAATGCAAACGCTTACCGAAATTTAATGAACCGTAGTTGTAACGTATTGTAATGTAAAGGGTGAATTAGCCAAGCGTAAACGTAAACGTATCTCGGTGTACGAAATTTAATAATTCAAATAAGAATAGAAGACATTTTGTGTATCTTGTTGTTTTATTCATATGCATTAAACACATAGAAAACCTAAACGGACAACAAAATTCTATTTTGATTAGATTTTCTTTGTGTTTTTACGTATTCTATATGTTTGATGAATATGAATGAAACAACAAGATACACAAAATATCTTCTATTCTTATTTTACTTATTAAATTTCGTACACCGAGATACGTTTACGTTTACGCTTGGCTAATTCACCCTTAACATTCTGTATAAAATAGAATTTTATTCCGCTGTTACGTGACATTTGTAAAGCAGTGATGGCCTGCTTTTGTGTTAAATTAAATGCGGGTATTTTCGCCCTTTTTTTGGTACTTTTTTAGTAATAATATCTTATAATAACTTATAATACATCATATTTCCATATATGTATATATATGTATATATATGTATTTATATGTATATATAAGTATATATATATATGTATATATAGGTATATATAAATAAACATATACACATACAATAGAATGTGAGATATATAAAAAGGTATCAACACCTTGTTTTGTGTATGCAAATTTACAAAATATATATGTATGTACATGTGAATGTGAATGTATATGTTAAAATATATATCTGTTTATTGTTAAACTACAATTAAAATATCAATTATTTATTTATTAATGTTTATATACACACACAAAATACTGTTTTAATACCATTTAAATCACTTGGTACTTTTTCTGCACAGCGGTCACCATTTGAACATTTTGGATATCAAATCACTGTGTTGTAAACAGCTGTTTGCTTTTCATCAAAAAAAGAAACAAACAAAATAAAGAGAAGTGAATGTGGTTTAGAATATTTTTTAATTAATTCGATTAAAGTGATTTAAAAAATTTAAACCAACTACCTGAAAATGGATGATGAACATCTTAGACACAACAAGCTTGAAAAATATTTTGTATTTGTTTTATGTATGTATATGAATGCCGTGTTGGTTACGTATGTCAAAGACATATGGCACATTGTTACTTGTTCTATAAGTGCACCAACGTGCTTACATTACGATACGGTCCGTTACGGATACAGCAACGTTCGCATAACTGAAGCTTAAGTTATTACAGTTATTATGAACCAATGGCAATGGAGCAGGAATTGCTATAAAAAAATTCGAATTATTTTTAAATATTCTTATGACAAGCTGTGTCAAAAATTACACATCATTTTGGATACAATTCTATTGAAAGTGGATTAAATTGTAATATCTAAGATTGCTCTAGAATTCGTACCCAAAAATTTTAGAGGCCAGTCAAAAAAAAGTTTAAAATTTCTAAAATGCCATACTTACTAGATACACAACTTTCAGCAGGTTCCAAAAAATCAAATTTTTTTAAATTTTAACCTGCTTCTAAAACTAAATTTGAATCTAGGTTCCATTGTCCTTCCCACACCCTCTCACTTACAATTGTAATTGTAAAAAAAAAAAAAAACAATTTGTAATTTTCATATTGTTTTGTTTAGTAATAATTTCCCTTTGGGTATTTTTGGTATTTGTTACTTATTTTTTTTTCTAGCTTTATAACCAATTTAAGGGATTTCAATTTTAGTGTTTGCATTTTTTTTTTCTCTTCTCTGCATTTGTTACATAATTTTAGGCGTTATGGGCGCTATGTTAACTTGTAATTTTTAGTAATGTTTTTTTTGTACTTTTTGCTCATTTATGGTCATCTTATAAATTATAAATTATTTTTTGAAAGCCTAAAAAAATATAAGAAAATTAAAGTACAAATTGTTTTAGGGATAACACAGCACAACTCGAAAAAATAAAATAAGATCCTAAATATTTCGGATTATATTGGCGTACATAGTTTCTTCACTTATGCGCTATTAAAATCAGCTTGGTCGAAGTATTTAGAATCAATGGTCAGAACTCTTATTTTCGACTTTAGGCGTCAATTTTGTAGTGCAGTGTAATTGCAAAACATAAACAATAAATAAAATATGATTTAGTAGCCTTGGGATGAGAAGAATTCTATTTAGTAAGAGATTTAGTACCTTATAATGAAGGCAGTGTAATAATAAAATAATTGTGGTATAAACAGTAAAACAAATATGAGACTATCCAAGCCAAATGCTCCAAGTTAGAAAAAATTATGACACATCAATGTCAAACTTACAAGTAAACTATGTCAACTATTGAGTGAACTATGTCAACTATTCGAAAACACCGAACCGATCCCTAGTTCAAAACATTTCGGCTAAACATGTGGTATTTTAAATATGTTTTGCTTGGACTATATGCTTAATTACTAAAGAAATAGTTTTTGAAATTTACAAAAAAAATGTGTTAAAAAGCCCAGCACAATCGATCTAGTTAAGAACTTGAAATTTGACAAGTTCGAAACATTTTCAGCGTAACCTTTTACTAAGACGAAATTTTTATAAATTTTATAAGGAAAAAATTGTCTCCCTTTTTCAATGCTTTCGACAAAAAAATCTTCCTGTTTCACGAAAGAGATACTTTATGAAATATTCCGTAAGAAATTGGTAAAAAAGTGTTTCAAACGGAGGTAAGGAAAGACATTGCGATAGTCTTCTCCTCAAACCCCTTTTCGTCGCAAAAAGCGAAATTTGTTTTCTTTATAGTTACAAGTAGTTTTGATTTAACTGCCTTTTACTTACGTGCACTTTTCACATAACTGCACAAAATTTTGGTTTCGTTGTTATTTTACAAAATTACGTATGCAATTGCCTCATTAAGTGCACGTGTATACCTGCGCACTTAAAATAAGTGCCTCATGTTTTTGGCAATTGTACATTATTTTCATACAAAAGATCGCCGTTAGCTGCCTCTTATGTTTTGCTTACTTAGTTAGTTTTGGTTAGTTAACGATTTTACCTACATAAATTGTATGTAAAAACCTTATAAAATTTTTTATGAATGTTTTTTATTTTCGTTTATTGTTTTTTATATAAATTCTATTGTGTGAAATAAACAATTAATAAAAATAAATTAAATCATATCTGGTCTTTGCAGTTTTCAACAATTTAGTTTACCTGCACTTTAAGGCAGGTAACCAATTTGAGTTAGCAGCGCTTTTGGCTTACCTGCACAAAAATTCGTGGCAGAAGTTGGTTGTGCAGCTAAGTCAAAACTACTGTATTATAATTTAAGTTATTTTCTTTCACTAGGTATAATCGATCTTTTTAATAAATATTTCTTTAGATTTTTAAAAATATCTAAAGTGGACTCCAATGGTCATTTGTTTTCATAATAAATAAAAGACTATTTATTCATTATTCATCTAACGTTTCAACGGAGATTCCCAATATCTTCAGGAATAATTTTATTAATATATTTCATACATTTAATACAAAATATATTCTGTCCTACATATACACAATACAACACATACAATAGAATTTATTTAAAACAAACGTTAAAAGCAAATACAAGTAAATATCACAGTAAAGTCCTTTTAGGAACTAAAAAAAATTAAAGCATTTAAAATGCACACACACAGCCATTCACAAAGATGTGTTTGTAGTGTATGTGTCTGCACTTTGTGGAAAGAAACAAAAATATAAAAAACTTAAACAATTTCAAAGCAAGAAATAAACATTTTTTTTTGACGAATCTATTGGAAAAATTCTAAAATGAATTTGTAAGTTAAATGTAAATTTTTTACTGATTTTTCAAAATGTTTAAACAACACTGAACATGGACTGAATTTTGTCAGAACATGTTGTGCATTTTTTCTAATTTTTAGGTAGAGTTTGGTAGCTTTCAGCGAACTTTGATTTGCAACTAAAATTGTTAGTATTGCTCTTAAATATATGCTGACGTATTGTTTTGAGTGTAGTATAAGTTTGTATTAAAAATAAAGTTTATATTTTTGTTAAATCTCTATTTTATACATAATATTTTTATGTTTGTGTTTGTGTTTTTCTTTTTTTTTTTGGAAAATCACTTAAGACCATTTAAAGTTTTACAAACCATGTTTGCGTACATGTTGCAAAAAAAAAAAAAAAACAAAAATATCATATCAATATCAATAAACTGTAAAAGAGATCAAAGTATAAAAATTTTGGAAAACAAAGTTTACCAAAAATAAAAAAGAAACAAAAACTGAATTCAAACTTTCATATCGAATAAAATAAAATAAAATGGTAAAATACCAACACCAACAGCAACATATACATTTATGTTATTAAAAATTCTAAACACAACAGGAAAATAATTTCATATTGTATATGAAGGTAGTGTGGTAGGGGACATACCAACAGGACATCAGAAAAAAATATTTATTCAAAAAACACAAAGAAAGACAAAAAAAAAAAATATAAAATTTTTTTGGGAAATGTGAAAACTAAAATTATTAGAAAAAATATATAATGGTTAGCAATGAGCATTAGGAACGCTACATTTTTATGGCTTAAATAGCACAATTTCAACATATATAGTGAACTCTAAGTAAGGTCAATATAGGAAGGCTTTAACTTTTTAATATAGAAG
>CM037854.1:209326235-209349367 GCA_021234595.1 Delia radicum
ATTTTTAAATACTTCCTTAAGTCAAGAAATATCAGTTTGATATAATTTTAATTAAAAATTAAATTATGTTTTTCGACCTTTAACTATGCAATGAAATGAGAATTCTTCAAGTTCGATGCCATACTCATCCTATCATCATCAGAACACGTTTTAAAAAAGTGACAATCACTGCTCTCAAAACGTGTTCTGAAGAAGTGACAATCACTTTCTTCAAAACATGTTCTGATGATGGGAACCTAGAAAATTCCCGAAATAGATCTATCAATAGATTCCTGAAAGTGGTCAGTTAATAAATTTGAAAACAAAAACTCTATAGATTATTTGTTAGGACAATATCCTAATAAAGAAATATAAAGTGTGGCCTCGAACTTGAATAATTTTCATTTTCATCAAGAAATATATTTTAGCAGTAAAAAAAATACAGAAATATTAGTAGTTTTGAACCTACTTTAACGTCCTAAATCTACAAGATGGCCAATTATCTCCGACACAAACAATTTCGTATATGTTATGTAGGGGAAAAATACGAGCAAGTATTTTTTCTTGGCTAAAAATCTTGTCCGTTTTTTAGGTTTATTTCGTATTATTTTAAAAAATTATATGCAAACGAAATGTTATTTGGAGACGCATTAAGTGTCATATAAAGCATGTCATAAAACTTTCAAGTTTTTTGTTGTTCAAAAAAATGTTTTTAAGAGACTTTAAAATTGGCGCTTAGTAAAGGTATTTTATTTTGTTTAGGATAAAAATGTACACTCATATTATATAAACTCATCAGTAAAACCGAATTTTTTTACCTCGACCCACTTAAACTGTAATTAAACTTGGTATGGAAGGTAAGAGTCATATAAATATGCCATCGTGTAAAGTTTAGTGAAAGTAGTCGTGGATAATCGTCCATATATGTTTAACCCCTTAACTGGCAAACGATGTTTTGTAACGAAATTCATAACATGTGCTCCACTCGAAAAACAAATAATAAGTTTTTTCAACAAAATTGTTTATCGTTGCCTTATTTGGGCGATATGAGACAAAATATTTTAGGGTGCATTTTGGAAACTAAGGCATATCAAATAGAAATTTTGGAAAAAAAAATAGATATAACCACGCTCGCAAAACTATTTTCTTTCTGCACCTATTTAAGAAGATATCGCGATTTCGCTTTTGGAAAAGCGAAATTATGCGAAAAAGTATCTAAACTTCAATTTATATTGTTCAAACTTCAACGCTTTGATATTAATACATAATGTTTTCTTTCTGCAAAATTTCATAAAAATCTGTCTGTTAGTTTATAAGTTAAGACGAAGTCTTTTAGAGGAATCCTGATAAAATCCTGTGAGTCTTTGGACTAAAGTAAGGACTTATTATTAAAGATAAAACTTCAATCTTACTTATATATTATTATAAAGAGTTTTTAGTCAACTTAAATTGGTTTTTTAGATTTTTAAAAATTATCTATTTTCAAAAATAATTATTTTTCAAAATTATACGAAATTTGGATTTTGAAGCTTTCGCGCTTCCAAACCGTGGACAGCACATTGAAAAGTTTCTTCGCAAAATATTTAGAAAATTTTGTTTTCTATAGGAATATATTAATTTCTAGGTATAAAACGCTAATTTGACGCATTTGTGGTAAATTTATAGAGACTGCCCTGAGGCAGCCTTACCCGTTAGAGGGTTAACGATTAAAGCTACGTCATTCATTGATACCTCATTTTAAACGCCCCAAAAGCGGTTTTCATTTATTGTTTAATTATTTGAAATTAATGGCAACCATAAGTTTACCTCAAAGGCAATATCGGTATCAAAATGTTTGCTTTATCCAGTACTCCAACGTTGCTCGCATATTAATCTGAATTTCATTAATGTTAGACATGTTTCTATATACAACCAAAATAATTGTAGACCTCACCTTTTTAACCTCAAATACATGCCAGTTATTTTTGTCTCCTCTATCACATATCCGAATTTCATAAAGATAAATGTAACATCAATAATTTTTCCCGAAATGGAAATGTGAATAATGTCCGAGCTAATTAATCACTTATCACAGATACTACTCAGTCTTTGCTCTTCATAACGTATTTCCAAACAGAAATTTAAAGGTACTCCGTTCAGTTTCTAAAACTAGTTATTAAATAACCCAAATTTCAATTCTCACTTTCCAGATCCTGTATGATATTTTCGTTAATTACATCCTTAAATGGCAAGTGATTTCACAAGTCATGTTTTTGCATTATATTTATTCATTTAGTATAAGAACTTAATGACTATTCAAAAATTTCAATTAGGCCAAGTATCACCCACAGCTCTACCCAATCTAACAACAGGCACTCCCCCCTTTTATAAACTATTTACCATATAATTAGCTTATCTTTAACAAGAATAAAAATATACATACTCTTGCAGTCACTTATTGTCTCAATGATAAAAGTCAACCGCATATAAAACACTTAACAATATGTTGTCGATTATGGTTTGGAAAAAATTTTGAATGTGAAACCCCACAATTAAGGGGTGACCATATTGAAATTTGCATAAGTATGCATAATGACACCAAGAATTGCTCATTTCTAAACAGAAAGTAGAAGAGGAGACTTAAAATAAACAAAATAAATAGAGCTTTTTGAGTTTATTAGCAAAAAAAAAAAGGATATGACATTGGGGAAGACGTAGTATATGGCATGAAAAGGGTTGGTTTATTTAACAGAGTTGGGTGCGTGTGAGTGTAATGGAGATGATGACTGGGTTTATAATTGAAAGTATCATATGATACTTTTATTTGATACAAAAATTTACATACAAGACTTTTAATGTAAAATAGCCTCTTTAAGGTAAGAGTGAAGACAAACAATGACATGATAAGTTTCAAACTGTTTGCAGCATGACAGGTGCTAAATTTATTTTAATAGAAAACAAATTTTACATGGGTCTATTAACCACTTTTTTTTTTACAAACTATTTATCATAAGTTTGTTTTCTGGATAGAGAAATGACCCATTTTTTTCTTTCTCTTCCGGTATACATTCTATGATGTAAGAAGGCTTTTCAATAAAAATTTTCCACCTTTTTAAACATTTTATTTCCATTTGATTAAATCTTTTTTAACGATATGAAACCATCAACTCATACTAGCTTAAATTAAGTATACTCGTCAACATCATCCCACAACCATAAACCCGAGAAATATTGAAAAAGCCAGCCACATTAAAATTCTACTATATTTCTTCATACCCAACACGTGCGCTTTTTGGTTATTTTTTGCTAAACCTAAAGCGTTTTAGGTTAGTTGCAAAATAAATTCTCCATGTCAATCAGCCCTTCTCACACTGACATTCTAAGTATCCGAAAAGGCGTTAATAGACAACAAACGGTTGGGAAAAAAGTGTGTCGTTTTTCTAAAACATTAAAGATGAAGTGCAGATTTTAAACAGTTTATAAAATATTAGGGAGGATATTATTTGCGGAGTGATTGCGAAAAGCTAAAATTATATGATTCGTAAAAGGTTCTGAGTGGTTTATTTGGTAACTTTGTTTTCTGGACAAGGAATGAAATTATTCATCCCTACAATGTATATTTCGGTTCAACACAGGGGTGAATCCTGGTTTAACAGAGCATGCAGGACGCTGACAGATCCAGGGACGAAGTTTTCAGAAATTGTCGTCGCAATCAAAACATAAATACCGAACGGCTATGTAAGGAGGCAAGATGAAAATGTGCCAAGGGTACTTTGACTGAGAAATTTCTTTACAAGCAACATCTTTGTGCTTCTAAAGGCTCACCTTTTCGTCGAAGTATTTTCTCAAAATTCATTAAACGTTCTCTAGGGTATCCAGTATAAACATCTGAAAGCTACCATGGGTATCTTTACTACCCCAGATAAATTTGTTTTTGTTATACCATTTTATTGTAAATTCTGGCAACTCAGATTTTTTAGGTATTCCTCAGCAACATCAGTTCTTACATCATCATGTAAAAATAAGTACTGCTGTCAACCGCTTGTACTACACCATCAACTCCAAAATTGAGATGGATTAATAAGGCTAACCCAATGTAGCAGTTTTTTTTTTGTAAGTGATTAAAATTCAGTTTTTTTTCAAATTTATATATAATTTTATTTTTTTTATAAAAAATGTTATGTTAATGAACATTTTATTTAAAATAACATAAAATTTTGGTACATATTATTCTCTTAGTAGTAAATAAATACATTAAACAAAAGATTGGATAAAATTAAGATATTCTGATAATATTTTTGCAGTGAGATACACAGAGTGCAAACTATAAATAATATTTTATATATCTTATACGCAGGGAACTTCTGCTTTAAACATTTGTAGTTGTTTGGGTTGTCATACAGTTTCTCCTATTTTAATGTAAATGCCAGTAATTTGTAGAACAAATTTAATCTTTTACTAAACTTGTAGTTTATTTCAAAAAACAAACCACATCAAATGACTGCTTTAAGATTTTACATTAACATTACACTTTACGTTTTGTTATTCACAAAAATAAAAAAAAGTAAATGGTTGTTTATTTTTTACTAACATATGTGTTTCATTTTTACTTACAATTGTTAGTATTTTTTTGAACAGTAAAAATAAACGACAAATGTTAGTTGAATTTAATGAAATGTTAGTCGTCCTTTCTTCAACTGAAGTTTCATTTGTTTTTGACTACAATTGCTATCGTTTTTGCCTACATAACATTCCTTAGTGTAATAGAAATTAATAATATATATTTAATAGAATTTAATTTAATTTGTTATGTATCTTTTTTATATGAATGTATTTGTGGGGTAGTAAATTATTCCAAGGAAGCGTTTACGTTATTTTTTTTCACGGAAGCACATATATTTTTTAGAACGCGTGCAGTAAAAAAAGAGTTCTTGCGTAACTCGAGGTGAATAAATCCACTGGATGCGATGGTATTCTTGAAAACAGTTTTCATTTCGTAATCTTTTTATCAATTCTTACCGTGCTGACATTATCAACTTGTTGAAAGGTTGCCAACGTCCAACCGTGATCCCGACAATTACCGCCCAATTTCTGTATGCTCAGCACTCTCAAAGTTTATTGAGCGTAAATGATCGACAGTATGGAGTCGATTTACTGTTGACCTAATGGCATTCCTTTTGTAATTCTGGAGTTTTTCAATACACCTCCTCGGTGAGAGTAAAACCAATCAATTTTGATATCTTCAAGGCGTTTGACAGGATGTGGCATGGCTCAATCCTTTCTAAACTCATTGCTCCAAGAACGATATTAATCCAGAATGTATTGATAGTGTTGTTTACCGTGTCTCGTGAAAGATATTCCTCGTGCAGCGTTGGACTGGATGCTGACAGACCCTTGTAAATATGGACGATTTTAATGCGCGCAAGACCCAGTGTTGCTTATTGAAGCACAAGCGATGTGAAAGTTCACCTTCGTCAGTTCTGACAAAAGGCAATGTAAATATTGAGAAATCAGATACTCTTAATATTGTATATTTTTTTAAAGAGAAGCAACACTCGGGCAATTCGTTCTATTTATTAATGTGTTGCTTTCTTTTTAAAGAGGATAGTGGATTGATGAAAGGGGGGCGGGGGGGGGGGGGGGGGTGGTGGAAGATGAAGGGCTTTAAACGTGGAAACACTATAATTACGTGAGATGATAAGAACACTTGTTGCTCGTCAGCCGAAGAGAGTTGGCGAACTTATCGAAGCTTTTTGTTGCATAGCTCTGATTCATTATATTACTTCGGTGCGGTTAAGTGCTATGGGAACAACGAATGTGAGCGCTGCGATATATATAAGGACAGAAAACTGATACGTATTATTTTACTAAATTGATGTTGTCGTCACCAGGAATCGAACACGGGACCATCAGTATAAACAGTTTAATGCGCTAACCATTACACCTTCTTGGAATATAAATTTCATATATGGGCAGGAGCTCCAAAAATTATTTGGATCGTCTGGATTATGTACAGCGGACGGCCCTGATGCTTACAGTGGACGAAAAAATATCTAACTCAATCAATTCCTTAGGGCATCTTGTTTCACCGAAGGAAGGTGTTCTAATGCGATAAAAAGCCTAATTAATGGGGAAGGTGAATTTAGTTGCAATACACACTTTTCGAATAGAGCTTATCTGTTTGTTGTCGATTCTACAACTGACCGCACAAATCATTCCAAAGAAAATTCTTTCTTCTGCCGGAAAAGAGGCTTATCTGAATAGAGCTTATCCGTTTGTTGTGATTGCACAACTGACCGCACAAATCATTCCAGGAAGAAATCTTTCTTGTGCCGGAAAATAGACTCATACAATGGATCATTAAAGCGATATTTGATATTTGCAAATTAAATCAAACGCCTGCTGACACTACTTCCTCTTTCCTAACCTCATTTCCTATCATCAACACAATACATTGCATTTATGGGTGACATCTCCTGAGTGTTGACCAGTTGTACAAAAAGAGTCATAAAGTTTTGTATTCCTCCACTCACGAAATTATGTTAGCTGAAATTACTAAAAATTACAGCTATCATTATTACAAATGTAATTAAAAAGGGCGATGGCTGTAATTTTCACAAAAATTACTAATATTGTAGCAATTTTCAGCTTTTAAAATAATCAAAATTAAATAAAAATATGTAAAAATTACAAACTAAAATTTACCTCATATCCATAGTAAAAAAATACTAAATAATTCGCTCTGCCTAGTTTTTGATAGTGACAATCTACAATTATATAAAAACAATTATATAAAAACAATTCTCCCTAATAAATTTCTATTTTTTTTTTTTGCCTGATCATCAGCGTGCATGATTTTTTGTTGCCTTTTTCAATTTTTGGTTAGTATCATCAATAGTAGCTATTATTACTCATATGCTGCTGCTATTACTCTGGCGTATTATGAAAAGTATGCTTTTATAATCAATATACTTAAAATCATCAAAACCACACGTATTACAAGGAATATCATTGAATCTTTTGCAAAACAAACAAGTAGACAACTTTATATAAAAAGATGGAACCATTTTTTTTTTTTTTTTTCAAAAATGTAAATTACACAAGATTACAATATCTATATGCGGAACACTTAAGCGGCAGTAAAAAAAGGGAAGAAAAATTGATAATGGGTGTTTATAGAACTGGTTTCACTCGAATTAGAGCTCTTTAATATTAAAAAGTTGTTTCAACAAGAATTAATTTATTCAGTCATTTTCCAATTAGCTTAATAACGGAGATATATATATATTAGGGAGGGTCGATTTAAAAATCGCTCAACGTTCAAGGAAAATCGTATTCTAGGGATCAAATAAGAAACTTTGCAGAAGGAATCATAGCTCTAAAACGAATTCTGATGTCGATTGGGGCATTTAGAGTGCCCCAATCGAATCCCACCCAATCGATTATATTTATATTCTATTTCTTCCGGAGAAGAAATAGAGACCATAATCTTGGAAAGACTCCTCCTGATAATGGGTGTTTATAGAACTGGTTTCACTCGAATTAGAGCTCTTTAATATTAAAAGTTGTTTCAACAAGAATTAATTTATTCAGTCATTTTCCAATTAGCTTAATAACGGAGATATATATATATTAGGGAGGGTCGATTTAAAAATCGCTCAACGTTCAAGGAAAATCGTATTCTAGGGATCAAAATAAGAAACTTTGCAGAAGGAACCATAGCTCTAAAACGAATTCTGATGTCGATTGGGGCATTTAGAGTGCCCCAATCGAATCCCACCCAATCGATTATATTTATATTCTATTTCTTCCGGAGAAGAAATAGAGACCATAATCTTGGAAAGACTCCTCCTACTTTCTGAAATATCTCTATCCTGAGATTTGTACATTTTGCTAAAAAAACACGGCTAAAAAGGCCCTCTTTTAACTTAAATTTTAACCCCTAGAATGATGATTTATGCATTAATCTGCTAGCGCGTCTCCCGGAGAAGAAGTATCTCCCATAATCTTGGAGAGATTCCTCCTACTTTCTGAAATATCAAAGTAGGCTTTTTCAAAATTTGACCCTACGGGTCAAAAGTCGGGACATCAGAATTCGTTTTAGAGGTATGGTTCTTTCGGCAAAGTTTCTTATTTTGATCCCTAGAATACGATTTTCCTTGAACGTTGAGCGATTTTTTTGCCTCCATACAAATCGACCCGGCCTAATATATATATACTTTAGAGCTCCGTGAATTAATTGGAGTATACTTGAAGTATAATTTATTATATTAAGTATTTGACATTTCAGTTGTGGAGCTTATGAAATTTTTTACCCTCAAAGGCACCACTCGGTAGAAATATTTTTGATATATCCCAGCAAAAAAAAAACTCGATTGGTAAGCAGTTGCTGCCTTTATATGCTTCAAAATAGCGCTTCACCGCCATGCATACTATAAAGCAATTATTTAAGGCATTCTGTAGTGCTTCCCAAAATGCCTTCTTTGAAGCAATAAAGTATGCATACAATGAAGCAATAAAGAATGCATACAATGAAGCAATGAAGAATGCATACAATGAAGCAATAAAGTATCAATAAATCAATTTAATTTATTTAGTAAAAACGTCATTAACTGTATGAAAATTAAATTTTTTGTCAATTTCATAAACATTCAGAACTTTGAATTTTTACTCATTAAAGGCACGTCATAGACACGATAAACATTTTTTAACCGAATTTTGCAGAATGCAATGCATTACTAAATCTATGTACAGACGGTTGTCAGATCTTACAATATTGTAAGATCTGGCCAGCAATGTACTGACAATGAAACATGTTTAGCAAAAATTGTCAGTTCAGACGATTGTAAGAAAACCTTTCAATTTCATTGTCAAACAATAAATTTATCTGCCAACGAAAATTGTCAGTTCATACGGTTGTCAGATTTTTGTATGGCAAAAATTGCCAGATCTGTTGTTAGACATTGCCAGAACTGTCAAAGCATTTTAAAGAAATTATTTATTGTCAATTGTGTGTTTAAGTAAATTGAAAAAGTAATAATATTAATTGGCATGAACAAAAAAGCAATTGCAACGATTTTAGCTGCATATGTATATATGAAGACAAAATATTTTTGCAAATTGCAGTTGAAAGAGGTCCGGAGATTTGTCCATTTTCCTTTGCAATCGTTCACACTTATCTGGATGGAATCTGCGACCTCTTGCCATAAAATATCTTTGGGAAGTTTATACTCAGCTCAACCAGCATCACCATAAACTTCTCCGTACCTCAACAAGTTTGATAATACTTTCGTGTGACCACACGGATTCCACCTTTTTCCGGTAAGATTTTTGTTTGGGTGTTGGTTTTTTCCCGGCTTTAGAGCATGTTGCGAATGTGTACGAAACATCAAGTCAGTTGGCACATAGCTGCAATAAATGACGCAGGTTTCATTAATAAAAAAGTCGCCATCCATTTTTTTATTTAATTTGATTTCCTATTTTGTTTCACTTTTGATTTTTAATATTATTAATATTAACTTTTATTTTTTTTTTCATTATTTATGGTCAGTGCCGCCAATAGAAACATTTCTGTGACAATACTGCTATTGTCAGATGCATTAATTTAAACATATCTGCCAATAAAAAATAGTTTACAATGTCTTGCAATTATCTGACAATGGCAATGTAGGGTGTTTACACGAATGTCAGATGTCTGAAGATATTATTGTCTTACAATGTACAGGCAATGCTCTTTCTGACAATGTTGGAGGACAAAAGTTGTAAGTTCACACTGTTGTTAGACATTTTCTGAACATTTTTCTGACAATATTGTAAGATATGACAACCGTCTGTACATATCTTAAGATATGTTTTATTTGTTTGCCTTGAAACACCTTTTAAAATGTGCTTTAAAAAAAAGGCGCTTTACGGTAAAAAAAAATAAAATATCTTAACACTTTTCAATGCATTCTATATTGCCTTAAAAGAAGTAATTGTTAAAGCGCTTAAAAGAAGCTCTTCCAGAAGCTCTTCCAGAACATTCTTCAGAAGCTCTTCCGGAAGCTCTTTCAGAAGCTCTTCCACAAGCTCTTTCAGAAGCTCTTCCAGAAGCTCTTTCAGAAGCTCTTCCACAAGCTCTTCCAGAATCTCTTTTATAAGCTCTTCCAGAAGCTCTTTCAGAAGCTCTTCCACAAGCTCTTTCAGAAGCTCTTCCAAAAGCTCTTTCAGAAGCTCTTCCACAAGCTCTTCCGGAAGCTCTTCCAGAACATATTCTGGAAGTCAATGAAAATAATGCCTTTTAATAGCGCTTTATTGAAGCATATATTTGACTGCTTCTTTGAAGAAGTGAATAAGCGCTTTAATTTTTATTAATTCCACATTATTTTAGCGCTTCTGGAAGCACAAGAAAAAGCGCTTCTTTTTGCCTAAGAAGGCATGAATTTATTGTTTCTAAGAGCACATAAAGAAGAGCTTTTCACCTGCTTAAAAGAGACATACCAAGTGGGACATCCTGAACAAAAATCATGCCTTCTGGAATGCCTTGCGGAAGCGCTTCGTAATTGAATAATGCCCTCCGGAAGCGCTTCTTTGAAGCACTATTTTTTGCTGGGATGATATATTTGGGATTGGGTTTTAAATTTCTTAAGAATGTTTAGATAATACTGTAGTACCTTTAATAAGACATCGTTGTTTTCAAAATTTCCAACATTTTATTGTCAATAAATCTTAGAATTTCTGTAAACTAGTGTAAAAATTATAATTTTTACACCACACCACAATAAACAAAATACACAATCAAACGTTGATGCAAAAATAGCATTGTTAGTCTTACAAAAAATAAGAACAACAATATCAAAAAAAAATATATATATAAAAATCAAAATTCATGATGTTGCTGCTGTTCATTTTAAAAAGGATGTCATCAACACATTTTTATAACCAACAAAAAAAAATGAAAAAAAAAAACTAAATGAAAAACAGGATATTTCATCATCACAACACACTAACACCGACTTACAAACTCAAGCACACACACACGTTAACCAAAACACACACACATACAATTACAAACATACGCATCTATACATAATCATTTTGTTTCACCAGTAACAACAATTTTTTTTTTAACAACACCATCAGCATTATCACACACAGAAGGAGAGCAGCAGCAGTATCATCATCATTTCACACAGACACTATAGGATATAAGGAGTGAGATCGAAAAAACCCGACACATATTTTCACTTACATCTGCATTTGTATACCACACTAACGGTTTTTTTTTTATCAAGTTGTCTTTGAGAACGTCATCAGATTATGTGCGCAAAATATTTAACCGATCGGCTTCTTATTTCTCTTATAAATGGAATCTGAGCAAAAAGTGAGTATTAGAGTTTTTTTTTGGCATCTGGAGTATCCTTATTGTTAGGAGCAGACGTTTGATAATTTAATTGTTCTGGGTTCTGAACAATAAAGCAATTTTTTATTTTTTTTTGGTGAGAAATTAAAGAAATTTTTGTAAAAATTTAAATATTTTTGCCCTCACTTTTTGTTTAAAGTCCATTTTTAAACAAACTGAAAATCCTAGTAAACTAATATTTTGTAGACATAACCAGACGACTTTCTGAAAGATAACTTGATATAAAAAAAATTGTATTTGTTAACATAAAAAAGTTGTAAGTGAAATGTGAATCCGACATATTTTGATCTCACTCCTTAGTAGGATGTTGTTGTGCTTTATCAATGTTTAACGATTAAAAATCAACATAGAACAACCAACAACAAAAAAAGGTACATTTCCTTTTTATCCCCCCACTTAAAGTTAAAATACCAAAATATTGAAAAATATTTTATGGAAGGTAATTTCCCTTAAAAAAAAAAGAAAAGATTTCAATTTTTCTATAATATTTTGCACTTTTTATAATTTTTACTTTACTGATTTTCATTACAGGGAACGAATATAGCAAGCAATGAGGGAGATGTAGATAGAAAAGTTAAGAGATTTTAGGGATATGTATATGGTAAAAAAGTGTTGCTAGAATGTTTGATAGGTGCATATTAGGGCGTTTCAGCACTTCCACTTTTTTGTATTGTTTAAACTCTTGAAGCACAAGAGAAAAATGCTTTTCTCTTGTGCTTCTTTTTCAAAAACAATTTTCAGAAAACCATACAAAATCAGGACTACTAAAAAAAATTATTCGCGGTATAAATTATACAGTAAGTATGCAAAAATGACACACCCATATCCCGAAACACGTCAGCTTAATTTTGGGGCGTATAATTAAGTGCTATACTTCGTTTTAAGAGGTTAGGTCAAAATATTATTTTAAACGAGCTTAAGAGCATTTATTTATTAATTATAATTATTTATTCCCAATATTTCGTCTCCACATTGGGTAACTTTTTCAGGGAACAATTGTTATAATGTGGAAAAAACAAGTTTTTCAATCAAATTATAATAATTGTTCCCTGAAGAAGTCACCCAATGTGGAGACGAAATATTGGAAATAAATAGTTATAGTTAATAAATAAATGCTCTTAAGCTCGTTTAAAATAAGAAGAATTAAATAAAAGAAGATTAAAGAAAACTTAACTTTAAAAAAAATTAAAAAATTTTAAAATTTGTTTAACACAGCTAGCTTTAACATAGAAACCTTTCAGAATGGTTTGCATATTGTATACGTTTTAAAATAAACTATTTATCTGGACGCAAAAAGAATGTTGGTGCTTTTTTGGAAAAAAAAATACAAAAACTAAATTTTTTTTCAAAATTAAAAATTTAAGCGAATGTAGTTTTTTGAGTGGAACAAGATATTGCATTGATTTTTCTTTCATTTAATCAAAATTTTTTTTGGTTAAATAAATAATATTTTAAACAAAAAATTGGTCGCGATTCTGTCTCACTACTGTACCTAAGTCGGACAAAATTTGGAATTTCACATTTTAAAATGGGAATATTTCGGGAGCTTTAGGAGATAACCTACTCAAGTAAGCATGTTTTTTGTTAATCTCTACTAGCAGATTACAAATATTATTTATGCAAAAAGTGTAGTACTTTGAAAGATCATATTGCCGCGCACGGTGTTTCAGGAAATTCAACATCAAAAGTAAAACTCGATATTACGTCGCTTATGCATTTGCCCAATTTCAATGCAATCGGCTCCCATAACATCCCTGCAGGAAATGTCAATAGTGAAAAAGTATTGATTCACTATTGACTGTGTCACCAGTACTACTAACCAAATGTTCCCCAGGCAATGTAATTTGCTATAGACATTTAACATGTACGTGTCATTGAAAATCAATAGTGACATTAGAACTATTGACTAGGTAGTGAATAGGTAGTTCTTATGGGACCATATGTAGACATTGGAACCAAAGATTCACTAGTGACTAGGTAGTTCTTATGGCACCATATGCAGACATTAGAAACATAGATTCACTAGTGACTAGGTAGTTCTTATCGGACCATATGCAGACATTGGACCAAAGATTCACTAGTGACTAATTAGTTATAATGGGACCATATGTAGACATTGGAACCAAAAATTTACTAGTGAGTTAATAAAGTAAAAAGTGTAGACGCTTAGTTGACAATGTCAACAAAATAGTAGACAAAAGTGGAGACTTGGAGACACTTGACCCCAAGCTTCCTGCAGGGATTTTACTTTTTTGCATGAATTTGTAGAAAACATTTTATTTTTATTTTGTTAGTTTAGTCAAATAGAACATGTTTTTTATATTTCAATTTTATTTTTTACTTACAAAAAGTATATTTAAATAAAATATCTAATGTGTAAGGAATACTGACCCCTAAATAGGGTCAGAAGGGGGTAGGTCTCAAAATCGCATTCCTCTCGAAAAAGTAATAGGGATCTGTCATATATATTAACCCTCTCCAACCATCCATAAAATGGGAAATATTCATTTAGTTAACAGTCGGGGGAAGTAATTTTAAAGTAAATTCAAATTTCAAAATTAAATAACTACTTCCCAGTATCTGAAATCAATTTTCGTGTAATAAGTCATTACTAATAAGTTATTAGGAATAACCCTTAACGCCTGCAAAACTGTTATAATATTTTGATTAACACTTAAACATCAACAGGCTACACAAAAATCGTAGAAGTAACTCTTAAGGAAAAAATTGTTTGTAAGCAAACCGATATCTTTGTGTATTACTACACAAGAAAATCAAAATAAACAGAACAGACATGTTTCAAGTACCAAAAAGTTTCATAAACAGAGAGAACTACACTCTCGAACAGAAAAAAAAATAAAACTCTTATACTATTTGCAGAAATCAAGACTGAAAATGGAATTTGTAAATAAAAATATATAACTCTCTAAATTTACTGTTAATCTAATTGGAAATTATGTATGCAGACTGTGGCGATATAATTTTTAAATGAGTAAAATCAAACTGATCCAAACAATTTTCAAATTCTCTTAAATTTACTAAAATAAAATCTTATTGGATATTTTAAATTTCCCTTACTACTTTGCAACATAACTGGGATTTGCAGTTATTTTTAACAGCGTATTTATTTTGTAAAGAGTATAATTTACTGCTATATGCTTATACTAGTTTAAGAGCATTTTAAACAAATTACTACACTGTTATTAAAATTACCGGCACAATGTAGTGAAAATAAAATTGTAAACAACTAATTTGTAAAACAAACAGAGTATATTTTTTATTTAAAGAGAGTTCTTCTCTACGTTATTTATAAATCTGAGAATTTCATAAAATCATATGTATATGGAGCTCCACTTTTTTTTCTAGGGAGCATAAAATAACTTTTTATGTAGGAGTTTTATGTGTAATAATAGGTGTTTTTTGGAGAGTTTGTTGTGTTTGCTTTTTAAGGTATAACAACAACAAAACGTAAGAAAATGTAATCAATAATATTAAATATTTAATGGACAGGTGTAGTTTGTAGTAATATACGTAGTAGTAAAAATGAAATTGTGAGTATATGTAGTGAAAAAGAAAAGCCGTATACATAATGCAGAAAACTGTAGAAAAGAAATTTGAAAAAAAAACCAAAAACTGAAATATTTTGTAGTTTGCGAAAAATATATTGAAGTAGAAATTTGGAAGATTTGAAATTAAATGTTTTAAAATTCAAATATTTCATTTGAAATCTCAAACTTTTTGTATAGATAAAAGTTTTCTCAATCTGAGAGTTTCTGCGGAAAGCACAAAATCTAAGTGTTTTTTTTTTTTGTAGAAAAAGTCCATCGAATCTGATAATTTTTTTATATGGAAAGGGTATAGAATCAAAAGCTTGATCTGTAGGGAAAAGTAACCACAACCTGAGACTTTTTCAATAGTAAAAACTACTCAGAATCTAAGGTTTTTTCAATAGAGCAATGACCTTAGAATATTTTAAAATATTTTTTTTTATTGAAATATTTTAAAAATGATTTTATTCAATGAAAATGGAAATTATTCAAGTTCGAGGCCATACTCTTCATTTCTTTATTAGGATATTGTCCTAAAAAATAATCTATAGGAATGTGTTGATAGATCTATTTCGGGAATTTTTTAGGTTCCCATCATCAGAACACGTTTTGAAAGAAGTGACAGCCCCATGCAAACATCAAACATTAATATAAACTAGTTTTCTCGCTAAATGGGAACTAATATATGAGCTCGAAGTTAAAGATTATCACCATTGATCAAAAATAAATTGAAAACTTGTTTGTTTTTATTTTTACTAAAAATTGTATCATACTTAATGGTTTTATTCTTTTATTTTTTAGCAGTATTTTGTGTTAATTTTAGGGCAACCAATTGACTTGAGTGTATTTAAACGAACTTTGAACAACACCTAATTGATTGAGTGGTATTAAATAAATTATTTTAAAATATCTAAGTGTGCTAACTCAAATCACCAATTTCGTTAAAACTGCGCAAATATAGAAGAATATTTTTTAAAAATATATTTCGCACAAAATTCACGCAAAAGCACTTTAAGTCAAAAACCCTGATAAAGAAATGTTTAATGGCTTTAAAGTATACAACAAAAAAAAAAATTCCTGTTTATGATTTATTAATAAATAAAATACCTTAATTACAATAAATGCTTTAAAAGATAAAAAAATTTTAAATAATAGACTTAAATCTGCTATTCTCAGAAATATTTGATATTAGGGTTATTATTTTTAACTTTATGGAACATTAATACGATTTTGGGCATGTGTTATACATCAAAAATTATCTTTTTTAGTTATATTGGAATCAAGGTTTGGAGGTTTCAGAGCTGAGCATTTTTTTATTGATTTCAGAGCTTAACATTTTAGTCTTTTTCGTTATTTAGCCATGTGTTATACATACAAAAATTGTTTAGTTATATTGGAATCAAGTTTTGGAAGTTTCAGAGCTGGACATTTTTGTTTATTGATCTCAAAGCTTAAAATTGTTATTTATTTCGTTATTTGGTCATGCATTCTTTATCTTCGACAGGTCATATAAAACATCCGATTCAGCAAAAGGGCTAGAATATGATTCGTTTGGCAGAGTGAGACGTCTTAGCGACTTAAGCTTTCTCGTGCGAGAAAATGGTTTATCATAGTCCGCTTTGGATACATTGATCATATGAGAAGGAGGTTGACACATTTGCAGCGTCCAATTTGCGAAGGAGGCTCCACGCTTTACGACTAGAATGTTTAAAGTCCATTCCAGATATATCGTTCGACCATTCACATTTTCTAGCTTCGGCTACTTGTCTGCTACAGCCAAGTTTTGACTAGATAGAAACTCCTGGTCGCTGTCCTAATTCCAACACGGAATATATTCCTTACCCCTTGGAATGCATGTCTTGGCGGTATTATTTTTTGCGGTTGTAGTGATGAAATGAATGTCAAGTTTAAATGTGAATTATAGCCAACCGGCTTTTTTATAATTCCATTTGGGCTTGGGGTAGTTCTTATGATGGGAATTGTTATGCCAGTGTTTATGATTGTTGGTCGGTGTTGGCTTCATAGGAAGTCTGCTGATATAGGTATTGATGCAGTGAGAGATTTGTCGTTAACGGATAATACGAAATAGAGATCCGGATTGAAGTCCGTATTCCATGTCGCGGAATGAAAACTACCGCGGTCCTTGTCATCGAATAGGATGTGAAATCTATGATTTTCAGACCATTGAGCAGCCGATTCACCGTTTTCGTCATGGGTCTAATACCTCCACAAACTGTGATGGCTGGTATGGGTTTTCAGGATTAGGACAACATCTATATTTTCAGCACGAGAAGGCAAACTACATTTTACCCCAAATTCCCTCTTAAGAATAATGTTTTAGGAACTAAAAAATTGTTTCTTAGTTTTTAATAAAGATTTTCAGTAAACTAATAAAGTTTTCTTTATAATTCATAATATGTTTAATAAAACAATGTCACTAGGCGTATTAAAGTTTTAATTACTTAAATTAAATTTTTAATAAAATTTTATGAAAAACTGTATTAATTTTATAAAAACTTTCAATGGACGATTTCATGTGACATTTCAAATTAAATATAATTTTTATTAACATTTTATGAAAAACTGCATTAATTTTATGAAAAGTTTCAATGGACGATTTCATGTTACATTTCAAAGGTATTTGGCGAAATTAACAGGTATCATGTATATAATTATTGCCGTGCATATTTTAGAAAAAAAAAAAATAATGCATATTTTTTTTCTCGGGTTTCTGTTTTAATGCATAATTTCTGATGCTAGACATCGAAAAACACCAATATATCACCTCATAACTTTTAAAGTTTGCTTTTCCTGTTTTACGTCCATATGTTATTTTTTAAGATTTTACGATCAGCAGTGTGTAGCAAACTCTGATAAAACAAAAACATTTTTCCTTTACTAGAATCTTAAAAGAAACCAAAATTTGAGATTTAGTAGTCAGACCCAAAAATCGTGGCGACCGGTGTCATAGGTTGGATAGTCTTGGAAATATTTTCCGATAAAATTTTTTTACAGATAAACCCAGTCTAGGCAACCGTTTCATCCGATTGTCGATAACGGTATTTTGTAGCTAGGGTATTTTAAGGTTAACGTTATTTTAATGAATTCTTTTTGTATATTTTACAGATTACCGCAATATCTAATACACCTAAATTAAAAAGTGCAAACAATAGAAAAAATGCATTTTTAAATAGAATGGGATATTTTTGGATTTAGATCGAAAAGTACACAATCGCAGCTTTTGGAAGCATTTTAGCTTTTTCAAGTAGCCTGTTAAAAAAAATGTAGATCATCAAAGTTCACTTGTAAACAGAGTCTTCATGTTCTCAATATGAAGACAGTCGTATGACATGATGTCAAAAAATGGAAATTTTTCAATGTTTTTCTATGGAATAAAACTTAACTTATTAGCGAATCTAATTTGCTTTGGATCGTTTATTTTTTTCTTTTATTAAACTTGTTTGTAATTTTATTCGGCCCTGGTGGCCTTAAATAAATTTTAAATAAAAATTTTAGGAACAGCTTTGTTGTTTTTTTTTCAAACCCGATATGTCTCCTAAATGTTATATTAAACAAAAATGCTTGAACAAAAGGGTTAAGCATATCAATTTGAAGTTTAACTACACCTTTAAATTTAATACACAATTTTCATAAATTTACAAATATTTTAGCAAACAGCAAAAAATATGGTTATAACTCTTTAACTCTTTAACTCCCTCTATTTATAACTTCAGAAAAACAAGGTAAAATTTTATAAAAACAAATTATGAGAAAATCAAAAACAAAATCTGAGCAAGAAGGTAAAAAGAGCTCTTCAAAAAATCTAGTAAATAACGAAATAATTTACACAACGACAGAATTACATTTATAAAAAAAAATAATTACTCTTGAAAAAAATAAAACACATAACGCTTAACTTAAGACTCTTTTTAAAAGAGCTTTACAAAAAATTTCGTTAAATTTTCATTAAAAATACCGTTATTACAAAATAACCCTCATTTAAACAAAAAAACATAAACACATTTGAAGTGCAAAAAGAGCGAGAAAGCTCTCATTAAATTGGAAACAGTATTAAAAAAAACTGCATTTACTGTTGCATTTATTTTTGGAGTAGAGCATATAACGGTTGCCCATTTTACGTTGTAATAGTACTCACTTGCTCTTTACATCATTTCAAGGTATATTGTTGGTGTATGAAAGAGTTTTTCATTAATTCCTCTCTTTTTTTTTTGTTCTACCCATATGGAAAATCTGACGTTATTTGCAAAAATCTTAAAAACTCCATTTGAATTCTTTAGCAAAAAACAAAATCATAATACACTAACAATATGTAAATACCGCCTAAATGTTGCTGTTAAAGAGGAGAATTGGTTTTGGGGAAAAAAATAAAGTCGTATGTTTTGTACATGTAGGGAGCAATATGTCGTATGACTTACTCTTTATGTTTAGAGTAAGAACTCGTAATAATTTTGCGTACTCCAAGGAAACGGAAATTGCAAAAACATTAGTCGTTATAAAACTCTTGATGTAGAAACGTGTCGCGTTCAAAAGTTAATTTTAACAAAATTATACGTCGATATTTAAGCAAAAAAAAAATAAAGAAAAAGTGCGTGAAAAATTTCACTTTAAAATGTTGTGGAAAAAAACACACGATTAAGTGTTAGTTAAAGTGAATTTAACCATTAAAATCTTAAAAAATGTTAATGCATATATAAAACCTTTAAATAAATTGTTGTTACTTTTGGTTCCAAAAATTGTTAAACTTCAATCCACAATTTTGGTAACGTAAGTATCTTTTTTTCGTTTTATTACTTTTCGCTTGTATAGACAGCTAAAGCCGCCATATTACTTCCGTTTATGTCTGGCTGAAAATTAACTTTTACCTTTTCAATACTAACGGGGTTTATGCAAATATTGTTTGGAATTTTTTTTTTGTGCAATTTTTTAATGGCTCCCTAGAACAAGCAACAGTTCAGTATCCACAAACTAAAAAGTATTGTCAACCTAACCTTACGCACTTTTTAACACCATTAGCCCTTTCTCTCTCTTTTTGTTGCTGCTCCCTTTACATGTTGCTCTTCTTTTTCTCTCCACCCCCTCTTATCTAACTTCTTCTGCTCTGGCTTGGGTTTTTTTATATCATTCATTGACTTTTACTGTTTTCAATGTTTTAGTTTGTTGTTTTACTGCTCCAGTGCACAGAGGTAAGATGTGGACAAAACTAAAAACAAGGGGTTTTTTTTAAGAAATTTTGATACAAAACGAAAATTTATATTCCAAATATAAAGAATTAGGTAGAATTTTTATTGAGAGTTAGCTTTTTAATTTAATGCTACTTCAAAGTTGCAACTTTTCTTATATCGACTTCCAAATTGAAAAATTATATTTTCAATCTGTGAAATCAAAGTAGGATATGGCAATACTTTTGAATTTAGTTTTTTTATAAAATTGTTTTTATATCAAAATGTTTTTACTTTCGAACAATAAGTATTTAGACTTCGAATTTCATGAATTTTTGAATCCTAGAAACTTTTTAAGAAGTAAAAACGGTAAAACTACCAAATTTTAATAAGCTCTAGACAATGCTTGGGACTTCTGCTTTATATTATTTGTTACTACAAAGTATCATTACAGGAGTATAACAAATTGGAGCTATCTTTTTTTTGCCATTTATTTAACTGGAATCGATTGTGTGACATCATGTATTACAAATGAATTACTGCAATAATAGAATAAAATTAGGAAAAAGTTTTACTAAAACTACTAAAAATTGGTTAAAAATTACATTAAAGAAAAAACTGCTAAACTTAGCAGCTTTATTTTACTTAACATTAGTAAGATAATAATGGCAAAAATAAATCTGTTTTTAGTTATGTTTAAGCTAAATTTTTATTTAATTGCAAGTAGCAAATTAATCTACTAAAATCAGCAAAAAAATTGCTAAAGATTATTAGACAGAAAAATAGATCATAGAAAATGTGAAATCTTTTAAAGTTAATAAAAATTTACCTTTCTGAAATCAGCAACTTTGAAAAAAAAGTCCTATTAATTTTAACAAATATACTGTTAATTGCGTTCTACGAAATTTGAGTTAAAAACGCCAACATTTTTTTGATATTACAGTTTTTGTTTGATGTTTTAGTCTGCAAATGTTTAGAAAAGTTTTGTTAATTTTAGCAGAGTAAATTTATATTATACAATTAACTAAAATTCATCTATAGAATGAGTTTTAAATAATGGGTTAAATTCAAAAGTCGAAAGGATATCTTTGTTGCCATGATGATAAAACGGACTAAAAAGTTTGGTTTATGTTAATTCTTTAAGAGCTATGATGTAAATTTACTCCTATTTACGACTAAATTAAACTCCAAAAAAATGGAAACGGACTAAATTGAGATCAGCAAATGGAAAATTTTTGCCTTGCTTTCATTGACATACTAATGTCACGTTCGTCACCGCAAAAATCATTTATTCTCAATATTGCGGCGTTGCTGGTAGCTCGTATTTAAAACTTTTAATTAGATTAAGTTTGTTGTGTTGTAATTTAATTTTTAAAAATCAAGGACATATGAAGCAAAGTTTTTTTTTTATAAAATTTCAAACTTTGTCACAAACGTCACCTGGGAAATATTTTACTTTTAGTCGTAAAATATTGCCATTTAAAATTATATATTTTTTATGTAGAAGAAATGCTTAGCTAAAAAAAAGAAAGTCAAATGCACGACACAATAGAGCAAACTTGAAAATAGACCCAATTTAAACACAAATAAAATTGCATATATTCTGCTAACAACACAGGACAACAAAATCTGAAAACGTCAAGATCCTGCTACTAGAATATATTTTTCTAAAGGTTTAATATGCGTTAAATCCTAATCTAACCTCAGAGTTTTGTCATAATATCAGATTTTCCAGATATATAAAACTTAATTTAAAAAAACTCACAAAATTGTTCATGTTATCTGAAAGTAATAACTTTTCGGATTCAGCGCTCATCAAGTATTTTGAAAAGTATACTCTGGCATCAGGTTTAGAAAACTTGTTGGCCTGTAATTAAATTATTTTAATTTACATGCTATTAATTGTAATTTTAAAAAATTAATTTACCACATTAATTTAATATAATTTTTTTAATTTTATTAATAATAAATTTTTTTTTTTGAATAATTGCTAAATTTACCTAATATAAAATTTTTGTCACATCACGCTACTTAACATTTCACACAATGGATTGTAAAACAAAATCAAAAAGTGTTATTAACTCAGAAAATTGTAAAAGAAGCTAAAAAAATTTTAAATCATATTAAAGCAAGTTTTATCAAAAAAGTCCGGCCGCAATTAGCAAAGTTTTGCGTTTTTGTAAAATACCAAAAAAAAAAATCTATTTTTGTCACATCACGTCACCCTCTTTAATTGCTTATATTATAGGACCATTCGGGTTCGATTGTTTTCTATTTTTTGCTAAATATAGACCTTTATATGATCTACACAAAAATACAAAAATTATGTTGTTTGCTTGTTTTTCACCTCTTAGAACAATACGACTGTAACGTATGTGACCATGGAAATGCCCATACGTATAAAAGTTTATTTGGTTTTTATACATTTTCTGAAAATCTTTAATTTTTTTTAGGGACTAGCGTATCAAAATTATTTTATTAATAATCTCTCTAAGGTGAAAATCATGCGATTAGCTTAAAAAGCAACTTACTTTTGTTTAGGGTAGCCGCAAAAAACTTGTGGCAATTCTAGAAAAGAAACTGGCAACCCCACAAAATTTTAGTTCCTTTTTGAGACTCAGCTCGTGAATTTCACCCCTAAAACTCCGCATTATTTTTATCACATACAATTTATACCAAACTGGGTCCAAATAATAAAAGTTTTACAAAAAGTGTATTATTATTTATTTTATTATTATTTATTAATAGATTTTTTGTATGTACATATTTAATTCATTACAATAAGATTAATATCTAAATCTATATTTGGCATAACATAATTGTTGTAAGCCAGATTGGCACTATTCTAGGCAAGTAAAGTACATTCACATAGTATTGATTTTATATAATTTTTAATAAAAAATACATGATAATTTAAAACTAAAATTTTCATGGAAAATTAAAAAGCAAATTCATTTAAAATAAACCTTCTATATTTTAAACAAACTTCAATGTATTTATACAGGGAGAAAAAGTTTGAGCCATTAGTATACATATAACTTCATC
>CM037854.1:209349467-209379643 GCA_021234595.1 Delia radicum
AGAAACATTTCTGTGACAATACTGCTATTGTCAGATGCATTAATTTAAACACATCTGCCAATAAAAAATAGATTACAATGTCTTGCAATTATCTGACAATGGCAACGTAGGGTGTTCACACGAATGTCAGATGTCTGACAATATTATTGTCTTACAATGTACAGGCAATACTCTTTCTGACAATGTTGCAGGACAAAAGTTGTAAGTTCACACTGTTGTTAGACATTTTCTGAACATTTTTCTGACAATATTGTAAGATCTGACAACCGACTGTACATAGCTTAAGATATGTTTATTTGTTTGCCTTGAAACACCTTTTAAAATGTGCTTTAAAAAAAGGCACTTTACGGTAAAAAAACAAAAATTTCTTAACACTTTTCAATGCATTCTATATTGCCTTAAAAGAAGTAATTGTTAAAGCGCTCAAAAGAAGCTCTTCCAGAAGCTCTTCCAGAACCTTCTTCAGAAGCTCTTCCAGCAGCTCTTTCAGGAGCTCTTCCACAAGCTCTTCAGGAAGCTATTCCAGAAGCTCTTTCAGAAGCTCTTCCAGAAGCTCTTTCAGAAGCTCTTCCACAAGCTCTTTCAGAAGCTCTTCCAAAAGCTCTTTCAGAAAGCTCTTCCACAAGCTCTTCCGGAAGATCTTCGAGAACATCTTCTGGAAGTCAATGAAAAGAATGCCTTTTAATAGCGCTTTATTGAAGCATATATTTGACTGCTTCTTTGAAGAAGTGAATAAGCGCTTTAATGTTTATTAATTCCACATTATTTTAGCGCTTCTGGAAGCAACAAGAAAAAGCTCTTCTTTTTGCCTAAGAAGGCATGAATTTATTGTTTCTAAGAGCACATGAAAGAAGAGCTTTTCACCTGCTTAAAAGAGACATACCAAGTGGGACATCCTGAACAAAAATCATGCCTTCTGGAATGCCTTCCGGAAGCGCTTCATAATTGAATAATGCCCTCCGAAGCGCTTCTTTGAAGCACTATTTTTTGCTGGGATGATATATTTACAAACTTTGGGATTGGGTTTTAAATTTCCAAAGAATGTTTAGATAATACTGTAGTACCTTTAATAAGACATCGTTGTTTTCAAACTTTCCAACATTTTATTGTCAATAAATCTTAGAATTTCTGTAAACTAGTGTAAAAATTATAATTTTTACACCACGCCACAATAAACAAAATACACAATCAAACGTTGATGCAAAAATAGCATTGTTAGTCTTACAAAAAATAACAACAACAATATCAAAAAAAAAATATATATATAAAAATCAAAATTCATGATGTTGCTGCTGTTCATTTAAAAAGGATGTCATCAACACATTTTTTATAACCAACAAAAAAAAAATGAAAAAAAAAAAACTAAATGAAAAACAGGATATTTCATCATCACAACACACTAACACCGACTTACAAACTCAAGCACACACACACGTTAACCAAAACACACACACATACAATTACAAACATACGCATCTATACATAATCATTTTGTTTCACAGTAACAACAATTTTTTTTTTAACAACACCATCAGCATTATCACACACAGAAGGAGAGCAGCAGCAGTATCATCATCATTTCACACAGACACTATAGGATATAAGGAGTGAGATCGAAAAAACCCGACACATATTTTCACTTACATCTGCATTTGTATACCACACTAACGGGTTTTTTTTTATCAAGTTGTCTTTGAGAACGTCATCAGATTATGTGCGCAAAAATATTTAACCGATCGGCTTCTTATTTCTCTTATAAATGGAATCTGAGCAAAAAGTGAGTATTAGAGTTTTTTTGGCATCTGGAGTATCCTTATTGTTAGGAGCAGACGTTTGATAATTTAATTGTTCTGGGTTCTGAACAATAAAGCAATTTTTTATTTTTTTTTTTTGTGAGAAATTAAAGAAATTTTTGTAAAAATTTAAATTTTTTTGACCCTCACTTTTTGTTTAAAGTCCATTTTTAAACAAACTAAAAATCCTAGTAAACTAATATTTTGTACACATAACCAGACGACTTTCTAAGAGATAACTTGATATAGAAAAATTGTATTTGTTAACATAAAAAAGTTTTAAGTGAATTGTGTATCCGACATATTTTGATCTCACTCCTTAGTAGGATGTTGTTTGTGCTTTATCAATGTTTAACGATTAAAAATCAACATAGAACAACCAACAACAAAAAAGGTACATTTCCTTTTTATCCCCCCACTTGAAGTTAAAATACCAAAAATATTGAAAAATATTTTATGGAAGGTAATTTCCCTTAAAAAAAAAAAAAAAAGATTTCAATTTTTCTATAATATTTTGCACTTTTTATAATTTTTACTTTATTGATTTTCATTACAGGGAACGAATGTAGCAAGCAACGAGGGAGATGTAGATAGAAAATTTAATAGATTTTAGGGATATGTATATGGTAAAAAAGTGTTACTAGAATGTTTGATAGGTGCATATTAGGGCGTTTCAGCATTTCCACTTTTTTATATTGTTTAAACTCTTGAAGCGGTATATGAATAATTACGGCCCAACAGATTTTTATAAATTTTTTCAGATTATATCGCTGGGTCACTGAAATGGATAAGGTGCAAAAAAAGAGGTTATGAAAAAAATGCTTTTCTCTTGTGCTTCGTTTTCACAAAACCATATAAATGAAGAATACTAAAAAAAATTATTCGCTGTATAAATTATACAATAAGTATGCAAAAATGACACACCAATATCCCGAGACACGTCAGCTTAATTTTGGGGTGTAGAATATATACTTCGTTTTGGAACCTTTTCTTAGCTGTATGCAGGTCGATTCAAACATATGCAGCTCAAGTTTGGGGTTATGGGTATTTTGAGAGATCGATGTACTACAATGATATTTCCTGAAAAAAGTTTTAATGCTGCCTGATTTTACACCTAATTATGCTCTGATGCTTGAAACTGCCGCCGTAAACAACCATTTATATGGGTCAATTTCAAAAAAAAACGTACACAACAATTTTTTTTTTTGCTTATTTTTAAAGTTTTTTCAATTCGCCTGTAAGAGTTGCCAATTAATGTAGAAATTGATGAAGAATCCGGTGGTACTTTTAGGCTCTCAAAAAAATCAATATTTTTTGATTTTTTTTAAGTTTTCTATGATTTCTATCTTGAGCGTCACACGCCAAATATGTACAAAAAATCGCTAAAAATGCAAAAATATTTGAAATTAAAGCTTACTACGATGTTCTTTTGTTTCTCAAGATTGACTTCTGCGAAAATCACCTTTTCGATTACAAACACAAAATCACGTTTCACCTTGATTTTTCATTTTTTTTTTAAGTGACTAGTTACTTTAAAATTTTAAGATGAAAATATGTAAATTTTTGTTAAAAAAAGACAAACTTAAAGGTTCCTTGCAAAGTAATAGGCTTGAAACAATGTATTTAAAAAAAAACTGCAATTATAAGCGTTTTTAAGGAAAAAAAACTAAGTGTGACGCTCAAGATATTTTGTGACGATCAAGAGATTTTGTTGCACGTAAACCAGAAATAATGCCAAATTTAAAGTTTAACGAAAAAAAGTTTATTCTTTTACAAAAAGTAAATAAAAAAAAAACAAAAATTCTTCAAAAAACAAAAATTTTCATACAAAACTAAACATGTACATATTCTTTGATGTCTTTAACAAAAATGGAAAAAAGGAAGTAATTCTTGAAGAAACTTATACACATATATAAATATTTGACGCAAAACAATAACTTAACTTAATTTAATTTATAAATTTTCATTCGAATTCTTATTCTGAATCTGTATAAACTTCATGAAATGACAAGCGGCTTTGTTTTTTTCATTCTCATTCATTTTTACCACTTTCGAATTAAGTTTGTGGCAGTTCGTTGCTATTCATAAACAGAATTAGTCAGTAACAATAAAATTAAACTCATATATACCACGATTATACCTTTCTTTCTTATTTCTTTTATATTCGTCATTACGCGCTTTATCGACCTTTATTTTCTCTCGATATCTCCGTGCTCTTTCAGCCGCCGTTAATTTTGTTGTTTTACTCTTGAAAATTAAAAAATAATATCAAAATTAAGCATTTTAAGCTATGAAGCAATATATATCAAAAGTGATGCTCATGAAATGTTTGCCTATTTTGGTTTTTTTTCGTAGGCAATTTATTTCTCAAATTCACAAATTATAAAAAAATGAGTTGAAACCATATAAACAATGATTGTCAACTTAAATTTTTACATATAATATATTCACTTTTAAAAAATTAGCGTGACGCTCATGAAATTTTATCGCGCCCTTACCATGGTGTTCACAAAAACTACGCAAATGCACACTTTTTTTAATAGATTTTTTTTTTCGCTTTTTCACTTTTCTAATAATTAAACTTTGTACTTTCCCTTGCGTTATTTACTTCATTTAAATGCAAATTGAAAACTAGTAATATGACATGAATTATAAAAAGTGACGCTCAATGCAAATTGTGGGGACAACCTTTCTTTGCAACGCCAAATTCGCACTAATTAAGTTTTGACGACTATAGCAAATCAAAACACAAGAAAGAAACGCAATAATTCGAAAACTGTTATTAAATGTTGCATATTTACTTTTTTCTTGATTTTATTTTATTTTGTTTAGTAAAAATTCTAACAGGGGACACATGCTTTTGTATGGAAGGAGTCAGAGGGAGAAACAAAACACCATTCTGAATAAACAAAAAAACAAACATACAAATTTGAGAATTACGTTTTTTTGTTACATATTCCTCGCTGATCACTCTCACATTTTTGTTTTTTTTTGTTTATTTTTTTTTTACCTAAAATAGTAGTGTAAAGTGCGGGGACACAAAAAATGCGTTTTTTTTGAAATTGACCCATATACATTAGAACTACATATGCTGTACATATCTAGAGTTATGTTTGAATACCCGGCCAATAGGTTACCTTTTCAAATTGCACATATGCTTGCCCAAAAAAATTTGTTTTGCTTTAAAGAATTGCAAAAGGTTGCAGACAATCTAAATACTCCATGGTCCAGTACACAACCTAATAAACAACAATGGATCACTCAAAGTAATAGAATACAACAACATCAACTTAATCTGTGGTTACAGAATAAAGCTACAACCTCAAGAATGTATAAAGATTTAGATTTCGAAAGAGGTTTAAATTATTTTATTGACAAACATGAATCAATCTAAAATAACGTGGGTCTTTAAAGCAAGATGTGGTCTTATTAAACTAAATTACAACACTTTCGGGCGACAACTGAGAATAAATTATGCAAGCTTTGTAATATGGGTACAATAGAAACATTTGAACATTTCCTAGGTGTTTTTCCAGTTCTCAAGGAGTTCCGAATTGGTAATTTTAAGAAAACGAATTTACTTTACACTGAAATGATTGATATACTTAATGGTGGAAAAAAAAACAGACTGGAAAAAATTGGTTGATTATCTAAAGTCAGCATTACAATACAGAACATTTTTAATACAAGAATATAATTAAATTTTTGTTAAAAAATTTAAAATTTTATTTTTTAAGGTTATCGACAGACGTTCTATAAAAACATTGTCGAATATTACTTTCAATTTTCTAATTTTCAATAAGAATTTATTTTATAAATTAAGATGAAATTTGTAAACAAAAATTTATTGTAAATAAAGAAAATCTTACTACTACTACTATACTTCGTTTTAATAGGTTAGGTCAAAATAAAAAGATATTTCAATTTTAAGTTTCCATTGACTCAAGCGACTTTTTGAGTTTATTTAAAGGAAAATAAATCAAAATCTTATATCAAATGACGTTATTTACTGTTTATTTGTCTAAACTTAAGTCTAACAATGAAGGCCGTCCATTTTTAGGAGGATAAATATAATTCATTTACATACAATTCGTAAGATCAGGGTAATATAGTTTTAGTTCAGTGTGACATGGTTGGAATCTTGAAATTTCATTAGAAAACATAGTCGCAAAATTGTTAGCTTTCAGTTTCGACACATAAACAATAAAGAAATTTTAGAAAAATACATTCAAAAAATCGCTTCAGTCAATGGAAACTTAAAATTGAAATATATTTTTATTTTGACCTAAACTATTAAAACGGAGTATACCACTGGATTCTACGAACCAAAATTAAGTTTACTGGTCCCGGGGTTTTTATGTGTCATCTTCACATACTTAATATGTAATTAACACTGTACAACAGTTTTCAAAAAACAGAAAATCCGTTGTGTTTCATGACAGTTTTTAATATTTCCGAAGACGCTTTTTTAGTTTTTTCAGAAGTCGGGTCACGTCAGGTTTTCGTGTTGAGTGGGGGAAGGGGGTCAAGTTCTAACCCCCTGCTATAAACTAAATCAATATTTCAAAATTTATTGAGGGTCGGAGAGGGTTAATATATATGACCGACCCTTTGAAACAGGCATAAGCGACGCAATATCGAGCATAAAATTTGATTTTGACCCTCACCGAATCCCCCCGGTGGCGACAATATGATCCCCAAAGTAGAGCACTTTCAGCATACACAATTTGAAGTGCTCCCCATTGGTTTGGTTATGTAACCAAATAAATTCTTAATTATTATGTTTATTTAAATTTTAACTCCTTCCACTAGTGCGAGGTAGCCAAAAACGCTAATTTAGGATCACTTTTACTAGATATCGAAAAGGTGATAATTTATATAAAATTTGAACCTTATTTTCGATTGTACAACAAAAATTATTTAAAAAAAATATATTTCCCGGTTTTTAAAATGCACCGTTTAGTCTATGTAGTGGACTGTTTTTTTCAAAAACTTTAAAAAATTAATTTTTCAATCACGCACACCATACAAATGCATTACCAACTGAGAATAATGGTACAACAAGTTTTGACATATCGCTAAACTGCTAAAAAACTATTAAGGTATAAATTATGTAAAAAATAATAAAAATTATTTTTTTTCCACGCACAATGAAAAAGTATTTAGGCTAAGAAATATTTTCAATATTCCTGTTAAAAAGTCGTTAATCAATTAAATATTGCATTTAATAAAACCAATATTTTGAAAAGTTAAGAACTTTTAACTGGGTTAACATAAAGCAAAAATTTTCGCACCATCTTTCTCAGCTGGAAATGTTTTTTGAGTGTGTGTAAAAAAAAGTACTTTATAAGGTTTTTGAAAAAAATTAATTTTTTCCGGCCACTTTATTTCCTAAATGGTGCTGTTTAAAAGCGGAGAACAAAGTTTTTTTTGTTACCTAAAATTTGGTGTAGAATCGAAAGGTGAATTCAAATTTTATATAAATACAGCTCTTGTTTTACTCTGTAGGAAAAGGGCCGCTTATTCAACATTTTTGGCATCCGTGCACCAGTAGAAGGAGTAGGAATTTAAAAAAAAATAATAACGCCATTTTTTGATTGATGCTGAAGCAATTTAAAAAGTGGTGATATCCCAAAAACAAAAACTCTTTTAATTGTGAAAGGCGTGGCAGAGAAGAAGGAGTGTATTTTCTAAAAATCATAACTACATTTTAAATTTTCAATTTTCTGAATCAGACTGCGCAGTTTTTGGTATTGAACCTTCGTTATACTTCTCTGACAAACTCTAATTAACATATTTTGACATCGTTAGAAAGGAAATTAAATAACAATTACGACAATTTAAAAGCGAATCCCGTTTAGCACTCTTGGTAAACCAAAAACTAGGTTAATCCTATTTTGAAGGTGAAAATTGAGGTTTTTGTTAAAATGTAACAATTTCACCATTCAATAAATATTTATTAATATTCCAATGATCTTTTGGGGGTTAAATAGACTTTAAAGTAAGCAATATGAAATTGATGGCAGAATTTTTGATTTGCCATAAGCAATCCCACAATTCCCAAAAATAAAATAAAAAATTCCAAAAATAAGATTTTTTGCTGCCATGTATACATTTTAATCAAGGACTGCAATAACAACCCAATAAACTATGTTGGAGTAACTATACCGGCTTCCAGTACCTAATTGTAGGCCTGCCAAATTTTGGAACAGTGGGCTAAAATTAATATTACCTTAAAAAAGTGGCAACATTAGTCGTGGCTGGGGGAAAAATATATACAAATTACAAAATTTTATTCTTCTTATTTTAAACGAGCTTAAGAGCATTTATTTATTAATTATAATTATTTATTCCCAATATTTCGTCTCCACATTGGGTAACTTTTTCAGGGAACAATTGTTATAATGTGAAAAAAACAAGTTTTTCAATCAAATTATAATAATTGTTCCCTGAAGAAGTCACCCAATGTGGAGACGAAATATTGGAAATAAATAATTAGTTAATAAATAAATGATCTTAAGCTCGTTTAAAATAACAAGAATTAAATAAAAGAAGATTAAAGAAAACTTAACTTTAAAAAAATTTTAAAATTTGTTTAACACAGCTAGCTTTAACATAGAAACCTTTCAGAATGGTTTGCATATTTTATACGTTTTAAAATAAACTATTTATCTGGACGGAAAAAGAATGTTGGTGCTTTTTTTGGAAAAAACTACAAAAATTAAATTTTTTTCAAAATTAAAAATTTAAGCGAATGTACATAAATGTGCTAAAGTCCCAAAACTTATTTAAACAATTGTGAAAAGCAATCTGATGTAGGCGTGTCCCTATCCGGATTTCATTCCTGCCCAAGGAAATCTTCAGGGGACTTTGTTATTGGAATTTCTAGAGATTTTGTTGAATGTAGTTTTTAAGTGGAACAAGATATTGTATTGATTTTTCTTTTATTTAATCAAAAATTTATTTGGTTAAACAAATAATATTTTAAACAAAAAATTGGCCACGATTTTGTTTCACTACTGTACCTTAGTCGGACCAAATTTGTAATTTCACATTTTAAAATGGGAATATTTCGGGAGCTTTAGGAGATAACCTACTCAAGTAAGCATGTTTTTTGTTAATCTCTACTAGCAGATTACAAATATGTTAAAAATGGTGAGCGCTCAAAATTGTTTATGCAAAAAGTGTACTACTTTGAAAGATCATATTGCCGCCCACGGTGGTTCAGGAAATTCAACATCAAAAGTAATACTCGATATTACGTCGCTTATGCATTTGCCCAATTTCAATGCAATCGGCTCCCATAACATTTTACTTTTTTGCATGAATTTGTAGAAAACATTTTATTTTTATTTTTTTAGTTTAGTCAAATAGAACATGTTTTTTTATATTTCAAAAAAAGTATATTTAAATAAAATATCTAATTTGTAAGGAATACTGACCACTAAATAGGGTCAGAAGGGGGGTAGGTCTCAAAAACGCATTCCTCTCGAAAAAGTAATAGCGGTCTGTCATATATATTAACCCTCTCCAACCCTTCATAAAATGGGAAATATTCATTTAGTTAACAGTCGGGGGAAGTAATTTTAAAGTAAATTCAAATTTCAAAATTAAATAACTATTTTCCAGGATCTGAAATCAATTTTCGTGTAATAAGTCATTACTAATAAGTTATTAGGAATAACCCTTAACGCCTGCAAAACTGTTATAATATTTTGATTAATACTTAAACATCAACAGGCTACACAAAATTTGTTGAAGTAACTCTTAAAGAAAGAACCCGCCTAGCAATTGGAAGATTGTTTTTTGATAAATCACCAAAACGAGTCTTTTTCGAGTACTTTTGGTGATCAATAACTGATTAATCACTTACACGGTTAAAAAGGGACTCGAAAATGTTTCGCGCTTATGAGTAAAAAGTGCTTGTTTTGAAACGCAACAACAAATTATATAGCACTCGCAAATCAATCTTCTAGGTGTTTAAAATGTAATTGTTTTTTTCGTTATATAAGATCACAATTTGCTCATCTAGAAGATTGAAAACTGCTTGATCGCAAATAGATAATGCAGGCGTTTTAAATGTGATTAGTTTTGTTTGTTTTGCTATCGTATTTGGAGCAGAGAGATGATTAAACACTGCTTGTTTATTGTTTTTTTTTCTTAAGAATAACGGGATAATTTTTGCGTATTCTTGAGTAAATGTCAACAAGTTGGATATTTGTCTAGTTATAAAAGTTTCATTGAAGTGTAAGCAATGATGTAATGAATGAATGAAAATGTACAAATTTTATTTTTAAGTTTTTGTTTCCTGTCGAAATGACAATAGTTTTTGTGTTATGTTAGGTGTAGTCTTATATTTGTGTTAATTTAAAAAAATACTTACTTTATGTATTAGTTTTTTATTAAAAATAAATCTTAATTTAAATTGAATATTATTCTTTTATTTCTTTTAAGAAAATAAAAAGTGACTCACAGCTTATTTCGTGTGTTAAACTGTTAAGAACATATTGTTAATATTTTTAACATTAACTTAAATATTAAGTCCAAATGGGTATTTTTTTAAAGATATATTATTTTTTATTATATTTACAAGAAAAAACTAAAAAAAAAATCAAATCTTTAAAAAAATGCCCATTTTGAATAAATATTTAAGTTAATGTTAAAAATATAAACAAATATGTTCTCTAAAGTTTAACACACGAAATAAGCTGTGAGTCACTGTAAATTTTCAAATGACTAGAAAAAGACTCCGAAACAGACTGATAAGGGACTCAAAAAAGACTCCCAAACAGACTGATAAGTGGCTCTAAAAAGACTCCTTAACACCATGATAAGTGACTCAATAAAGACTCGTAGCTTATTCGAAGAAGACTCATAAATGACCATAAAACGATTCGAAAAAGACTATAAAATGACCCAAAACTAACAAAAACACAGTATCATAAATGAGTCATCAAGAAGAGTCGCGGCTAGGGTACCATTTTCTACCAACAAATGTATCATTTATGATCAGAAAATGAGAGCATATTCCAGCTTTTTAGTCGCGCAGAAGTATCATAAAAGACTCGAATATGATTAAAATTTCAAAAAATGCTGGGTGGGAAGTGTTTGTAAGCAAAACGATATAAAGTATTGTGTACTACTACACAAGAAAATCAAAATAAACAGAACAGACATGTTTCAAGTACCAAAAGTTTCATAAACAGAGAGAACTACACTCTCGAACAGAAAAAAAATAAAACTCTTATACTATTTGCAGAAATCAAGACTGAAAATGGAATTTGTAAATAAAAATATATAACTCTCTAAATTTACTGTTAATCTAATTGGAAAGTATGTATGCAGACTGTGGCGATATAATTTTTAAATGAGTAAAATCAAATTGATCCAAACAATTTCTCTTAAATCTACTAAAATAAAATCTTATTGGATATTTTAAATTTCTCTTACTCCTTTGCAACATAACTGAGATTTGCAGTTATTTTTAACAGCGTATTTATTTTGTAAAGAGTATTATTTACTGCTATATGCTTATACTAGTTTAAGAGCATTTTAAACAAATTACTACACTGTTATTAAAATTACCGGCACAATGTAGTGAAAATAAAATTGTAAACAACTAATTTGTAAAACAAACAGAGAATATTTTTTATTTAAAGAGAGTTCTTCTCTACGTAATTTATAAATCTGAGAATTTCATAACATCATATGTATATGGAGCTCCACTTTTTTCTAGGGAGCATAAAATAACTTTTTATGTAGGAGTTTTATGTGTAATAATAGGTGTTTTTTGGAGAGTTTGTTGTGTTTGCTTTTTAAGGTATAACAACAACAAAACGTAAGAAAATGTAATCAATAATATTAAATATTTAATGGACAGGTGTAGTTTGTAGTAATATACGTAGTAGTAAAAATGAAATTGTGAGTATATGTAGTGAAAAAGAAAAGCCGTATACATAATGCAGAAAAATGTAGAAAAGAAATTTGAAAAAAATCTAAAACTGAAATATTTTGTAGTTTGCGAAAAATATATTGAAGTAGAAATTTGGAAGATTTGAAATTAAATGTTTTAAAATTCAAATAATTCATTTGAAATCTCAAACTTTTTGTATAGATAAAAGTTTTCTCAATCTGAGAGTTTCTGCGGAAAGCACAAAATCTAAGTGTTTTTTTTTTGTAGAAAAAGTCCATCGAATCTGATAATTTTTTTATATGGAAAGGGCATAGAATCAAAAGCTTGATCTGTAGGGAAAAGTAACCACAACCTGTGACTTTGTCAATAGTAAAAACTACTCAGAATCTAAAGTTTTTTCCACACAGCAATGACCTTAGAATATTTTAAAAATATTTTTTTTTTATTGAAATATTTTAAAAATGATTTTATTCAATGAAAATGGAAATTATTCAAGTTCGAGGCCATACTCTTTATTTCTTTATTAGGATATTGTCCTAAAAAATAATCTATATGAACGTGTTGATATATCTATTTCGGGAATTTTCTAGGCTCCCATCATCAGAACACGTTTTGAAAGAAGTGACAGTCCCATGCAAAACATCAAACATTAATATAAACTAGTTTTCTCACTAAATGGGAACTAATATATGAGCTCGAAGTTAAAGATTATCACCATTGATCAAAAATAAATTGAAAACTTGTTTGTTTTTATTTTTACTAAAAATTGTATCAAACTTAATGGTATTATTCTTTTATTTTTTAGCAGTATTTCGTATTTTGTGTTAATTTTAGGTCAAACAATTGACTTGAGTGTGTTTAAACGAACTTTGAACAACACCTAATTGATTGAGTGGTATTAAATAAATTATTTTAAAATATCTAAGTGTGCTAACTCAAATCCCGCAATTTAAAGCAGCGCAAATATAGAAGAATATTTTTTAAAAATATATTTCGCACAAAATTCAAGCAAAAGCACTTTAAGTCAAAAACCCTGATAAAGAAATGTTTAATGGCTTTAAAGTATACAACAAAAAAAAAATTCCTGTTTATGATTTATTAATAAATAAAATACCTTAATTACAATAAATGCTTTAAAAGATAAAAAAATTTTAAATTATAGACTTAAATCTGCTATTCTCATAAATATTTGATATTAGGGTTATTATTTTTAACTTTATGGAACATTAATACGATTTTGGGCATGTGTTATACATCAAAAATTATTTTTTTTAGTTATATTGGAACCAAGGCTTGGAAGTTTCAGAGCTGAGCATTTTTTTATTGATTTCAGAGCTTAACATTTTTGTCTTTTTCGTTATTTAGGCATGTGTTATACATACAAAATTGTTTAGTTATATTGGAATCAAGTTTTGGAAGTTTCAGAGCTGGACATTTTTATTTATTGATCTCAAAGCTTAAAATTGTTATTTATTTCGTAATTTGGTCATGCATTCTTTATCTTCGACAGGTCATATAAAACATCCGATTCAGCAAAAGGGCTAGAATATGATTCGTTTGGCAGAGTGAGACGTCTTAGCGACTTAAGCTTTCTCGTGCGAGAAATGGTTTATCATAGTCCGCTTTGGATACATTGATCATATGACAAGGAGGTTGACACATTTGCAGCGTCCAATTGGCGAAGGAGGCTCCACGCTTTACGACTAGAATGTTTAAAGTCCATTCCAGATATATCGTTCGACCATTCACATTTTCTAGCTTCGGCTACGCTTTTTATTTACTTGTCTGCTACAGCCAAGTTTTGACTAGATAGAAACTCCTGGTCGCTGTCCTAATTCCAACACGGAATATATTCCTTACCCCTTGGAATGCATGTCTTGGCGGTTGCAATGATGAAGTCAAGGAATCGCTCGTATTTTTTTTTGCGGTTGTAGTGATGAAATGAATGTCAAGTTTAAATGTGAATTATAGCCAACCGGCTTTTTTATAATTCCATTTGGGCTTGGGGTAGTTCTTATGATGGGAATTGTTATGCCAGTGTTTATGATTGTTGGTCGGTGATGGCTTCATAGGAAGTCTGCTGATATAGGTATTGATGCAGTGAGAGATTTGTCGTTAACGGATAATACGAAATAGAGATCCGGATTGAAGTCCGTATTCCATGTCGCGAAATGAAAACTACCGCGGTTCTTGTCATCGAATAGGATGTGAAATCTATGATTTTCAGACCATTGAGCAGCCGATTCACCGTTTTCGTCATGGGTCTAATACCTCCACAAACTGTGATGGCTGGTATGGGTTTTCAGGATTAGGACAACATCTATATTTTCAGCACGAGAAACAAACTACATTTGTACCCCAAATTCCCTCTTAAGAATCTTAAGAATTTTTTCTTAGTTTTTAATAAAAATGTTCAGTAAACTAATAAAGTTTTCTTTATAATTCATAATATGTTTAATAAAACAATGTCATTAGGCGTACTAAATTTTTAATTACTTAAAATAAATATAAAATTTTATGAAAAACTGCATAAATTTTATGAAAAGCTTCAATGGACGATTTCATGTTACATTTCAAAGGTCTTTGGCGAAATTAACAGGTATCATGTATTTAATTATTGCCGTGCATATTTTAGAAAAAAAAATAAATGCATATTTTTTCTCGGGTTTCTGTTTTAATGCATAATTTCTGATGCTAGACATAGAAAAACACCAATATATCACCTCATAACTTTTAAAGTTTGCTTTTCCTGTTTTACGTCCATATGTTATTTTTTAAGATTTAACGATCAGCAGTGTGTAGCAAACTCTGATAAAACAAAAACATTTTTCCTTTTACTAGAAACTTAAAAGAAACCAAAATTTGAGATTTAGTAGTCAGACCCAAAAATCGTGGCGACCGGTGTCATAGGTTGGATAGTCTTGGAAATATTTTCCGATAAAATTTTTTTACAGATAAACCCAATTTTGGCAACCGTTTCATCCGATTGTCGATAACGGTATTTTGTAGCTAGGGTATTTTAAGGGTAACGTTATTTTAATGAATTCTTTTTGTATATTTTACAGATTACCGCAATATCTAATACGCCTAAATTAAAAAGTGCAAACAATAAAAAAATGCATTTTTAAATAGAATGAGATTTTTTGGATTTAGATCGAAAAAGGACACAATCGCAGCTTTTGGAAGCATTTTAGCTTTTTCAAGTAGCCTGTTAGAAAACTGTAGATCATCAAAGTTCACTTATGAACAGAGTCTTCATGTTCACAATATGAAGAAAGTCTGATGACATGAGGTCAAAAAATGGAAATTTTTCAATGTTTTTCTATGGAATAAAACTTAACTTATTAGCGAATCTAATTTGCTTTGGACCGTTTATTTTTTTCTTTTATTGAACTTGTTTGAAATTTTATTCGGCCCTGGTTGCCTTAAATAATTTTTAAAATAAAATTTTAGGAACAGCTTTGTTGTTTTTTTTTTCCAAACCCGATATGTCTCTTAAATGTTATGTTAAATAAAAATGCTTGAACAATAGGGTTAAGCATATCAATTTGAAGTTTAACTACACCTTTAAATTTAATACACAATTTTCATAAATTTACAAATATTTTAGCAAACAGCAAAAATATGGTTATAACTCTTTAACTCTTTAACTCCCTCTATTTATAACTTCAGAAAAACAAGGTAAAATTTTATAAAAACAAATTATGAGAAAATCAAAAACAAAATCTGAGCAAGAAGGTAAAAAGAGCTCTTCAAAAATCTAGTAAATAACGAAATAATTTACACAACGACTGAATTACATTTATAAAAAAAAATAATTACTCTTGAAAAAAATAAAACACATAACGCTTAACTTAAGACTCTTTTTAAAGAGCTTTACAAAAAAATTTCGTTAAATTTTCATTAAAAATACCGTTATTACAAAATAACCCTCATTTAAACAAAAAAACATAAACACATTTGAAGTGCAAAGAGAGCGAGAAAGCTCTCATTAAATTTGGGAACAGTATTAAAAAAAACTGCATTTACTGTTGCATTTATTTTTGGAGTAGAGCATATAACGGTTGCCCTTTTTACGTTGTAATAGTACTCACTTGCTCTTTACATCATTTCAAGGTATATTGTTGGTGTATGAAAGAGTTTGTCATTAATTCCTCTCTTTTTTTGTTCTACCCATATGGAAAATCTGATGTTATTTGCAAAAATCTTAAAAACTCCATTTGAATTCTTTAGCAAAAAACAAAATCATAATACACTAACAATATGTAAATACCGCCTAAATGTTGCTGTTAAAGAGGAAAATTGGTTTTGGGGGAAAAAATAAAGTCGTATGTTTTGTACATGTAGGGAGCAATATGTCGTATGACTTACTCTTTATGTTTAGAGTAAGAACTCGTAATAATTTTGCGTACTCCAAGGAAACGGAAATTGCAAAAAAACATTAGTCGTTATAAAACTCTTGATGTAGAAACGTGTCGCGTTCAAAAGTTAATTTTAACAAATTTATACGTCGATATTTAAGCAAAAAAAAAAATAAAGAAAAAGTGCGTGAAAAATTTCACTTTAAAATGTTGTGGAAAAAACACACGATTAAGTGTTAGTTAAAGTGAATTTAACCATTAAAATCTTAAAAAATTTTAATGAATATATAAAACCTTTAAATAAATTGTTGTTACTTTTGGTTCCAAAAATTGTTAAACTTCAATCCACAATTTTGGTAACGTAAGTATCTTTTTTTCGTTTTATTACTTTTCGCTTGTATAGACAGCTAAAGCCGCCATATTACTTCCGTTTATGTCTGGCTGAAAATTAACTTTTACCTTTTCAATACTAACGGGGTTTATGCAAATATTGTTTGGAATTTTTTTTTTGTGCAATTTTTTTAATGGCTCCCTAGAACAAGCAACAGTTCAGTATCCACAAACTAAAAAGTATTGTCAACCTAACCTTACGCACTTTTTAACACCATTAGCCCTTTCTCTCTCTTTTTGTTGCTGCTCCCTTTACATGTTGCTCTTCTTTTTCTCTCCACCCCCTCTTATCTAACTTCTTCTGCTCTGGCTTGGGTTTTTTTATATCATTCATTGACTTTTACTGTTTTCAATGTTTTAGTTTGTTGTTTTACTGCTCCAGTGCACAGAGGTAAGATGTGGACAAAACTAAAAACAAGGGGTTTTTTTTAAGAAATTTTGATACAAAACGAAAATTTATATTCCAAATATAAAGAATTAGGTAGAATTTTTATTGAGAGTTAGCTTTTTTAATTTTAATGCTACTTCAAAGTTGCAACTTTTCTTATATCGACTTCCAAATTGAAAAATTATATTTTCAATCTGTGAAATCAAAGTAGGATATGGCAATACTTTTGAATTTAGTTTTTTTATAAAATTGTTTTTATATCAAAATGTTTTTACTTCGAACAATAAGTATTTAGACTTCGAATTTTCATGAATTTTTGAATCCTAGAAACTTTTTAAGAAGTAAAAACGGTAAAACTACCAAATTTTAATAAGCTCTAGACAATGCTTGGGACTTCTGCTTTATATTATTTGTTACTACAAAGTATCATTACAGGAGTATAACAAATTGGAGCTATCTTTTTTTTGCCATTTATTTAACTGGAATCGATTGTGTGACATCATGTATTACAAATGAATTACTGCAATAATAGAATAAAATTAGGAAAAAGTTTTACTAAAACTACTAAAAATTGGTTAAAAATTACATTAAAGAAAAAACTGCTAAACTTAGCAGCTTTATTTTACTTAACATTAGTAAGATAATAATGGCAAAAATAAATCTGTTTTTAGTTATGTTTAAGCTAAATTTTTATTTAATTGCAAGTAGCAAATTAATCTACTAAAATCAGCAAAAAAATTTGCTAAAGATTATAAGACAGAAAAATAGATCATAGAAAATGTGAAATATTTTAAAGTTAATAAAAATTTACCTTTCTGAAATCAGCAACTTTGAAAAAAAAGTCCTATTAATTTTAACAAAATATACTGTTAATTGCGTTCTACGAAATTTGAGTTAAAAACGCCAAAAATTTTTTGATATTACAGTTTTTGTTTGATGTTTTAGTCTGCAAATGTTTAGAAAAAGTTTTTGTTAATTTTAGCAGAGTAAATTTATATTATCAATTAACTAAAATTCATCTATAGAATGAGTTTTAAATAATGGGTTAAATTCAAAAGTCGAAAGGATATCTTTGTTGCCATGATGATAAAACGGACTAAAAAGTTTGGTTTATGTTAATTCTTTAAGAGCTATGATGTAAATTTACTCCTATTTACGACTAAATTAAACTCCAAAAAAATGGAAACGGACTAAATAGAGATCAGCAAATGGAAAATTTTTGCCTTGCTTTCATTGACATACTAATGTCACGTTCGTCACCGCAAAAATCATTTATTCTCAATATTGCGACGTTGCTGGTAGCTCGTATTTAAAACTTTTAATTTAGATTAAGTTTGTTGTGTTGTAATTTAATTTTTAAAAAATCAAGGACATATGAAGCAAAGTTTTTTTTTTTATAAAATTTCAAACTTTGTCACAAACGTCACCTGGGAAATATTTTACTTTTTAGTCGTAAAATATTGCCATTTAAAATTATATATTTTTTATGTAGAAGAAATGCTTAGCTAAAAAAAGAAGTCAAATGCACGACACAATAGAGCAAACCTGAAAATAGACCCAATTTAAACACAAATAAAATTTCATATATTCTGCTAACAACACAGGACAACAAAATCTGAAAACGTCAAGATCCTGCTACTAGAATATATTTTTCTAAAGGTTTAATATGCGTTAAATCCTAATCTAACCTCAGAGTTTTGTCATAATATCAGATTTTCCAGATATATAAAACTTAATTTAAAAAAACTCACAAAATTGTTCATGTTATCTGAAAGTAATAACTTTTCGGATTCAGCGCTCATCAAGTATTTTGAAAAGTATACTCTGGCATCAGGTTTAGAAAACTTGTTGGCCTGTAATTAAATTATTTTAATTTACATGCTATTAATTGTAATTTTAAAAAATTAATTTACCACATTAAATTAATATAATTTTTTTAATTTTATTAATAATAATTTTTTTGTTTTTTTTTTTGAATAATTGCTAAAATTTACCTAATAGAAATTTTTGTCACATCACGCTACTTAACATTTCACACAATATGTTGTAACACAAAATCAAAAAAGTGTTATTAACTCAGAAAATTGTAAAAGAAGCTAAAAAAAATGTTATATCATATTAAAGCCAGTTTTATCAAAAAAGTACGGCGCAATTAGCAGAGTTTTGCGTTTTTGTAAAATACCAAAAAAAAAAATTCTATTTTTGTCACATCACGTCACCCTCTTTAATTGCTTATATTATAGGACCATTCGGTTCGACTGTTTTCTTATTTTTGCTAAATATAGACCTTTATATGTTCTACACAAAAATACAAAAATTATGTTGTTTGCTTGTTTTTCACCTCTTAGAACAATACGACTGTAACTTATGTGACCATGGAAATGCCCATACGTATAAAAGTGAAAATTTATTTGGTTTTTATACATTTTCTGAAAATCTTTTTGTTTTTCTAGGACTAGCGTATCAAAATGATTTTATTAATAATCTTCTCTAAGGTGAAAATCATGCGATTAGCTTAAAAAAGCAACTTACTTTTGTTTAGGGTAGCCGCAAAAAACTTGTGGCAATTCTAGAAGAGAAACTGGCAACCCCACAAAAATTTTAGTTCCTTTTTGAGACTCAGCTCGTGAATTTCACCCAAAAACTCCACATTATTTTTATCACATACAATTTATACCAAACTGGGTCCAAACATTTAAAAAAAAGTTCCTATCTTTACACATAACTTCTGTATGCATCGACCGAATTTAATAATTTTGGATGTCAGCCTTCAGACACTATTTATAAACACTTTGCCCAAATATCAGACCAATTGTAAAACATCTAATTTCATTTTCAATACATAATTAATGTCCATACTAAATTTGGCAAACCCCTGTATTTACTGAACCCAAATTTAGGTGACAGTTTAGAAAATATATCCTTTGCTCATGCACTAAAGTTTAGTTATTTAAATTTATAAAAAAAAAAAAAATACAGAATTATGACCGTATTTTACCACTGTGCAGTGCACTGTTTTTGACTAAAATTCAACTTTAGGGAAAAAAAATTTTGTAAGTTTTCTTCCCCCTTTTTTGGTTTTAGTGAATATTTATCCAGTATTTTACTTGTTGTCGTTGTTGTTTTATGTGCTGCTTGTTTATGTTGTTGTTGTTGCATATAGTTTGTTTTTATTCCTTTCTGAATTGTCTGTTTTGCTTGTCATTATATTTTGACATATAACGCATTCCGTTACTTCGTTTGTGTGGGGTTGCTTATGTTGCTGTTGGTGGTTTTTCTTTTAAACTGTTTGTGACAGTTCTTTTCTCATATAATGTTGTTGCTGTTGTTGATGAAGTTTCGGCAAAATTGCAAATGTATGATTGTGCAAAATTGTTATTGCTGAAGTTTGTAATAGGGGTTTCGCATAGTAGAATATCAGTTTGATTTCCTGTTAAAAATCAATGACTGGAAATTTAATGTTTTGTGTAATAACAACGAAATCATTGAAAGAATTTCTAAGGTTTACGACTTTTGAAGTTTTTTCACTATTACGGAATGGAAAGTTCGCCATCTTAAATCAGACGCTAAAATATAAAAAAAAAATAAATCGGAAACTAACCGATAGGTTAAAGTTTTCTTTGTGATAGATTGGAGTTCAGGGCGCTAAAAGTAATAAAATAAAAACTAGTAGAAATATTACCAAAACGGTACGATTTCGGAAATATTCCATGTTCCAAAAGTATACCTGTTCTACATTGTATGGAATGAAAAATTAACGAGACACACAAATGCAGTAAAATCTGTAAGAAAGTTCCAAAAAGGTGCATTTAAGCAAATATCGGGTAGGTGGTTTATATTACGACTACACACGGGGAACTTCTGCTGTAATACGGTATCTTTATTATATTGATTTGTAATACGATATCTGCATTTTTAAGTGAAGAAGCAGTCATTTGTAGAAGAAATTTAAGTTTTGACTACATTTGTAATTCTTTAAAAAAAAACAAACCACATCAAATGACTGTACTATGAATTTACTTTCATTTGAGCAGTTTTTTTTTTTGGTTTTTATTTAGAAAAAAGTAAAACAAATAAAATATTGTGAATTTTTACTACATTTGTTGTTGCAGAATAAATTTCAGTTTCGACTACATTTCTAGTCCATTTAAGAAAACAAACCACATCAAATTAATGTTCAATGAATTTACGTACATTTTATCCCATTTTTTATTTAAACAAATAAATTTCATTCATATTTCATTCTATCAACAGTAAAAAACAAATGACAATGTTAGTTGACTTGAAGGAACTGTAAGTCGTCGTCCTTTCTTTAAGTAAAATTTCATTTGCAGTGATCTTTTACCTATATAATATTCAAATTGTAGGTCCAAAAGTCGTGGAATTTTCATTAAATTAGGTGGCAGGAAGTATGTGGGTGTATTGCCTCGCAACCTTAATAACAATTAATCGCAACCTTAATAAAATTTTTTTTTTTTTACAATTTAAGGGAGGGATAAGTTTAACTTGGTGAAAAATCATATTTTCTAAAATCTGTTTAATTTTTTTTAATTAATTTCCATATAATAATACAACATCTGAACTATAATTGTCAAAATTTGCAATGCAACCCAGCAAAAATAAAACGAATGCATTCTTCAAGAATGAATTCTAAAGCGCACATGAAATAAGCAGTATATGCTGAATTTCCATCATTTTAAATGACTTCCACAACACCTTTAATCTAAATTTTTTTTTTTTTATTAATAAATAATCATACAATTACAAATTATATACTATTACCCTAACCGAACACTAGCTACTATGGCCTTCGGCGCGTTGTAGCGAAAATAAACCAGTGCCTCTGGTGAGAATCGAACCCACGACCCCCGCACTGATAAGCCAGCACGCTACCAACTAGCCTACCGGCCGCAATAATTATAAATTAAACCACATCAAAATGTAGTGATTTTAACTTATTTTTCATACGATACAATTAAAACTTTTTTTTTAGGATTTTGTAATTTTTTTTTAGCTGAATATTGATTTAATGTCACTAGCTCGTGCATTCCAATGAAACTTTTTTGATTTTTATATGTTTTTTAAAATTAAATTTTTAATATTAACATAGAAGTTAAAAAGATGTGTTTAAACCACAAATAATTTATTTAAAGCTTTAAATGATATCTTTGCAGCAAAAAAATAACCCCCGATGTGGTAAGCAGTATCTAAATTTGTATGCTTACAATACAGCAATTAGGGAAGGCATTTTGATGTGCTTTCCTAAAGCGTTTGTCATTTTCTACGAAGTCATGAGTATATTGCTTCTTCTTAGAGCACACGAAAAAACGCTTTTCGTAAACAAAAACCATGTCTTCTGGATTTGCTTTGTAAGCGCTACACTGTGGGATATATCATAAACTTTTTGGTAATAATTCGGCAATTTAATATTTATCCGATTACAATAGAATTCGGAACACGTAATATCGAGCAGAAATTTTGATTTTAAACCTTACAGACTCCTCCGGGTGCTGCAATATGACCACCCAAAGTAGAGAACTTTTTGCATATATAATTTTGATTGCTCAACATTTTTTGGCTTCTGATTCGATTTTCAAAAAAAAATATTTATAATCTGCTAATAGAGACTAACAAAAACATTGTTACGTGGGTGGGTTATATCTAATAGTTCCCGAGACATTGCCATTTGAAAATCTGAAATTGAGAATAATGAGATAAAAATGAGGAAAAAAACGTTTAAATAAAATATCTTTTATACACGTTTGAAATAATTTTTATTAAAAATAAAAATTATATATGTTTTTTTTTCGACCTTTAATTGTGCAATGAAAATGAAAATTATTGAGGTTCGAGGCCATACTCTATATTTTTTTATTTGGATATTGTCCTAACAAATAATCAGTTGTAATAAGATAACAAACAATTAAGGACGCTTTCAACTCCACGCTTTATTAAAAGATATTTAAATTTTTTCCTGAAGATGAACAGCGAAGCTGACCGTAATATCAGAAAGATAATAAATATTTAAAAATTAAACTTGGAAAAAACAAAATACAAAAATAATTTGAATTTTATTTTTAATTTATGACCTTGAGCCAAACCAAAAAAACCTCATCACAATTTTTATTTTTAATAAAAATTATATCAAACTTGTATGAAAGACAAAGTATGGTCTTGTTTACTTCCCTGTACATTTTGTTTTTAAAAACAAATGTACAAACGCAAAGAAACAAAAGGCGTGTATTGAATATTTACCAAAGGTAGACATACACACAAAAAAACAAGTTTTCAATTTATTTTTTGATCAACTGTGAAAATCTGTAACTTCGAGCTCATAAATTAGTTCTCATGTAGTGAGTAAATTAGTTTATATGAATGTTTGATATTTGGCATTGGGTTTGTTACTTCTTTCAAAACGTGTTCTGATGATGGGAACCTAGAAAATTCCCGAAATAGATCTGTCAACACATTCCTGAAAGGGACAAATAATTAATTTGAAAACAAAAACTCTATAGATTATTTGTTAGGAAAATATCCTAATAACAAAATATAGAGTATAGCCTCGAACTTGAATAATGTTAATTTTCATTAAAATATTTTTTATATTATTTTGTATATAAATTTGATATTTTTGTTTTTGTTTCGAAGTTCTCCAAAAAAAAACTGATGACGAAAAGTTACGGAATCTGAAAAACTCCGATCCGTTGTGGAATTTCAAAAAGAATATCCCAATTTGTATGGTTAAGTATACAAATTGGTAAAAAAATTTGGTGCTTTTGGAAGCAGGATAAAATAAATGCGCTGATGTAAGTGCTCACTTTAAGCAGCAAAAGAAAGGAATAATTTTCGAATAAAAATAAATAAAAAAAAAATTGAGCTTACTGTTTTCCCTTACACGGATTCTGGTTGAAAGCAGCTTACCCTAATCCCTTTCAAGGATGCAGGTTGTAATGTAGAAAGTTTCATATGTGTTTTCGAGTATGTTATAAAAAATAATTAATCATTTGTCTGTTTCTGAAGAGCTAGCACGTGGTGCAGTAAACATATAAATATAATTAATATGTCTAATTAAACAACAAAAATTTAATATCTGTAGAATTTTATGTAAAAAAAATTTCATAATACTCATCGTGTTGGGAGAAGCTGTAGTACAGCATTGCTCAATGCCTTGGAGGACATCGACGTTCTTTTGATTGAGGAGACCTAACTGTTGTTGTGATAATCGACTTTTCAAATTCGTTTGATACCGTAAACCATAATCTTTATTATTAAAACTCAGGGTATATTTCGGTTTTAGTAGAAGTGCTTCAGAGCTTATCAGTTCGTATCTGTTAGATCGATATCAAAGAGTTAGTTCAGATAATGCTTTCTCAAACCTCAAACCAGTTTTTTCTGGTGTCCGTCAGGGTTCAATTTTTGGCCCTATGTTATTTAGTTTATTTATAAATGATATTGTATGCTGCTGTAAAAGTTCTAATATACACCTTTATGCTGATGATGCACAAATTTATCTTTCGAGACCAATAGGATTGATTGAAGACTTAGGATATCGGTTAAATGAGGACCTAGGTGATATATTTCTATGGTCTGTGAACAATAACCTTATGATTAATGCATCGAAAACGCAAGCCCTTCCAATTCACACAGGCATTTGTAACGATATTTTACCGAAAATTATTTTGCAAGATAAGTTCATAAATTATGTTAGTAAGTGAAAAATCTTGGTTTTGTAAACAACACTGAGCTTAACTGCAAGGATCACATTAATTATACTATAATGAGAATGTATAATGTCCTTTGGCACTCTGCATCATATGTTCCTAATGATACTAAACTAAAATTGGTGAAAACCCTCATTATACACATCATGACTTATAGTGCTATCGTATTTGGTAACCTTGACTCAGTGTCTAATAATAAATTACAATTGGTAATTAACAATTGCGCTCGATATGTCTTTAACAAAAGAAAATTTGATAGCATATCTCATTACTCCATACGAATTTAAGGAAGTACCCAGCAAAAAATTTCCAAAAAGGTAAGCGGGTTTGTAATCAAGCATTTTGGGCAGAACGCATTCCTTACTAGATTACCTACTCGATTCTTTTAACAGGGCGTGAGACTAAAATAATTGATTCTTTAGAATTGATTATTTTTTACCAGAGAACCATTTACTTTATATTTTTAAGAACTACATATATTTTTTAATAAGGAAATAGTTCCATTGTAAAACTACGAAGTACTTACACAAAAAAAATAAATAAATAGATCCCTAGAAAAAATAAGAAGTACTTACATTTAAAAAAAAAGAAGTAGTTCCATAAGTAAATTCAACTTTTACTCACACGTGATTCTCCTAGGTCACTCAAATATAACGATCAAAACTCATACGGAAATAAAATCCTAAAAAGTGAAACATCGAATTGTTATGATAACATGGGTTTGTCATAATTTTGGAGCTATAAACCACGAAAATATAAATTTTTCAAAAAAAAGAACAACTCAAAATTGAAAAACAAAAATACGACTCACGCACAATCACCCTCGAAATTTTTTTTACACTCACTAACGTCAGTAATTTCAACTTCCACTCACAATTTTCTGCTCACGTGCGCTTCCCTAATTTATACCTAACCACAGTTTAACAAAATTTACGCAACATGCAAGTTCTGTTTTTAGTATTATTTTCCTGCTAATAAAAATTTGTTTGAAAAAATATATGAGATAAATTCTTTAAAATTGTATAACTTCTTTTTTCAAAATTAAGAACTACTTGCAATAACGTCCTTTTATTAAGAAAAAGTATATGATTACTTCTTGAGTACAAAAAGTTATACATATAAGTTAATAACATTGTAATTTTCTATTAAGCAAATAATTACTTTGTTATTGAGTTCATGCTTTCTGGTTTAAATTTAAAGAATTGATTACAATACTATTTGCTTTTTTGACTTATCGTTGGAATGAGTTTGGTATTGCAGTTACTAAATTTGGCAATGAGATATGTAAGCAAGTGTGGGCATCACCTTCTTTTTGGAATATGTAATTTTTTCCTGGGTAGTTAGACATATTATCTTAACATCCGTAATTTACTATTTTTGACACAAGATTATTTACAAAAAAGAACCTGATTATTTATATAAAAAACTTAACCTTGCTCGGTCTAGTCGTACGTGCAATATTAATATACCTGATTTTCAACTATTTATCGTCCTCAAGAATGTTTTTCGTTAGTACTGTGAAATTGTGGAATTATTTACCTAACCCACTTAAATCCGATACCCTTGAATTGGTTTTCAAATCGGAGGTTTTAAAGCTTTATAAGTAGCAAAAATTTTTTTTTAAATGTCTCTTTAATTGTAATTTTTAACTTTTGTTGTTATTGTATTTTTAGGTTTATAACATGTAATATATAATTTGATAAATTGATATTATAATGTTTGAGGTGCCCTAAGAGACTCTAAGTCTTACTTGTACCAAAATAAAAGTATAAATAAATAAATAAATATTACTTTTAATTGTAATACTGTAGACATGAAATATGATTTTACTGAAAGCCATGAAATCACAGCACTTTATAGGCGCAAAAAGCCGCGCTTATTTTGTTCAAAAGTAATGCTTCCAAGTGGGAGTTCGCTATATAAAAATCATGGCATATGTAAGCAGTTTTTTAAGGGATTCTGTTGGGCTTACTCGCTTTCAAACCTGCTTGCAGGTAAGCAGCTTTATTTACTGGGTACATGTCAAATTAAAAGCGTATCTAATTTTATAGGGTAAACAAGAATGGAAAAATAAACACAATACTGTTAAATTCGTAAATAAAAAACAAATATATTTCTAATATGGGACAGTTAAAAAATTTCCTATTAAATTTCAAAATTTATAACGTTTTGCAAAAAATTGCTTTAAGTACCAAAAAAAAAAACATTGGAACATACACTTGTAGTTATGTACCTTAATGTTTCCCCACTGTTTGCTTAAATAATTACAATTTTCTTGTACTTTTGTTCTATATTTTACTTTAAATTTGTTATTCAATGTTTAGCATTAATTTATCTTTGTTTTACTTTTGAAAAACTTAAAAAAAAGAAATATAAGAAGTGAAAAGAAAACTTTATTATAAATTCTACCTAGCTTTAAAGTTTTATGTTCTTTTGTTTTCTTCGTAAGATTTATAGTAAAACTCTATATTTTAATTACCTCTAGAAAAGCTACTACAAAACAATACAATAGACTTAAGAAAAAAAAATACTATCATAAATTTTATAATTATAAAATTAATTCAATTTCAATTCCCTTCTATTCCATTGTTTACTATCCTACCCACAAATTAAATTTTTCTAAAATTCTCAGCTTACAACTCTTTAATTGTTTATCGATAATTTGCGTTTTTCACTACTTAATGATTACACTTTAAATAACAAAAAAAAAAAAATTTAATTTTAAATGGTTTTTAAATTTAATTAAATTGCCATAAAATGATAATGTCATTGATATGAGTGTGTTAGAACAACCCTACTCTATTTCATTATTATTTCTACATGTATTTGGCTCTATAAAATACCCGTAGAATTTCCACATACATACAAATATGTGTGTGTAATATTTGAGTATGTGTACACCACACTCGTACATAAAATGAAAATTGTTTAAATTTCATTTAAAATTTTTCAAATGAAATAGATAACAAGAACAATCCTTAAATTATTTAGATAAAATAAATAAAAGAGTTTTAAAAATTTATATTATAAAATCTTCCCCACTAATGACCCACATATGTATTCATCTATTTCATGATAGTATTTAAAATTAAACTTATTTATATGATGGAAAATATTTGAATGATGTGCAGCAACGGACTTCTAATGGATGAGAATTAAATAAAAATAAAATTTTTCGTTTCAAAAACCCATAATGTTTGATCGGCAAATCTTTTATTACTTTAGAACTATTGATAGTTAAAGTTCTATTACAGATGATTTTTGTTTAAAATTATCCACAAAACTAGTTCTAGATCATTTAATTTTTAAATCCTACAATCATCAATTATTTAATTACTAAATCCAAACCAGTTTTAGGAGACTATCACATTGAATCCCCTTGACAAAATTTAAAAAACAATTAAGAGTATTAGCAAATTTACTACACACAGAAAAAAATTTAGATATTTGCCAACTGAAATTCGGGTACTGTGACTCAAAATCGGTTCATTCGAATTTCAGTCGGTTGGTAAAACTGAACATTTGTTTTCACAACAAAATTCGGTGAATTCAACTGAATTTTAGTTGCAACACTCAAAATATTCAGAAATCTAATGTTAATATCGTTGTACTAACTGAATTTATAAGTTGTTAACCTTAATATACACTTTTTAATTCGGTTGGCACTTTATTTCTCTGTGTGTACGGCTCCATCACAGAGCATTCAGTTTAAAAGGCAAACCCTCTAAGCTAATGTTCTTGTAAATATTAGCTGGCTAACAGCAAGCTTGTGTTTTTTCCGTGTGTTTAAAAAAAAAAACAAAAAAGTGTATAAGAAAAAAATAACACCACAAAAACAAAATATATTTGTAACGCAGAGATACTCCCGGGGTTTTGATGTCTTAGGTTCTTTGAGGTCAACTGGCTCATTTTTCTGGCTACGCAGAAAAACTTTATTATTCACAATTCACACTATTGGAAAACGGTCTTAATGCCCATGACGAATATGTTCTATAAGTGAGATGTCATCTCATAACCAATCCCAATCTACGCAGAAGGGCTCGATCACAGAGCGTTCAGTTTCAAAGGCAAACCGTCTAAGTTAATGTTCTTGTGAATATTGGCTGTCTAACAGCATACTTGTATTTTTTGAGTGTGTTAAAAAAAAAAAACAAAAAAATAAAAGAAAAACGGTCTTAATGTCCCTGACGAATATGTTCTATAAGTAAGATGTCATCTCATAACCAATTCCGGAACCAGATCTGTCAATATTGACACCGCTTAAGCCACAGAATTCGGAAATTGTACTTGTTCTGTGATAAGTCATGCTTTAATCAGCCCCTTAGGGAAATTGACACCACATTCACCGTACGCTACTAACACAATTTTCAATTACCAAATTTCTTATCAGTAATTTTTATTTGCAAACAAAAAGAATTATGCTTTTTTTCTGTTTAATTACGGAAATTTTCCTTATATTGCTAAACAACTCTGAATATTTCGGTATCGCCATCGTGATTCGCATTAAATATAAAAAGTTGTTAACAAAATTTCAACATCTTAAGAACTTTGGATTAAAATGTACTTTATTAAAAAAACAAAAAACAAAACTTTTAAACAATTGTTACTTAAATTAAAAACATTTTAAAGCTGTCTTTATACAGAACATTTTTATCTACGTCTATACACCTTACAATTTAGTTTATGTATTGTTTTTTTTTTTTCTCTCTCTCTTAATGGAAAAGCAAACAAAATAAGGTTGATAACATTTCCTTTTCTATATGAACACAGTTTTTACCTTGAAGAAAAAATAATTATAAAAAAATACAAAATAAAAACTCTTGTAAATACTTTAGTACTTATGTATTATTGTATTTCTCTAACAAGGAGATTCTTCCGATGGGTTTTCCGAGCTTATCAAAATTTATATATGTGATAGAGGAACATGATTAAAAGGATGATATGTTATAGAGGAATAGATTTAAAAGGATGCGTCGAAATTACAAACTATTTTGTATACAAACGTGTTTGAAATTGACGAAACTCAAATTTTTTTGTAAGCAGCGTTCAAGTACTCGAAACAAAAAAATTTTGATACCCATCTTACCTATCTAGTAACTCAGTGTTACCATTAATTTTTTATGTTTTTTATAAAGGTGTAAAAGGCTCTCTGAGAAAAGTAGCATGAAAGACGAACAGTTACGAATACACTAAGGATACTATGTAGGTAAAGACCACCACCAAATGTAGTCAAAAACAAATGAAATTTCACTTAAAGAAAGGAACGACTTACATTTCAGTAAATTCAACTAACATTTGTCATTTGTTTTTAATGTTCAAAAAATTAATAACAATTGTAGTAAAAATGATCCACATATGTTAGTAAAAAATAAACAAACATTTGTTTTTTTATTTTTATAAATAACAAAACACGACTGTAAAAAATTAATGTAAAATCATAAAACAGTCATTCGATGTGGTTTGTTGTTTTTTTTAATGAACTACGAGGTTAGTAAAAAATTAATTTGTTTTACAAATGACTGATATTTACATTAAAAATAAAGAAATTGTATTACAACCCAAACAACTATATATTTTTACATCATAAATTCCCTGAGTGTAGCGGAAAAA
>CM037854.1:209379743-209439749 GCA_021234595.1 Delia radicum
TTATCTTAACATCCGTAATTTACTATTTTTTACACAAGATTATTTACAAAGAAAGAACCTGATTATTTATATAAAAAACTAACCTTCTAGGTCAAGTCGTACGTGCAATATTAATATACCTGATTTCAACTATTTATCGTCCTCAAGAATGTTTTTTCGTTAGTACTGTGAAATTGTGGAAATTATTTACATAACCCACTTAAATCGATACCCTTGAATTGGTTTTCAAATCGGAGGTTTTAAAGCTTTATAAGTAGCAAAAATTTTTTTTTTAAATTCACTTTAATTGTTATTTTAACTTTTGTTGTTATTGTATTTTTAGGTTTATAACATATATATATAATTTGATAAATTGATATTATAATGTTTGAGGTGCCCTAAGAGACTCTAAGTCTTACTTGTACCAAAATAAAAGTATAAATAAATAAATAAATATTACTTTTAATTGTAATACTGTAGACATGAAATATGATTTTACTGAAAGCCATGAAATCACAGCACTTTATAGGCGCAAAAAGCCGCGCTTATATTGTTCCAAAAGTAATGCTTCCAAGTGGGAGTTCGCCTATATAAAAATCATGGCATATGTAAGCAGTTTTTTAAGGGATTCTGTTGGGCTTACTCGCTTTCAAACCTGCTTGCAGGTAAGCAGCTTTATTTACTGGGTACATGTCAAATTAAAAGCGTATCTAATTTTATAGGGTAAACAAGAATGGAAAATAAACACAATACTGTTAAATTCGTAAATAAACAATAAATATATTTCTAATATGGGACAGTTGAAAAATTTCCTATTAAATTTCAAAATTTATAACGTTTTGCAAAAAATTGCTTTAAGTACCAAAAAAAAAAAAAAAAACATTGGAACATACACTTGTAGTTATGTACCTTAATGTTTCCCCACTGTTTGCTTAAATAATTACAATTTTCTTGTACTTTTGTTCTATATTTTACTTTAAATTTGTTATTCAATGTTTAGCATTAATTTATCTTTGTTTTACTTTTGAAAAACTTAAAAAAAAGAAATATAAGAAGTGAAAAGAAAACTTTATTATAAATTCTACCTAGCTTTAAAGTTTTATGTTCTTTTGTTTTCTTCGTAAGATTTATAGTAAAACTCTATATTTTAATTACCTCTAGAAAAGCTACTACGAAACAATACAATAAACTTAAGAAAAAAAAAATACTATCATAAATTTTATAATTATAAAATTTAATTCAATTTCAAGCCCCTTCTATTCCATTGTTTACTATCCTACCCACAAATTAAATTTTTCTAAAATTCTCAGCTTACAACTCTTTAATTGTTTATCGATAATTTGCGTTTTTCACTACTTAATGATTACACTTTAAATAACAAAAAAAAAAAAAAATTTAATTTTAAATGGTTTTTAAATTTAATTAAATTGCCATAAAATGATAATGTCATTGATATGAGTGTGTTAGAACAACCCTTCTCTATTTCATTATTATTTCTACATGTATTTGGCTCTATAAAATACCCGTAGAATTTCCACATACATACAAATATGTGTGTGTAATATTTGAGTATGTGTACACCACACTCGTACATAAAGTGAAAATTGTTTAAATTTCATTTAAAATTTTTCAAATGAAATAGATAACAAGAACAATCCTTAAATTATTTAGATAAAATAAATAAAAGAGTTTTAAAAATTTATATTATAAAATCTTCCCCACTAATGACCCACATATGTATGTATTTCATGATAGTATTTAAAATTAAACTTATTTATATGATGGAAAATAGTTGAGTGATATACAGCAACGGACTTCTAATGGATGAAAATTAAAAAAAAATAAAATTTTTCGTTTCAAAAATCTTTTATTGCTTCAGAACTATTGATAGTTAAAGTTCTATTACTGATAATTTTTGTTTAAAATTATACACAAAACTAGTTCTAGATCATTTAATTTTTAAATCCTACAATCATCATTTAAATCCTAAAATTATCTTTTAATCCTAAAATCAATTATTTAATTACTAAATCCAAACCAGTTTTAGGAGACTATCACATTGAATCCCCTTGACAAAATTTAAAAAACAATTAAGAGTATTAGCAAATTTACTACACACAGAGAAAAATTTAGATATTTGCCAACTGAAATTCGGGTACTGTGACTCAAAATCGGTTTATTCGAATTTCAGTCGGTTGGTGAAACTGAACATTTGTTTTCACAACAAAATTCGGTGAATTCAACTGAATTTTAGTTGCAACACTCAAAATATTCAGAAATCTAATGTTAATATCGTTGTACTAACTGAATTTATAAGTTGTTAACCTTAATATACACTTTCTAATTCGGTTGGCACTTTATTTCTCTGTGTGTACGGCTCGATCACAGAGCATTCAGTTTAAAAGGCAAACCGTCTAAGCTAATGTTCTTGTAAATATTAGCTGGCTAACAGCAAGCTTGTGTTTTTTGCGTGTGTTTAAAAAAAAAACAAAAAAGTGTATAAGAAAAAATAACACTACAAAAACAAAATAAAGTTGTAACGCAGAGATACTCCCGGAGTTTTGATGTCTTGGGTTCTTTGAGGTCAACTGGCTCATTTTTCTGGCTACGCAGAAAAACTTTATTATTCACAATTCACACTATTGAAAAAACGGTCTTAATGCCCATGACGAATATGTTCTATAAGTGAGATGTCATCTCATAACCAATTACAAGCTACGCAGAAGGGCTCGATCACAGAGCGTTCAGTTTCAAAGGCAAACCGTCTAAGCTAATGTTCTTGTGAACATTGGCTGGCTAACAGCATACTTGTATTTTTTGAGTGTGTTAAAAAAAAAACAAAAAAATAAAAGAAAAAAGTGTAAAAGAAAAAAATAACACCACAAAAACAAAATAAAGTTGTAACGCAGATATACTCCCATGGTTTTGATGTCTTGGGTTCTTTGAAGTCAACTGGCTCATTTTTCTGGCTACACAAAAAAACTTTCATATTCACACAATGTTCTATTTAAAAACGGTCTTAATGTACCTGACGAATATGTTCTATAAGTAAGATGCCATCTCATAACCAATCCCGGGACCAGATCTGTCAATATTGACACCGCTTAAGCCACAGAATTCGGAAATTGTACTTGTTCTGTGATAAGTCATGCTTTAACCAGCCCCTTAGGAAAATTAACACCACATTCACCGTACGCTACTAATACAATTTTCAATTACCAAATTTCTTATCAGTAATTTGTATTTGCAAACAAAATGAATTATGCTTTTTTCTATTTAATTACGGAAATTTTCCTTATAACAACTCTGAATATTTCGGTATCGCCATCGTGATTCGCATTAAATATAAAAAGTTGTTAACAAAATTTCAACATCTTAAGAAGTTTGGATTAAAATGTACTTTATTAAAAAAAAAAAAAAAAAAAAAAACTTTTAAACAATTGTTACTTAAATTAAAAACATTTTAAAGCTGTCTTTATACAGAACATTTTTATCTACGTCTATACACCTTACAATTTAGTTTATATATTGTTTTTTTTTTTCTCTTTCTCTTAATGGAAAAGAAACAAAATAAGGTTGCTAACATTTCCTTTTCTATATGAACACAGTTTTTACCTTGAAGAAAAAATAAATTATAAAAAAATACAAAATAAAAACTCTTGTAAATACTTTAGTACTTATGTATTATTGTATTTCTCTAACAAGGAGAGTCTCCCGATGGGGTTTTCCGATCTTATCACAATATGTGATAGAGGAATAGGATTAAAAGGATGATATGTTATAGAGGAATATATTTAAAATGATGCGCCAAACTATTTTGTATACAAACGTGTCTGAAATTGACGAAACGCAAATTTTTTTGTAAGCAGCGTTCAAGTACTCGAAAACAACAAAAATTTTGATACCCATCTTACCTATGTAGTAACTCAGCGTTACCATTAATTTTTTATGTTTTTTATAAAGGTGTAAAAGGCTCTCTGAGAAAAGTAGCATGAAAAACGAACAGTTACGAATACACTAAGGATACTATGTAGGTAAAGACCACCACCAAATGTAGTCAAAAACAAATGAAATTTCACTTGAAGAAAGCACGGCTAACATTTCTTTAAATTCAACTAACATTTGTCATTTGTTTTTGCTGTTCAAAAAATTACTAACAATTGTAGTAAAAATGATCCACATATGTTAGTAAAAAATAAACAAACATTTGCTTTTTTATTTTTATAAATAACAAAACACGATTGTAAAAAATTAATATAAAATCATAAAACAGTCATTCGATGTGGTTCGTTTTTTTTAATGAACTACGAGGTTAGTAAAAAATTAAATTTGTTTTACAAATGACTGATATTTACATTAAAAATAAAGAAATTGTATTACAACCCAAACAACTATATATTTTTACATCATAAATTCCCTGAGTGTAGCGGAAAAACCTCATCGATTAAATTAAATAGGCGTTAATATACATTATTTTATAGCTTAAATCTACTATAATTCCTTAGCAAAACGCCAGTTTTAATGACACTCAAAATAATTTTTTTGGATAACAAAAATACTTGAAAGTTATCTGACATGTTCATAAACCAGATAAAGTACTTCCATTTGGCATCCCATTTTTCTAAAAATATTTTGAAACAGGACGAAATAAATTGAAAAAAAAAATATGAAATGGGGTTATATTTGACCCAACCCCCATTTTTGACCAAAAACATGTCCACATCCAAATAATTTCATTAACATAGGGGATACCCCACAGACAAACTTCCCTTGAAAGTATAAATATTGCAAAAAAAAAAAAGAATAGAAAAAGCAACTACAAGTACTTAAATTATTTTCGCAGTAAGAACATGAAAATTAAGTCTTGTTATTTGTTTTTTTTTATAAATTAAAATGTTTAAATGAAAACTAAAATTACAATTAAGGCGTTAAGCAACAAACTACAAAATTTTAAAAGGGTCCAATTGTCAAGTCATAAAGTCTGGTTTTTCTCTTTCATGATTTCATGTTCTCTCGTAATGATCATCACTGAAATTTCAAAACGTTCTTGGCATGAATCGCAATTGGTAAAACAGACTGCAAGCAACAGTAGAACTGCTTACAAATTTTATTTAAACTTGAATCGAAACATCAGGAATATTAACACTTTCACATAAATTACAATTAGGACAAGAGACTACAAATCAAAAGGAGATAATCGATTTGCTAATTTTATAATTTAATTTAAGCTTGACTATAAACTGAAAAATTACTTTAAAAACATTACAGATATACCCAAAAAAAAAATTTATTTAAAAAAATTTTATGTTCTCCCGAAGCGATCGTCTGTAGAATTTCAATATTTTTATTTGTTTAGTTAAGGCTAAACTGATGTGTTTATGAGGAATTTGAGAAATTTTCGACACTTTGAGACAAAATGCAAAATCCAACAGCGATAATTATTTCTCAATAATGACGCAATAATTATGACGGTTTTAAGTTTAGAGTAAATTGAAAATATTTAAATTACAAGTCATATGTCAAAATATATATCACATCACCAAAAAATATAAATATATACTCAAAAAAGTTTTTGTTATATCCTACACAGAGATAATTTTCGTGTACGTGTTTTAATGAATTTTTATCTAACCTAATGAAGTTTTCTTCACAAAGTGAAAGAAATTTGTTTTTAAATTAATGAAAAAGCTTTATAATTTTAATATAACAATTTTTAATAAAACTTTTTCATTAGACGTATAAAATTTTTAATAAATTAAATGAAATTTTTCATAAATTTTTATGAAGAACTTCATTTGTTTAATTAAAAGTTTCAATGAACGAGTTCCAGTGACACTTCATAGATCTAAGACAAAAAATCATGGAGAACATGCAGATAATTCTCTCAGTGTAGAACTATGTAATTTTAGAAAACACACATGTTTTGTAGGTTTTATGATATTTAGTAAGTTTAAGGATTACTTATTTCAGGAATTCATACTCGCAGGGAAGTTCTGCCTTAAAATATGTAGTTATTTGGGTTGTAATACAGTATCTTTATTTTTAATGTAAATCTCAGTAATTTCTAGAACAAATTTAATTTTTTACCCACCTTGTAGTTCATTTAAAAAACAAACCACATCAAATGACTGTTTTATGATTTTATATTCATTTTTACAGTAGTTTTTTGTTGCTCAAAAAATAAAAAAAATAAATGTTTGTTTAACATTAAAAAACAAATGATAATATTGTCGAATTTACTGAATTGTAGGTGGAATTTCATTTGTTTTTAATTACATTGTATTGGATGCTCTTTGAGATTATGAAGATTTTGTTAGCTCTAAAAATTTAAAGTTCTCAAAAAAAAGTTGTTTGATGCCTTTGAAAGAGCGTTTTTGTTGTCACAAAGCGAAATGTGTTTCAAATAAAAACACTGCCGCTGTTTAGGAACGAACAAAAATTGTTTTTCACTTTATCAATTAAATTCGCCGTAAAGAATCACTCTACCTATGTTCTCAAGTCGCGATTTTTATAAAACGAAATACAAAAAAAAAATTAATAATTTTCGCCAAATTTTTATAAAGTTGGTAAAATGTTTGCCTTTTAAAGTTTTAACATGTTTTTCTTTGATTCGGAGGTGCTGTTAACTACGAAATTAAAATCACCCAATATGCTAGCCAACTTCAAATAAAATTGTAAATGTCAGACCCAAAAAAAAAAATCTTCCATTTTCAAAAACTTTACTACAATTCCTTATAAATAAATCTTAATAAAATTTTCGATAATTCAAACAACATTTGTCGTTTGTTAACGAAATCGATAAAATCGCACTACAGAACCTTCATTATATATAGTTTTAGAGCCATTATTTTAAATTGTTTTTAAACTCTCAAATGCTTAAAAATAGCATCATCTGAAGGTACTTTTCATTTTTGTTCTTTTAAATCGTCACCAATTTTTTAGCTGACGACTTTTAAACTTAAAACTTTGGATGTCATAGTTTTTAAGTATAGTCTACTTAAACCTGTTCATCGATTCAATTAATTTAAGAAACCTTAAGATACAACTGTCATCTAAAGTCAGTTTAAGCAGATGTCAAACATTTTTAAAATTTCTCATATAGTGGGAAAAATTGCAGAAATTGAAAAACATCTTTAGAAAAACAAAAAACAGCTAAAAATTTTTAAATAAAATGCTAATATTTAACAAAATCACCAAAATTTTTAAAAATCATCATAACTGGAAAAATTTTAAAATTTACAAAAAAAAAATGGAAATCGACAAAAATTAAAATTTTTTTTTTTTAAAAACTCGAAATTTAAAAAAATTCCCAAAAAAAATATAAAAAGTGAACAAAAAAAAAAAAAAAAAAAAAAATTTGCTCAAGACACTTTTCCCTCTTCTATCCCAGCAAAACCACACATTACCAAATCATGGGTAAAGTAATGTATCGCCATAGGGTTTCATGCATTACTTTACACGTTACTTTACTGATGAATTATACAGGCGATGAGCCTCAAAGTAACTCATTACCTTGTAGGGGGTAAAGTAACTGGTTACTTATATGGTTACATGGTGGGAAAAAGTAATGTGTCTATAAATAGATTTTCATAAAAAAAATGCATAAAAATTTTTGTTACAGATATTTTTTTTTAATTAAATAAATAACTTTTTTTTTATTAAATAACTAACATGGTCATGCTGGGATTCGAACCTGGGGTCTCTGGTATTTAACAATTAGTTAAGCGAGAACTCTACCAAATGATCTATCGATACATACAATATTTTATTGTTTCGTTCGTGATATCAAAAATATACACCTTACCATTAGGCTTACAAAAAATCACAAAGTAATGTGTCTATAATTAGATTTTCAAAAATATATATTAATAATTACTTTACGTTTATAATTCATGCATTATGTAATTGATGATCGGTAAGTCATTATTTTATGTTTTGAAGTAATGTAAAATGTAATGAGGTCTCATTACAAGGTAATCCATGAGTGTTCAATTATCGGTAACTCATTACTTCATGTTGGAAAATAATGATACAGGTTAGGAGTACACATTACAAGGTAATGCATTACGTTATCGCACCGATTACCAAAGTTTTGCTGGGATGCTTAGCTTTCCAGAAAAACGCGATCTAAAAATCTAGACAATTAAATCGAATTTTAGCACCGTAATTGAATTTTGACCATGAAATGTAAGCAGGTCTTCTGTCGCCATTCGCTTTGCAGTCTGTTTTTCCATTTCTAATTCACATTAGGATTGTGTGAGTGTATTTTATTTTTAATTAAAGTATAAATATATGTGTGTATGTTAGATCATATATGTATTATTCAATATTTTTGTTATTTTTAACTAACTATTATTTTTTTCAAACTTCTTCTTCGTGTCTTCCTTCTTCTGGTTTCCTCAATCTCTTACTTGTCTTGATTTAATTTACACGCCTGTATTTAATGTGTTTTTAATTTACTTTTCTGATATGTTCGTTCTACCATTTCTTTCCTATTATCTTTTACATGGATTTTTTCATTCGCAATTTTTCTCTGCAGGAAACAGTTTGTTAAAGTTTTGTTCATATGTTTGCGTGCGTGTTGTTTCTGCTGCAAACATATTTCAACAAAAAAAAAAAAAAAAAATTGTAGAAAATAAAATAAAAATAACCATGTTAAGGACAAAGTTTATCAAAAACATATAGAAAAAAGTTTGTTTGTTTTGTTGTAATTTCTATTCTATAATGGAATTACTTAAATATAATTTTCACAATAACATACACTAATATTGTGTCGATAGGTCAGACAAACAAACAATTCGGAAAATTCGTTAAATTGTTGCGAAAAGTTATTAAATTGTAAAAGATTCCCAACTTGTATTATGTTGTATAAAAATTTTTGTTATTTTTAGATTTCTTACAAATATTGTGATCTTTAAAAAAGTAAAATATTAAAATTTTAGTTACAAAAACACAAGTTTAAAACTGAACACATAAAAAGTGGAAAATAGTATGCAAAATAGCACAGAAAATCATGAAAAAGGGGGACAAAAATGGTAAATGATTGCACATCACAAGCATGTGCCTTTTCAAATTAAACGGTCTTTCAATGTTGCATAAAACTGTTGAATAAATACGCGAAATGGCACGTTCCACATCAAAGTTTTTAGGCCACAAATTCGATTGAAAACTTTAAAAAAATTTTCAACTTCTAAACTTTCGATTATAGAAAGCTCTTTTGTTTCCAATTTGGTGATCCTTAAACAAACACATCCGAAATTACTTTTAATATAAGCTAATTCAGACCTAATTCCAGGTTTTTGAAAGATCAGTTGTGCATTGTATGCATCATCGTTTAATCCACGTTCGCTAAATGGTGGCTTACTTAAATTCGGATACATTGATTATACCAAATTCTGAAGAGGGGATACTAAATATCAATGGAACGATATTCAATACTAATGTTTTAAGAATATCCCAAAGTTATATTATTGCTATTTTAATTTGTAAAACACTTTTTTAATCGTTAAATATTAAAATATAAAGTGTGAACACGGAAAAAAGTTATATATTAGGATGTCCCTTAAAATAACGATTTGTCGATTTTCGTTCATTACACTTTTAACATTTTTTTCTCCAAATTTCGAGTTTTGGGAATTTTAAATAATAATGCATGTAGCAAATGTAACAGGGTTGTTCACTTAGTATTTAGGTTGGCATAGACAGTTTAAGCGGGAACTAAAAGCGTTTCATAGTTTTGCTTAAAATTTAATCTCAAAGTTGTTCACACTGAACGTAAAAACCATACGTCAATCTGGTAAATTTGTGAAATAGAGACGGAGGAGATTAGAAAAATAAACAAAAGTCTAAAAATAGAATATTTGTGTTTGTTAGTGTTGTCACAACAACACTGCAATTTAGCTGCATTACATTCGAGGCCATACTTGGGTGTGATCGCTAAACGATCATGTTTGTTATTATTACGTTTGTAATGTAAGAAGAGCGCAGGTTTAATTCTTACAGCCGTAGGTTTTTGAAAAAATTATCATATAGAGATAATCTGACAATTATAAATAAAAAAATAATAATACAATTTAAATGGAAAATCACTGAAAACGCCTGTCCATAAAAAGAGGCAGAAACTAGTTTAGTCTGATTTAAAAATTAAAAGTGCTTATAATTTTTATACAAAAACGTTTATTCTTCTTCTCAACCTCAACATTTAAACCTCAATCTTAACCTCAATTTTAAATACACCTTACCAAAATATTTTACGCGTTTACGTCCAAATACTGTCGAACAGCAGTAGTTTTTATCTTAAACATTTGTTTTATTTTTTGTATCAATGTTTGTATTGGAGTTACGGCTTTTGGTTTCAGAAAAATCGATTACAAAAGGCCGTAACTACATTACATGAAAACTACTATTTTTCCCTGAACTTTTTTCTCATAAACAAATCCGTATTTGCTTCTTAAGCATGCTTATAAAATGTGGATACTAAACTTCAAGCAGTGTTATATATGTGATGTTTTTTGTCTCTCCTGTAAAAAACTAAAAATTGTAGTTACGGTCTTTTGGATTTCAGGTGACTATAGACTGATTCGAAAATCAAAATAGGAGAAAAAAATTATTTAAAAAAAACCTACTTAGAAAATCTATGAAAATAGAAATTAAATTGTAACATATTTTCAAGAGCAATTTTTTGTTACACTGATAATAATCCAAGCATAAAATTACAAAAACCAAATTCAAAATAACCAAAAATTGTGTAAAGTAAACAAAAATTTGTTAATTTACAAAAGATTTCGTTGTTTTGAAATTTTTTCATATTTTTAGCATGGATTATTATGATTTTAAATGAAATTTTGTATACAGGAACATTCTAATTAATTTTTGTTAAAATTTATCCAACTTGTAGTAGGAAACTGTAATCCTACTATAAGTTGAGTAAATTTACTCTTTTTGATTAAAAAAATAAATTACGCTTATTATTTATAAATTAGTGCTCTTAAGACGTGTAAAATTAAGTGAAAACTGCGTATAAAATTATATCAAATACTAAAATTAATGTGAAATTTTACTTAATTTGTATGTAAAAAATCACGCTTAAGGTGTAAAAATATGAACAAAGTGCCTGAAAATGCAATTAAAAATGTGTAAAACAAATTCAAACAAAAAATAATTGCTTTTATTGTAAAAAAAAAATAAAAATTACTTCTGAAAAATAAAAACAAAATCTTTTTTAAAATGAAATATCTTTATTAATTTTTTTATTTATAAAGTTCTGAATGATTGTAAAAAATTGTTTCTTTCTTTTTGATCTGGTAAAAGAAAAAAAACCAAATAAATTTGCTGTGTTTAAGTTGTATTGGCTCGAAATGCTTGGAACAACTGCTGAACCTGATGTTGGTACCAAACACTATTTTAAAATGACATTTCCTGATGACGACTGGGCCAGCGGTATAGACTATATTACAATGATTTTCTCCACAAAATTTTTATTTCAAGAGTAGTAGTTCCAATGTTTTTTGTTTTTTTTTTTGTAGTAAAGGCAGACAGAAGAAATTTATGTGTTGGTGGCGGTTTTGGTGTCGTTTTTATATGCTTGAAAGGACTCGTCTTTCATATGAACATCAATATTATTTTCCATTTAAGGCAATTTTAGCAACGCTTATGGAATATTTAATCTCTGTCGTCGGATTAAATTTTCATTTTCATATTACCGTCATAATTAATCGGAATAAAATCATATTTTAATAATTTTTTTATTGCTTATATTTTTTTCACAATTATAAATGTCATTAATTTTTTACTATTGCAAGTCAGTAAATTTACAAAATATAAGAGTAAAAAAATAATTTTATTAACAAAATAAAATTTTTCGCACATTATATTCAATTATAGACAAATAATACCTGTTTTTACATTATGTGTGTATTATTGTTATTTAAAATGTGTATAAAATAATTTTACGCATTTAGTGTTTATTTTTACTCACTATGCGTTATATTACACAACAATTTACCCAATTTACTTGGGGGTTATATTGGATAGGTCTCTGAATTGGAATGAGCACCTTGATATGATCTCTAAAAGGGCCACTAGGGCAATGTTTGCCTGCCAGAGGCTCTTTGGCAAGACCTGGGGCCTTAGACCTCAAATGGTCTACTGGTCTTTTAACACTATTGTGAAACCGATGGTCACATACGCCTCTTTGGCGTGGTGGACAAAGGTTGAACAACTCGGGGCTCAGATGACTCTTAAGAGGATTTATCGACTGGCATGTATTGGTATCACTGGTGCCTCAAAATCATGTCCGACTGATGCCATTGGAGTCATGCTGGGTATTCCTCCTTTGCATATTTCTGTAAAGGAGAACGCGTGCATGGGATCCCTAAGGCTGCGGGAGATTGGCAGCATGAGGAGTGGGGATCTGAAGGGGCATCTTGAGATTGCGAAAATGTTCGCTGATGACCCGGTTATTAGGGTCAGTGACAAGATACTGCCTGTGCAAGTATTTGTTAGGCACTTTGTTTTGTGATTTTCGACAGGAGCACGTGGTTGAATGGATCTTGGGTAACGGAGGTTGGTGCACAGGTCTGGTTCACGGATGGCTCGAAACAGTCGAACATGGATACGGGGGCGGGTGTCGTCGGACCCGGATTTCAGCGTGCTCTGCCCGTGGGCAAATATCCCTCCGTTTTTCAGGCTGAGGTCTTCGCTATCTGTATCTGTGTGGAAGAGTGTCTGCGGAGGTGGACACGGGGGGCCACGTTCTACATTCTATCTGACAGCCAAGCGGCACTTGGTGCCTTGAGGGCTCAAGATGGGTCGTCTGGTCTGGTTAAGGAATGTATCGACTCTCTAAATCGTCTAGGACTTAACAACTCCTTGACACTGGGCTGGGTTCCAGGCCATGAGGGGCATGAGGGCAACGAACGGGCTGATTGTTTAGCCAACTGCGGAGCTCGTCGACAATTCATTGGCCCGGAACTCTTCTGTGGCGTACTCAATGGGTATGTCAGAGAGAGGCTCTGAAGAGTCGGAGTTTAGGGCCAATTGGGCCAGATCGCCTGGGCAGCGACAGGCGAGGCTGTTTATATCTCCCTCTGGGGAGAGATCGCGGAAACGCTTGTCTATGACGAGGGGCGAACTAAGGACCGTAACGGGTTACCTCACAAGACACTGTGGCCTTAGGTATCAATTGTACAAGATGGGACGATCCTCTACGGATACGTGCAGGTTTTGTGAATTGGAACCCGAGACCTCTGAGCATGTTCTCTGCAAATGTCCGAGGCTCTCCAACAGGAGGGTGTGTTATTTTGGTGATCGAATAGTGACGCCATCGGACGTTTGGAACTGTTCACCTGGTAGGATAATTGGCTTCGTAGGGAGCCTGAACCTATAGGGTGTATTCGCTGGCAGCACAAAATACCAATTTCTGGTCGCGGTGCATAGTGCCACTATAATCTAATCTACCCAATTTAAACGAGTAACTTCACAATTATTTTTTAGAGTGCAGATGTAGAATACCAAAAAAGGTGAAACAAAACTAAATTTTTTGACCGTTGCGTACTTTTTTTACCTCTAGGATATAAAATTTTTGGATTTTATATCCTTGTTCGAGCGAGGCATTCATATGTTTATTCTAAAAATTTAATTACATTTTTAATTATCTGAAAGGTATTTTTTAACAAAATATGGCGGTGCTGGCCTCAGTGCATTTCATTTAACACTCTTAGGACATAAAGACAACAGGAAATTCAAAGTTTTGTAAAAAACAACAATAATAACCTCAATATATTAAAACTGTGTGACGTTATTCACTGTGGCATTAAGGGTATGTGAATTTCAGTTATTTAAATATTTTCCTAATAATAATTTGTCTCTAATCAACCGATAATAAGAAACAAAACCACATCAAACAAATTTAAAAATATTAAGCGCCTTGTTATTAAATGCATCATTAGCATATGAACTCTACACCATCAAACAAGAATATACCGTAACATACAATACCATGCCCTACCATACACTGGCACATAACTAAACTGACACCTGCATAAATGCAACAACTATGAACATTTTTAAGAACGAGCGACCCCAACAATTTTTATTTTTTTTTTTATATATTTGCGGCAACTAATAAAAAAATAACACAATTTTACCGCATAAAGTAAAAAAAAAAAAAAAAAAAACACACAATTTTCAAACAACGACAACTATTGATGACAGTTGAAAGTAATAAATTATGAAAAAAGTAAAGAAAAACTATTTGAAAAGAAAAACAGCATTTTTTACGGTGCACGTTCGTTTCCTTTTTGAACACATCTACAGTTATACACTCTCAAGTCAAGTCAATAATACATGATGCAGATCTTTAGATAAACACATTAAAAAAAAAAGGAAAAAGATGAAGACGACAAAGAAATTTAAAAGTAGTTTATTTTTTATATGATCAACACCTTGGTGAAGAAATTTTATGTTGGCCATCTACCAAAAACAACCTCCTACTTTTGTTGTGTTGCATTATTTTGGCTATTTACAAATTTGAAATTATATTTTTTTTTTTTGGATGAAAGTGGAAAATTTAGAAAATTTAAATTTAATAGATTCAGTCACAATTCGTAGATAAATTTCTGAGTAAGCAACAGACACCGAATTTTACAAAGAAAAAAAATTAGTTTTTAAATTTTTATCCCGATAATAAAAAATGTCTGTTAATAATAAAGTAATTTTGTAAAAATTGTAATTAAAAAAAAAAAAAGTTAAAATTATGAAAATTCACTGAAATCAGTAGTGTACGACCCGCGTATTCGGCTTCGAAGTTCGGCCAAGAAAAAGCAAAAATAAATAACAACTGTGGTTATATATACCTTTCAGAATTTACAAAGAAACTACATAAACAACGACTACATAAACAATGACATTTAACCCTGCATTACTAACCTTAAATCATGTCGCATAGTTACGACCCATCAATTATATTATCCATTGAAATCGTCCTAACTTATAAATTGATAAAACGTATACTTCTTATGGAAGATTTTAGTCTTTTATTGTTAAGTTTTAATATACAATGGTGTGTTAAACAACTTATATATTTAAATTGAAATTAACTTTGTATTCATTACAACATAGCTAAAAAAAAGTGAAAAAAAGTTATCCAGCCGAATTGCGCATAAAATTATGAGTTTTTAAGATATTGACGTCAAATAAAGTGCATTTGAAACTTGAAATATAATAGTAAAATGTTAGAAAGAAAAATTGGTATGGCTAAAGCAAAAATTTTTCAGTTATGTACTGTAAATGTTACCTTTTATTCGGAATTTTCATCGAACATATCGTCATAAATGGGTTCCTCTTTTGCAAAAGCAATGCAATTAATTTGAGCACAATATACAACAGTGCTTCTGGCAAATATATTTTCCAGATTTAGAGCACGTGGTTTTGGTTTTGCGATCTTGTTTGTAATCACAAATCTGGCAGCGGCATCTTTTCAATTGTTTTTTAGGCAGCTCTTTTTCCTCCTCCTCCAATGGCTTCGCAAATTTTGAGCAGCTTGCTTTCAGATTTTTTGGCAAAATTAATATTTTATTACGTTTCTGAATATTTGCCTGTACAAGATCCATTGCCAAATCCTTTATAAAAACCGATCGTTTTTTGTACTCTACTGGTGCGTTTTGAGTACAGAGTAAAATAACTCTAGCATTTATAGCTGCCATATTCATAAGTGAATAAAATATTACTAAAGGCAAACGCCGACAGTTTCTGGCTACGTTATAAGCAGCACCCAATTGATCTGTAACATCCACTCCACCTTTCATATGATTGTAGAAATCTATAATTTCTGGCAAGCACTTAGGCCCATCTAATACCTTACCGGTCTTGTGAAACGTTGAAAGAAGAAGAACGCACTTATTTTATTTTTTGGTATATAAGAGAGTATTGTAGAATTTTTGGTAAAGCCAAAGATTGTTGAATGCACTTCGCGATTTTTAGCGTTTGAAAATATGGGTGGCAAGAATCTTTCATATATTTTTTGTATAACGGTATAACTAACCTGGGTCTAATCGACCCATAATCTTTGTTACATTATTGCTAACTATGGGTCTAGTCGACCCAGGCTGTTTTTTAAATAATTTTATATGCATAATATCATAAATATTGCTTATGTTTATTGTTTATAAACGTTTAAATATAAACAAATTTAGATTACACATATATCTTGAGTTAAAATATCGTCTTGTTTTTTTTTTTAATTTAAAAAGTTTGCGTGTCTGGGTCGATTCGACCCATAGGTTAGTAATGGAGGGTTAAATATCAATGTATGTGTGTGTGAAAAAATTTCAAAAAGCCAAAAGAGTTTAAAAATAAAAATTCCAGAAATATACCTACAAGACTTATAAGCAAATAATCAAATTTTTTTTTTTTTTTACGTTGAACCAACACTTAGGGGATGCCCCTACTAATGCATTGCATTGTGTTGATATCAGGAAAATAGGTTATGGAGAGGAGGAAAGAGGGAGTAGTGTTTGCGGACTTGAATTTTTCTAAATTGTAATTTGCAGGGAAGATTTCCGCGAGGAGACAATTCCACATATGGCTAGTGCGACTGAAAAACGAAATCTCTCTGTAATGCGCTGTGCGATTTGCCGGGCTATAGACAACAAACGGATGAGATCTACTTGACAATCGGGTAGTACGAACATAGACCCGGTCCCTCGGGATGAGTCGGCTTATCTCAGCAGAACACTTCACATGGTAATATCTGTAGAACAAAGTCACACAACCCACATGATGACGCTCCAACGAGTCAATAGAGTTCGAAACCCTACTGTCGTTGATAAGCATCAACGCTCTCCGTTGCACACCATCCAGAAGCCCCAAAATAGACTTTGAAGCACCTGCCCATATATGGGAGTTATATTCCATCTTCGGCCGGATGTAGGTGGTATATATAGTAAAGAGATCAGATGGGGTGAAATATTTCTTACACCGGTTTAGAAAACCGAATACGATATAATTTAAATAAACGTATACACTTTTATATATTGCAATTAATTTTGAGTGGTTCGTAATCGTAAAAAGAGAATAAAAGGTTAATCAATTTGGGATAGACATGATGCATAGCCAGACTTAGAAGTAGCAGAACCAAATGAAAATTTTATTGAAAAAGAAAATTAAAATGTTTATTACGGAGGCTTTAAGTCCCAGAAATATAAATATATTTGAGTATTGGAATTCAAGTCCATTTACAAATTTAAAAGCTGTAGCAATAAAATATTTATCAGCCCCACCAACTAGTGTAGCTAGCGAACAGCTTTTTAGCGCTACCGGACAGCTGTGTTCTGAGAGACGAAGCAATTTACATGCTGTGAATACGGAAAAAATTGCTTTTCTGTCATTACAATATCAAAATTTTTAATTTTAAATATTAAAGTTTAAGTTTTTTTTTTCTATATCAACTTAAAAATCGGTTAACTATTTTTCTTTGACTATAAAATATAGTACAAATATTTTATTCTTTTTTTTTACTTAAAATTGTACAACTATTTTCCAAATATGATTTTTTAAAAATTTTTATTTTTGTTCATGTTTAATTTAACTTTTTGGTTTAAATTTATTGATCTAAAAAAAACAATTTTAATATTATTTTTAATTAAAACAAAAATTTCGGCTTCGGCTGAACATTGATATTATGGCCGAAGTTCGGCTTCGGCCAAAAAAAAATGAGTTCGGTCGGACACTAGAAATCAGTGTTGGAAAATTGTAGCTGAGACTCATGCTTATTTTAAATTATTAATAAGACCGAAATTTCTAAAAAAAATTGAGCTTACTGTTCTACCTAACAAGGATGGAGGTTATAAGTAGCTTATCCTATTCCCTCATAATAATGCAGGTTGTAATGCAGAAAGTTTCATATAGTGTATTATAAACTATCTGTACCAGTTTTTCAGAGCGATTTCCAATTGTGTTTTGTATTTTCGAGTGTGTTATAAAAAATAATTAGTCATTTAACTGTTTCTGAAGAGCAAGCAAGTGAAGCGGTAAAAAAAAAGTATAATGTTATATGTCTAAAATTTTAACAACAAAACATTAATATCTGTAGAATTTTATGTAAAATAAATTATATTATATTCATACTATTACTTTTAATCGTACTAGTGTAGACATGAAATATGATGTTACTGTAAGCCATAAAATCAAAAGATTTTATAAGCCCAAAAAAACCGCAATTATTTTTCCCAATAGTAATGCTTCCTAGTGGGAATTGGCCATATACAAATCATGGCATATGTAAGCAGGTTGTAAGAAATCATTTTTGCTTACTCCCTTACAAGCCTGCTTGCTTGTAAGCTGCGTTTTTTACTATTAAGTCACCATGTGACAATTTTCTATAAATAAATTATTCTAAAAATAAATCAACTCTACAGCAGGTCAACTTTTGCAAAATTTTGTCCGTTTTGCGCCATTTCGCTTAGTTTTCGATATACTGACCATTTTGTAGAATGACCGAAATAGGGCAAAATTTAGTTTAGTTTCAACTGTGATACATTAAGAAAAGTTCTAATCTTTAATATTTTATTTTATTTATTTTTACATTTATTTTTAATTATAATATTGTGTTTAATGTCGTACGGTTTGTCGTATTTTACCAATTTTATTAAAGAAATTTAAATGTAAACTTGGCAAAAAGGATTATATATTCAATAAAATCAAATCCCTGAAGATGTTGGAATAATCCCAACGAAACGTCGGATTGAAAAATGAAATAATCTTTTATTTGAATTTGAAAACCATGACCTTGAAAGCCTGATTAGAAAAACTTCTAATAAAAAAATTTAAAGACAACATTTTTGTTCAACCGGAGTATTATTGTAGCCTGGTAATACAAAATGGCTAGGTCCGGGAAAGATCCCGAGGAATTCATTTTGTATGAAACAGTCACAGAGTGTTAAAATTATTTGTTTTGTATTGTGTCACTTTTGATTCCACTTAATATGACATTGCATTGATAGGAAAAACGTATTATTTTAATTTTCTTGCCAAAACATCTCTAAAATTTTTTACAAATAATGTTTACCTGCAACTTATATGTAAGATCTGTCTTGATAATTTTCCGTAACCCTTATTTCTTTTTAAAACCTTTCGCAAATTTTATATTCAAAATAACTACCACATCCATATTAATTAACTTTATTTTGTTGCTGTATCCAGCCTTTTAACCAAAAACAACAAATTTATGCATTTGACATTTTGTTTGTATAAATGTTTAAAACTCTACACCAGTGATAGTGTTGCTGTTTTTCTTTTTTTTTTTTTTTTTTTTTGTTTATTTCATCATTCATTGTTAAACTCTCCGTATTTTTTCAGTCATCAGGCAATATTAAACACATATTCAGCCATTCACATACTTGTACATTAGGATGTCCTTTAAAAACCGTTTGCTGATTTTTGATCATTAATTTTATTGCAAATGGAAAGAATCGATGTTTTTGAAGAACCTTAACCCTCCCGAATTTCGGCCGAAAAGGAACCATTTTAGAAAAAAGTGTATTATTATTAAAAATTCCCAAATTCGAAATTTAAAAAACTTTAATATTTTTTTTTATTTTTACTAGGGATGTGCGATTAATCGATTAATCAAACTTTCTAATTAATCGATATCTCAATTAATCTATTAAACGATTAACAAAAAATTCGGATTAACCAGGACTATGATTAATGAATTAATTTTACTAATCCAATGTGATTAATTTTATTCAATCTTCTGAAATTTTGGAAAATAAAATATAAAAAAAATATTAAAGTTCGATATAATTTTTATTACAAATAAAAATTATGTTTTTTCGAACTTTAATTGTGCAATGAAAATGAAAATCATTCAAGTTCGAGGCCATACTCTATATTTCTTTATTAGGACATTGTCCTCACAAATAATCTATAGAGTTTTTGTTTTCAAATTTATTAATTGATCACTTTCAGGAATGTGTTGATAGATCTATTTCGGGAATTTTCTAGGTTCCCATCTTCAGAACACGTTTTGAAAGAAGTGACAATCCTATGCAAACATCAAACATTCATAGCTATAACACTAAATGAGAACTAATATATGAGTTCTAAGAATATAGGTAAAAAATTTGAAAGCTTCGGTTATTGCAGAAAATGGGCAAATCGTTTGTTTGCTTTCTGCTTTCCAAATGTTCTGTTGATCCAATTCAATTACATAGGAAACCTGGAAATCCGAGCACTTCAATGAGATGATTTTTAAAGTGAAATTAAAAGTGCTTCTCCGATTGCAGTCTAACTACCCAGGGTAGTTGAATTACTTCAAAGATACGACAATGATGTACATATATTTGCAATCGGCAATTTAATATGCCGCATTATTATATTAAATTTCAAGTGCAATTCATTTGCTTTCCCAATTTGAGAAGAAATATTCTTAGAGTCGGACATTAAACAAGACTTGAATGTATTGCAGGTTTGGATCCCTTTGAAGTGGCCATTTTTTTTAAAGGTTTTTCTCAACGAATACTGTTTCGGATGTAACACAATGAAAAAACCCCTAAGGAAACTTTTTCTCAACAAAGCCTGTTTTGGAAAAATCACATACACTGAAAGAATTCTCTGTATAATATCAATGAATTGTTGCATTAGATCTATGAAATGTCATTAACACTCGTCCATTGAAAGTTTTAATTAAATTAATGCAGTTTTTCATATAATTTAATGGAAAACTTCATTTCATTTATTAAAAATTTCATATTGCAAATGAAAATGCAGTATGATTATTTGTTTTATATTTAAACGACCTTCCGTCTATTATTAATAACTCTAGAATCTTGATGTATGCAGACGATGTGAAGCTATTTTTATCCTTGAACAGTAAATCAGATTGCATTTTGTTACAGAATGATCTTACAAAACTTGCTGTATGGTGTTATTTTAATGGGATGTCTCTTAGTTTGAGAAAGTGCAAGAAATTGTCTTTTTACAGGTCATGCCCAATTCAGTTTGATTACTTCATTGGAACTTATGGGTTGGAAAATGTTGTTTCGTTTTTGGATTTAGGTGTCTTACTTGATCATAAGTTAAGCTTTAATTCACATGTTAATTCATGCGTTAATAAGGCAAAATCATTACTAGGTTTTATGAAAAGGTGGTCTAGGGAATTTGATGATCCTTATGTTACAAAAAATTTATACATTTGTCTTGTTAGGCCTATTCTAGAATATGCATCGGTCGTATGGTCCCCAAATTATGGTTGTTATATTGATAGTATAGAATCGATTCAGAAACAGTTTTTGTTATTTGCATTACGCGGATTAGGTTGGAGTGTGACTCAAAATCTGCCACCATATGAACATCGTTTACACCCTATGAACATCGTTTACAATGGTGAAATTGATTAGCGGTTCTTACTTGGGAACATTGATTTTAATGTTCCAGTTCGGGTAACAAGGAATTATGTTCCTATACAAACGTCGTTTTGCAGATATAATTATGAGGTATTTAATCCATTTCGATGTCTATGTACAAATTTTAATGAGTTTTACAACTTATTTTCCGTGTCCGATCCTATTCATAAAATAAAACGGTTATTATTACGCAAGATTTAACTTTAAATTTTTATTTCCGCTGTTGCCAACTACTGTATCTATGTAGTAGCCCGTCCGAAGCTACACAATCACAATTTGCTAATATACGTTAATAAATATTCCTATACAAGGATTTATGTCCTTTAGAAAAAAGGTCGTAATGTCCATATAGAATATTTTAATTTTTAACTTGCTTATATGACCGCAAGTATATTGTTCATAATATCTATTTTTGTTCGGACGTTATTTATTTAGCATAAAATTTCGTATTAGAAATAAAAATATGCAACAAAGAAACGGAAAAAAAAAGAAATTGTTCAATTATTCGAATTTTAATCTTTAAATTTCCTGATTAATCATTAAATCCTGAATTTCGATTAATCAATCGTGAATATTAATAATCAAAATTTTCGATTAAGCAATTAATTAAAAAATAATCAAATTGTTCGATTAATCGATTATTCGCACATACCTAATTTATTCCTTTAATATACTCCAGATTATTCAATTATGCAATTCTGACTTCAACGGATATCATTAACCACTTTAGCCTGAAATCAAAAATTACGCACAAATTTTATAAAAATGCAAAAACATGTTTTTTATAAATATATTTTAAAGATTTTTTTTTTAAATGCCTAATTTGGAGATGTAGATTTTTTTATAATATAATAGTTTTTATTAAAAAAAAAAAAAAAAATTTAAAAAATATAACTCCTGCGACATTTTATAAAAATTGATTTATTTATTTATTTTTATTTATTTATTTATTTGGTACACAGTGCAACAAGAACGAGTCTTTTATAGCACTGTACATATAACTTTAATCACAAATGTAGCATATAAAAAGTTTGACTAATATAAAAGATTAATATACAATTTGGCAAAATACAGTAGGCAACAAATAAATTATTTTATAAAACAGTTCTTGATGATTTAAAGAAAATACTAAATTTAAAAAAATTAAAAAAAAACAATAATATTAAAAAAAAAATAAAATAGTTTAATTAAAAAAGTTAAGAAAAATGCTTAAATAGTTCGCGTTTAAAGTGCTTAGCATTGCTTGTTGCTTGGATATTGTGGGGTAGTCGGTTCCAGAGCCGAATGGAGCTTATAAAAAAATGTCTTTCAGATATCTGATTACGATATCGAAAACTGTTTATCTTTTTTCCTCTATTTGATCTAGAGAAGATAAGACGATTGTATAAATAGCCTGGTTGTTTTGAATAGATAGTTTTATGTAAGAAAATTAGACAGCGGCATTTTAACAGGTTATCAAAAGATATGTTGTATAACTGCTTTGCATAACGAGAAATTCTTGAGAACCGCTTAATACCAAAAACGTATCTGGCGATATTATTGAAAGTAACGTTAAGTTTTTTCTAACTTGCCGAATCACAGCTTGAAAAAAGTTCACACCCATACAACAGTGTTGGCATTAGATATGTCTTTGCCAATAACATACGTATTTCAAACAGAGTGTAATATTGGGTCATCCACAGATTGCGTAACATAGAGAACGTTCTACCACATATTGCATTACTGTGGTCAGACCAGTCAAGTTTAGAATTAAATATAACACCAAGATTTTTAGCTGATTCCACTATTTCTATACTCGAATTGTTTATTTGGATTGGGGGAAAAGATGTGGGGATCAGTTTGCTCTTACCAATTACCATAGCTTTAGTTTTCCTGGCGTTTAAGCAAAGACCATTCCTTGAAGCCCATGAGTTTATTCTGTCTAGGTCCTGGTTTAGCTTACTAATGCATTCTGTGGTATCGGATGGTTGGCAACTGATATACAGTTGTACGTCATCCGCATACATTTGTATTCAACAGTGTTTAAGTTGAGAAGGTAAATCATTTGAGTATATGGAATATAAAAGTGGACCAAGTATAGAACCCTGTGGTACCCCTCTCGATACTAAACAACTATTTGATTTGTCATTACCTTAGTAAACTGCCTGGGATCTATCTTGTAAATATGAAGATATTAATTTTACCGCAGTTGGTGAAAAATTGCACATATGTTTAAGTTTAAGGCAAAGAATAGAGTGTTCCACAGTGTCAAACGCCTTTGAGTAATCCAGTAAAACTAGAAAACATATTATTTTCTCATCAAAATTAACTCTTAATTCCTCAGAGACCTCTAATAAAGCAGACACACAACTATGTTGTGGTCTAAAGCCAGATTGTTTATCTGTAAGCAAGGAGTTATCGTGCAGATATTTACTTATCTGTGAATGAAGTAAGCGTTCAAAGACTTTTGACAAGTATGGCAAGATTGCAATTGGCCGATATTCATGATTAGATTTTGATGTGGGAATAATTTTTGCATGTTTCCACATATAAGGGAATGTGGATGTTGTTAAAATTGTGTTAAACAGATGAGTTATATGAGGCAGAATGTATGGTAGAATTAGTTTTATGAATTTTGGGTGAATTCCGTCATGACCAGCAGATTCAGACTTAATACTCAAAATAGATTCAAGAACATCTTCCTGTGTAGTAGCTTTAAATTCAAAGCCGTGTAATATTTGATTTTCAGAATTGTTACTGTCACTGATATTAATGTTATTTGCATTATTTTGTCAAAAGTTGAACAAAATTTTAATGTTTTCATAAAAGTTGTTAACTATGACCTGACATTCAAAATGTAGTTGCAGTTTGCATAATTTTCCAAAAAATTCACCTTAACTTGACTAGACTATAATTATCTTTAATTAAAAAAAAAATATTTAACCCATAGTGACCTCCAGGCAAAAAAGACCCATCAAACTTAATTTTAATTATGGCCACAAATTTGGAAAGGAAAAAAAAGACTCACTAGGAAATTCACAGAATAATTCCTTTACGATTATCATTAAATTTGGATATTTAATAAAGGGCACCAAACTAACGAACAAGCTCAATTCTTTATCACACCAATCTTACGTTTAAGGGTTAAAAAGGTGGGGTCCAGAATGGCTCCAAGAAATACAAGTAAAGATATACCCCTTTAAATTTTTTTTTTTGGTAAATTGTTAAATATAGCTTTAAAATACCCATTTTTGTATACCCAGGCAGAAAAATACAATCGGCACAGTGTTGGCAAAGCGTCAGCCACGGTCGGTTACACGTTAGCAGAACATGGAATTAACAATCTTGACAGTATTGTCCTGTTACCCGATTGATAACAGTGGCCAACCGTTAGTTTAAGCGAACTTGCCGCCGTTGGCAATTAAAGAAATAACTTAAATTAAATTAATTTTGAGAAATATGTATCATAAAACACATTTAAAAGCAGCAAAAGTTCGGTATTAATCTTATACATCATATTTAAATGTGCGAAATATAATAAAATATGCATTAAAACAAATGCTTCTAATTGATTGTAATATTGGTAAAAACAATATTGGCAAAGAATCTTGCTGGCGGTACTGGCAAAACAAACAAAATAGTGTTTGCAAACAAAATAGTGTTTTCCTAGTACAATATTAGTTGCACCTTTGCTAATTTTTAACACGGTGGGTTTTACAAAAATAACAGTGGTTTGCCAGTACTATTTTGGTACGATTGTAAATTTCTACCTGAATAGTTTCTTTTGAATAAATGTGAAAAAAAACAAAGAAAGGAAACTGGAATTGGTTTTTTTCTTTATATTTTTAAAGGACACTCTATTGTACATACACCGACACCATTCACCATCATCATCAGTGTCATCACAACACAGAGTCCAAAAGAGTCGTTGAGTCGTCCACTTGAAATTGTCAATAAATCACTATTTGTCAGTTCGTTTAAAGAAATTTCCAAAAATATAATATGAAAAGAAAAAAAAAAAAAAAAAAAATGCTGGAGATAAAAAGAATCAACATACCGAAAAAAATATTTGAACTGTTATAAAGCCCATTATTTACCTTTGGCATGTAGTGTTATTGTTGTGGCTTTTATGCTGTTGTTGCTGTTGTTGCTGTTGTTGCTGTTGTTGTTTAAGTGTGCGAATGTCTTCTACCGTCTGTTTGTCTGTGCCTGCCACGGCATGCTTTTAAAAAGATGTTAAGGAAATTAACTTTTTTTTTTGTTTTGTTGATTATTGCAAATTGTATGAAAGAGGAAGATTGGTAGAGAATAAATGAAAGAATTTATTTAGACATTGTGTGTACTTCTTTCTGAAATCATAAAAGCATAAAGGTACCTGTTGAGGCGCCACTAGGTATTTACACCAAAGATGAGAATATTACACAGTGCAACACATAAAATGCAAACTCCTTCTCATGTGCGTTTTTTCGAAGTACTTATCGAAAGTAACAAACCACCATTCGAGTGTTGCTAGTTTAGCTGATGTTCGTATTTTATGGACTCATGCATATTTTGGCTGAAACTTGAAAAAAAGCAATTTTTCTCACTGCTATATCTCGGAGACCAATTGGAATTTTGTTTTCCTGTCACAATCGTATCTATAGGCTGGAAGAAAAAGTGTAAAACAAACTAATTTAAAAAAACTTCCTCAAAAATGCTAAAATGTAGAAAACTTTAAGTTTTTTAATAGTTTTTCAAGATTTTTGGCCCATAGCTGCCAAACTGTGGGAAATTCTGTAAAGTAATCTTCAGAAAAACTATTCTTCCTAATATAATCCATAATTCTTCAGAACATTTTAATACTAGAAAATGCCCACAGCTGCCAAACTGTGGGAAATTTAGTAAATTAACCTTCAGAAAAAAATATTCCTTGAAATATAATTAATAATTCGTCAGAACATTTAATGCTGGAAAATCCTTTTTTTCATATTTTCCAGCTGTATTTAACATCGAAGGGGACGAGGATTTGCTTCTCTGATAGCGTTAAGTACTTGGGGGTTATATTGGATAGGTCTCTGAATTGGAGTGAGCACCTTGATATGATCTCTAAAAGGGCCACTAGGGCAATGTTTGCCTGCCAAAGGCTCTTTGGCAAGACCTGGGGCCTTAGACCTCAAATGGTCTACTGGTCTTTTAACACCATTGTGAAACCGATGGTCACATACGCCTCTTTGGCGTGGTGGACAAAGGTTGAACAACTCGGGGCTCAGATGACTCTTAAGGGGATTTATCGACTGGCATGTATTGGTATCACTGGTGCCTCAAAATCATGTCCGACTGATGCCATTGGAGTCATGCTGGGTATTCCTCCTTTGCATATTTCTGTAAAGGAGAACGCGTGCATGGGATCCCTAAGGCTGCGGGAGATTGGCAGCATGAGGAGTGGGGATCTGAAGGGGCATCTTGAGATTGCGAAAATGTTCGCTGATGACCCGGTTATTAGGGTCAGTGACAAGATACTGCCTGTGCAAGTATTTGTTAGGCACTTTGTTGTTGTGATTTTCGACAGGAGCATGTGGTTGAATGGATCTTGGGTACCGGAGGTTGGTGCACAGGTCTGGTTCACGGATGGCTCGAAACAGTCGAACATGGATACGGGGGCGGGTGTCGTCGGACCCGGATTTCAGCGTGCTCTGCCCATGGGCAAATATCCCTCCGTTTTTCAGGCTGAGGTCTTCGCTATCTGTATCTGTGTGGAAGAGTGTCTGCGGAGGAGGACACGGGGGGCCACGATCTACATTCTATCTGACAGCCAAGCGGCACTTGGTGCCTTGAGGGCTCAAGATGTGTCGTCTGGTCTGGTTAAGGAATGTATCGACTCTCTAAATCGTCTAGGACTTAACAACTCCTTGACACTGGGCTGGGTTCCAGGCCATGAGGGGCATGAGGGCAACGAACGGGCTGACTGTCTAGCCAACTGCGGAGCTCGTCGACAATTCATTGGCCCGGAACCCTTCTGTGGCGTACCCAATGGGTATGTCAGAGAGAAGCTCAGAAGATGGAGGGAGTCGGAGTTTGGGGCCTATTGGGCCAGATCGCCTGGGCAGCGACAGGCGAGGCTGTTTATATCTCCCTCTGGGGAGAGGTCGCGGAAACTCTTGTCTATGACGAGGGGCGAACTAAGGACCGTAACGGGTTACCTCACAGGACACTGTGGCCTTAGGTATCAATTGTACAAGATGGGACGATCCTCTACGGATACGTGCAGGTTTTGTGAATTGGAACCCGAGACCTCTGAGCATGTTCTCTGCAAATGTCCGAGGCTCTCCGACAGGAGGGTGCGTTATTTTGGTGATCGAATAGTGACGCCATCGGACGTTTGGAACTGTTCACCTGGTAGGATAATTGGCTTCGTAGGGAGCCTGAACCTATAGGGTGTATTCGCTGGCAGCACAAAATACCAATTTCTGGTCGCGGTGCATAGTGCCACTATAATCTAATCTAACATCGAAAAATTGAGATTTTAGTTGACCAACTATGTGCAATATTTTTCTATAGATGGCGTTGATGCAAGTGCATATAAAGCTTGAACTAGCCCTATATATAATTACAAATGTCATGTTGCAGCATGCTGTCATTAATGTGACATGGCAATAACACATTGTTTTGAGTGAATAACAATTGCACACTAAAAATATTAAATGCCCAGCAAAAACAGCCATAACCTAATAATGGGTAAAGTAATTACAATACAATTGCATTACAATACAAATTACTGCACTGATGAATTGTACACGCGATGAGGCAACAAGAAATGGGTGGGCTCATTACCTAGTAGGGGGTAAAGTAACTGGTTACTTATATGGTTATCGGGTTGGGAAAAGTATTGTGTAGCTTTTACTGCCTCACTTCCAGTGCCACGCTCTGATGCCACCTAAACCTCCGAGTCCTGAGATTATGTCCGCATTAGCACTCGAAAGTGTTTTCGGCTTGCCATCCAATTTTCAAGATCCCGATTATGTGATTATTTTTTTCTATATAAATCCGTACAGCAACTAAACCAGCAAACACAAATGGGGTTCTGTTAGTTTCGATAAGTACTACGAGAAATTCCACACGAGAAGGAATTTGCACTCGATGACTTTAAAAATGTTGCACTGTGTTATTGAACTTATTAAACAACAGCTATGCAATAATTTGTGCAAAAATTACCTTATCAGTGATAGAAGATTCTCGGATTGAAAGAGTTTCATGATAAGAGTAAAACCGATGAAAAATTATTTTCCTTTTTTACAAATTAAAAAATCTTCGCCAAAAATTATATATGACGTGACGAAAAAAGTTCCAGTATAATCATGATATATGATTATATATGCCAGAGTAAAAATAATATCGTTTAATCTTATATAATGTGATCCTGTTTTATAGAATTTAATATAGTAAAGTTTACTTGCCACAGCTTATTTAATGGAAGGGATTATTGTAAAAATATGATAAGCCATATTTTAGTATTAGTTTGCTTTCGCTTTTTAAAGGTTAAAAAATGCAAAAATATGAATTTAGCAGGACGTTTATACACCAGGTACTTGTAGTAAATGTTTCAGAAATTATACTATTAAATATAAATCAATGGAAGTCTAGAAAACAGCGAAAAACCATAAAACAATAAATGTGGCTTATCAAGTTTTTACAATAAGCCCTTCAATTGTATCTTCCATTATGTTATACCAAACGTTATTAGACGGGCAATATATAATTGGATTGGGACAATGTATTGCCACATATAAAAAAAAAATATAAAAAAGTTGTGGAAAAGTGACGCTTTTGTTTTGAAATCTATAACATCCCACTCAAAATTTCAATATCAACTCGAAAATTTTACAGTGGGACTTTTAATTAAATAATTTTCAAGTTTTTAAGTTCACTCTAATACAATTGTATTTAAATTTAACATATTTATAGTAGACAACTTTTTACCTACTATAATGTAAAATTACTCAATGTTTGTAAATTTGAAATTTATACACAAAATGTGTGTAAAATTCATACACACAAAGTGTGTAAAATTAGGCTTAAAATGCTTGAAAGTCCATATTTAAATGTTTTAAAATGCATATTTAGGTGCTTAAAAGTACTTATAAAATCCACATATTTAAAGTTTATAAAGAAATTGCTTTTTACCTTAAAACTTTTATTTTTTATTGAAACACTTTAAAGCTATGATTTTATAAAACTTTTATTAGGTACAAAAAATTTAAACTCCATACACTTATCATTAAAAAACACCCACAAAAACGCTGTTCTTTATTTTTCAAAAAATACTAGGCAACAATTTAAAGATGTTTCTAAGCTACGGACTTAATTTTTTAGTTTTCTACAAAACGAAATCGGTCCACATGTTATTTGTGCACAGTGGCACCTGACTTTCAATATCTTATTTTTAGAAAAAAGCATTTAAAAAAAATATAGCTCATGTAAAATATATGGCAAGGAGTTTGTTTAACAAGATGTAACTTATTTATTTCTGCGACATTTTGTTCAAAATTTCAAGCGATTGAAATATGAAACAAAAAAAAAACTTTTTAAAAAAACTAAAGCTAGTAAACTCCTTAAGCCATTTTAATATAATTTCTGGTTCGCAATATTTGGGAGCCTAGTCAATGTTAAAAGGCATTTAACCTTTTTTTTCTTTATTAGTAATGTTTATGTTTAGAAAACAAAAGAGACGTTTAGCTCCAAAATTCCTCTTCTGTGACAGGCCAATCGAGGGTATTAAAGCACCTATATTTCGATTTTGTTGTATTCATGTTTTTTTTTTCTTCTAGTGTTTGTTTTTGTATAATAAAGCTAGTAAACCCCTTTAGCCATTTTAATATAGTTTCTGGTTCGTAATATTTTGTAGCCATGTCTATGTTAAAAGGCGTTTAACCTATTTTTTAATTAGTAATGTTTATATTTAGAAAACAAAAGAGTAGTTTATCTCCAAATTTCCTCTTCTGTGACAGGCCAATCGAACGTATTAAAACACCTATATTTTGATTTTGCGGCATGGTTTTTTCTTCTAGAGTTTTTTTTTTTTGTTTTTTTTTCTTTACACACAAGCAAAAAATATAACTTTACTGTTAGCTGGCCAATATTTATAAAAACATTTGCTCAAACGGTAAAGCGTTTAACTTGCAAGTAGTAGATCTAAAATCTTTTAATGTTATTTGAAAATCTATTTTAAGACACATCACAACTTGTCTTAAATATGTCAATTGGTTCAATTCTATGAACTGCCACCGATGCTTTTGTTGGTAGGCTAGCTACTCTAAAAGCGGTATGACATTAATTGCTGCTGAATAAGTGTCGTTTTTAATGTTATTTAAAAATCTATTTTTAGACACATCACCAGGTGTCTTAAATGTGTAAATTGACTCAATTCTATGAACTGCCACCGATACTTTTGCTGGTAGGCTAGCTACTATGAAAGCGGTAGTGGCACTAATTGCTAAAGAATAAGTGTCTTTTTTTTTTGTTTTTTATTAATTTTCCAAATTTTCCTGAAAATTTCGTAATCTTAAATAATTTCAAAAGTGCGTAAGACTTTTGCTTAAGCCTTAGTAAAACAATATGTTTTTATATTTGTAAATTTATTGATTTTACTTTTTTGCCTTTCCGTTTTTTCCCACATCATAAGACCATATTTTATCTCATCCTCCCCTTTCACAACAATTTGTTATTGTTTTCTTAGTTTAATGGCTGTGTGTTGTTGTTATATCTTGTTACTTGTACTAATTGTTATTTTATTGGTAACACGATATCTTTTATCCTCATCTAGGGATAAACAAAACAGTTGCTACTAAAATTGTGGTTATATAAAATTTAATTTACCTTTATTTGGAAAACATATTTGCCTATTTTAATGACATTAACATACCCTCTCTTGATGTGTTTATGTGAAGAGATGTGTTCTTATCTAAACATTTTATATGTGAGTACCATTGAAAACCTTAAATTTGCCCTTTTTTAGAAATGTATAAATCATACCCAGACATGGTGTGAAATTAATTGAAGAGAAATCTAAAATGTATCGAATCAAACAAAATAAAAATTTTGTTTAAATCTAGCTTGAAAATATACTGGATTATAATTTACACAGAATTTAAAATTTAAATTTCACAACTCTTTAAAAAGTGACCTATTTATACTTTATTTTGTGAAACTTTAGTGGATTCAGTTTTTTTAAATTGTTGAACAGTGTTTTAAAAAGTTTAACGCTTCATTTTGATTATTTAATATTATAATTACATTATAATAAATTAGGAAATAGTTTTCGAACATAGAAATTTATGATAATATAGCTCGAGGTCACCTTCTTTTTTATATATATTTAGTTTTCTAAAATTATCTGATACTTTCTCATTCATTGAATCCTCAGGCAATAATTTTTGATTTAAATATTTGTTTGATATTATTCATATGTCATTCAAGGAATGTCGAAATATCGTGGGCATTTAGAATTATAAATATATTTTGTAAATGAAAATAAAAGTGACCTCGTTCGCGAGCATTGCATAACACAGTGCAACACGAAAAAAAATAACCATATACGGACACCACTACGTGATAAAAGACTAAAAAAAAAACCCGTGTCTCCCAATTTTTCCCAAAGTCATATCCTCTTTTGTTTATGGGCCGCCAAAGATTTGGGGCCTCGGTATCATTTTCGCAAAAAATTGATCATTTTCTCTTGCAAACCATTCAGAATTTCGATTTACTCTCTATGGCAAAGTTGTAGCTCTTGTCATAAAGAACAAAAATTGCGAACATATAAAATCAAAAAAACTTCACCTTCCAGATCAAAATCGCAAAAAACTTAAAAAAAATCGATTTTTTTTACCTTTTTTCCCGTGTTCAGGTTCATAGGTAGGATACCGTTCCAAATTCAAGGAAACAATCAACTTCAAAAATTTACCTAAGATCTCAATAAACAAATTTCTAGAACATATAAACGTCCTGGGAATTGGGTCTGCTACCTATGCACCTGAACAGGAGAAAAGAGGAAAAAAAATGAAATTAAAAAATTTTTCACTTTTGCGCGCTACCTAAACAGTGTTAAGAATCATCTCTAGGAAGTTTATATGTTCTAGAAATTTGTTTATTGAGATCTTAGGTAAATTTTTGTAGTTGATTGTTTCCTTGAATTTTGAACGGTTTGCTACCTATGGACCTAAACACGGGAAAAAAGGTAAAAAAATCGAATTTTTTTAAGTTTTTGCGATTTTGATCTGGAAGGTGAAGTTTTTTCGATTTTATATGTTCGCAATTTTTGTTGTTTATGACAAGAACGGTTTTGCAAGATATGAGCCTGAGAAAATGATCACTTTTTTGCGAAAATGATACCGATTCCCCAAATCTTTGGCGGCCCATAAACAAAAGAGGATATGACTTTGGGAAAAATTGGGAGACACGGGTCTTTTTCTTTAGTCTTTTATCACGTAGTGGTGTCCGTATATGGTTATTTTGCCATTACTTAAAAAATTACACACAGTGTAATATGAACCACTTATTTTGAAACTGGTATGAGTCCATTTTTAAAAACAAATAGATAATTATGAGGTTCTATAGTATTTAATGTCTATTAATCGCTGCATCCACATTTTTTTGGCAAAATCTTAAATATCGTGGAAATATTAGCGGAATTCCTAAAAGTGGTCTATTATTAAATTTGAAAACAAAAAATCTTTAGATTATTTGTAAGGACAATACCGTAATAAAGAAATATAAAGTATGGCCATGTCTGAAGCCCTTCATCTTTCCCCACCTTTCATCTCTATACTATCCCTTTCCAAAGAAAGCAACACACTAAATATAGGAAGTATTTCCTGAGTGTTGCCTCTCTTTTTTTAAAAAAAAAAAAAAAAAAAAAAGTATGGCCTCGATCTTGAATAACTTTGTAATTTGTTTGTAAGATAATTCCTTTGGGCTAAGTTGGTTAATTGTCTGATAATTAAATTAAAATAAAAAACAATTTATTTAATTTTTCACTCCACGTTTCTTTGGTTTATTTCCAATTTATTCAAGAGTTTTTTTTTATTGTTAAATTTATTTTATTTTACATTGTCAGAAAATATCATTAAATTAAAATTAAAAACGGGACTTCACGACACAAAATTAATAATTAATAAAAAAGATATTTACGACACAACAATTATGTCACAGTATAAACTATATTATTATAATCACAGAGCTTTACTTACTTTTTCATTGCACAATTAAAGGTCGAAAAAAATATAATTTTTATGTTTAATAAAAATTATATCACACTTGGAGTTCTTTAAACACACACTGCTATAAGAAAACACTTTTTGTCAGAACTTGAAAACCGATCTAGTGGGGGTTGTAGAACATACAAAAACCATTTTCAAAAATTTTGAAACACCCTCAAAATTTTGAGTTATTTTTAAAAAACTGTTTTAGGGTAGGTCGTAGCACTTTAGTACCTCTAACTCACGCATTTTTTGACCGATTTCAAAATTTTAAAACAGTTTTGGAAAGGCCAAGAATTAAGCTTTCATGAAATGTATTCCTAAAATATATATTCCAAGAAATTATGTTTCTCATTTTTTTTTTTCCTAATTTTTAACAGGTGTTAATGAATATTTAAATGTAACTGACACTAATAGAAAACATATGATTTTCTATTGTTGATTTACTTGAATAAACGTCACTACATTGCTAGTTCTGTCAAAAAAACAGAGTAGTATTTGGAAGATGACAAAGCCAATTGTGACAATATTTTGTTGTTGCTTTTGTTTTTTCTTTGATATTTTAAATTTTGAATCTCGCTCCTAGACGAGGACAAGAAATTCTCATTGAGTTTGTGATTTAACATAACAAATATCTCTAGAAATTCCAATAACAAAGTCCCCTGAAGATTTCCTTAGGCAGGAGTGAAATCCGGATAGGGACACGCCTACATCAGATTGTTTTTCACAATTTGTTAAATAAGTTTTGGGACTTTAGCACATTTAATTACTATAAATGCAATTAATGTTTATCCCGATGAAAATAAATTAAAAAAAAAAAGAAAAATTGAATAACTTTTATAATTTGAAAAATTAAAACCATGTTTTGTTAAGAACTAAATTTTCTTTATACGTTGGTATAAATTTGTATAAGCTTTCATGTTAAAATAAGCCATGAAAAGCTACTAAATTCAAAAAGTTTATAATTTTCGTTTTTTTTTTTGTAGATATTCTTAACAAAAACAATACTTATAACTTACAAAAAATGCACGTCATTTTAAAGCGTAATCTGTTTTCTTTACAAACCCGTTAAAAAATTTAAATCGGACGAAAACTGAATGAGTTACAGGTCAATAAGTTGACGAACATCACTGAAAACGGTTTTTTTAGAATAACTTCTGAATTTGCGGGTGTTTCTGAAATTTTTTTAACACAATTTGTTATGTACTCAACAAGACCTATAACCCAATCTAGGTCGTTTTCCAAGTTTTTTTTTCACTGCAGCACCGTGTTGTTATTGAACAACACGGACATCCTCCACATAAAAGTATTATTCACGTTTTATAACCGTTGATCTCCAGATTTCAAGTGTGCTCTTCAACATTTTTCCACCATGTACCATTTTGGCGAAATTCTTTACTTCTTTATAAAGCATTTTTTAAGCAAGTTGGCAAACTTGCATGCTGTGTTCTACGTGTGTGAACTAATATCTGAAAAACAGTAAAAGCCAAGAATGGAGCAAACTTAATGATTAATAGGTTTTTTTGTTAAAGTTCTGTCTATTATGGAGGATCTAACTTTCCTAAAATTTCAGGTTCATGTGAGATCTTTAGCCAGAACGAAATACTAGTATCAACCAAGCTATTATGTTTGATTTGCTTTATTTTTGTAAATATACGGAGGTTGGAATCTCGTTATAAATTAAAAATAACATAAAAATAATCTCGATGTATATAAAAACAAAAAACTAACAAAACTGTAAGTAAATATTTCAATTTCATTAAAAATTTACAATAAAACCAGAAAATAGGATATTTATGAACAACATTTTTTGAAAAGTATTTATTTTAAAAGTGGTATGAGTCTTTTTAATACTGAAAAAACATTAATTTTCCCAATAAATATGTAATATTTTTTTAAGTATAAATAAATATATAGACCCCTCATGAGATTTGTATAAACTTCAGCAAATATTGAAATGCAAAACCCTTTATGTCGCATTTTAAAAACAATTGGACTCATACCACTTTCAAAATATATACTTCATATCACTATGTTATAATTTTGATTAAAATGGAGATTCCATTAAAACTCTCGAGTAAAATGCCAAAATTTCAGTCCAAATGTAATATCCTGCTGTTTACGAAATCTTTCAGTCCAAATACATTTTTCATTTATAAAAATCGTAAGTGTTAATTTGAATTCTTTGTTATCTAAAATATTTTCTATCATTTATTTATTTTCTCTCTTCCATAAATCAATTTTACTTTTTGCAAACTTAATTTATATATAACAACTATTTTATTATATTGTTATTATTGCGATGTTGTCATGTTTACCAAAATTATTTGAAAAGTTTTTTTTTTTTTTTTATTTAAAAACATCAATAATAACATTTCTAAACTTAAACCTTATATCGAAAAAAGGTCTTTTTTGTTGTGCCCTCAATAAAGTATTGACTTTTCCATAAACAAAAATTTACCCATAAAAACACAATATGATTAATGTGTCTGCAAATTGGAAGTGCCTGGTGGCAAAAATATTAAGTTAAGGATATTAAGTTATTAAGAGTTTCAAATTTTATGTCTACATATTGTTTAACCAAAAAAAAAGTTATTTTAGAAAAGATATTGTTTTTTGAAATATGGTCAAATAGAAGACACCGATTTTATTGGGATCTTTTTCTAATGAGATTTTAATTTGCTTTAAAATTTGGATATGTGAAAGAGGATATAAAATTTGCAGGCGCATATTCGTCATTTGGCATAATCTTGTGGTTAAGGGTCAAAAAATGTTTTAAAAACTTTTGCATTACCGTTTTAATTAATTTAAAACTTTGTATAAAAACCAGTCTTCTAACATTTGTTTTTAATCAAATGGATTTTATTTTTTTGTTATAATTTATAACTTATAAATGATGAGAACTGACAACTCAGTAATATCCAATGGTTATTCGATCGAAACTAAATGTTAGAATTTAAAATACAGATTCGGTAAAAATAATTGTTTAATCAGTTATTTTTTTTTTTTTTTTTTTTTTTTTTAAAGAGAATCAACACTCAGGAAATTCTTCCTATTAATTAATGTGTTGCTTTCTTTGGAAATGGGATAGTGGAGAGATGAAAGGTGGTGAAAGATAAAGGGCTTCATATATGGAAACACTGTTTTTGCGCGAAATGATAATTCTTAGAACAGTTGTTGCTAGCCACCTGATGGAGAGTTGGCGAACTTATTGAAGCTTTTTGGTTCATAGCACTGATTCAATATATGGCTATGGGAACACCGAAGGTGGGAGCTCCGATACATATGAGGAATAGAAAACTCATACATAACTGTATACATCACTTTTCGGTAATAGTTACATCGCATATATTCCATTTAGCGATATAGTAGACATTTTACGCTTTTACTGTCATTTAAAATCAAATATCATGCAAAATGAGTGCGTATAGTCCATTAATGAAATAAGCACATTTGACATATATGCCACGTAGCTTTGGTTACCAAAAACTAAAATTATATGCAAAAAATTCAAGTTATAGTCACAATACAAAAAAAAATCAAAATAATTGTGATTTCTTAAAATTTTTAAGTTCTAAATTATTGAAAAATTTAAAATGCTTAAAAGAAAATCAGAATCAGAGAATTGAGCTGAAGCTTTTCAAATATCGTTTTTTATTCCAACTTTAAAATTTTGTAAAGTCACATTAATTGATGACTATATCCGAAGTCGTTTATATGCAATGAAATGGCATATAGGATATCGATATTAGTCCATAATTTGTGTGCAACTAAGAGAAAAAGTACAGTGTATATTGCACAATCAATATCAATCACGAATAATGTTTTATGTATTTATAATCGTCGTTGGGTTCGAACAACTTGAAATATTCCCATTTCCCGGTCGTTTTCCTTTTTAAATTTTACACCTAAAAAAAAAGATTAGTACAGTCAGCAAAAAATTTTAGACAAGGAGGTGCTTGCAAAAGAATTTTCAATGTCTTTTTCTGAAAGTCAGCGAATTGATTTTAGCAACAAAATTAGCAGTTTCAGAAAAAGTTTTGCAAACACTTAGTTGATTAATAATTGAAAGGCTTATTGTAAAAACTTGATAAGCTACAGTTTATTTTTACTTTGTTTTTTGCATTTGAAATGTTAAAAAATGCCAAAAAATATGATTTTTTTCAGGACGTTTATACTCTAGGTACTTGCAATAAGTGTTTAAGCCAGACTTCTGTCCAATATTAATCTATGGATGTCTAGGAAAGAGCAAAAATGAATAGAACAATATATGTGGCTTATCCAGTTTTTACAATAAGGCCTTCAATTAAAAAATAGTTCCTTTACTTGGCTGCAAAAAAACTCAAAAAAATTGTACAAAAATTATACTTTAGTTAATTTATTTACTGAAATTCATAAACATTTTTTTTGTGATTCTTTTAAAAATAATTTTCAATAAGTTATAAGTTACAAAATATAAAAATGTTCCTACTTCCAATTTGACGACATGAATTAATGTAATATATGAAAATATATAGAAATAATTATATATAACATAAACAAAATTATCATTTAACTACTTACATCAATGGTTATCTCAATGATGGCCTCTTTTAAATGAAGTCTTAATTAATTGCAGAAACGAGTCGTAAAAATAACAAAATATGACATAAATAACCATGTTTTTCCACCAAGAAAGAGGAAACATAAAAAATGAATTAAGATGTGTATCGTTGTCTTTCGCTTTAGTTTGTCTACCTGTACGTATATTTGTTTTCAATTTTAATTTGCCAATTTAACCACCCTGTATTAATAATCATTTTGAACATTTAGTTTACAAATACACATTTACAAATACACAATCACTTAAATTAAATTAATTAAATATTAAATGTGTATTTAGCCTTTATTAAATTTAATAGATCGAAATAGATCTATCAACACATTCCTGAAAGGGTCAAATAATAAATTTGAAAACAAAAAACTCTATAGATTATTTGTTAGGACAATATCCTAATGAAGAAATATAGAGTATGGCCTCGAACTTCAATAATTTTCATTTTCATTCTACAATGAAATATTTAATAAAAATCCTAAAATATTGCCTTATATTTGTGAGATTTTATCTGATTTTTTTTTTATAATAAAGGGTCCGCCATCTAACGTTTTTTTTTCAACTAGTGCTTATTTCGTGAATGGTAATACTTAGCTCATGTCTGATTTGACAGATAATTAGTTTTATCCTTCCGCTGAAAGAATATGGTCCGTATGTTCATTATCTTGTGAAAAAAGTGAAAGAAACTGGCATCCTCATCGATAAACCAAAGCGTGAAAAGCCAAAAACAGTGCGTACACCCGAGAATATTGCTGCTGTGGCAGAAAGTGTGCGTGAAGCGCCATCAACATCAATTCGCCGTCGTTCTCAACGATTGAACATTTCGGAGACATCATTGAGACGAATTTTGCATAAAGACCTTGGTATGACGCCATACAAAGTCCAATTGGTTCAGGAATTCAAAAAAAAAAAAGTTATTTGGCGGACCCTTTATAACTTATTAAATTTTTCATAAACTCAAGTTACACCGATTTGTACACCCAAAAACCAGAATCGAGAGTGGCTACCGTATTAGTTGGCAATCAAATGTGTCAGCTTCTGCCATGGAATTTTTCGGATATGATAACAATCATTCGATTTAAACTACAGAAGTTCTGCACGACAAAAATTTTCCGATAGCTTTAAGTGAAATTTGGCTATAACTACCAAAAAATTTCGCAGCTAAAACAGAACTATTTGATTAGCTACAAGTACGTTTGCTACGACCAAATGTATTTTTTGGGTGCAGCATCATGGAGCAGCATTCATAAGTTGTATGATGTTGAATTTAAATATTCAAACCGCAAATTTTTAGTATTTCTTTTGTAGCTAATGAACTAGAATACTCAGCTTATGCATTTCAGTAATCAAATGGATAATAAACATTTAAAGTTTTCTTCTTTAATTTAAACTTCATCAAAAAGACCTTGAACTAAATAATTGCATTACAAATTTCAATTATCAAAATTTATTTTTATATTTTTTTAATTTAAACTAAAACAAATAAATACTCGTACATAATAAAAATTTAATTTAATTAGATTTATCTGTATCAATTTCCAATGAACTACAGTTCAAATATATAAAACTTGAGTGCAGCAATTTATTTGTACTTTAAAGTTTAATTTTCCTTGAGCAGTTTGTTTTCTGTCCTCTACAGCTACCACCAACACTTGGAAGGAATAGAAAAAAATGACACTTTTTTTTACTCGTTTAATGTATTGGCTCTATTAAAATCGTACTCGAAAGATAAACATGGAACGTGACCCGTTTTAACGAGTTTACTACGACTACGACGACAAAACGCTGGTGCTTATGACTGTTGGGCGAAATTGATACAAAACAATCTATGGAAGTATATAGTGGGAACTAGAAGCAGGAGGTTGTGGTAATGGTGTAAACACTATTAAAGAAAAAAAAAAACTATTGATTTTTATTTCGACTTCTTTCAACTAAACCAAACATTTGTTGATAGTGTATGTTTAGGAATTGGCTAAAATTATTGTAGGGAGATAGATAGTTATCAAAAAAGAAAAAAAAAAAAAAATGTGGGTGGGTGTGAATTTTCGAAGCTCTAAAGTGTTTTTCAAGTATTGTGTTGAATGGCATTTCGATTCAATTTTTTTTTTCCTCTTGTTTCTGTGTTTGGGTCAAGAGTGTGTTTTGAAGATGATGGTTAGTTTTAGTATTTTTTTCTATGTTTCTTGAATTTCTCAAGTTTGTTTGGGGAGATGTTGACAAATTAAATTGGTGCGTGTTTAAGTTTTTAAACAATTTCTAGTTTTTTTTTTGTTAGTTTTTTCCCCTACAAATGTCAATGGGAAATTGATAAGATTTTTAGAAAATAAAACAAAAAAAAAAACTACAAATTAGATGATCATTTAACTAAAATACTATAATGTACTAAAATTAAATTGTTAATCAATAGATACTAAAAACTACCCACGCTGGGTGATTAACTCTAATCTGCGATTTAACTTTATGATTATTTAATTCAGCACAGTGTAATGAATTGTAATAGTGTTGGTTTATCATTTGAGAGGAAAAATGAAACAAATGTGTAATTTGAATTTAAAAAATGCAAAATCCCTTCTATAGAATACCTACATTATTGTGTAATATTACGCAACATGTGGAAATTTAGTCACAAAATGTGTAAAAATGTTGTATGCACATTTTTGCTTACAAAAATACACTTTAATTGCATGTATGGTAACTGATTCGATGTGGGTATCGGTAAGAGTAACGCTATTTTCTTTTATTTTGGTAACGGTATTTTAGGGGTAACAATATTTAAGTTATTTTGGTAATGGTTTTTTAGGGTTAACATTATTGTACTTATTTTGGTAACGGTATTTTAGCTGTAAAGGTATTTCAGTAATTTCGGTAACGTCATTTTAGGCATAACGGTTTTTTAGTTACTTCGATAACTGTATTTTAAGGGTAGAGTTATTTTTGTTATTCAGGTGTTGTCCGATATTTTTAGCCACATTATACCCAAATTCCTATTGGCTGGATAGTTAATGATAAATATTTGGACCTGTCAGTAGATAAAGTCTGCTATAAGTTAGCGGGCAAAAATTTTCTTGAGTAATAAATAAACGTTGCACGGTTTTTTGTTTAACAAAAAACAAATGATCTTGAACTTGAATAATCTTGCTCACATCATAATTTATGATAAAAGATTGAAAAATAAACTTTTGGTTTTAATTTTTTAAAATTAAGTAAAACTTTTAAAAATTGCAGAGTACGGCAAAACTGATTTATGATCCTAATACTATAGTCAGAAAGTGTTGTTGTTTATTTAATAAACAATAACAACACAGTGTATTATGACTAGATATTCAAGCCTATACACGAACAATGTTTCGTTTTTGATTTGAATTAGTTCAATTCTTCCAATTTTGTTTTTACTTCACATCGGGTAAATAAAACAATACGGGTAAAGCGTTGATTTTTTTCCTTAAAGAATATTCTAACCCTTCTATATTGGTTCTCTGATGATTTTCGGTGACGCGAAATGAAACATGTAAGGACCTGTCAGTAGATAAAGTCTGCTATAAGTTAGCGGGCAAAAAGTTTTTTGAGTAATAAATAAACATTGTACGGTTTTTTGTTTAACATAAAACAAATGATCTTGAACTTGAATAATCTTGCTCACATCATAATTTATGATAAAAGATCGAAAAATAAACTTTTGGTTTTAATTTTTTAAAATTGAAAAGTAAAACATTTGGAAAAATATATATCTATTTACAGTGATTAATTTTTTAGATCATTTCGGTAACGGTATTTTAACGCTAACGGAATTTTAGTTATTTTGATAATGGTATTTTAAACTTATTGATATTTTAGTTATATCGCTAATGAAATTTTATGAATAACGGTATATATGGATAACGGATATTGACATTTTAGTTATACCGCCTACGGTATTTTACGGATAACGGTATTTCAATTATTTCAACGGTTAAGCCAGTTGAAACGGTTTTAAATCGATAACGGTATTTTAGCGGTATTGTATTAGTGGGCATTTTTTATTATAATTCAACAATTGGGGTGTAAAATTTTAATTTATAATCACCCATTTTGTATATAGATTTACTATTTATAATTACAAATTTTCTTCGTAAAATATTTTATTTATAATTACGCATTTTGTGTGTACAATTTTTTATTTATAATTAAACATTTTGTATGTACATGTTTTTGTTTATAATTACAAATTTTGTGTGTACAATTTTTTGTTTATAACATATTGTGTATAAAATTAGTATTTTTGGATTAAAAACAAATATTTGGCAAAGAAATGTCATTGCAAACACCTGATTAGCAACCACCTATCAACGTGTGTAAGTGACCAGAGTTTGGTTCTTTTTTTTTTTAATTATCAGAATCTGGAGTTTTCATTTGGAAATTTGTGTATAATGAAAAAAATTTTTATATAGATAAAAGCTAACTAAATGCTTTTTATCTAACAAAGAAACTACACAGTGTTGAATCCGCAGGTTTTAATGGAACTTGGATGTGTTGTTGAGGACAAAATATATTAGACCCTTTATTTATTAGATGCACAATCGCACGCTTAGGGTTAAAAAGGGGTCAAAATTTAAATTTTAAAGAACTCGCGAAAACAAAAATTTGATATATATAGCCTTGTTTTTTTTTTTGTTTATCATATGTTTGCATTTGTAACTTATATATGCTGAAAAGCATTTTGATGCTCATATTAATATAATAAATATGCATAGTTATACACATTCACTTAATTTCTGCATTAATTTCAAAATTACATTAAAATTTTCAGGCATTTGCGTTGACATTTTTTGTGCACCAACATACACATAGCGTGTGCATTTTTCCCATTTACACACTCATGGTAAATTTTTCTTATTTATATCCCTAAACAATTTTAAGCAAAATATTAATTAAGTTTTGTTGTTGTGGTGTAATGGTTAGCTCGTTGGACTGTTACACAGATGGTCCCGGGTTCGATTCCCGGTGACGACAACATCAATTTAGAAAAATAATATGTATGAGTTTTCTATCACTTATATGTACCGCCGAGCCCACCAAATAGCACTTAACCCCACCGAAGTAAAATAATGAATCAGGGCTATGAAACAAAAAGCTTCAATAAATTCGCCAACTCTACATCAGGTAGCGACCAACAACTGTTCTAAGACTTATCATCTCGCGCAATGACAGTGTTGTCATGTTTGAAGTCCTTCATCTTTCACCACCTGTCATCTCTCCACTATCCCCTTTCCAAAGAAAGCAACACACTAATTAATAGGAAGAATTTCCTGAGTGTTGCTTCTCTTTAAAAAAATTAGGGAAATGTTCTCCAAATAAAAATTGTGTAAATTTCAACAATAATTAATTAGAATTGCTTAAAAAAACTTTTAAGGATATATATATTTTTTTTTTTGTACAGGCACAGGTCTTGTAAAGCATATTTCTTCTTTTTATCTACTAGAGAAAGGTAATGCTGACAGCACAGAGATTTTATCAGTACACTCAGATAAAAAACTTAGTGGACTAATAAGTAGGGATTTAAAATGCTTTTTACATGCCAGTTAACAGTTTTTGTTTTAATTTTTAGTGCAAAAAAATTTTTAAGTGAACATGTTTGCTTTTCTCTATATACAAATTGAAAAATTTTTCTACAAATTCTCGTTACAGATTTTAGCAACATATTTTACTAATATTTTAAGCCTAAGCTACTACAACAGTTTTAACTACAACATTTTTACTTCATAGTTGGCAGCAAAGTTTTTTTCAAGTTAAATATTTCTATAATCTTTAATCTGTTATAGGATAATTAAAAAAATGAAAATAAAAAAATTAACTGATTTCAGCAAATAGCTTTCATTAAGAGTTTACTAAAATTTTACTAAATTTTAGTAACTTTTACTAATTTTTCCTACCACTTTCACTTTACTAATAATTACCGACACATTTTGCTACAATTAGCCTAACGGTCTACTGAATTAAAAAAGATTATTTTTTGACTTTCGTACTTAAGTGTATTATAAATATTAATTAGAAAGTTATTCAAGATATTTCGTTATCGCTACACTGTGCTTGTGATTGTAACAAAAACAAATACCCGCATTTTATTCAAGGTCTTAAACGACACCTGGTCTGCCATTTATTTATAATTTTATCATATTTTATTTATATTTATATTTATATTAACAAATAAATAAACTACAAATCGTCTATAATGGTCTGGTAAACTGTCATTGAAAATTTGTTTAATAATTTCAAATTTTCTATAACTCTAACCTGTCGTCTGACATTAAAATTGTAAGCCCTTTAGTATAAGTCTGTCAAAAATATATTGATTTCTTTTTGAATTAAACTGCTTTAAAGTTGAAATTTTTGTTTGTCCGCACGTCTATATTGACTTCATGTCACAAAAAAAAAAAAAAAAAAAAAAAAATCGTCATCATCGACTTGATGTTAAAGAAAAAATAAAATTCACATGAATTGAATTGTTGAAATCAACAAAAATACAACTAAATAAATTTCGTTACGGTCATTTGACTTTGCATATAAATTGTTTATTAAAGTAGTCTATTTTATGATAACATTTTATCATTTTATTGATTTATATAGCAAAAAAAAAGGGTTTAATTAGCATTTTGTATATACCTTTTAGCATTATATAGCCCCAGCATACATACATATATTTTTACGGAATTTTTCGTCATGTGTCAATATTTACTTTTGCTTTTTTATTTCATACCAGTTTTATATTTTTGCTGCCGTTAACCGTTTTATGTCCAAATGTTTTTTTTTTTTTTTGTATTTGTTTAAAAACTCATTCCATTGTGTAATTTTTTTTATTATTTTTTTTTTAAACTCTTTAGTTAAAGTGTTGTGCGAACGACTGCCCTTTTTTTTGTCTAGTGGTTCAATAAATATATTAAAAATGCTGGCGGCTAACAAAAATTCATTTGATAAATGTTGGTTAATAAAACATTAAAAACAATAAGTTAAAAAAAGTAAATAAATTAACCGCCAATATGAATGTTTATGTTGTCGTATATTATTCTTTAATAAAAAAATTTTAACCGCAACAGATGTTATTTGGATAAATTAAAAAATAAGGGAATAAAGGACTTAAAGGTAGAGAACTTATTATATAAATAGTTTTATTGTGAAAGTTTCAATAACTTTTGCTGTAAATTTTTGAACATTTTTATAACATCAAAGGATGTTTTCTCAAGATCCCTAAACAATCCTATGGGGGATGTGGAGTCAATTGACCTAAAAGTGACTGGTTAAAGAAGGACTTCTCACAGGACTTGTATAATTTAATACTGAAGTGGGTTAAGCAGTGTCAATTGTTCTAAAATTACCAATCCTGTGACTGATAAAGGGAGGACATACCACTAAACCAGAATGCTTATTAAGAAGAAAAAGCCAGTTGGCCAGAATTTTACCCATTGGAAGCTGTTTAGTTTTCATTTATTTCATACGACATGGGCCTTTTACGACAGTCTTGTGGTATGCCCATCTTTGGTTAGTCCTGTGGCATGCCACTATGAGGTTTAAAGCAGGACAAATGACCACCTCCTATGACAAGCCAATGTTAAAGTTGGCAGTTGTTTACATAGGGTAGGGTTTAGCAGAGGACCGGTCTCTGGCACGAAGGGACCGATCGTGTGGCACACGCAGTACCGGTCCCATTCCCCATAGGGTACTTACAGAACCGGTTGTAGAACGGCTGGTGGGGAACACGTTGTTAATGCTCTATCTTAAGAAATTTTGTAATGGCTTTAATTATCCTACCAAGCTTTGTAGAGACATTGATATATGCCAAAAAAAAATATTTTTGATGAATTGTATGGTTTTTAATACCTCCTAGTAGAGAACCTCGAAAAAAATTAAAATACTTTTTAATTTAGAAAAATTCTACTGTTTGCATAAAAGGATTAACTAACTGGTAAAATGTTTTTGAAATTCATATCTTTTAATTATAGAAGCTAATCCAGGCAGAAAGTTCCAAACGTTCATAGTATTGGCAAACCATTTTTAATTTTGTAAAACCCAGACTGTTAGAAAATACCAAAGTCACAACAAATATTGTATGAGAAAATATTGTTCGGTGTGCAAAACTTGTGCTTTGCCAGTACTATCCAAAATATAGTTTTTACCAATATTACAACCAATTAGAAGCATACACTCAGCGAACTTCTGCTGTAAACATTTGTAGTTGTTTAAATTGTAATTTCTTTTGAAAAAACAGAAATTTGTAGAACAAATTTCAGTTTTGACTACATTTGTAGTTTATTAAAAAAAACCAGCCACATCAAATTACCGTACTTTGAATTTACATTAATTTTTATCAGTTTTTTTTTTGTTGTTTTTATTTAAGAAATATAACAAATAAATGTTAGTTTTGTGCCACCAGAGGCACTGTTCTGTTTTCGCTACAACGCGCTGAAGGTCATAGTAGCTAGTGCTCGGTTAGGTAATAGTATATAATTGGTAATTATATGATTATTAATTAATAAAAAAAAAAAAAATAAAAAAATTTTAGTTAATTTTTTACTACATTTGTGGTTTGTTTTTACTACATTTGCGGTTCGTTTTAAAAACAGTGACAACAAATGACAACGCTAGTTGCATTTAATGAAATGTAAGTCGTCATTTTTTCTAGTAAAAATTTAATTGCTTTTAACTACATTTGCAGTTGTCTTTACCTACATAATATTCTAAGTGTACTCTTTTTATATATTGTGTTATAGTTCACAAAAAAAAAAAAATAAAAAAAAAAATTATTTAAATTTAAGGTATTTTAAAAGCACCGAATTTTTTTTATTACCCATGTTATGCCAGCGGTAACAAGTTCGCTTAAACCAACTGTTGGCCACTGTTATAAACTGAACTATTCTGTCAAGATTGTTAATTTAACGTTCTGCAAACGCAATAACAGACCATCGCCGACGCATTGCCAACACTGTACCGATTGTATTTTTCTGCCTGTTAAATTATTTCTACCTTTTAAAACAGATTTTATGTGATGATATTTTGTTGAATATTATTATACGGGGCAGTATATGTTTTTATCTGTCAGCATAGAAAAGTATATCTGATATTTTGGTTTCCCAGGTGAAAAAGGGATCGTATATGAACATATATGATCATATATGGGATTGTATATGATCATATATGTGTATAGCTGGTCATATACGTTCAAATATGGTTCGATATATGACCATATATGATCTCATATATTTAAATATATGTTCGGATCCGAAATTTGAGGGTATATGGTCGTATATGATAATAAATGTTAATATATGCACATATATGATCCATATATGCTCATATATGATCATATGCGACCATACACCCTCAAATTTCGGATCCAAGCGTATATGGTCATATATGAGACCATATATGGTCATATATTGAACTCTATATGGACATATATGGCCAGCTATTCCCATATATGATCATATGCAAGCCCATATATGATCATATATGCTCATATATGTTCATATACGAATCAATTTTCACATGGGTTCTCACATTTTTGATATGGTGCGATATATTTATATAACCATATAAATATTTTTTATCTGCCATATATTTTTGATATGGAAAAGAAAATTCAAAGAGGAGGGAGATACAATTTTATGTGGCCTATTACAAAATCATATATTTCCACATATGGCACAAAATGTTTTTTAGTTTTTTAGACTGTGACTGCCTAAAACTGTTTTTCAAACAGAAAGTCCCAACTTTTTATTCAAAACAGCAACAAAGTTCAAATTTTATTTGTCATGTTGTGGTAATGTGGCATACAGTCATAAGAAGAGTCACATACTTTTTTATAAAATTAGTAATAGAATCAATTATAAAAATAATCAGTTCGAGATACTAACACTCACAAAAAAGTTTGTAGAAAAAGTTTTCAATCGCACAATACTATTTTTGTACTTATTTTTAGAACAATTTCGAGTCAACCATTAATGAGGTTAAAGACAAAACAAACACCAAGCATAGTCCTTCTACTCTCCAAATTCGGAAGTCTAATGAGCTCTAATCTTTGTTCATAAGATGGAAAATTACGATCATATCTCTAACCCAAACTACGTAGGCAGAATAACTAAAATTGCTCCTGGACGGACTCAAGCGAATTAGCATGAACCTGGTAATATGGATTCCACTCAATCGAGGCATACTCCATACTTTAGTAACATTTTTTGCTATAAATTACTGAATTTTGTACTAATTTTTGTTGTTGGTTATAAAAATATATTTTACTAATTTTTGAAAACCTTAGTACCTGATTTAGCTGAATTTGTTAGCTAAATTAGCAACAATTTGGCTATTTACAAAAAAAAATATTTTATTTATTTTTTTGTTTTTGGTTAGTTGTTTATTGACCAGTTTCAAACTAATATTTATAAATTTTAGATTTCTCTATGGGCTGTTGATGGTCAGTCTTTTAGGAAATCGATATAAATAAAACCATCTATCACTCAACGTTTCGTTGATTGTTTTTCCAATTTCATCAGATGCTCATTTTTATTAAATTCTGGCAAATAGATTACAAAATGGAAAATATCCCATTTAAATCTTATAAAATAATGTTAAAATTATTTTTTTTTCTTATTTAAAGATCACAGACTATTTAAAACTTTAAAAATATTTTAAATACATTAATTTTTTTATTACAGAGCTAAAATTAAAATAATGTTCAAATATTAGAAAAAAGTGTAAGCGATTATAAAACAAAGTATTTTTATATTCTTTTTTAATTTTTATTCTTTGACATACTATTGACAAATTAATTTTAAACTGCAGTTTATTAAAATTTTACTAAAATTTAGTAAAGGTTACTAATTTTTTCTACTAATTTCTTTTAACTGCTATTCAGCAGACACGTATTGCTAAATTTAGCAAAATAAAATATCGCAAGGTTCAAAATAGTAAAAATTCACTTAATAACAGCAAAATTTTCAGTAGCCATTACACATTTTATATTCTTAGTGTATCAAATAAGGTGCAAAATTGTTAAAAGGACCTATAGTAACTGATTGGCAATTTTAGGCGAGAATAAATTTATCTAATTAATGGAGCCCAAAATAAAATTTCAGTTAGTCAATTCAATTTTTTTTTTTAAATTTGAAATGTTAATAATATGATAAAAAAATACATATTGTGAAAATTTTGAAAACTAGTGGTAAACATTTATTTTCTCGGAAAACTTAGCGGACCCCATAGAATACGCACCCATTTGGGAACCGTTGCTTTAAATAAGACGACATAAACCGAAAAAAAATATAATGAGGCTAATTTTTGACCCCTCTAGTCATGAGATTGCGCAGGTTAAAAAAAACACGGGCCCCATATCTCTACGACATATCCAACGTTCATTAAGATCTGCCTGTCCGGGTCGAGATACCTCCCATGTAAGAAAATCCATGAACAATTTTAAAATTATAGCCAATTATGTATGGACATTTCTACCAAATTTTGCAGAAAAATGTATTGCACTACGGCACGTATGAGTGCTAATTAATATGAATTATCACTCATACGTGCCGTAGTACAAAACATTATTTTGGAAATTATAAAAATTCATATTCCCATATACAATTTACTCAATCCTTTTAGTTTATACATGGATTTGCTTAATAAAGGGTGTTTTTTATAGAGGTATATAACTTTGAAATGGAATAAAACAAAATTGACATGAAATTTACTTTATTCGAATGATACTCTTTTGGCATTATAATTTCAATATGACTTCTGGCATATGACAGCCACGACTGGCTCGGACGTAGTATACTCTGGAGGTCCAATTTTCAATTACTTTTTCCAACATATGTGGAAGTATATTGGCAATAACGCGGCGAATGTTGTCCTCCAAGTGGTCAATCGTTTCGGGCTTATCGGCGTAGACTAGCGATTTCACATATCCCCACAGATTATAGTCAAGCGGCGGTAGGTAGATCTTGGAGGCCAATTCACGGGTCCGAAACGTTAAACTATGCGGTTACCAAACGTTTCCTTCAATAAATCAATTGTGGCACGAGCTGTGCGACATGTTGTGCCCGCTCCTGCATATCATGGTTGCTCAATTAATGAAAGAAAAGGTCAGTAACCATGGCTCTATAGCGGTCACCATTGACAGTAGCGTTCTGACCAGCATCGTTTTTGAAGAAGTACGAACCAATGATTCCACCAGCCCATAAAGCACACCCAACAATCAGTTTTTCTGGATGTAACGGCGTAACTAAGCAAAAATCACTTGACAGCTGACAAAATGGCCGCCAATTAAAAAAGTATAGCCAACTTAAAGTTAGATATTCCAAAGATGGAAATTTTTAAAATTCTGAAAAATCATTCAAAAAAAGTCGTTATAAAAAAATATTTTTATTTTAAGCATAGGAAATATTCAATTGATGATTGTGCGCCCCGGTAGGCTAGTTGGTAGCGTGCTGGCTTATCAGTTCGGGTGTCGTGGGTTCGATTCCCTACAGAGGCACTGGTCTGTTTTCGCTACAACGCACCGAAGGCCATAGTAGCTAGTGCTCGGTTAGGGTAATAGTATATAATTTGTAATTATACACTCATAATAATACATGCATAAAAATACGAAATTATTGTCAAAACTACAAAAAATTTCGTAAAATGTACAAATGTTCGTTTATTTTACAAAAAAAGTTGGCTATTATGGCATTTTTTCGTAATTTTACGCATGGATTATTATCAGTGTATGATTATTAATTAATAAGAAAAAAAAAAAGATGATAAGCTATACTATCATCAATAGAATATTTCGTATGTTTAAAATAAAACAAATTTTTTATAACGACTTTTTCTGAATGATTTTTCAGAATTTTAAAAATTTCCATTTTTGGAAAATATTTTTGAATAAAATTTTTGCCCGGTTAATATTTATTTTAAAAATATATGTTTTCGTTCTTTTCGAGTTCTTCATGTTCAAAATGATAATGGTGTAGGACCTTATCTAAAATAGGGCAGACCATACATCAAAATACAACAACATTTTTCCGGATTAATTCAAAAGTAAATCTTGATTAAGATTTTGTTACACCAAAGACTTATTTTGAAAGTTTTAATTAACATTTTCTATTATATTAAACACTTATTATTTTGAGTGTATATTAGACATTAATGCAAATATGAATTTTTTTTATAATATTTGGTAAATAAAACTCATTAAATTTGAATATATTTTAAAAATATATTCACTTAAATAATATTCATTAACAATTTAATAATTTATTCAAAACCCTTTAACACATGGCGGCATTTCATCATACATTTTATAAAAAGAGTAGGTTTTTTGTTTTACTGCTGCTGTTGCTTTCATTAAAATGTTATGAAAATACAAATTTATCTCTTAATGCTCATGTTTAATGATAAACATTTTACTACCAACAAGTTTTGTTTGAAATTAATCAATATACAAAATTAAAAAAAAAAAAAAAATCTTACTAAAACTCTACGTTAACCATAGTATTTGATTTCTTAAAAAACCCCACCTCAACCAATCACTTTTAATTTCTTATAGACAATACCACCCGTTGTGTAATTTTTTGTTATTCTAGTTTAATATACACTTAAAACCTTTAGATTTTATAAAATTAATTAGAAAACATCAACAGAAATTTTATTTTAAGATAAGCGAAGTCTGCACCAGCTGATTTTTTTTTTTTTTTTTTTGTATTTCATTACGATATTAATGCTGTGATAATAAATTAATGGGTTATGATTTAATTAATACTTTTTTATTATTAGTTGGTATTAATTTAATGAAAACCAATTAAATTTTATGGATTTTGTAGGAAAAATATAAAAACTAAATGAGGGATTTCAAAAATTTTCGACTTTTGAGGCCAAATACTTTAAAAATTTTGTTTTTGTATGACATGAATAACCTTTGTTAGCCGATGTTAAATCAGGCTAACTCCATTAGCTTTAATCATTTATCATTAACGACTCAAAAATTTTGGCGGTTTAAATTTCAAGCAAATTAAAAATATTAAAGTTACAGTTTTTGCTTGGATTTACTTAGAGTTACATACATTTCACATTTCACGATTATTTTGAAAAACATGCATTTTATGTTTATTTTATGACATTTAATTGGACCCTTAAAAATTGTTATGGCCTTTTCGATTTTAGTATTAAAGTCTTCAATTTGATATATGTTTTGGTGGCAGCGCTTAAGTTGTCAGTTTTTTTTTGGAAAAAGCCGCCGCTTTACCTACTAGAATTGAAAAATATTACATTTGCACTTTTATCGATTTAGTGGATTATGAATATTCATTCTAGATAACTATGTTGTCAAACCATGTCGTTTAAAAAAAATTGCAAAAATAATTAAATTTTCGGAATATTTTTAAAAAGTGTGGGTCATCATCAAATTATAGAGCAATTCCATATGAAAACGATCAAAATTGGCAAATTTTGGACGACCCCTCTCCGATTTTAAAATTAATAGTCTCAATCGATTGCCCAGCAAAAAGTAATGTACCTACATATTTTTTTTTTTTATAGTGACTGGTTTAGTGGTGGTGTGCACCACTGTCATGTGACAAAATTGAAGAATTCTTCATAAGGGACCTCATTGAAAGTTGAAAAGGTATTGAATCAGGCTTTAATTGAAAAATAAAATTTTCCTATTTTTTCTTGTTAAATAATTAAAAATAATTCAATTATAAAAAATATAAAAACAATTTTTTAAAACAACTTTCAATGAGGTCCCTTATGAAGAATTCTTCAATTTTGTCACATGACAGTGGTGCACACCACCACTAAACCAGTCACTATAAAAAAAAAAAAAAAATATGTAGGTACATTATTTTTTGCTGGGCAATCGATTGAGACTATTTATTTTAAAATCGGAGAGGGGTCGTCCAAAAGGTGATCGCTTTCATATGGAATTGCTATATACTAAATTACCCGAGGGCAAAAAATATATGATCATATAAAACAGCATATGTATCAATATTTATTTATATATAATAATATGTTAATAATGCTTTACCAATAAAATTCATGTAGAAGCACATCCAATCATGTATAACAAAATAATATTTTTAATCTTATATAAAATTAGGTAGCTACCAATACAATACATATAACCCAATACATAATTATATATAATGCAAATATCAAAACCGTCTTCTGTCATTTTGGACATACCTATATATAAACCAAATCTGAAAAAATTTCCTAAGTCAGTTTCTATGTAACTACGAGGGCGGCTCAATAAGTCCGTGACTTTTTGAATGAAACACAGTTTTTTTTTGCAAAAAAAAAACAAAAAAACTAATTTTTCAACATTATCTCCTTTTATTTTAATACACTTAGTCCAACGTATCTCCAATTTTTGTATCCCTTCCAAAATATAGGATTTTTCGAGGTCCATAAAATCGGTATTTCTTCGCCATATGGGGCCGTTTTTTTTTTTAAATCCTCGTTAAATCGGTCCAATAAGTTGGCATAATATTAGCCGTTTATTGTTTTTTCCCTTTTGAAGGTAATCGATGTGGATTATCCCGCGTGCATCCCAAAAAAACTGTTGCCATCACCTTATTGGCCACGATTACGTTTATGGTCAATTGAGAGCAAACGCGGCACCCATCTTGCAGACAGCTTTCATAAACCCAACTGATCACTTAAAATTGAAACCACACTTCCATATGAAATGCCTATGCCATCAACAATCTCACGCACTTTTATTCTTCGATCGGCCAACACCATATCGAGGATTTTTTCGACATTTTCGGGTGTATTGACCTTAATTGGCCGTCCAGAACGTTCAGTGTCATTTGTACTTGTGCGACCATAACGAAAGTCAGTAAACCACTTTTTTACCATTGATACCGATTGTGCAGAGTCTCCATAGCATTTATCAAACTTTTTCTTGGTTTGATTGACGATTTTTTTTTTTTTTTTGCAAAAACAATGTTTAATGAGCACTCGAAATTCACTTTTTCTATTTTTAAAAAATCCACGAGGTTGTATGTTTTGAACAGCTGTTAAACGCAAAGTAAATGACGGAACTTGCTCAAAATTGGACAGTAGTCTATTAACAGGTGGTACTTGATGGGAGCAGTGTTGAATTTCAAATAACTACGAGGGAAGTTCGAAAAGTCACGTACTTATTGATCCGCCCTCGTATATATAATTCAAAAATCGCAAAATCCAAATTAAAATCGCAAAATCACATATCTAAGTTCAACTGCATCTGAATGCTGTTTAACTGTTTAAACGTAAACACAAACTTATATATAATGAAAGTCCTTGGTAAGTTTAATTGGATTTTTCAATGGCATATTTTTTTAGTATTTAGAAAAATATCACATAATATAGATTGTTTTTGAATCTTTAAAAAAACTCTAAGAGTTGAAAATCCACTAATTCTGTTTAAATTCCGATTGCAGATTCCTAATCTTGATTAAAATTAGGATCACATTTGTGAAATTTGTTTACATAAGACGAATGTTTACTTAAATATTTTCAGAAAATTTAATAAACTTAACAAAAATACGAATTTTTACAAAATATTTTTAAGAAATTCGCGAATTACTTAGATTTTTGGAGATAATGTTTTCATATTCCTTTTCCGAACAGACTAGATTGAAAAATTTTGTAAACGTACGTTAAGAAATAATGCTATTTACAGACAACCCTAAATTTGTGTGAATTTCTTCCAGAGATAAATTAGGAATTCCTAAAAGTTAACTTTTTCATTTAAATGTTTGAAATTTTTATGAATATACTTAGAATAAAAAATAAATTTGCTATTTTTCGTACAACAGAAGTATTCTGAAAATGATATATAGCAAATTTTGATATTTATTTGTTGCTATTTTGTTTCATTCTTTAATATTTGAAATGTTATCGACGTTCATAGACAAAAACAACAAATTCTCATTGAGTTTGTATGTTAACTTTACAAATAAAGGGTGGAAAAAAAATTAAAATCTTCAATTGCAAGTTGTGCAAAAATTGTAACCGATGCAGTTATAACTTTCTTAGATTCTCAGATATGTAATCTTTTTTACGGTATAAACTATATTTTATAAATATAATATATATAAAATAAATATAATATAAAATATTTTTTTGATGTATGAAAGAACGTCAATCGATAAATTAAAAAAAATTGTTATAAATTGTTACACATAGAGAAAAATTTAGCTATTTGCCAACTGATATTCGGTTCCTACGACTCAAATTCGGTTACTTCGCATTTCAGACGGTTGGCACAACTTAACATTATGTTTCGTAACAAAGTGCGGTTAATTCAACTTAATTTTGGTTGCAACACCCAAAATATTCAGAAATCTATTGTAAATGTCGTTGTACTAACTGAATTTATGAGTTGTTACCATTCACATATATTTTTCAATTCGGTGGACACTTTATTTTTCTGTGTATAGATGCAGAAGTTGTTTGCTGGTTCTTATAGTGTTTTATCATGCCAAAATTTACAGTCTTATATTCAATTTTAAAAACAGGTCCGCCAAATAATTTTTTTTTTTTTTGAAAATGCTATAAAAAAAAACTACTGAATATTTTCTCAAATTTCTTTTTTGATTTGAAAGTACAATCCTTCCGGTTAATAATGGAAAATAATTTCATTGAAATGGCTGCCTCGGCTGGCCATGCAGTAGCATACACGATCGGTCCAATTTTTAAGCACATTATCGATTGTGTGCAGCTATATCATCCTCTTCAATTTTTGTGAACAAAAATTCATTCAACATGGCTCGATAACGATCGAAATTGACGGTAAGCCCACTCCTTGCTCATTTTCGAAGAAAAATGGCCCAATTATGCCTCTGAACCAAAATCCGCACCAAACAGTGACTCGTTTTGGGTATATCGGCACACATTCTGCAACATTACCATGATTTTCAAAGTAATGTAGCAATATTTCCCAGCGTTGTTCAAGCGTATACACAACCATATTCGTTCAGCGGAAGGATAAAACTAATTATTTGTCAAATCAGACATGAGCTAAGTGTTATCATTCACGAAATAAGCACTAGTTGAAAAAACAACGTTAGATGGCGGACCCTTTACATACTAAAAAGTAGATGCTTATAAAATCTACGATCATATCAATTAAAAAAAAAAAATATTTGAAATACATGGAGTTGGTATAAGTTTTTTGAAGTCGGAATGAAAATTGTGTATTTCAGTTAGTCAAAAGTCATAAAAAATCACCAAAATTCCACATATTTTAAATACTGTCCAGAAACACCAGTAATGCTAAAAGTTAAAAACAAACGGACTTAATTATGCACAAATTGTCTGAATTTTCTACAAACAACCAAAATTTATAATATTTTTAAAATTAAAAAATTCAAATTACATGTGTCCAAAACGTAACATACAGTTTTACGGCGAAAAAGCGAAAGCTCTAAACATTTTGCAACGAATCGTAAAAAAGTTGTATGTAAACTAAGTTTAGATTATTGTTCCTATTTTTTTATATCAGATTTGGTTGTACACTCAGGGAACTTCTGCTTTAAAAATATGTAGTTGTTTGGTTTGTAATACAGTTTCTTTATTTTTAATGTAAATGTCAGTCATTTGTAGAACAAATTAAATTTTTTACTAACTTTGTAGTTCATTTAAAAAACAAACCACATCAAATGACTGTTTTATGATTTTTAATTAACTTTTAACAGTAGTTTTTTGTTGTTTAAAAAATAAATGTTAGTTTATTTTTTACTAACATATGGTTAATTTTTGCTACAATTGCTAATCATTTTTAAAACATTAAAAGACAAATGACTATGTTTGTTGAATTTACTGAAATGTAAGTCGTCCTTTCTTTATTTGAAATTTCATTTGTCTTTACCAATATAGTATTCTAAGTGTATTGTGTTTTTTTTTTCTTTTCTTTTAATAATATTGAGATTTCAGAATGCTAAAATTTTTTTTCGTTTCCACAATATATTTTTAGAGATTGTAAAAATGTCGCTCCCGTGACGACTTTCTTAATCAAAACTTAACTTCAGATAGTAACCAGCTTACAATTTTTTAATAATTTTACCATTTGTTAACAACATAAGATATTTTGAAAGCTTTAATATCTTTTCTTATTTAGCAACTAAAATTTAAGAATTCAAATATTACTATTAACTAAATTTTTTTTTTTTTGGTTTTTTCAGATCTGTTGATTTATATTCTAAACACAAGTAAGATTGCTTAACATTTCTTTATAACCGTTTTCTTATTTAGTAACACAACTTCGACAAATAATTATTATGAAGCTCAAAAGTATACTTTAAATTATAATTTTAATGTATGCCCAAATTTATGCTACGATTTTTGCATTTTTTTATTTATCAGTAGGGCGAGGAATTTCAAGGTATCTTTTTTATACAAATTAATGTTATTTTCCGATAATACATTTTGTTATTTAACATTTTGAAACCTTGCTGAACCAAAGAAAATCGTAAGATTCTGGTAATAATGAAATGATAGATAAAAATTAATTTTTATTTGTATCTTTTTAATGTGCTTAAGTTTTGGTTTTAGCAAATAGTGCTTACTTTAAATATTTCAAGTGCATATTTTTAATCTTTAGCTCCTTTTTATGAGCGCCTATTTTCCCCTAACATGCAATTCATTTCCTTATTTATATTTAAAGTTTTCAATTTCAAGTTGTCTAAATATTTTAGAAATACGAATTGTTATTTTTAAAGGTCATTTAACTGTCTATCCAAAAATTTTCTAAAACGAATATAAAATTGTATACATGTATTAACGAAGTCTGCATGTGGCTACATGTTAATATTCGTATTATTTTTCTTTTGTTGTGTGTAACAAAAAATCATAAAAAATCATCCAATCTCCCTGTTTTTAGGTACATTTTCCAACTTGAAAAAGTATACCATTTAGGGACTATTATTAGTTTTTTTTTTTTTATTTGGAAAAATGTCTGAATGGTCCTCCCCAAAAACTACTCATGTCTAATAAACTAAACAATAATAATAACCAAAACATAAAAAAGTGTATTTAACTATAGAAAATGTTCAATGTTAGCCGGATTTTTTTTGGGGAAAAATATAATTCAAGTGATGTCGTTTATTTGTATCTGTATATTTTTGGTACTTAAACACATACATTTATCACTGACATTTTTTTTTCTATGCATATTCTATACAACTTGAAAATGAAAAAAAAATGCCTAACAACAAAAGTGATACATGTCTGACAGATATCCTGCAGACATGTAAATTATGTTACTTGTTGTTGTCGAAATCTCTTTTTTTTTGTTATTGTTTGTGGTAGTAGTATATCATTCAATATGAGTTTATATATATTTTTTCCAAATAGTCTAACTCTGGTGATTTGTATATATATATATTTGAAAATAAAAGTCTGGTTTATATTGTCTCTTCTATATAAAAAGAACAAAACAAAAAATAATAAAATAAATTTGGTTAGGGTGAGAATTTAAATTTTATCAGTGATTTAAAGTAAAAGTTATTGTTTAAAAGAAATTGTGTTAATTTCGAAAGTCTGAAATAAACTAAACAATATTACACTCATTGAAATAAACCCGTAAAAATAGCAGAAAAAGCTACTAAAAGTTATTCAAAAATAAGCTTAAAGAAAAAACTTTAAAATTGAGCAGTTTTTTTTTTGCTAAATATTAACCCTCTAACTGGCAAACGATGTGCTCCACTCGAAAAACAAATAATAAGTTTTTCAACAAAATTCAACAAAATGGAGCATAATTGATGATTAATAGGTTTTTTTTTAAAGTTCTGCCTATTATAGAGGCTCTAGCTTTTCTAAAACTTCTGGTTCTGATGAGATCTGGTTCTGATGAAATACTAGTATCAACCTAGCTAATATGTTTGATTTGCCTTATTTTTGTAAATATACGAAGGTTAAAGCTGGTTATAAATTGAAAATAACATAAAAAAAATCTCGATGTTTATAAAAACAAAAAACTATTATAACTTTAAAAAATTGTTTATCGTTGTCTAATTTAGCCGATATGAGCCAAAATATTTCAGGGTGCATTTTGAAAACTAAAGCCTATATTAAAAGAGAAGTTTTGGAGAAAAATTAATTCTCTTACCAAAATATAACTACACTCGAAAAGAAATCTTTTTTCTGCTCATATTTAAGAAGATAAGCGATTTTCGCTTTTTAGAAAAAGCGAAATTGGGCGAAAAAGTATCTAAAAGTATCTAGACAAGAATGGAGCAACATTGATTATTAATAGGTTTTTGTTAAAGTTCTGCCTATTATATAGGCTCTAGCTTTTCTAAAACTTCGGGTTCTGATGAGATCTTTAGCCAGATCGAAATACTAGTATCAACCTAGCTAATATGTTTGATTTGCTTTATTTTTGTAAATATACGGAGGTTGAAAGCTCGTTATAAATTGAAAATAACATAAAAATAATCTCGATGTATATAAAAACAAAAAACTAATATAACTGTAAAAAATATTACTTGAGCCAGAGTACACAATAAAAATTTTTTATATAAATAGAACATTTTTGGTCTTCAAAATTTAGTAACGTCATGATGCTTGTTAGGAAAAGACCTAACCACGTGGTTGATTACTAAGAAGACAAGAATGGAGCAACATTGATTATTAATAGGTTTTTTGTTAAAGTTCTGCCTATTATATAGGCTCTAGCTTTTCTAAAACTTCGGGTTCTGATGAGATCTTTAGCCAGATCGAAATACTAGTATCAACCTAGCTAATATGTTTGATTTGCTTTATTTTTGTAAATATACGGAGGTTGAAAGCTCGTTATAAATTGAAAATAACATAAAAATAATCTCGA
>CM037854.1:209439849-209499133 GCA_021234595.1 Delia radicum
CGTCGTTCGTTGAGCCACAATCATTAATTTCGGCTTATGGGCATGAAGACCCATTTCTGCCAGAATTGTTATTGAATTTCGCTTTTTCTCTGTTGCAGTAGTACTTTGTCCTCAGTACTTCGAATTTGCAATTTTTTTAATATGAAGTGTATATGAAAGATTAAGAACAAATTCAGAGCATCGAATCCATGCGGGTAATGGGCTTATGCCATTATTTAATGTATTTGATTTTGGCTGAAACACCAATGAGCTTAAATCATTTATTGACAAAAACTGCTTCGGATTTCCACCACAAATTGGGCACGACTGAGAAAACTTTGTTTCCGTAAACACGTTCAGGCCTTTCCCATCAATTAGAGTCATAATAAGTTCATACTTTACTGATATCTTTCTACCATTTACCAAAAAATATTCAAAAGTCTCAAGATTTTTTATTTGCACATTCATTATTTGTAACCAAGATTTAAATATATATCAGATTTTTTTGTTTTTACGCAATCTTAAAAGTCAAAAATGAATAATTTACAGCAGTTTGGAGCAATTGGTTGTACAAACACATGAAAGTACACATCATTCTCTAGTGTTCCAACAATACGTCCCAATAAACAAAGTACTACTCCAAGAAACACACGGTCGGCAACCAAAACTACACAGAAAAGACGAAACACTTTCTCACAACAAAATATTTACTACAACAAAATTTTTATGAAACTTATCAATAACATATTTTTTAACGTACCTGTATTAATATTCTCCATTATAGAAAATTTGTTTTAGATTATAATATTTTGTTAAACAATAGTTTAAATATCAGGCACTATATAGCGGAATGTCAGAGAACAAAACAAACCAAAAAAACTACAACTTTGACAGCTTGGCTTTAAGTCATGGGTTGCCGCCTGATTCTGATTTTTTATTTTTGGGGTATTTGAAAATGTGTAGTACAAAATGCCATTATCAATTTTTTGAAATAGTACACTTTATAATTGTACTTTTTGCCTCAAAAAACCAGTCATTTGACCCACAGTGCACTGTACTAAAATATACTGTTAAAACTGAACTAGTTCAATTTTAACCGTTCATTTGCGAGTTTCCCTCAAATAAGTGCAGATTTATGAAACAAAAGAGTACCCAATATAATAATATTAAGAATTGAGAAAAAATTCTTAAAGAAATATATGAACTAAAAAAAAACGAACTAGTTCATTTAATGGAAATGATCGAAATGAACTATTAAGCACACCATTAATTTAAAGGTTTTTAGCCTGTTGGTTTAATTCTAATTCATATTGCGTGAGTTTTAAATAAATAATTTACGAAAAAAAGTCCATACGAATTTAAAGCAAATACTACAACAATTTCATACGTTTCGTTAATATACAATTTATGTTCCTTTAGATTTTGTTTTTCATTTTTTCCAAATATTTATGCTAGGGTCACTCAACAATGACCATTAACAGAAAAAAAATTCTTAAAGGAAAATATTCGTTTATAACAAAAAAAAAAAATAAATTATAATAAATATTAAATGCAAGACGCCAACTTGTCATAATGACTTGTATGTAAGTAGACGCCATTTTGGTTTTAGTGACTTAAGTAATAAATTATTTCCTTTTCGGGGGGCCTCCTAAATTTGTTATTATTATTATTTTTCTAGCTTTTCATACAATTTAATATTTAAGTTATGAAAATGCTGCTCACATAAATACATAATGGAAAAATGGTTAAACTCTAGACATGGATAAATTGTTAAAAGCATAGAATAGAAATTCATTGTGGATGTTGAAAAGATAATTAGCTTTTCAATGTTTGTTAGGTTTTTTTTTCTACTTGGGGTTTTGTTTGTTGCCCTATAATTGAAATAGAAAAGAGGTTAATGCTTAAAGCTTAAGATGATAAAAGTAAATAAATTAAAGATTTAAGAAAGTATAAAAATAAATGAATTAGATTTCTTTCTACAACATATTGTTGTCTTATATTCAAACAGAGCTATCTACTTCCACACAAGTGTTCAAGAGAGTGAAAAAAGAACTGTTTAATTTGCTCAAATTAAAAATATTTGCAAATCGACTTTCTAAACTATTAATTAAAATCTGCTACTGACTACTACACACAGAGAAAAATTTTAGCTATTTCCCCACAGAAATTCGGTTAATACGACTCAAATTGGGATATTACAACTGAACATTAGTTTTCAAAGTTCATTAAAACCTGCGAGTTCGGGTGCGATACCTGCCTTGTTAGTTAGTTTTTTTAGGATTTTGAGAAAGCATCTTTTTTAAATGTCTTTGTTTTCGAAAGTAAGCGATGTATTGTTGTATATGTAATGTATGTATAATGTCGGTGTGTAGTGTATTTTATACTGTGCTTGAATTTCTTCTCCTGTTGGTAATGTTTTGAAGACATCCCTGACTACGGGGCCATGACCGATGGTACACGAGTCATTCGCGTTTTAGCGGTACTTAAATTTTGATTTTTTTTATACATTTATAAAAATACTTTCTGTTCAAATAATTATTGAACTATGATTTTAAAAATGTCAATCTTTGTTGTATATACGCTTTTAAAAAAGGATAAAAAAAACTTAGAAACGTCCTTGATTCGCGAATATCTAAAGATATACCTCTTCGTATCTTCAATTTTTTGTTCCATGAAACATATAAAAAATAATTTTGGAATTTCGATATTAATTTGAAAATCAGACTTCGCTCTCAATAATTATGAACCCTTAAACCGTAATTATATTGCGATTTGCGGAACTGAGGTCCTTAGTAAAAAACCAAAAAATTTTAAAATTTTTAAACGCAAATATTTTGCAAAATTAATAAAGGGTACCGCCATCTAACGTTTTTTTTTTCAACTAGTGCTTATTTCGTGAATGGTAACACTTAGCTCATGTCTGATTTGACAGATAATTAGTTTTATCCTTCCGCTGAACGAATATGGTTGTGTATACGCTTGAACAACGCTGGGAAATATTGCGACATTACTTTGAAAATCATGGTAACGAGCACGTTACAGTCAATGGCGATCGTTATCGGGCCATGTCGAACGAATTTTTGTTCACAAAAATTGAAGAGGAGGATATTGGCAACATTTGGTTTCAACAGGACGGCGCTACGTGCCACACAGCCGAAGCTACACTCGATGTTTTGCGCCCTGTTTTTGAAGATCGCATTATCAGCCGCAGAGCTGATGTCGTTTGGCGACCTCGGAGCTGCGATTTGACACCGTTGGACTATTATGTGTGGGGTGCCGTCAAAGATAAGTGTTACGCCAACAAGCCAGAGAAAATTGACGCTTTAAAGGACAATAGTCGTGAAGCCATTGGTGAAATACAGCTGCACACAATCGATAATGTGCTTAAAAATTGGACCGATCGTGTAGGCTACTGCATTGAAAGCCGAGGCAGCCATTTGAATGAAATTATTTTCCATTATTAACCGGAAGGATTGTACTTTCAAATAAAAAAACAAATTTGAGAAAATATTCAATAGTTTTTTTATAGCATTTTCAAAAAAAAAAAAAGTTATTTGGCGGACCCTTTATTTTTTTTTTGTATTTTTTAATAAAATAAAATGACTTGAGTTAGGTATCTAGACTGAATCTCCACAACAAACTTAATTGATGAAGTGCAAAAAAAAAATTTTGTTTGACTTCAGCAGCTTTTCTAAACATATTTCACGATGTGACAAATAAACCGCTATATAAAACTGTCATCATTTATACAAGTTTGATATATTTTTTATTAAAAATAAAAATTATGTTTTTTCTACCTTTAATTGTGCAATGAAAATGAAAATTATTCAAGGTCGTGGCCATACTCTATATTTCTTTATAGAATTTTTGTTTTGAAATTTATGAATTGAAAACTTTCAGGAATTTGTTGGTAGATCTATTTTGGGAATTTTCTAGCTTCCCATTATCATAACACGTTTTGAAAGAAGTGACAATTATATGCAAAACATCAAGCATTTATATTAACTAGATTTCTCACTAAATGAGAACTAATATATGACCTCGAAGTTAAAGATTATCACCATTGATCAGAAATAAAACTTGTTTGTTATGTGCAAGGTCTACCTTTCAACACACGTTTTCTGTTTCTGCCTTTTTATTTGCACACTTGTTTTGTTTAAAATAAAAACAAAATGTTCAGGGGGGGGGTAAACAAGACCGTCCAAGTTTGATATAATTTTTTGAATCAGTTATTTAAGTATTTCAATTAACAACTACCAGAACGGTATTTTTGCAGTAAACAATTCATTGTTGTTAGTTAGTTTAATATAGTAGAATTCTTTTAATTCTCGTTTACTATATATTTGTTATTATTAAAATGTTCATAGTTTACAAAAAAAGAATTAGAAAATAAATAAATAAAATCAATTTCATTGTATTTTCAATGCATAAAAACGTCATAACTTTGAAAGAAAACACATTTTTTTATTTACAAATATTTTGATTTCATACGTTTGGTTAGAATATTGTTCTACCTGAAATCCAAAATCTAATATGATATTGTGATATTCGATTTTACTTTTGGTTCTTTTCAAAAAGTTTGATAATTTTTATGATAGACAATACAATTGTTTCATTGGCATCACCCAAATCTTCAGTTGTCTGCAATAGAAAAATAAAATTGGCTTAATTCAAACCAAGACATTACATACAACTGACAAAATAAACTCTATGAGAATCTTTTTATCTGCCTTAGTAAATAATCTGGTAGCAATAATTGTAAAATCTAACTATTTTAAAAACAACAATTTTACATGTCGATATACTTTGTATGTCAGTACATGTATTTTGTTTTATTAACAAATATTTTTAAAATACCAAAAAAATAACTGTTTTAAAAAACAGTATATTTTTTACCAATTTTTACAGCTGTTGCAAAATGTTTGTAGTAAAAAATGAACAGTTATTTTTACGACATTGTGAGTTATGTTTACTGCATTTATAAGCAGGTTTGCAACAGTTTACAATAACTTAATTTTTAGTTATTTTAGCGGGTATAACCGTTGTCGACCTTTTAATCTATACTAAGGTTTACTGTCATTTTTAGTAGATTTTAATGTCAAAATTTACAAAAGGCTTTTCTTAATGAAGGGGAAATTTTAAAGATACTACTTTATTTTTATATAAAAAACTTGTGTAGAACACAGAAATTTAATAATAATAATGGAATTTAATAACTGAACAACTGAACACTTTTGTCACGAATTGTAAATTTTTAAACTTACATATGTTAACCCACTAACTGTCAATCGATGTTTTGCAACGAAATTCAGACCATGTGCTCCACTCGAAAAACAAATAATAAGTTCTTCAACAAAATTGTTTATCGTTGCCTAATTTAGGCGATATGAGCCAAAATATTTAAGGGTGCGTTTTGAAAACTAAAACATATAAAAGAGAAGTTTTGAACAAAAATTATTTCTTACAGTTATATTAGTTTTTTGTTTTTATATACATCGAGATTATTTTTATGTTATTTTAAATTTATAACCAGCTTTCAACCTTCGTATATTTACAAAAATAAAGCAAATCAAACATATTAGCTAGGTTGATACTAGTATTTCGATCTGGCTAAAGATCTCATCAGAACCCGAAGTTTTAGAAAAGCTAGAGCCTTCATTATAGGCAGAACTTTAACAAAAAACCTATTAATAATCAATTTTGCTCCATTTTTTTGTCTTCTTAGTAATCAAGCACGTGGTTAGGTCTTTTCCTAACATGCATGATGACGTTACTAAACTTTGAAGACCAAAAATGTTCTATTTATATAAAAAATTTTTAGTGTGTACTCTGGCTCAAGTAATATTTTTTACAGTTATATAAGTTTTTTGTTTTTATATACATCGAGATTATTTTTATGTTATTTTCAATTTATAACAAGCTTTCAGCCTCCGTATATTTACAAAATATATATCCACACTCCAAAAACTATTTTTTTTCTGCTCCTATTTAAGAAGATATCACGATTTTCGCTTTTTGAAAAAGCGAAATTAGGCGAAAAAGTATTGAAACTTCAATTTATATTGTTCAAACTGCGACGCTTTGCTATTAATACTTAATATCTTTCTTTTGCCAAATTTCATAAAAATCCGTCTATTAGTTTATAAGTTAAGATGATGTTCTTTCGAGGAAACCTAATAAAAGCCTGTGGGTCCTTGGACCAAAGTAAGTACTTATTATTAAAGATGAAGCTTCAATCTTATGTATATTTTATTATAAATAGTTTTTAGTCAATTTAAATTGGTTTTTTATATTTTTGAAAACTATTTTTTTTTTTTAATAATTAGTTTTTGAAATATTGATTTTGAAGCTTTCTCGCTTCCAAACCGTGGACGGCACACGAAAAATTTCTTCGCAAAATATTTAGAAAATTTAGTTTTCTATCGGAATATATTAATTTCTCAGTATAAAATGCTCATTTGATGCATTTGTGGTAAATTTTATGATGACTGTCCTGATTCAGCCTTACCCGTTAGAATGTTTAAAGGCTGATGACGGCAGTATTTATATATATATTCCCGTCGTTCCTATAAGGAGCATAGGGCCTCTCGTTTGTTTCGGTTTCGTTAATCATTTAAGTTTAAGACGAAGTAGCTGATTAGGCTTCCGCATCCGATCCTGGTGCTGGGGCTGCCAGTTGCCCTCCAGGCAGGCTGTGATGTTGAGTTTTCAAAGGGAATGATTCGCCTTTTCCTCCTACTTCCTGAGACGCTGACTTGGAGTCAAGAAACTCAGGGCACTCTATTACACTAAGTTTCAGAGAAATGTTTCTCCTACTTACCTGAGACGTTATTAAAAACCATCAGGCTACTTAGTCGCCTTCTCACTTTTGCTAGCTTCGAACGGGTGTTCAAAAGCCATTGCCCGGGGAATACCTGGCATAAGGCCGGAGGTTGTGAGCTGCATTGACACTGTAACAAAGGAATCATTCCTGGCCACTCCCAAGTGAATGGCAATCAGGAACTTTCCACCTTTATTGACAGTACCCATCCCCCAGTACCCATCCGGCAGTATTTAGAGCTGTAAATATTTATAAATTTATTTTTATTCTGTAATTGCTTAATGAAAACTACTACTACTCTCAAAGTTTTATATACGAAGTACACCAATATATTCTACGATCCAATATTAAGTTCACTTGTACCGGGACTTTTGGTGTACCATTTCAAAAGTTGACATTTAAATTACGGTGTAATTTTAACAAAATTTTGCTTTAAAAATAAATTACTACCAAGAAATATGGTATTCGATCCTTGTTCTTTTTAGTTTTAAATTTTAAAACATGTGTGTTTTATTCTTAGTCATGCTCATATATAAGATCTTAAATTTTTGCCCAAAAAACTTTTGTTTAAACTTGAAGTTCTTATCCAATAAGAGCTAGAGTGGAGGTATAATAAAAGTAACCTAAAGAATTTTGCTTCAGGGATTTTATACCTTAAAAGTAGATTTTCTCATTTTGTTTTCTAGTGTTTATATTTTTTCTGTATAACTAACATTCTTTTGTAATACTTTTTGCATAGTATTTCTCGTACCTTAAGGGTCAGAAAAATGAGACAAACGAATGACAAAATTGAAAGGAACGTATCCTAAGGGATGTATTTTGAAAAAAATTATTTTTTTGTGAAATGGATTAAAGAAAACAAGATTTTAAAGATTTTGAATTGAAAAATTTATTATTTTTTTTTTTGAGTTGTAGGTCGATTAAAAGTAAATTTTTGAATTTTTTCAAAAAACAAAAATACCGGGACTCATTTTTAATAGCTCTCTTAAATATTTAGTTCTAATTAAAAGGTATAATTTTCTTCAAGAATACCTTCCATTAGACATACTTATATCCTTTTTATTTTTAGTACTACTCCTGAAAAAAAATAAGAAACAAAAAAAGTTGAAACGTAAAACAGGAAGTTTGAAATTTGACATGTTTCTCTACTGGACATTGAAAATGTTGTTTAGAGTTTTTTTTTTACCGTTTTCTTTTGGATTTATATTGTAGAATATGGCACACAACAACATGGCTAGAACACAAACAAAGAGTTTGACTATGTATTTGGAATTTATGTCCTTAGAGGTTATGTTACAGGATTTGTTTTCAGCTTTTTTTTTTTGTTTTACTCCATATTTTTTTTTTCTATATTGTATGTTCGAGTTTTATGTGTATGGTGTTTGAAGTGGAATTTAAGGCGAGATTTACAAATTGATGGATTGCTAGTCTTTCATTTTAAGAGAGCATTGCAAAAAAAAATTACAAAGATTGAAAAAAAAACAGTAAGTACATACATAAAACAAAGATAGATGACATGGAAGTAGTTTCAATGGTTGTGTTACTACCATAAGCTTTAGGATTTTTTTTTGTACGTTTTTCTTAAAATTTAAAAAGGTGAACATGGTAATGACATATTCGAGTGATTTAAAAGAGGTTTCTAAAGGAAAGGACATTAATTTATAAATTTGAGCAAATTTAGTTTAAAGTTTTAAATTTCAGCTGCAAAGACATTTCAGGAAAAATATAGGACAAATATAAAATAAAATATAAACCTTAGAACTTGTTCTGAATTTGTAGTATAACAGTCTGATACGACTTGGAGAAATTGTTAAAAAATGTCTGAAGGCCTTCATCTTTCACCATTTTTTCAGCTCCTTTAATCTCTCCTCTATCCCCTTTCCAAAGAAACCAACACATTAATTGAAAATAGCAATTTACTTTGCTAAAATTAACAAAAACTTTTACTAAATATTTGTAGACTATAAACAACAAACAAAAACTGTAATATTTACAACAATTTCAATTTTTCATCGAATGAAAATAACAGCATATTTTGCTGTTCTTGTTAAAACATTGTTGATTGTTGATTTGAGACCCACTGAAAAATTTATTGTCAAAAATATTTCAATTAAACTTTTTGATTTTTGATTTCAAACTCACTTTCAATTAAAAGTTTAATAACAAAAAAAAAAGAATTTGGTGTATACAAAACTTCCAGTTTTTACCAAGAAAAAAAAGTTTTAAAAAATCACCAAAATAGAAAAAATCGATTAAATTAAAAAATTCGCTAATAGTTAAAAAAGTGAAATTAAAAAAATTCCTAAAATTTAAAAAATTTAAAAAATCTTTCAAATTAAAAAAGTGCTAAAATATGCCAAAAGTGAAAAAAAAACGCTTAGACTAGAAATAAAATCGCCAAATTGAAATAATCACTAAAATTGAAAAAAAAAGTCACCAAAAACTTCACCAAAATAAAAAAATTGCCGAAATTAAAACAAAATAATTGAGAATAATTAAAAGTGTTTTTTTAAAATATAGCCGTTTTAAATTTTATTTGGGTGATTTTTTAAAAATTTTGGTTATTGTATAAATTTTAGCAATTTTTTTAATTTTTTTTTCAAATTTTGGCAATTTTCCCAATATTAACGATTTTTTTTAATTTTGGCAATTTTTTTCCAGTTTACGAGTTTTTTGACAATTGACTTCCAATTTTGACGCTTAGAATTGAACATATATGACCATATATAATTATAACTGAAATTTTAGTCTATCCAATTATATATGAGTCCATATATATTTATATATAACTCCATATATATTCATATATACCCTTATATATATCCAATTATATATGAGTCCATATATATTTATATATAACTCCATATATAAACATATATACCCTTATATATATTTATATATAAACATATCTGAAATTATATCTGAACGTATATATAAATATATATGAACTCTGATAGATAGATTGGATAGATTCAAATTTTGGATATAATAATATATAGTCATATGTGGTCATATCTAAACCTTTTTACTAGGGCGTTTTATTTAGTTTGCCATTTTTTTTAATTTCGCAAAGTTTTAATATACTTTTTTAATTTGGCGTTTTTTTTAATTTTGCGATTTTTTCTAATATTTATTAGCAATTTTTGCCATTACGGCAATTTTTTAAATAAAAAAAAAAAACATTTTCTATATTTCAAGATTTTTTCAATTTTAATAATTTTTGAATTTTAATTATTTATTTATATTTTGGTGTTTTTTTTTCTTGATTTTAGACGGTTTTTTTAAATTTTGCCTGTTTTCTACAATTTTGGTGATATTTTTAAATTTTGTAATTTTTGGCGATATTTTTCAATATTAACATTTTTTTTAATTTTATAGATTTCTCCACCAAATTGTTAATGTGTTTTTTTTGCAAATTAATTAAATTAATTAAAGTTTTAATACAACAAATTTGCTTCAAATTGAAAACTATATTCAATTATATTTTTAATACATATGATTAAAACATTACTTGAAAATAAAATCAGTTAAATAGTTAAAAATTATATTAACTGATACTGTAATTTTCTTAATAGACTCGAATTCAATTGAACTTTTAATTGAATCAACAACTATTTTAATCGAAAGCAGATTTTAGTTATTTCTGTGCAAGTGGATTTTTATTGACATTAAAAAAAATTTTAAGAAAAAATCTTTAAATATGGAACTATTAAATGATTTTTTTTTTTGTGTCTAAAATTAGTAATGAATTTTTTTGTAAATTCATGATATTAATTTGTTACTAGCAATTAACTAAAATTTAGCAAAATATAACTAAATATTTGTAAATTCAACAGATATATGTATACTTTTCTTGTCTCACTAATATTTAGCAAAAAACTGTCTGCTAATTTAAACAGTTTTTCTGACACATAATTTTGAATAAAATTTTCAGTAGTATTAGCAAAAAATATTAATACTTTTTTGCTATCAGTTTATTAAGAATTTTCTGATTGTTGCTTCGCTTAAAAAACATATTTTGCTGAGGCCAAAGGAAATTAGTCCACTGTAGCGTATGAGTTATGTGAATATTACTAAACAAGTAAATATTACGTATTCGCCACATTAATTACAAATAGTGGCAATGGTATATAGATTTCTTATAAGGTTAATTTACACTGAAATAAAAAAGTCTTCTTAACCTCAACTTTTCTAAATTAAATTTGTCAAATTAAAAGTCACTGTCTATATGACGTTAACATAACACTGTTCTAAAAATCTTTTTAATTTACTACAAAATTTAAATTTTTTTAAATAAAATTTTATTTTTTATTTACTTGCAAAAAAAAATGCCCCTAACTTAACCCTATTTGGAATGGGACCGTTTCTGCGTGTGACACAGGATCGGTCCATTCGTGCCACAGACCGGTCCTCTGCTAAAACCTACCCTATGCAAACAGCTGGCAACTTTAACATTGGCTTGTCATAGGAGGGGGTCATTTGTCCGGCTTTAAACCACATAGTGACATGCCACAGGACTAACCAGAGATGGGCATACCACAAGACTGTCACAAAAGGCAATGTCGTATAAAATAAACGAAAACTAAACAGCTTCCAATGGGTAAAATTCTGGCCAACTGGATTTTTCTTGTTAATAAGCATTCTGGTTAAGTGGTATGTCCTCCCTTTACCAGTCGCAGGATTGGTAATTTTAGGACAATTGACACTGCTTAACCCACTTCAGTATTAAATTATATCAGTCCTGTGATAAGTCCTTCTTTAACCAGTCACTTTTAGGTCAATTGACCCTTCATTCCCCATAGGGAAAAACAAAAAAAATTTAAAAAAAATTTTCATACTTGGAAATTTTATAGTTCGGAAATAAAAAATGCGAAAATTTTTATCTAAAAATGATTTTTTACTAAAACTTTGTACAAAAACGGTAAATTTGTATATAATATGATTTACTAAATCTTCTACTAACTTCTTTATTTAAATGTATATTTAAAAATTTTAGTTAGATATAAAGGGTGTCCCAAGAAGAGCGCAATTTTTAAATTTTAAATAAAACACAGATATTTAAAAAAAAATCGTGAAACTTTATTATATCGTAAAGTAGACAGAATGAGGTTATGTATGGAACAATATATCGTGCAGATGGCCGCCGCGGCTTTGCTGCCATGCACGTGATCTTTTAATGAAATTTGCAATGACCGTTTTGCATGAATGCTGCGGTATTTCATTAATGCAGCGTCCAATTTCCTCTTTTAAGGCTTGAGTCGTCGTCGGCTTATTCGCGTAAACCATCGACTTCAAAACCCCCCACAGAAAAAAATCTAATGGTGTTAAATCGCACGATCTAGGCGGCCAATTCTGATCTACAGAACGCGAAATAACACGACCGGGAAATGACTGATGCAGCAATTGAATTGTTTCTCTGGCTGTATGACATGTGGCGCCGTCTTGTTGGAACCACACGCCCTCCACATTCATTTCTTCAATTCTAGGCAAGAAAAAACTGGATATCCAGGTAAGAAAAAACTGGTTATCGTCAAAATTCGCTGCAAAGTGGATTTGGAGACACCAATTTGCTGAGCTCGGTGTCGAATTGAGGTGGATAGATTTTGAGCGACATCATCACGTACAGCTGCGACATTTTCGGTCGATCGACCTGGTCGATGGCGCGTTGTTGTCTTTACATCACTAACAGACCCAGTTTCGGCAAATTTATCCACTAATCTCTTTACAGTTGACTCTTTTGGAGCATTATTGTGACCCCAAATTGATCGCAATTTGCGAACTGTAGCCGCAAAACTTTCTCCATTTTGGTAAAACAATTTCGCAATGAGAATGCGATGTTCATTCGTGTAGCGCTCCATTTTTAGTAACCTCGTACCTTCTACTAGCAATCAATAACAATTGTTCAAATGTCAAACAATGACACTTCGAATGTTGCCAGATTTAAAAATTGCGTTCTTCTTGGGACACCCTTTATATCTATTTCTAATGTTCATACTTGTTTCATAATCTATTTAAATCACTCATATTTTATTTATTTTAATATAAAAATTTGTTAAGTACATACAGATTACTTTTTTGCAAAAATTTACAGCTTGTTTTGCATAAATTTGTCTGTTTTTCTGTTGATATATTTTGTTAAAAAATTACTTTAAAAATTTATGGAGAAAAAAATACAGACAAGAAACTATACCTTAGGAAATAGACACATGTACATTTCAGGGAAAATACCTAAAAAGAAAAATATTTAAAATATTTGCAAGAATACTTGAGAAAAAAGTACAAAACAGTTAGGGTGTTAACTTAACAGAAAAAATTTTAGTAGAGAATTCATAAAATTTAATCGTTTTAAGCCACAGAATGAAATTTGTTGATTACCTGTAACTAATAACACAATAAAAGTTAAATCAAAAAAACGAAAAAAAATGTCCATATGAAAAGCTAAATTTTGAAAGTAGCCCGGAGTAGATTTGCTTTTCATACAAAATGTATGGAAGTTTTTTCTTCGCTTTTAGTTTTAACTTTTATTTTTTTTTTACTAAACAATTCTTTTCGCAAAAAATGTCTTAAAATGTTATTTTTAATGGTGGTTTCTTCAGTCGTCGTCATTAAGGGAACACCCCTACTACTGCAAGCAAGAATTTAAACAACTAATACTACAAATGGATTTGTTGCAAAAGTTATGCAAACACTCAGTCATATAAAAGATATAAAAAAAATATACAGACAGACAGATGCAACATAAAACTAACAAACAAATATGAAAATATAAAAGAATTTTGCATATAGAATTTTATTCTTGTTTGAATTAAGTTACAGGAATAAAGAGAGAGAGAGAGAAAAAAAGCATCAGGTGTTACTGTATAGAATTTTACTATACAGGATTTTCTAAAATGTAGATTTATCTATTTGTTGTAAATTGAAATTTGTAGTTTACTATAAAACAGACTGACAAAAATTGGATAAACAAATGGAACAATGAAAAGTAAAAGGACTTAAAAGCGAAAAATTATGAAAAATTTGAAAACAATTTATTGATGTTGTGTTCACAGTTTGAAAAGAAATTCAATTTTATAACTATGTTACCAATAAGAATATTTCAAAACTAAAAGTTCAAAGGAAAACCAAAGAAACAAAAATTTGTTTTAGTTAGAATATTGTTCTACATCAAGTCCAAAATCGAATATAATATTGTCATATGATAAATTTATTTGTTCTTTTTTAAAAAGAGTGATAGTTTTCATGGCAGACAATACAATTGTTTCATAGGCATCACCCTAATCTTCAGTTGTAGACAATAAGAAAGCGATGAATGGCTTAACTCAATCCGAGACATTATATAAAGCCGACAAAATCCACTCTATGAGAATTTTTGACTGCTTTACACACTGGCTTTTTGAAAAGCAGCAATTTTTACATATCAATATACTTGTATATAATCATGTGTATGCGTGCGGATAACTGAAGTTTATGGTGATGCCTTTGAAATAATTGCATTTTTTATCATGAAAATTATCACAATTTTAAAAAGCAACAAGTAAAAATTGAACAAGTAAAATCGATTTTGAACTAAAGGTAGAAAACTATTCTGACTAAATACAGGAAAATATAGAAAGTCCGCAAAAACAATTTTTATATTTTTAATACAAAAATTAAATCATTTTAAACAACGGCTGTCCTCATACAAGCACTGTTTGTTGGGATATATATATTGTTTTTACAAATTGTAATGCCACAAAGTGAAATACCATATGTATACAAAGTATATTGTAATGTAAAAATTGTTGCTTTTCAAAAAGTTTTTATTTTATGATTAGTTAGGTTTACCAAATCAGACAATTTATATAGTAATGCAGTCAATATTTCTCATAGAGTAGATTTTGTCGGCAGTATGTAATGTCTCGGTTAGAGCTAAGACAATCATCGCTTTCTTATTGAGGACAACTGAAGATTAGGGTGATGCCTATTAAACAATTGTATTGTATATCATGTATTTCAATATGAAACAATTGTAGTGTATATCAGGAAATGATTAAACAACAAATAAAAATCTAATATGACAGCATCATAAGAGATTTTGTACTAGAGGTAGAATAATATTCTCACTAAATATATGAAAATGTAGAAAGTCAGAAAAAAAAATTTTTGTATTTTTAATACAAAAATTAAAAAAAAAATGCTTTTTTTAATAATTTTCTCGACCGGTTTTTTCTATAAGACAAAATAAAGTGGATAAAATTCGGAAATAGCGCTTAACGTAACTAATGTCTCGGTTAGAGTTAGGCCAATCATCGTTTTCTGATTGCGGATAACTGAAGACTAGGGTGATGCCTATGAAACAATAGTATTGTCTATCATGACAATGTTAAAAACTATTTTAAAAGGAACAAATAAAAATCTGATATAACAATATCATAATAGATTTTGGACTTGAGCTAGCATAATATTCTGACTAAATATATGAAAATATAGAAAGTGAGAAAAAAACAATTTTTTGTATTTTTAATACAAAAATTAAAAAAAAAAATTTTTTTACTAACAGTGTCTAACATTTTGAGTAAAATTCGGCAACATCACTTATATAATTTGGCGGTAATTTCTTCATTTTGTAATTTAAAAAAGATGGCTAATATGCCCTTTTTGTTATAAAACTCTCAAATATACTTTGTGTATATCGTATTGTAGTAGTTTCAGTTGTAAAAATGTCTTCTGTTTTTTTCCTAACAATTTCATTTTAAAAATTTTTGATATCATTGTAAAATTGTAAAAATGTGAAAATATGTGAATGGCTTATAAAAGTTATCATATCCTGTGTCAAATGAAAAAAAAAATGTTTCATTTTATAATGTTGGTTTTATTTTTTTTGGTAATGAAAAAACTGACATTTATTAGATTTGTGGTTAAAACAGAGAAATATCAAGAAAACCAAAAAAAAAAAAAAATATTTAAATTCCAAGACAACTACAATTGAATTAAACAACATATCATCTCTTTTAAAAGATTTTTTTTTTAATTTTACTTTCACACTTAAATTTATGTTTTACGCCTTAGAAAACCACTAGACGTATTTACTAAATAAAAATAACACAATATAGACTCAAGAAAAAAAACTTCTTTCAAAAACTCTATCCATTGCTACTTAACATCCTTACCACAAGATATTCTTGAAACTAAACAACATTTAAATGTTGCTGTTGCTCAAAAAAAAAAAAAACTAGTCTCTGGAAATCTTTGTTTTAATAGTCAAGGATTACTTTTATTTTTCATTCAAACTATGAACACACAACCCTTACACAGAGAGAATTTTCTTGAACGAGTTTTAATGAAAATTTTCATTAAATTAATGAGTTTTATTTCACAAAGTAAATGAAAAATTTGTTTGACTTTATGAAAAAGTTTCATGATTTTTATGAAACTATTTTTAATGAAACTTTTTCATCAGCCGTATACAATTTTTATTAAATAAAATTAAATTTACAAGTTTGTTATAATTTTTATTAAAAATAAAAATTATGTTTTTTTTTTTTTAGATTATCTATAGATTATTTGTTAGGACAATATCCTAATGAAGAAATATAGAGTATATGGCCTCGAACTTGAATAATTTTCATTTTCATTTCAAAATTAAATTTTTTATAAAATTTTATGAAAATACAAGTTAGATATAATTTTTATTAAAAATAAAAATTATGTTTTTCTTGACCTTTAATTGTGCAATGAAAATAAAAATTATTCAAATTCGAGGCCATAAAAAAACTCTGTAGATTATTTGTTAGGACTATATCCTAATAAAGAAATATAGAGTATGGCCTCGAACTTGAATAATTTTCATTTTCATTGCACAATTAAAGGTCGAAAAAATCATAATTTTTATTTTTAATAAAAATTATATCAAACTTGTATAAAAGACAAAGTACAGTCTAGTTTACTCCCCCTGTTTTTGTTTATAAAAAACGTGTATAAAAAAAGGTGTATTGAATATCCACCAAAGGTGGACCTTGCACATAACAAACAAGTTTTCAATTTATTTTTGATCAATGGCGATAATCTTTAACTTCGAGCTAATATATTAGTTCTCATGTAGTGAGTAAACTAGTTTATATGAATGTTTGATGTTTGGCGTGGGATTGTTACCTCTTTCAAAACGTGTTCTGATGATGGAAATCTAGAAAATTTCCGAAAAAGATCTTTCAACACATTCCTGAAAGGGTCAAATAATAAATTTGAAGACAAAATAAAACTCTATAGATTATTTGTTAGGACAATATACTAATAAAGAAATAGAGAGTATGGCCTCGAACTTGAATAATTTTCATTTTCATTTTATGAAAATCTTTAATAATTTAATCAAAAGTTTCAATCAACAATAATTTATGAAATCAAATAATTTTTTTTTTTTTTTTTGAAACTATGAAATTTTATGAAAAAAAGTTTGTGAAAATTTTCTTAATATTAGTAAAACTTTCTTGGATATAATGCAATTCTTCATTGAATATACGAAAAAAGTTCTATGAAATTTTTTCATTAATGTTATGAAGGATAATTCTTTCAGTTTTGAGTTGTCAATAAATTCGTTTGTCTTCACTATTTTATTTTGTCTGTGTATATCTTCTTCAAACTATTTCATGGATACATACATTACTGTCTGTCTATTGGATTTTATGTTGGTAATATATTTTAGTTGAAATTTAAAAACTTTTTTTTTTTATTTTTTGTGAATAAGTCTGCTTTATGAAAAATAAAATATTTAAAAAAATTTCTTTAGTCTATACGGGGTTTTAGTCCAATTTGGTGTACTCACACACTAAAACAGGTGCAGTTTAGTGGCTTAAATATTCACAGAAAAAAATTTATTATAAAATTGCTAGACATTCTCTAGAGAGCGATATACAATTTGGAAAAAGTTTACAGACTTTAAAATTTTTGCAACAAAAAAATATTTTATAATAAGATTGTAATATACGAACAGAAATTTAAGCAAGTCGCTTGAAAGAAATTTATAAAATGTTAAGGAATGTGGGCGGAAAAAATACGAGGGCGGGTCAATAAATCCGTGACTTTTTGAATGAGACACAGTTACTCTAGCATAACAAGTTTTTATTTTTCAACATTCTTTATTTAGCTCAATGCGCTTAATCTAAAGTTTGGTAATAGAAAGAGTGGAACATACTTGGGATTTTTTCATTAGCATTGGAATTTCATTAGCATTAGTTAACTAATGCTAATGCCAAATAAAATTCAATTCCATTTAATTGTAATGAAATTTTTTGGCATTAGCATTTGTCCTACTAATGCTAATGAAATCACACTAATGCCTGTAAAACTAATTACAATTGAGCAAAAAAAGCATTTGTTTACAAAAAAAAATGTTGTGTAAATTGTAACACTGAGTACGGAAAACGAAATTGAACAAGGAACTAACTTTCTATTATCCCATAACATATGATTATGTTTGTATTATCACGTAAATATGTAATAATGAACTCACCCTGTGGCTGTTCTTTAAAAAATTGATTACTCGGGATCTCTCTCGGACCTAGCCTATTTATGTTATAAGGGTATATTAACACTCCTATGGAGCAAAAATTTTGTCCGTTTTGGTCAATCGTGCCCCGTTTCATTTCATATCGTTCCATTTTGTACCAATGTTTCTTTCTATTATCGGAGTAATTAAATTTTTAATTTAACGTACGTTTTTGGGTATACAAATAATTGTTTTTTCATAAAAAATTATTCTTTCTTTCAGTCAATTGCAATTTGTTTCCTTTAATTAATTCATTACTAATGGTAGTGAAATTTGAAATCATTACCATTAGTCAATGAAATTAAATCAACGAAATTCATTATCATTAATTAAACAAATGCTAATGAAAAAGATTTTATTACAATTGATATCAATAAAATTGTAATGAGATCATCAATTAATTAGTTCATACAATTAATTAGTCTCATGTATGACTGGGGACTTAATACGGAGAACATGGCGAATGAGGTACCAATTCGAAGCTTAATTCGTTGAATTTTGACATTGAAACTACACACGTCTTCACCCGTGCATGATGGTCTTGCGAATAAATTTCTAAAGCGCAACTTAGCTTAATACTCGTATAATGAAAGGGCCACTTGGGTTGCCAGGTTGCCAAATAAAATAATGTTATTAAACAAAAAATATGTATGTAGGTAAAGACGACAGCGTTTGTAGTCAAAAACTAATGAAATTTCACTTGAAGAAAGGACGACTAACATTTCATTAAATTCAACTAAAATTTGTCATTTGTTTTTATTGATCAAAAAATTACTAAAAATTGTAGTAAAAATGATCCAATATTTACTTTTTCTTATTTTTTTAAATAACAAAAAGCAACTGTAAAAACTGAATGTAAAATCATAAAACAGACCTTTGATGTGGTTTGTTTCCTTTAAATGAACTACAAGGTTAGTAAAAAGTTAAATTTGTTCTACAAATGACTGATATTTACATTAAAAATAAAAAAAAAACTTTATTACAACTTAAACAACTACATCATAATTTGTATTTAACTTTTTTACCTTTAAACGCACTCTAGTAGAAATACTAGCAGCCACGTTTGAAACTTTGAGAGAATAGCAACCCTAGGTGGTTGAATATTAGAGTGGGGCGATTAGTATGGAAGGAAAAAATCTTAATGGGATCTTCGCGTTTCTGATTCTAGGGATTGTACTGAGCACAAAATACCACTAGACCATACGTCTACGGTGAAAATCGAGCTTCCAGATTTTGACTTTACGGCAAAAAAGGCCTATTTTAACCCCTTAAACCCCACCCACAAATATGATTAAAGCATTAATCTGCTAGAGAATCTTCCAAAGAAGAGATTGATACCATAATCTTGGATAAGATACACCTACTTTCTGAGATATGTCCATCCCACACATTGTTACTTTCACAAAATACGGCTAAAAAGTCAAAGTCTGGAAGCTCGATTTTCACCGTAGACGTATGGTCTAGTGGACTTTTTTGCTCAGTACAATCCCAAGAATCAGAAATGCGAAACGCCCATTAAGATGTTCAAATCGCCCCACCCTATTGAATATATTTTAAAAATTTTTATTTTGTACAAAAAAATGGTCCGATCTGTTAGATTTTCCAAATTATATTCAATAGATGAAATAATTTTAAGCATTTTTATATTTTTTCATTAACCAAACAGTCAATAATATAAAACATAAGACTTTTCTATATTTTTAAATAATATTTGAAAAAAGTTCCATTAAAAAGGGACACCAACTATATTTGTTACAATTATTTGTGCTGTGCTTATCAGTGCGAGGTCGTGGGTTCGATTACAAACAGAGGCACTGGTCTGTTTTCGCTACAACGCGCCGAAAGCCATAGTAGCTAGTGCTCGGTTAGAGTAACAGTATATAATTTGTAATTATATATATTGTAATTATATTTGCTCATTAATCAAACAGTCAAAAATATAAAACAAAAGACTTTTCTATATTTTTAAATAATATTTGAGAAAATTTCAAATATTATTTTTAAAGAATATTTGAAAAAAGTTCCATAAAAAAGAGGCACCAACTATATTTTTTACAATTATTTGGCAACTTTGGATACAAATTTTCTACTTTTTTTTATTATCGATTAAAGTTATAATGTTGCATTACTTTAGGAGATTTTAAACCGCTTAATAATATTGATATAATATTAATATAATATGATAAATATTATCTCTTAAAGTGCCGACTTGAACACAGATTAATTGTCCCATTATGAGTTCAGACAGGCAGGTAAGACCTCCTTGTGAAGGCTTTCTAGCTCGTTAACAAGTTTGCTATTTTGACTTTCAAATTTGAAGAAAAGTCTGTAGTTAAGCAATGAATTCACTGTTCGGCCTCAGAAAGTTCGGCCAAATTGAAAATAGTTCGGCGGCCGAACTTTTATAGCTAAACTTCGGCTTTTCTCTTAAATTTTATACACAAAATCGAATTAAATCGGCTTAACAAACATGTTTCCAATACCAAAATTTGTCGTCATTACCTCTAGATATCAAAAGAACCGACAAAATATAGGTTTTTGGCCGAACTGTTCGGTCGGACACTAAAGTTTAAGCATGAAACTATACTCTGCGGAATGAAACTCTTATTTTAATATTTAATCACAATATTTATTTTATTCAAAAGGTACATAAATCGGGAGTCTGTCAATAATTTTAATGAAATATATTCAGGCCAAGTGAAAAAATTTTACACTTAATTTTAATCAAAATTTCTTTCAATATTACATTTCTTCAGCCGACATTTATATTATTTTCATTTAAGTTAAAACAGTTCATTTCTGTAATTGTCTACCCTTTTTATAATTTCTAAAATATAATACAGCCACTTGATCGGAAATATTTTTACGTGGACGATTTTGTCTTAAAATAAAATCTAAAGGCAATTTAACCTCTTTTGTATCGACTGTATCAGAATTATTTGATTCTACCGAATCTGCTGATATTTTAAAACCATCCACACTGACATTACGGGCGTTCCCTTTCTGTTCATCCTTTTCGTGTTCAGCTTCAAAATTATCAGATTGTTCTCTTTCGTTTTGCGAATGGAAACGATTTCCCAAAACATGTTCAGGTTCAAAATACTTTGCAGTAAATTCTTCGTTGCTTGGAAACGGTAAATCATTTTCAGAAAACATAGCTCCAGGTACATCAAAATTAGACATTTCTTCAGTACGAATATCAGTATTTAAATTGCCAAGACGTGGCCTATAATAAGGACCTGATGGATTAATAATTACGATATAGGGATAATTCGGACCGGATCCATTTGTTGGTGGTCTTGGATAAAATGGAGGATAATATCCACCATATGGAGGTGTATAATGATGATTTGGCGGATAATATGGATTTTCATAATTGTTGCCTGGATAGTGGTAGTTAGGTGGATAATAAGGTTCGGGATTTGGTCTTGGATTATGGGGTCCCTCAGGTCTGTTGTGATCTGGTCTGTGAGGAGGCCAATAATGCTGTGGTGGATATGGATATGGTCCCTCAGGTCTGTTGTGATCTGGTCTGTGAGGAGGCCAATAATGCTGTGGTGGATATGGATATGGATATGGTATATATTTGGTATAATGATGTTCATGCGGATGAGAAGGTTTATCTTGATGTGGTGTTGGATGAACATGAATGACATGCGGTCTTTGTGGTTTAGCTGTGGTTGTAGTCTTCCATGTTAGAAAATCCAACGATCTGGTCAACGAAGGAAATAAATTGGCTGACTCTACAAAAAAAAAAAAAAAAACACGTTTATGAGAACAATAAATTTAACAAAGTGAATTAGCTCAAATTTACCTTGATCATTTACATGACGAGCCTCTACCTGATCTTCAGCTTGTGCTAAAACTGACAAACAGGTTAAAAGCAATACAAAATTTAGCCGCCTTAACAGACCCATATTGTTCTGTAAGTTTGAGAATTAAAACTGTGCTAATTTCAGCAACATTTTCAATTTTTATACTAAAATCACGACATAATTACTTTCTTTTGAAATTCATCAAAAAGAAAATATTCCTTATAAAGTATTTTATTACATTAAAACTAGTCTTAAAAATAAAGAATACACCTTCACTTCTTTGTTCGCCTAAAATTAATCATGCATTTTTATTGGAATATTTTAATCACTTTCTTAATAGTTAATAGTTTTAATCGTAAAAAATATTTAAATTTTGTTTTTTTTATGACTCTTTAGTATCGCTCATCATTCATTCATCATAAAATTTAACAAAAGTTGCCAACATAATTCATTAAGTGTTCACAATATTACAGATTTGTTTGTTTAATAAACAAATAAGTCGCTGAACCTTTGGGTTATAACTTTTTGGGGCAAAATATTTTTTTATCAGCAGTGATGGGTAATAATATATTTATAATAAAAATCGTATTTTTGGTCATTTTGAAACAAAAACCTTCCACATGAACTGCAATTTCTACACACAGAGAATACATTGTTTGAAATTCCATTGTAACCAACAAAACTTAATCATTATTCAATAATCTTAATCGTAAGTACTTAAAATTCATCATCAGAATAATTAAACTATATTGTAAACAGAAGATAAATAAATTTAACCAAAACACGGTCACATCACTCAAACTATTGGTATTCCTTATCAATATTGAAAAAATATTATCTTCTGCATTAACTTTAATACCAACAACCAACCAGTTTTCGGAAATTTTATCCCTTAAATAAAATATTTGCTGTTAAAATCGAATATTTGTTTTGATTGCGAAAAAAAAACAATCACTCTATCTAAAATATAAGTTTCCGTTACCAATTTTAAAATAATATAAAGTTTTTAATAGTTTTGGTAACTCTAATAAAATGTTAAGATTGCCAACCCAATTTCTGTTACACACACAAATCTATTTTTAGACATTAATATTTAAACTTGAAAGAAAAAAAATATTCAAGGTAGAAATTGGAAAAAATAAATTCAAATTTATTTTAGGCTGGAGGTAATGACAAGCAGAAGGTCGCCGGTTCGAGCCCAGTTGCGGAGAAGAATTTTTTGTTAATAAAATAATTTTAAAATAATATAAATTTTTTTTAGCAACCGAATTTTTATTGTACATACAAATCTATTTTTAGACAAATATTTAAATTTGAAACAAGAAAATATTCAAGGTTGAAATTTAAAAAAAAATATATTAAAATTGGTTTAGGCAAGAGGTAAAGTAATTGCCTGACAAACTGGAGATTGCCGGTTCGAGCCCAGTTCGATGCATATAACTTTTTTTTAGTAATAAAATAATTTTTTGTCCATACAAAAAAAATATCCAATTGCTACAATAAAAATTCGAAATGTGTAAATTAATGTCGGTTGTTACAATATTATTAAAATTTAATACTAGTGGATAGAACGTGGAACCACAAAAACTCGGTTGGCAAAAAATTCGGTTGCAACTACAAAACCGTTTTCTATATGTAATAATGTATATTTTTTCAGGTTTTGATTATTTGAGTTGCATTTTCGAACCAGAATTTATACACAAAATGTTTTAAAATACGCTCGGTGTTCTGCGAAATTTAATGCCCTTATCGCGAATAAACACTGAAATCTTTTTTTTTTATCAAAATACGTGAAAATTTATGAAAATCTGTTGTAAACTTTCAGATCAATAAGATAGAGTGTAATTATTTGACAATTTTGGCAAAATATTAATTTTTAATTTAACTAAAAAAAAAAAATGGTTCTAACTTCAAAAGGTTTTCGCGGGAGCTTCATGAGCATAGCGAACAGTTAATTAACTAAATTTTGTTACAATGTTCCTTTTTCGGCCGAGTACTTTAAACGGTGGGCGTTGTGGTGTAATGGTTAGCGCGCTGGACTTTTCGATCCCCGGTGCCGGCAACATCAAGTTAATATGTATGAGTTTTTTCTATCCCTCATACGTATCACAATGTCCACCTTCGGTGTTCCCATAGCAATTAACCCCACCGAAGTAAAATAATGAATCAGGGCTATGAACCAAAAAGCTTCAATAAGTTCGCCAACTCTCCATCAGGTGGCGACCAACAACTGTTCTAAGACTTATCATCTCGCGCCATTACAGTGTTGCCATGTCTCCAGAGTTGCTAAATAGTTGTCTGAAAAAATCAATTTTTGCTCTTTTTTGATGGCACTTTTTTCAAAAAGTATTTTAAAAAGCCTTATCTTTTTTAATTTTTGATTGCTATGTTGATGAGAAAATATGAAAATGTATTTCTCCTTTAGATATTAGTTAGACTGTATATCATTTTTTAAAATGTAACGTTTCTTAGGATGAACTTTTCAAATCCACAAAGTCCAAACTATTTCACTCAAAATATAAACAATTGAAGCCTTTTAATAAAATACTACTTAACTTTTTAAAATTATATAGTCAGGGTTGCCATAAAGCGATTTTAAAAAATGGTAAAAAACCAAAATCTTTTCAAAAAAATTTTAAAAATTGCTTAAAAGAAGCAATTTTTCATACATTTTTGAATAAAGATTTGTGCACAAAATTATACAAAATTTAAATTTTTTAAATATCTTTAACCGTCTAGGACTTATATGTTGTCAAGGTTTCAACTTTGGTTGCCAATATTTTCACTAGAGGGCGCTTTAAGGTAAAAAAATTACAAGCATTTCTTAATGAAGCATGCCTCTATATATGTAGAAAGTTTGGTTGAGAAATATCCAGCGGATGTATGACGTTAATGAGTTAATATTATGTTTCCCGAGTAAAAACGTTCATATACATTCATATTTTGTTTTATATAATATTATCAAAAAAAAACATATAGCTTAATATGGATATATGTGATGGCGCATAATATCATATATAATTTAATCTTGGATTTGGTTTTTCGACAATTGTTGATTTGGTCCCAGACGTATTTATATCTAAATATATATCAATTGATATTACTGTAGATATGACATATATTACTACATATGACATATATTAAAATTTCGCTGTATATTAATTGCCGGAGCCGCGCATGTACCCTTAGACCAGAATGAAATCCACATACGGAAATCCACATAGGGCTACAAATAATAATTTTTCACAATTTATAAAATATGTTTTGGCAATAAATTTGGAATTTTGCATTAGAGCTTGCAAAAACTATAAACTAAATTGTTATTAACTATTTTTAATTGAGAACGTTTTAAGGAAAATGGTTAATAACGCAAAAATCTTAGTTTCAATTTGAATATTCAAACTATCGCTTAAAATTTCAAAAGAAATCTTTAATTGAATTGTAACTTCTTCGATTGCAAATGAAAATTTTCTATATCAGTTGCAAACTTTTAACATTTCAAATTTTTCACTTAACATGGTTTTATAGAGCTACAAACTGGCGGAAGAGAAAAAACGAGAACGAGAAAAAAAACGACTCCCAGCGCTGCAACCAGCGCTGGGAGTCGCAAAAATTGTCCGATCTGGAAAAAAATGACTTTTTTAAATCTTAACAAAATTGAATATCGTATGACACGAGCTTTTTTTTAAATTTTTTTTTTCAATTTTTGGTGATGTTCCAAATTTAAAAGTGTGTTTTTTCGAAAAAAATATTGATTTTAAAAATTCATAAAAAATCGAAAAAAAAATTTAAAAAAAAGCTCGTGACATACGATAGCGAATCAAGTTTAAAAAAATACAAAAAAAAAAAAATTCGTCAAAAAATGAACCCGCTAGTGCCGCAACCAGTTCGAAAAACATGGTTGCGAGATAAACGCGTTCAAATTTTGTGAACAAAGAAAAAAATGGTTAAAAATTAAAAATTCGCTCTCACTTATCCAGCTCTAACTTTTGAACCAGTAGGAATTTTTCCATGAAATTTTTTTTCTTAGAATCTTAAGAATATTTACTAAAATACAAAATTATAAAAAAAGTCGATTTCAAAAAACGGCCAATATCATGTCGCCCCTTAAAGTAATATATAGGCCATCATATTATATTAAATTAGATATAGTCTTACAGTATGACGCATAATTTAATAAAATTTATGAAGATACAATTGGAACAAAACTGTATCTAATTACTTCTAATGATATCTAAATTATCTAATATGATACTATTAGATGTAATTTGATAAAATAATTAATTATAGGCACATATTAAATTAGATACAACTACATAAAGCTAAATATAAGTTTTGTTAAATCGGGTTCTTTATATTTTCTTATTTTTTTTTGGTATTTGCAAAAAAAAAATTAAAAGTTATAACCCTACTGAACCTATTTTAGTTTGTTTTGTTAACTGTAGGAGCATAATTAAAATTTTATGATCTTTTTTGTTAGCATGTAGATTATGGACTTGTCGCTTTTAATATCAAGTCTTTAACGATTGTTTATTTACAGTGTCTTAAAAAGTTTTTTCAAAAGTTTTACAATTCGTATGCAAAATATATGTTTATTTAGGTTATCTGTAATTGGAGTTATCTGTAGTAAAACAGCATATGTCGATGATAAAAATATTTGAGATACAAAGTTTCAAGTTTCAGAAGTTTTGCCAAATATTGATAAGCAAAAAAAAACAGCAGACAAAAACTGTAATTTCAAAAAAAAAAATTCCTATATTAACCTTTATTTTAGTTGAAAGTAAATTACAGTTTATTATCATCAAAAATATTTGCTAAAAAATTTTAGACTTCTGGTTTAAGTATGACACATTTTTATTCTAAGAAAAAAAAAATTGAAAATTTCACATTTTTTTTGTGATTTTATTTGTGTACTAATATTTAGCAAATTTTTTTTTGCTGATTTTAGACAATTGTCTTGTAACATTTAATAAACTTAAATTTGGCTCAAATATTACAAATTTTTTGGCGATCGAACAAATTTATTTTAGATATTCTTATCTTGCTAATATTTAGCAAAAAAAAAAATCTGTTGTTTTTCCTACAACGTCACTTTGAACTAGGTTTTAGTCGTTTAAACAAAAATATTACTAATTTGTTCTGTTAGTGTAAATTTACCAGCTAATTAATTACTTTGTAAGTTGCCTTTATATCTATCCCTTCTATTTAATTTTAAATAATTTTATTTCATTAATCTGTATAGTATTGTTTTGTAATAAAATTAAGGTGACGTTTTTATTGCAAGGATGGCAGGCAATACCGCTAAAATACCGTCAGAGGTTCAAATCCTTTGAGCTGAGTACGTTATTCCTAAAACACCGCTACCGATATAATTCAAATATCAATATTAAAATAACGTAACCGAAATAACTGAAATACCGTTAGCGCTAAAATACCGTTACCAAAATAATTGAAATAGCGTCATCCTTAAATACTGTTACCGAAATAATCAAAAAAAAATCGCTGCAAATACATAAATTTCACAAAAGTTCGATTATAACTAAACTGATATTGGTATTCGGAAATATTAGGGGCTAAAAAAATATGGGCGTGCATTGACATTACCTGAATAACTGAAATAACGTTACCCCTAAAGTACGGTTAACGAAATAACGTGAAGACCGTTATCCTTACAATAACGTTACCGAAATAGAATAAATATAGTTATGGAAATGAGTAAAATACCGTTAACTCTAATAAACTATTACCGAAATAATTGAAATATCATAACCGCTTTTGCCTCTAGAGCAAAAGTTTCCTCAATAACACATATAGTGCTTATAAAGGGTCCGCCATCAAACGTTTTTTTTTCCAACTAGTGCTTATTTCGTGAATGGTAACACTTAGCTCATGTCTGATTTGACAGATAATTAGTTTTATCCTTCCGCTGAACGAATATGGTCCGTATGTTCGTTATCTTGTGAAAAAAGTGAAAGAAACTGGCATCCTCATCGATAAACCAAAGCGTGAAAAGCCAAAAACAGTGCGTACACCCGAGAATATTGCTGCTGTGGCAGAAAGTGTGCGTGAAGCGCTATCAACATCAATTCACCGTCGTTCTCAACAATTGAACATTTCGGAGACATCATTGAGACGAATTTTGCATTAAGACCTTGGTATGACGCCTTACAAAGTCCAATTGGTTCAGGAATTCAAAAAAAAAAAAGTTAATTGGCGGACCCTTTATTTATCTGAAATATTGCTAAATATGGTTGTGCTTTATGGAAATTATTTTCCCCACTTGGTTATTCTTCTACCCCCAGACCCCTGCGACCTAGACTCTTTATTTACTCAAATTTCATTTAGAACCAATTTTTTCTCTGATTGTACCACCGAAATTGGAAAATGAAATACAGGGCAGGTCCTCCAATTTAGTCACAATATGATAGCATTACCCTTTTTTAACATCGATTTAAATGTGTACAAGACAGCAATAAATGTAAAAAAAATCAATTTAGGATTTTTTTTTTTGGAATTGTAGGATTGCCTTTACTCATATATCAATTTCTAAAGTGTATAACTTTTGGACTTTAAGATATAACCCACATGAGAAAGCATATTTATTGTTGGAAGTTACAGGCAGGTTACAGAAATGTTTCACTTTTTAAAATCCGTTGATAAATGTAAAATTGGTAAGCTCTCAAAAAATGTTAATACCCTTACTGCCCTACTTTGGATTCTAATCGATCAACACCTGATGGATCTAGTAGGCCGTTCTTTGAAACGTAAGCTTGAAATTACGTTGATTATGGACATGTTAAGTTTCACGGCATTCCGATCAGCCAGTTAGAAATGGCTGTAGGAATTTCGCTCAAACCAACGGTTGGTCACTATTATCAATCGGGTAACAGAACTATACTGTCAAGATTGTTAATGCCACGTTCTGCCAACGCATATCCCATAGTCGCCGACTCTTTGCCACCAAAGTGCCGATTATGTTTTTCTGCCGGGGTAATTATTACGTTAACAAGAAATTCGGTTGTCAGAATCCATCCGTTTTCTTTGAGCACAATATATTAAATGTTGAAGTGCTTTAAAAAATGGTAATCAATGTAAGCTATTTTGTCGTGTTTCCCAAAATAAGTAACGGTAATATAACTGATCTAATATATATTAAGCTCGTGTGTTTTTAAATATATTTTAAAAATGCGTGGACTCTTAAATTAAAAAGCATAACTTAGCGATGCTACGACGCAACGGAGAGACAGAAATGTGTTGCTTAGAAGTTATAAAAAACATTATAATTTTGCAAGTAAGCTATTTTTTTGCGTAGCCAGGTCAGAAAAAGACAAATGGATAAGCTCTTGCAACTCTAATTGTTGGTACAAGCGCTGGCAGCAAGTGCTTTCCCAATACCAAAATGATAACAACATTAGACTAAAGTTCCGTCTGTTCAAAATGTTTCGAAAAAGCACTGGGCAAACACAATTTCCAACGTTTGCAAAATATTAACAAAACTATTAAATAGGTGATCTCAAAGTAGGTTTTCGAAATAATATAAAACTTAAAAGTAAAACATATAAAAATGTTTATTTATAATTTTGCTTTTTCTGACGGGATTCGAACCCCGGCACAGTGGGGGAAATTGGACTTTTTTGAGCAAATTTTGCGTACAGACCACAGTTTTAAACAAATTTTAAAAACCTTAAATTTAAAAAATAGTTGACTAAATTTCAGATCGATTCCTCATGGGCGATTTTAAAAAGACATATATTTTATATCGTTAATAAATCGTATCAAGGAACTAAAATTGTGACAGCCGATTTAACAAAAAGCATCATTAGAGAAACAAATTTCGTTTGCATCCCACAATTTTTGATTTTTTTATAGCAGATATATCAAAAAATGAAAATTTCCCGGACTTTGACGATTTATTAGGAACATGTAATAAATGATATTAAAAAATCGGCTACAAATAATCGATCTGAAATTTAGTCAGATATTTTCCAAATTTTAATTTTTTGAAATTCGTTTAGAACTGTGAGCTGTGGGCAAATTTGCTCCAACAAAGTCCAATTTTACCCACTTTGCCTGCCCGCCACGTTAGCAGAAGGGTTTTCTACAAACTGAGCTAGAGAGACATGTAATCCCTGATGGCTTAAAATGTAAGTAAATGATAACTGCTCGGTAATATCTGATTGCTACAATAGATCAGCTTTTAAAAAAATAAAAAATTGCTGTTTTTAACGCTTTATTATCCACTAACATATTAATATGGTACTTTCAAAAAAGAGGATTAACCCAAATTTGTTTTCTGAAATAGAAATTTAAATTTCATAAATATGGAAGAAATCTAATTTAATGAATTTAGTAAAATTTAAATGATTCATTCTGATATTTTTATAAATATTTTAAAGAAGAAAATGCTTCTTTGTTTAATGATGTGTAATCGGTTAACCGTGTTTTGTATCCAGCTAACCGAAAAACTGGTTTCTTAAAAAGTCGGTCTATTTGCAATATTCTGAAAGAATAATACTTCTTGATATTAATGAAACAATATAATACGAATTTTGCATAGATTCAATGAAAAAATTTCAGTTTCATATACATATGAAACTGAACTTCTATTATAAGAAGTTTAATTTTTTTTCAAAAAAATTTCATAATTTCAAAAAAAAATTAATTAGATTTCATAATTTATGTTCTCATATATTGCACTTAATGAAACTTTTCTTTAAAGCAATGAATTTGCCATTGCATCATTTCATTCAACTAATTCAAGTTTTCAAAAAATTTTATGAAAAATATCCTTTTGTTTATTAAATGTTTGTATGTATTCAATGAAGAAGTTTCATTAAATACTGGTTTCATAATAAGCATTAATGTTAAGAAATTTTTCGTGCACCCTATGAAGAAAACTTTCATCAGTTTACAGCATTAGTTCATAATATTTGTTTACTAAAATTCTCTCTGTGAAATGTTACATATAAGTATTTTATTAAATTTAACATTAATTTACTAAATTCTTTTATAATAATCCTTTTATGCTGAACTTCAATGAAAGATTTTCCTAAATTATATGAAGCGTTTCATAGGATTCGTTCTAATGATTTTTTTTTTTTTGTTTTTGTAATATTCATGAAGTGATTTATTAACTCATTTAAGCTTTTTTCTCTAATATTATCAGTTAAAATTCAAAGACAAATTTAGTTGTTTTAGATTAGCGCTTCAACCATTGAATAACATATATTTAATACAGTTATATTAGTTTTTTGTTTTTATATACATCGAGATAATTTTTATGTTATTTTCAATTTATAACAAGCTTTCAACCTCCGTATATTTACAAAAATAAAGCAAATCAAACATATTAGCTAGGTTGATACTAGTATTTCGATCTGGCTAAAGATCTCATCAGAACCCGAAGTTTTAGAAAAGTTAGAGTCTCCATAATAGGCAAAACTTTAACAAAAAACCTATTAATAATCAATTTTGCTCCATTCTTTTTTGTTATCAAAAAGCTTCACATATTGACTGAACATTTCATTAATTCAATGAAACCGTTCTTTGTTGACATTCCAATGAAAAATTCCTTGTATTAATGAAGAAATTAATATAATGAAGAAAATAATATATAATACGCTCAAAACTCATTAGCTGTATTTTTGAAATTTATGAAACAGTTTCATAAAATCTATGAAACTTTTCATTGGCGGATTGATTCATTAATTTTTCAAGATTTACTATAATTATATAAAGCGTTTCATAAGAATTGACTATAATGAAACGTGTTTCAGATTTGTTATGAAAAGTTTCAATGGACGAGTTTTAATGACAATTATCATTAAAACATTCATCACATCATTCATAACTGAAGTGCAGATAGTTCTTTTATCTTTAATGGTGGGCTGTAGAGAATAAACCAGACCAATGCTGGGGAGAACTCTAATATTACATATTTTTATGTAGTATTTTTAAAATCAAAAATGTTTTTGCTTAAAAGAAACTTTTTATATTATTTTAAGAAATATCTGGATAACTTTAACAAAATGAAGCATACAAAAATAGTGTGTCTTATTAAATTTAGTAAACGTTATTAAATTTTCTATTTTTCTACATCACCAATTATAACAATTTTCAAAAAAAAAAATAAATAATGTGTATTAGATTGTAATGTTACAGTTTGTTTCTTGCAATTTACTAAAATAGAACAATTTTCTTCAACATAATAACGCGTTTGGAATGACTAAATGTATACAAGATTTTCAATTTTTGTTAACAACGGCATTGTTTAATATGTATATTAACTGGCTTTATATGGGACATAACCAAAACCATACCAAAAACCAAAGCTATACAATTATTAGGGAATGTTCTCTAATTTGGCCCTACATCTGTTTTTTGGGCTACGCGAGAAAAAAATGTATATATGGTCTTACGTTTTTCATCTTAAATTATATTATAATATGTGATTATATATGATCCCTATGGGGAATGAGGAGTCAATTGACCTAAAAGTGACTGGTTAAAGTAGGAATTATCACAGCACTGGTATAATTTAATACTGAAGAGGGTTAAGCAGTGTCAATTGTCCTAAAATTATCGCCGTTTTGCTACAGTCTTGTGGTATGCCCATCTTTGGTTAGTCCTGTGGCATGCCACTATGTGGTTTAAAGCAGAACAAATGAACCCCTCCTATGACAAGCCAATGTTAAAATTGCCAGTTGTTTACATAGGGTAGGGTTTAGCAGAGGACCGGTCTCTAGCACGAAGGGACCGATCCTGTGGCACACGCAGAACCGGTCCCATTCCCCATAGGGATATTATGCATAGCCATATATTAGTATATAATTATTATATGGTAACATATATAACGGTATATTTTTATATAATAACCTTTACAAAATTGGATATTAAACATTTATGTTATACATAATGTGGTTGTTCTAGATGTGGTTGTTCTATTGTCAAATATATATATATTAGGGCGGGTCGATTTAAAAATCGCTCAACGTTCAAGGAAAATCGTATTCTAGGGATCAAAATAAGAGACTTTGCCAAAGGAACCATGCCTCTAAAACGAGTTCTGATGTCCCGACTTTTGACCCAAAGGGTCAAATTTTGAAAAGCCTACTTTGATATTTCAGAAAGTATGAGTAATCTCTCCAAGATTATTGGAGCTACTTCTTCTCCGGGAAACGCGCTAGCAGATTAATGCATAAATCATCGTTCTAGGTGACCGTTAAGGGGTTGAAATTTAAGTTGAAAGAGGGCCTTTTTAGCCGTGTTTTTATAGCAAAATGTACAAATCTCGGGATAGAGATATTTCAGAAAGTAGGAGGAGTCTTTCTAAGATTATGGTCTCTCTTTCTTCTCCGGAAGACGCTCTAGAAGATGAATGTATGAATTATATTCGATTGGGTTGGATTCGATTGGGGCACTCTAAATGGGTCAAAGTGGGATTTTTCAAAATTTCACCCTACGAGTCAAAAGTCGGAACATCAGAATTCGTTTTAGAGGTATGGTTCCTTCTGCAAAGTTTCTTATTTTGATCCCTAGAATACGATTTTTCTTGAACGGTGAGCGATTTTTTTGCCTCTATATAACATACTATGCAATATGAGCTACATAATTTAAGATGTTGTAATAAATTCTGTATTATAAAAAAATATTTTTTTGTATGATAAGATATGCTTATATATGGTGTGATGTGTTTAACACAACTTAATTATTATTATATATAACATTAACTGATGTAAGATATAATTATTGAAGAAACCATATATGCCACAAATTTAACAATTTTGATTATATGTCGTCCAACATCATTAATATGTTCAATGTGTGTAATATATAATTATATATTTTTATATATAACCCCATACATAATTATCTAAATTATTTTTCTTTTTTTTTTAATTTTACTAAAAATAATATAAGTCATGGGGTTTAAATGAATCCAATTTAATCTCAAAATACCTTGTACGATTGACCAAAAATTACTTACGTTTTTGGATCTAATTCCATCCAATTATATCTAAATTAATGCCATGGGATATTTTGCAAATATAACAGGATCTTAAATTAGATATTTTTGGATTCCCCAGTTTTGAGATAAATTTTGGTCTAAATTAATCCAGTAATTTATCTTATCAGATATTACTGGATACCCCAATTTTGCTATAAACTTAAATAATAATAAATGAGTTATGATTTTGTATATGAGATATATTTTTCTTCGGGTATATACAAAAAAACAAAGTAGAATATTCCAAATCCGAATGCTGTATTTGGGCATTTTTTGCTATATATAATTTTCTTGTGGCAACTAATATATAGAAATTTTCTAAAGTACTCAGAAGCTTCACATTTGCAAACACTGCAAATTAAATTCTTACCTTACGCAAAAATCCGAAATTGAAAATCCTTTAATTACCCCCATAATAAAATAATAAACGGAATGTTTATCAATAACATACGATATGCTGACGACACTACGTTACTGACAAGCAGCATATCTGGTCTACAGAAGCTCATAAACAAACTCGCAAGAATAAGTAAATCATATGGTCTAAAAATCAACATTAAGAAAACAAAATACATGGTTATCAGCAGGAAAAACTCTCACGACAATACAACGCTTAAAATAGGAAATTTAGAAATAGAACGAGTAAAGACTTTTAAATATCTTGGAGTTTTGTTGAATGACCAATGGGATGCATCAAAAGAAATAAGATGTCGTATAGAGATGGCGAGAGCCGCCTATTACAAATACAGTAAGGTGCTTACAAGTCATGATATTAGTCTCACAACAAGGTCTAGATTCATCAAATGCTATGTGTGGTCCGTTTTATTATATGCGACTGAAGTATGGACAATCAAATCGACAGATGAGAAACGATTAGAAGCTTTTGAAATGTGGATCTATCGTCGCATATTGAAGATACCATGGACTGACCGCGTTACAAATGATGAAGTTTTAAGGAGAATGAACCTTGGCCGACAACTGATAAGAACTGTCAAAAATAGAAAAATAGCGTATTTGGGGCACGTAATGAGAAATAATAAATATAAATTTATTCAAAAAATCCTCCAAGGAAAAATTGAAGGAAGACGAGCAAGAGGCAGAAGAGAACTTTCTTGGCTGAAAAATATCCAGGAGTGGACAGGCTAACAAGATGAACGAAACCTCCTAAATGCTGCCAGAAATAGAGAACTAAATGTTATTTAAAATTTGTATAAAATTGTATGTGTATGATCGCTAACATCCGAATAACGGATAGGCAAATAAAGAAGAAGAATAATAAAATCAAGAAAAACAAAGGCATTCACTTCAAAACTTTTTCAAATAGTAATAGAGCAAATTAAACTTAATGATAGTTGACAGTTTTGAAAAACTTTTTAAAAACCCTCCCTTAATAGATTTGTATACAATTTTTAAAAATCGTATATTACATTTTCCACATAGTCCATCCGAATTCTATATTCTTCCCGCTGTAGTCTAAATGTGATATTAAACAAATATTATTAAATTTTCTGGGTGTTAAGATGATTTTATTTTTTCTTATTACTTGTATTAAGTTTTTAGCAAAATTTTCTTCAAAAAAAAAAATTAAAAAAATGTTCAGAAAATTTTCTGCAGCCAAACCAAGTTATAGATCAATAAGGATATCCGGTTCAATTCATGTTATTTTTTTTTTATATGCTACTTGCCTGTTAGTAATTTTTACTTTTTCTAATGTCCGTTTGTGTAGAGCAAATAAAATTGAAAAAAAATTAAGTTTTCTGCAGAGCTGTAAATTTAGTTTCTTTACACACAGAAAAAAAGTGGCAAGCGAATTAAAAACAGCTTTTTTAAAGCTACAACCAAAATGTTCACTAAAAGTGATTTCTAAATATTATGAATTCTGTGATGAAAACCGTTATTAAGTTGTAACAACCTATTTTATTCGCATTAAACGAATTTTAATTGGCAAATGGCCAAATTTTTCTCTGTGTGTAGTTAAGGTGGTGGTAGATAGGAAGACAATTGATGGAGAAATTAGCAAAGAAACGGTTTATAAGGGAATTTTAAAATATTTTTAGAATTTAAACACTTTGCAAGTAAACCATAATTATTCTTAAATATTTAGTAGAGCTTATTTAAGGATACAAAATAATTTTATATATTCTGGTCATGTCAAAAATTTACAAATAAATTTTAATTCTATTGTTAAAAAAAAGTGTCATTCGTTACTAGGAAAAATTGCTTAAAAACTGTCAATATTTTTTTTTTTTTTTTGTATTTTCTGACCTAGTGGAAACATTTCTTAAATATTATTTGTTTAAATAAGAAAAAAATAAAAGTATAACAAAAATAAGATCCTCTTAACTAAAATCCTTGAAAATAAAATCTCTTAAATAAATACAAATACACATTAAGGTGTCCCTTAAAAATTGATTTGACATTACTCTTAAGGGTTCAAAAGATGGGTTTCAAAATGTACCCAAGAAAAACAAATAATCAAATATCCCTTTAAATTTATTTTGAAAAATCGTTAGATGGGGCATTTTAAAAATAATGAGCACAAAAACGACATTTTCAACTTTGCCGCTTCTCATTTTAGTACAAATTGGAATTTTTCAAAAATACCTGATAGTTCGAGTAAGTCGCTGCTCAAACTTTGAGTTTTTTAACAAAAGTGTAAGAAATATGCAATATTTGAAGAAATTGCAAAAAAAATGTAAGAAACTTGAATTATCAAAACTTTTGAATGCGTCGCCAGAAAATTGAAAATGTGATATGAAATTTAAAAATGAAATCCTCTTCCTTATACAATAGTGCACAAAAATAGATTTTTTCGCCCCGGTAGGCTAGTTGGTAGCGTGCTGGCTTATCAGTGTGGGGGTCGTGGGTTCGATTCCCACCGGAGGCACTGGTCTGTTTTCGCTACAACGCGCCGAAGGCCATAGTAGCTAGTGCTCGGTTAGGGTAATAGTATATAATTTGTAATTATATGATTATTAATTAATAAAAAAAAAAAAAATTTTTTTTTAATTTCTTTTGCAATTCTCAAAGTATCACTTACAACATTTAACAGTTTTAAGATAAAAATTAGAGGTATTCAAAAAAAAAATATAATTTTTCCGAAAGTATCTTTGATAATTAATACAAAATTGTTTATAGCATAGCCACATCTGGAAAAATTGCTATGCATGTTAAACATTAGACCACATGTAGTTAAACTACGTACTCAGTTTAATATTTAAACAAATTATTTAAATACTTGTACTCGTTTAATGATTCCAATATGGATATCAAATTAAAGATCATAAAAAAGATTTTGAAAATGTTCTTTTTAAAAGTTGATGCTTTAATATTCTCCGGTGCTTCAAACATATTCTTCGAAATAAAAAAAATCATGTAGAAGGTTTGTCTACGCTCGAATTCCGGGCTCTATCTACAGAATCTGTGGGATCAATGACGATACTCAGGTGTAAAGGGGAAATTAACGATTTCTCTGCATTGAGGTGCCGGGACACTGTGGTATAGCGGGGAACGAAATGGCTAATGAATTGGCTAGGGGAGGATCTGCCCTGGAGTTAGTCACTCTGGGGAAAGCTAAAACTTTTCGAATTCTCAAGGCTGAGCTGGTGGATTGGGCTGACACCATGCATAGGAACATCTGGGAGAATGCGGGTGTTGGCAGGACCACGGGAATTCTCTTGGGCAACCCGGTCAGGGACAGGACGAGGGAAATTTAGAATCTTAGTAGGAAAGATTTGAGTCTTTTGATAGAAATCCTCACGGGATACTAGACACTAAGGACCCATCTCCACCGTATGAATCACCGAACAGAATCGGGAGTGTGTAGGGCCTGTGGGGAGGACGAGGAGACCTTGGAACACTATCTCTGTGAATGCACGGTATTTGCCGGGATCCGGGTCGAAATACTATCCAGTGACCCAATATCAACATTGGGGGATCTTAGGGCAAAGGATGGAAGAAGTTGAGGAATTTCGTCAGTGCGACGGAGTTCCTGGGATAGGAAATATACATGCGACCGATTTTTAGAGCGCACAACAAGCCGACATTCTGGCTTAAGTGTAAGTCCTTAGGGACTTGAGTCGGATTGGGAATCCTCTTTTCGACCTGACCTAACCTAACCTAACTCAAATTCTAGCATTCTAGCTTCATTAGTTTAGAAATTTTGGGAATTTCGTAGGAATTTTTTTAATACAGGTTAAAGTGGGTTAATGATAACCGATGAAGTCAGAATTGTATATCGAAATAATGTTGAGTATATTTAATGAATAAATGAAATAAAAATTATTATTTTTTTTAATTACGAAATATTAATATAAATACACTTTTTTCATAAATGGGCAATTTTTGTCCAAAATTCTGCTTATGTTAACGATTTCCAAAAAAAAACGATTGTTTATTTTAAAACATTTGCAATAAAACTGCAAAATTCACAAATTGTTGTTTACGGGACATCCTAAAACCCAAGCAGCTACAGGACGTAGCACACAAAAACACAATGATGAGGAATGTATGAAGAATACAAAACACAAAAAAAAAAATCAAGTTACCCTAAGCACGTAAAATTTATTCATCCACTTAGTCTTCAATATTAGGACACTTTCTTTTTTTTTCCATTTTCAATTTTTTTTTCGTAGTTAGAATCTTTGGCAAATATTTATTGAATGTCCAATGACAAAGGCATTTTCCAATAGGATAGTAGTTATGCGACTAAAGATGGGAAAAAAAATAATTCCTATAAAAAAAGTAAATTTCAAATAGATAAATTGCCTTGATTGACCATAAACCACCTGTTTCATACTCATACATATACAAAATACACACACATAAATATTTGTCCTAAAGCAGAATGAAAAAAAATCTAACAAAAAAAAAATTCTGCAAATACATACTCAAAGTTATAAAATACCATAAAAAATGTTACGTTACACATCCATCCCAATTCAAAGCCTTTAAGCTACACAAATATATATAAAAACCTTTAACCAAGCTTAAGAACAGTGGTTTTCTGATCAAAATAAAAAAGTTATATCTTAAATATAAAATCATATCAGTTTTAATATAGATCGATATTGTCCAAGTTCATTTCAAATTGGGGTATCCAGTTATATCCCTCAAATATATTAGAGGATTAAATTACATCAGTGCGCCCCGCTAGGCTAGTTGGTAGCGTGCTGTCTTATCATGTGCGGGGGTCGTGGGTTCGATTCCCACCAGAGGCACTGGTCTGTTTTCGCTACAACTGCGCCGAAGGCCATAGTAGCTAGTGCTCGGTAGGGTAATAGTATATAATTTGTAATTATATGATTATTAATTAATAGAAGAAAAAAAAAATTACATCAAAATCCAAAATTTGGGAATTCAAAAGTATTTTTAAAAGATTCTGATGGATCCCAAAAGTATCCTATGGCATTAATTTAGATCTAATAGGATATAATTATATCCAAAAAACTTTGTGCTAGGATCGAATAATATATTTTGAGATTAAATTGGATATACTTAAATCAAATTAAACTATTTATTTTGAATCAAATTACAAAAAAAAAAAAACAAATGTACAAAAAAAAAAATAATTTAGTCATTAGGCACATATGGGCTATTCTCAAAAAAATTTTAAATTGTTGTTATTTTTTTTAAATCTTTATGGCACATAAAAAGGATTTAACAACATATAAAAACCACCATTTAGACACGTCTAATCCGTTTGCGTGAACCATTTATGCAAGGAGCGCAAAAGTTATGGCTCACTGCACAGAGGGATATATCACAAAATATTTGGAAATAATTCGGCCATTTCTTACTTAGTGGACTGATTGCAATTGAATTTAGAACAGGCATAACTGACATAATATAGAGTTTAATTTTTTAACCTTTCAGACACAACGAGGTCGGCAATATGACCATAGGGAACTTTTGCCTATAAAATGTTTTGTGCTCGCCATTTTTTTTTTTTTTTTGAATCCGATTTTCAAAAAATTAACTTATCTGTAATGTGTTAGTAGAGACTAACACAAAAAAACATGCGAACATGTATGGGTTATCTGCAATAATTCCCTAGATATTCAAGTTTAAAAATGTAAAATTCCAAATTTGGTGCGTCCAGTATTTTAAGAATAGCGGAACGAGATCGAGGGCCAATTTCTTTTTAAAATACTGGTTATTTAAAACTAAATAGATTCTAAAATTAAATATAAAAACAATGAAAGTTTAAAGTAGAAATAATACAAAAAAAAAACAAACTGTTGCGATTTTTTCCTCAAAAAGCACCAACAGTATTTTAGCTCCAGATAAATATATTTTTTTTTTCTAAAAATAAAAGTGTGCATGCTTTTCTGAAAAGTCTTTTATATAAAAGCTAGCTGTGTTAAAAACTTTTTGATTTATATATACTTTTTCCGGCAGCCGCTTCTACAGTCGCCACATTTTTAAGACAAATATCAAATTTAACGCACTGTTAAAAATTATACACGCCCCCAATTAGTTAGCGCAAGCGTTTCGGTAAACAATTTTTCCCATCTTTACAAATTCAATGAAATCGTTTATTTTTGATGGCTCCAAAAAAAAAAAAAAATACTAAGCAACGTGTCACCTTGAAACTTAAAACATATGTTTTATAAGGTTGCCACTATTCACATCGGGTCGGCTAATTTTGAATCCGCCCTCTAATTTTGGAACCGTATATTTAAAAACAAGAATTCACATTTCCAAACTTTTCCACTGAATCAAAATAATTGTTCAAACCACTGTTACCCCATATACTGCCTACAATTTATATCCAGCTTCCCTTTATCTATCTACTCTATATACATATGTATATGTAGTAAAAAAGGTAGACAATTTCCGTTCGTTATTGCACACAAAATGTTAAGCAAATATTGAAATTCCTATTCAATGATGAAGTGGCAATATAATTTTTCTATTTTTTTCCTCTTATATTAGTTTCGATTTTTGCCAATGATTTGTAACTAAACTGTATGATATAAAATAAAAAATCTAGGTTACTAGCTTCAATTCATATGTGAGTCTGTTTGGGGGTTCTTTTTTTCTATTTGTATGACAGTATTAAGAGATTAAAAGAAAATATTGGATCAATGTAAATAAAGTTGAACTATTTTTTTTTTTCTTTCTTCAGGTGAAATTGAGTTTTAATTAATTTTTTGGGCATAAATATTTGCATGATAAAATAGAGTAGAAAGTTTTTATGAAGTAATTGCAATTTAATTGCTTTGGGAAATAAAATTTATCGTTATATTTTGTTATTTTAAAATATGTAAAGTTATTATGATAAATTTATGATAAATTTAATATTTTATTTCAATTATAATTACAAATTGAATTATTAAAATAAATTTAAATTATTTTATATATAAACTAACTTAGATATTTTCACCCAAGGTTTGCATTTATATAATGCTAGAAATAAAGTTTCAAGTAGATTTCGGAAATTTACTAAAACTAAAACCCTTTTTCAACTTATTAATGGTATGAAAATTTTTAAATCTGTTTCAAGAGAACATTAATTTACAGATCAACAAAAGAGACGGAGGAGATTAGAAAAATAAACAAAAAATCTAAAAGTAGAACATTTGTGTTTGTTAGTGTTGGTCATTTCTGAGTATAATATACAATAACAGAAAAGCTAATACGAAAGAAAGCTGCAATTTAGCTGCATTAGATTCGAGGCCATACTTGGGTGTGATCGCTAAACGGCATGACTTGGTAGTGTTACGTTTGTAATGTAAGAAGAGCGCAGGTTTGATTCTTACAGCCGCAGGTTGTTGAAAAATTTATCATATAGAGACAATCTGACGATTATAAATTCACAAGTAATAATACAATTTAAATGGAAAATCACTGATGACGCCTGTCCATAAAAAATAGGCAGAAACTAGTCTAGTCTGATTCAAAAATTAATAGTGTTTATAATCTTTGAGAAAAATGTTTATTCTTCTTCTTAACTTCAACATTTCTAAATTAAATTGTCAAATGCATATTAATTAAAAATTAATTGCGACTGTCTATAAGACGTGAAAAAAACACTGTACTAAAATAATAATTTGATGCATCGGGGTTGAGACCAATAATTTCTAAATCACTTTAGGAAGCATATCGCGAATATAACTAAAATTTTTTAATTTTGCAAAAAATACAAAAATGTAAATAATAATGCTACTTTAATTTGGATACGAGGGCAGATCTATAAGTTTTTTTTAGCAAAAAAAAATTATTTTTCAACATAATCTCCTTTTAGCTCAACACACTTAGTCCAACGTATCTCCAATTTTTGTATCCCTTCCAAAAAATAGAATTTTCGAGGGTCCATAAAATAGGCATTTGTTTGATTAATAATTTCATTGTTGGAGCTAACTCTCCTTCCACCGATCCATTTCTTTAGGTTTGGAAATAGGAAATAGTCACTGGGGTCTAAATCCGGAGAATATGGCGGATGAGGTACCAATTCGTAGCCCGATTCATGGAATTTTGCCATTGAGACTGCACACGTGTGCACCCGTACATTATCTTGATGAAAAAGAACTTTTTTCTTGGCCATATGGGATCGTATTTTTTTTTTAATCCTCGTGAAATCGGTCCAATAAGTTGGCATAATATTTGCCGTTTATTGTTTTTCCCTTTTGAAGGTAATCGAGTTGGATTATCCCGCATGCATGCCAAAAAACTGCTGCCATCACCTTATTGGCCACGATTACGTTTATGGTCAATTGAGAGCAAATGCGGCAGCCATCATGCAGATAGCTTTCTTAAACCCTACTGATCATTTGAAATCGAAACCACACTGCCATATGTAATGCCTATGGCATCAACAATCTAACCCACTTTACTCTTCGATCGGCCAACACCATATTGTGAATTTTTTCGAAATTTTCGGGTGTATTGACCTCAATTGGCCGTCCAGAACGTTCAGCGTCATTTGTACTTGTACGACCACAACGAAAGTCAGTAAACCACTTTTTTACCATTGAAATCAATGAGGCAGAGTCCTCATAGTATTTATCAATCTTTTTCTTGGTTTGATTGACGGGGTTTTTTCTCAAAAAATAATGCTTAATGAGCACTAGAAATTCACTTTTCTCCATTTTTAAAAAAATCCACGAGGTTGTATGTTTTGAACAGCTGTTAAACGCAAAGTAAATGACGGAACTTGCTCAAAATTTGACAGTAGTCTATTAACAGGTGGTACTTGATGGGAGCAGTGTTGAATTTCATATAACTACGAGGGAAGTTCAAAAAGTCACGGACATATTGATCCAGCCTCGTATATTACACGTTTCGATAAATGTGATATTATTCAACATTTACTTATTTAAAGTTGAAATTTATCATTTTTCAAGACTTCGTCAATAAAAAGAAGATCGTCAGTTTCAATATGTATCGCTCATTTACTAAAAGACTGCCGTAAGTCAAAAAAACGCGTTTTTGAGTTAATGATGCAGATTTATTAGTTATATCATGATTCATATTGAGCAAAAATTCCATAATAATATCTTGTACACTTTTCGAGTTAGAGGAGAATATATTTACCCTTTTTCTGGAAAGTGGGTGCAAAGAGTATATACTTTATGCAGAAGCTATGCTACTCACAGGTCTCTCGATAGTTAGCGAACTCGCAACCAACTTTCACTAAGAGAAAAATGCATTTAAAAAAACCCACACACAAAAAAATAAAATGCCAACCGAATGTAAAAGTGAATTTTGGTGGATATGTTAGTATAACCATATTCAAATATGATTACTGATTATTTTGGTTGTTGCAATTACAATTCCGTTTTTAATCAACCAAATTCATTTGTAGTAAACGAATTTAAGTTGGCAAATGGCTTTTCTGTGTGTATTTATTAAAGGCGTGACCAAATAAATAGAGAAAGGTTCAAGCTAGGCAGATATGGATTGGAAACTTTAAACGCGTTTTTTTTGCTAAATAGTGTTTTTGAGTTATGTGAGTCTTTTAGTAAATGAGCGATATCTTTAGAGAAAACTTGATTTTTGGTAAATGTTAAATTCATAAATATTTCGAGAAGCGGACTTCATATTAAATTTGGTGTTCATATTCGTGATATACGTCCTAAAATCTATCAAAATTGATAAGTCGCATGTCCAATGCCGTTTTAGTCTTTAACTCAGTAGTTAGTTGAATATTTTTATGAGTAAATTGGCTTGCACTGTTTAACTGAAATTCTTTGGTTTAACATTTTTTCTTTTAAAAAGACTTAAAAATATTTTTTAAAAAAAACTATAATTTTATAGGCATATTAAACAATTTTTCTATTTACATGATTTTTTTACGATTTCTTAAATTTAATCAAGTTACAAAATTAAAATTTTTAACTATTTAAATTTGCAAAGCCTTTCAGCCACTCAAACATAAAAAGCATTTTACAAAGACTTACTTTAATTCATGTTTTTTTAGTGCAATAAATTTAAAATTATATTCAGCAGATATTTGTGTATGCAATTTTATAATCTGGGAGAAATTTTAGGTACTCCCTAATAGGGTCATACAATTCATGTGAGAATAATTAAATTAGCCTAATGGTTTTTGCCTTAAAAATTATACCAGTGTTAGCATTGATATTTTTTGAAATTATTATAAGATATATTACTATAATTTTTTTTTATCGAAATAAAATTTTAAATTTAATACAATTTAGAATGTAAAAATTCAATGCAGCTAACGGGTTCGGTATCGTATCTTATTTTTTCTATTTATAGGAATTTATCTAAACAGAAATACTTTTTTAATGTTCAAAAAAAAACTTTCCTTTTATTACATTTTATAAAACAAAAAAACCTTTTTACTTAAAATACTTGTACTTGTTGTATGTCTCTTTCATTAGTATATAAAACACCAAAATACAAAATGCCATATGATAACAAACATATAGACTAGCAAGTTAGAAATATATCGCTCATTTACCGCAAGAGTGACATAACTCAAAAAATACGATTTGTAGAAAACGAGTTTTAAAGTTTTTCAGATATGCAGATATGCCTTGCTCGAACCTTTCTCTATTTATTTGGTCACGCTTTTTATAAATACGGGGGTTTTAATGTATTTTTCTCTTAGTGAGAGTTGTGTGCGAATTCGCTAATTATCGAGAGACCCATGAGTAGCACAGTTTCTCTATGAAGTATATAGCTATTTGCAGCCCACTTAAGAAAAATGAAATCATATATCTTAATTATGATACATGATATTAATATGAAATTTCTACACAATATAAAGCATGATATAACTAATAAATCTGCATTATTAACTGAAAAATAGAATTTTTTGACTTATGACAGTCTTGAAGTAAATGAGCGATATGTTGCTTTCCAAGTCAACTGCCCCGTTATAGGAAAAACTATATCGCAGCAATGCCAAAAACACAGTACTTGTTCTCCTATAAGAGAAAAAGAAAAAAAAATTTAACAATTTTTTTAAATTTTTCCTAAAAATGGGAGAATTTTTCGAAAAAAAAAATGTTTAAATATATACAAGATTTTTAGGAACATTATTTATTACTTTCAATTTATAACGAGCTTTCAACCTCCGTATATTTACAAAAATAAAGCAAATCAAACATATTAGCTAGGTTGATATTAGTATTTCGATCTGGCTAAAGATCTCATCAGAACCCGAAGTTTTAGGAAAGCTAGAGCCTATATAATAGGCAGAACTTTAACAAAAAAACCTATTAATAATCAATTTTGCTCCATTCTTGTCTTCTTAGTAATCAACCACGTGGTTAGGTCTTTTCCTAACAAGCATATGAATTTGTCAAATGCTACAAATTTTAGTACCCCCGTCTAAAATTTTTCATATACATATGAATTCAAAAAAGCTCAATGTATATTTGTGCAAGATCATAAATATTAGAGTGCCCATAAATGCAAAGTTGTTATTTTTCTTGCTCCCCGCGCATTTTATGATAGATTGGGTGTAAAAAATAAGATCTGCGAAAAAACTACCTTTTTTTATTTTTCAAAACCCTTTTAGTTTGCAATTTCGGGGAGCCAAAAATAGAAATCTTTAAATGTCTCCATTTTGAGTATATATGTGATAAACATAGAAATTAAAAAGTCCTCGATTATATCTTTGGCTATTTCTCAAAGAACGGACGATATTCATCTAAAATAAAATGTAAATATAATTGAGACTTTTTAGAATTTTCAGAAACTGCGGCTATAAATGTAGATTTTTGTTTATCCATTGTATGGTTTTTGTCATTTTGTCATGGAATAGACGATATATTTGAAAAACCCAAACTTTTCCTAAAACTACAGTTAATAGCCTATTAGCTGATGGATAGCAAAAAAAATATCGCCTAACGAAAATTAATAAGAGCGGTTAAAAAAAAAAAATGCAAAATTTTGATTTTGACCGCGAAAAACATCACGATTTTTCATATGTAGGTAAAAAGTATGTATGAGAAAAATAATTTCTGTTTCATTTTGCATAATAACACTTTTTAACAAAACCCGATTATTTAAAAACTTGTAGCACAACAAAGATATCAACTATTTTTAGTTCATTTTTGAGGTGAAAAGTCAAAATCTCATGGCCTGTTTGCGCGATAGAAAATTTTTTTTTCGCACATCTAATTTTTTACACCCAACCTATCATAAAATGCGCGGGGAGCGAGTAAAAAAACAACTTTGCAATTTTCATATATTTCATGGGTACTCTAATAAACATGCATACATGTTCCTAGGCGGATACATAAATCTCCAAAAGAAAATTATTTTTTTTCTCAAATTCTCCAAAATAAAAAAGAAAAAATATATTGATAAAGTAAAATGTCTACTATTTTGCCAGATTCGGTTAAATTATAATAAATAATATACAAAATTATTGCAAAAGTTGTCAGTATTTGACCACGCCTACTTCCCCATTTTTTTTTTTAGAAATTGAAAAAGTTATTTAATTTTTTCTTTATCTCCTATAGGAGAACAAATATTGTTTGATTGACATTTCTGCGATATACGTTTTTTTTTACTAAACAGTTGGCTTGGAAAGCAACATATATAAATACTACAAACGGACGGATGTTAAACATGTCTGTGGGTGTAAGTTTTAAAAGACTGAAAAAAAATAAACAAATGCTTATGGCCAACGGGAGAAACAAGTGCTTAATAAAACTTAAACCATATAAACTCAAACTATTACCAGACTTTAAAAAGACGTTTTACACAAAAAGAAAAAACATCATTTCATTGCTAGAGTACTAAAAGCAAAAAATTTAAAAATTGTAACAGCAAATAATTGAGTTATAAAAAAAAATTTTTTTTAAATTGCCTGTAAAGAGACAGGCCCCTACAATAAACTGACACAACATTAAGGCTATAAAAAAAATAACAACTTAAAGTACAAAGCGAAAGAGTCATTTGTTTTGCCATTTATAACTATAGTTTTCAGTTAAAATTTTTTTTTATGTTACAATTTAATGAGTTTTCAAATACACCATAGAGAATAAAAATACGGAACTTCAAATAAACTTATAAAAAAAACTATTCGACATGGGCATTTAAGTCATCTGTAAAAGAAAAGGCGTTAAATTTTGTGTTACATTTAAATAAATTCCTTTCATTTAAAGTCTTTTCGTAATAATGTGTTGACATAAGGGAACTTGCCATGTTTGCCAAATTCATATGATCATATAAATGTATGTCTGCGTAAGGCTTGCCATATACCTTTTTTCGATATCCCCAAAAAAATTTAAAAATCTCCCCAAAACAATCACCAATTGGAATAAAGGTTGAGCAAAGTAATACAGTTAAAATTCTTTATATAAGTTGCCCACATTTACCAGGCTTGTCAGACACTTTTTACAGGTATCAACTCAAATACTATCCCCCAAAAATACCAAAAATTCAATCATGTGAATCTCTAGTTAAGTCTACAACTTCAAATTCTTTGCTAAATAAGCACAAATTTACTTAACAGTACATGTTAAATAACCAGTTCTGAAAAACTAGTCAAATTCGAAAGTATTTTTCGTTAACATTTATAATTTTGCAAGGAAAACTCTTCGACTTCTAATAGTTCTATTAAAAACCTAATCAAATTTGAAGGACTTTCAATTTAAAAGTTCTTGCTTAAAAAATGGTTCAGATTAATAAAAATTTTAGGCGCTACTTCTTATTAAAATTTTTAGATAACACGAATTATTCCTTACATATAAATTGATTGATTAATACATACGAAAACAGTCAAAACTATATTATTTATGGGTAAAAACCGAACGAATTTTCCTAAGCAAGCCTTCATATATTATATATATTATGTCCTGTGGTTCCTATTGGGAACAAAGGGCCACAACGAATTTATTCCATTCGGACCGGTTGGATGATATTCTCTTCACTTCTCCCCAGCTTTGATCAGTAGATATGACTTCTATATTCAGTTGACGGCGCCATGTGTGAGACGGTCTGCCTACTCTTCTCGTCCTACCCTGTGGGTTCCACTCAATGGAGATTTTAGCAACGTCACCTGGAGGTCTGCGCAGCGTGTGACCAATCCAACGCCATTTGCGGTTCATTATTTCTATATGGATTGCCGCTGGTTTGTTTGTCTCCAAAGTTCTCCATTGGATATGGTGTTAGGCCAAAAAACTTTTAGGATTCTTCGGAGACATCGATTAACAAACACTTGTAGGGAGTTTATTCGTGTTCTGTTGTGTTCCACGTCTCGCATGCATAAAGCAGCACAGATTTGACACAGGAGTTGAAGATGCTTATCTTAGTGTACCTGGATAATGCAGAAGATTTCCATATCGACCGGAGGGTACCGAATGCTTGGTTGGCTTTAGATATTCGATACGCACCATCCTTGCTGGAACCACCTGTATTTGTTAAGATGTTACCCAGGTAGCAAAATGATGTGACCTCTTCCAATTCATTATTTCCTATGCGAAATTTGTTATTGTTCACGGTATTGCAGCGCATTACTTTACTCTTGCCAATGTTTATTTTCAGGCCAGCTTTTGCTGCCTCTGTTTCCAGGCACTTTAGCTTCGATTTAATATTTTCATGACTGTGGGAAAGTAAGCAGATATCGTCTGCGTACTCAAGGCTCTCGAGTTGTTGGTTGAGACCCCAGCTGATACCTCTATTTACTCTAGTAGCATTGCGAACTATAACATCTAGAACGATGTTATAAAGCGAGGGTGATAACACACAGCAATGGCGGACGCCAGCCACGACATTAAAACTGCTACTCAGAGCATTATTGTGGACAATACGGCATTTAACATCACAATATAAAGACTGGGTAAGGCTAATGATTTTAGTAGGAACTCCTTTGCAGGCAAGAGCGCCCCATATTGCGTTTTGATCTATTGTATCGAAAGCAAGCCTTCATATTTGACATAATTTTACTAAAATATGCAAAATTATTTTATTTTTATGCAAAAAAACTTAAATAGAGCATATTTCACTGAATAACGCATTAATATAGTGCAAACTCAATGATGTCATATACGCCGTTGCATGAGTCTTCGCGAAAGAAAAATTTTGATATCCATATTGGCCATATTAAAAGCATCCGCCAAATTTTGGTAAATCGCGAACTTAAACAAATATGAAAAAAGTGTTTACTTACTTTTTTATGTTAAAAGTGATTAAAATATATTGATGTGATTGCAAAATTATTATAGTTTTTTTTCAAAAATCTGCACGGAATTTGCACGTGTAAGTTTATGCTCACTAATGTCTTATACCCCGTTGGACGAGTGTTCGCGAAAGAAAAATTTTGATACCCATATTGCAAATACTAAAACCATCCGCCAAATCTTGGTAAATCGCGACCTAAAACAAATAGTCAAAAAAAAGAGTTTTTTATAACTTCTTTTATGTCAAATAGTGATTAAAATATATTGATTGTGACAGCAAAATTATTATATTTTTGTGCAAAAACCTTAAAAAACATACATTTCGCTGAATTCCGCGTGTATATAGTGCTTCTTCATGTCATAAACGTCGTTAGACGAGTCTTCAAAAAGCTTTCATATGATGTGCATAACTTGTATAGTGTAGTGGGTTAAAGTCGAAAATTTTCCAAAAAAAATCAAAAAAAAATATCTTTTTTTAAAAACGGTCCAGCTCATGAACGGCGGCCTCTAGACCAAAAATGTTTTGTTAACAGTCATAAAACAAACTAATTCACATTTCCAGAGGGGCACTTTTTTTTACTTTTTTACGCTCCATACAAGGCGGGTCGGTCTAATGAGTCAAAAATATGTTTGTTTGAATGAACAACCTTCATAAAAAGTTTTACTTTTTGTTATAAAATTTACCAGCTCATTCTTTATTAATTTAATCAGCTTTTTTCAAGTAACTTCAAAAGCGTTTCCTTTAAAATAATTTGAAAATTTTTGTACACTCACAATATTTTTTCCGTAAAGACTACACATTCAATTAATTGAAAATCAGATAAAACAAGGACTACTTACTTTTCGTTTAAAACAAATGTATTTTTGTTGTTTATTTTCAACTGTTGAAAAATTAATTGACTAAAATCGATAAAAACAATAGATTGTTTTCGTTTATTTCAATACTTAATATAATATAACAACTTTTTGTTTTAAATAAAAAAATTTAACTGAATATTTTAATTATTACCGAAAGTCCGTTTTTTTCTTGTTTATTTTGTTTATTGAATAACAGACAGAAAGTTAAAAAATATATATCTTTGGTAATTTAACTGTATATTCCGTTGAAACAACTTTACCCATTACATTTTTAAATAACTGTTGAACTTATAAATTATGAAAGTTTTTCGACCTTTGAAATTAATGACTTTATTATATAATTGAGCTCTAGGTCACATTTGTATTTATAGAATATCCTTTATTATTTTATATATCTCTAATATTTCGTCATTCTTTGAATGACATCTTCACGGAGTATGAACAACAACAAACAGCGGCAAAAAAGTTTTGTTTTTAATGTTGTTTGTTGTTGTTCATACTCCCAGAAGATGTCATTCAAAGAATGACTGTTGAACTTTTATGAACTAGTTCTTGTGAGTGTATAAAAAATCCTTAGAAAAAAAACTTGACGGATTTTATTGTAAATCTACGCTTATTCTAAAAAATTTGTCAAAAATTTCCAATATCCCCATAAAATCTCAAATATATTTTCGAAATTTCCGAAAAAATCTACTATCCCAAATTGTGTCTCTAAGACCAGCCAAAAATCTTGAAATTTGGGGACAAAATCCCAAGTCTGGCAAGCCTGGTCTGTGTCTACTTACGTACAGATGGCGCCCTAGGGTTTGTGTACGAGACAAACAAATGAAAAACATTTAGTAAATAATGTGAATTGTCACAAAAAATTAAGTGCAATATGAACAAACATCATGTTTTCTACCATCATAGAGAGTTAATGTTGCAATGTATAGCACAAAGATGACCATAAGAGGTTTTGTGGAAAATAAATGTGAATTTTCAAGGTTAAGGAAAAAAATTTAAGAATTCAGATCTTGTAACGTCTGAGGCAGACGCTTTTTTGTATTTTCATATTATATTTGGAAATACTGATTATAGTATGTTTCTATTGACCATAATATGATCTGTAATTATAATAATATCAGCCATAGTAATCATAATATGGTCAGTTAAGGTCATGTTTATTATCATAAGGATCATAATATTATAAAATCAAATTTCAATGTACATTAGCAGATTTCAATAGAACTGTTTTATGAGTTACACTCATAAAAAAACCCATACAAATAGTTGAAAATTCAGCAAGACGACAAGCGAAAATAGTACCCGAACTTGAGCCTGCAGAATTTTTAATGAAGTTGAGAATCACAGCCTGCTAAATTTAGGTGACCTAAATTTTAGAAGAACTAAATTTGAGTCGAATCAACAGAAAATGTCTGCTAAAAAGGTATTTTCGGATCTGATCAGAGCCATGTATATATTTATAACCGGGAATATAAGTAGTTAATAAAGAGTACTTAGTAGGTTGGTTAATATTATCTCGCTTAGTTTCTGAGATATAGCCTATTTTATAATTATAAAATAAAAAATATGAGAAAATAACGTCATCTACAAATGAGTCTGATAGCGGAGGTGCAAAATGATATTGGTTTGAAAACAATTCAATTAATTATCAAAATTTTTTTAAACCTTTGAATCACGAATTACTAAATTGAAGGTAGAAAAATTTGTTCAAATTCGAGTGAAATTTCCTCTTCAGGTAAAATAATATAGTTAACTAATAACTTTAGCTATATAACTGATGTGAATGATAACAACAGAAAAAATTTGCTCAACTGATTTGGGAACCCGTTAACATACTTTTGAACTAACTTTTTTTTATGCTTTATTCTTTTAACTAAAAACAATCAGAATTTTACAGAACGCTTATGATAATATTGTAAGTCGTATTTGGGACGGAAGCACTTTTTCTGATTCTTTCCCTGTTGATGTAGGTGTAAAACAAGGGTGCATATTAAGTCCGATTCTATTTTCAATATATCTTAATGATCTTGTTGATGAACTCCCAGGTGGGGGTAAATGTTGCTGGTACAACGGTTAAAATCCTGCTTTACGCCGATGATATTGTAATTTTAGCTGAAACACCAAGTGAGTTACAGAATATGATTGATGCATTGTATAACTACTGTTTAAAGTGGAGCTTGACCGTTAACTTGAATAAATCAAAAATAATGATATTTCGTCGTGGACCTAGAATCTCTAAACTTTTAAATTGGCATTTTGGTAACGAAAATATTGAGATTGTTAACAGTTATAAATATCTTGGTGTTGACATCACGTACAACCTGTCTTTTAAAAAATATCTAACAAATAAATTGGCCACATCAAAATTAGCAATCAAATCAACGTGGTTAAAATATATTAATCACCCACAAATTTCAAAATCCAACAAACTAAAGATATTTAATTCTGCTTCGCGTTCAATCATGTTTTATGCAGCACAAGTTTGGGGCTACGATAAATTTGACGAAGTAGAAAATGTTTCGTTTTTTCATTAAAAAAATGTTGTATTTACCAACAACAACTCCAAATTATATGTTATATTTGGAAACTGGTATCCCGTCTTTATACCTTTCAACTTTAAAACTTCACTTCTGTTACATAAATAAGGTATTGAATATGAACCGACAAAGATTACCACGTATATTAGCTGAGGCAATCATAGCACATAATATCGGCTGGGCAAATGAGTGGTCAAATCTCTGTCAGCGTCTTCAATACACTCCCAGTAATGCTAATCGACCTCTTTGCACTGATTGGAAAACGATTTTATATTTACTAGAATCGAAAGAACGAGAAGAAAAATGTTTTAAATGCAACTAATTCACAAAATCATGACCTTTATTGCCAACTAAACTTTACTGCAACACCATTACTTGCTAATAATTTTTCATCACGGATTACCAGTCTGATAATAAAGGCCAGGGGTGGATTACTTGATCTGAACGCCCGATCATTCAGAAACAACAATGCAGTCATATGCACTATCTGCAATATATCAGAAACTGAGGATACATACCACTTTATTGGAGTTTGTCCAATTTATAAAAAACTTAGACAAACACTTTTTGGAAAAACTCATCATACTATGGAAGAGGTACTGAACATTTTAAATGGATCTAATTTCTACGCGTTATACAAATATATAGAATCATCTTCAAAATATCGTAAATTAATTATAAACGAATATGATACATAAAATTTTATGCTGTAATGAAAAATCTAAGCAAACTTTTTTATATATTTCTTCTTTCAAAATCAATTACAAAATGAATTTTACATTAAATTTAAAATATTTCAAAAAAAAAAAAAAAAAAAAAAAAAACTTCAAATTAAAAATAACTAGTATTGTGCCAATCTGGCTTACAACATTCATGTTATGCCAAATATAGATATCAAAATATTGTAAATTCATGAATATGTACAAACAATCTTTTTAATATCTATTAATAAATAAATAATAAATAATTCTTTTAACTAAAGTTTGTGTTCGTATGAATAATGAATAAAACATAAGTGGATTTTTCTTCTATATCAATGTGTTCAAGATATACCAAAACTAACACCTTACCCTACAGCTTACAAAAATACAAGTATAATGAGTCAAAAAATTGATTTCAGAAAATTGTTGTATCATTGCATTCTTCTGCATATAATAAAATGAATAACCTATTATAGTTCACCAATTATTTTTTTGTCTAAGTATAATGAATTATAAGTTTCTTATCGGTAACCCATTATTTTATTATTTAAAGTAAGGGAAAAGGTAATAAGTATTCATTACAAAATAAGTTATAAAATAATAAGTAGTCATTATCATGTTTTTGCTGGGTAATATTAATTATCTCAGTTAATTTTAAATGTTTGGGTTTTAACTGAACAATTCTTTAATTGAACAACTGAGTTATTTTATCGGTGTATGTTTAAAGTAACATTTTTCATCTGGCCACCTTATTCTTAGCAAAGTGTGAACATTTTTAAATTTAATGCTTTTATGTTTCTTTAATGTTGTCAAAGTAATTCATGGCCAATGTTAGCAACCAACAAAACACACATTGATGATGTTGCATTTAGTATCACCAACCAGTCTTGGAGTAACAGTTGCCGAGACATATGTGTGGTTATGTTATTCTTCATGTTCTTTTTCTCCTACGGTTTGCTTATACGCTTGTTGCTTTTAATAGGTTTTTTTTCTTTCGCCTTAAACACATCTTCCTCAGCTTACAGCCAACTTCCGCCTACATTGTTGTTGTTTGCCTTTTTTTCTTAAATTCGATGAGGGAAGAAAAGAATCAGTTTTTGGTAATTTGGCTTTGGCAACATTATGCTGTATATTTTGTTTGCACTTTCAGGCTTTTTTGGCCATTTTCCTCCATACAGCAGACAGAAAAAAACGCCTACCTAATTATTGTTTGGCGTTGACACTTGACACTCTATCTTCAGGGCTCTTACAAACTAATATTCGTAAAAATAACTGTTTTTTTTGCGGCAAATGCTTGATTTTTATAATTTTATTTTTCTTCTTATAAGCCGAAAAAATCTAAAAATTTCTTTTTATTATAGAGTGTGTCGTTTCTTTAAAAAAAAATGTGGGTGTTGTCTTAACTTGCATTGTTGTTTGTCATTTATTATAGTTTCAGCAACATTATTAACAGGGTTATCAACTAGTGTTTCCAAAAACGGTTAATCGGTTACCCGAAAAACAGGGTTTTGATTCAAATTCCGATTTTGACAAACCGGGTTTTTTGACAGTTAACCGGTTTTAATGTTCATGTCTGCTAATATTTACATATATAATCATACATGTCCTTACATTTGAATACATGTTCATATGTGTACATTAACGAAAATTGAGGTAATATTTACATGTATGATCACATATGACCACTTATGACCAAATATTTATCATACAAGGTATTATATGAGCATGTGTAAACTCGATGGCCTTCATATATAATCATGAATGAGTTCATACATGTCCATAAATGTTTGCATATATCTTGATATTCTGCAAGCGTTGTTCGTTTGTAAGTCAATTCATGCTTAAATTATAGACCAAACTGAACATGTTTAATAGTAACATGTTACTTTAAAACAGCTGAGCTGCCAAAAACAGTGTTGCCAAAAAGAAAGTTGTTGAAAAATCACCCATTATATAAATTCCTATTATATTTTATCGAGGGAGTGTCTGAGGTTTTTCAGACATTCGTAATTGTTTGGATTTTATGCGACTTTTTTCCGAAAAGCTTTTTAATCTATATTTGAAATATTTCAAATAAATGGCAACCCGAACAAACTACAGAGGCAATATTGGTATCAAAATTTTTGTTTTCTCCAGTACAAGCTGTGTTAAAAAAAAAATTAAATTTCATTAGTTTCAGGCATTTAGATTAGATTAGATCTGAAGGCACTATGCACCGCGACCAATGTAGGTCTTTTGTGCTGCCTAAAGTTACCTACAGATTCAGGCTACCTATAAAGCCAATTATCCTATTAGGCCAAATGTTCGCGATGTCGGAAGGCGAAATGAAGCGATCACCTAGAAACCTAAGTCTCCTATCGCAAAGCCTGGGACATTCGCAGGGAACATGCTCCGAGGTAGTTTCAGGCATGCTTCAATACAAAAATGTACTAACTTTGGCCCCACCTTTTAACCCTTAAACGTAAGATTGTGCCGCTATAAAAAATTACGTGTGCCTTATTTTTTTTCATCTAAATTTCATTAATATCGGAAAGAACACGTCGGAAGAATCCCCTTGATAATCAAAAGTAAAGTTCACATTAAAAATTTGTTTAAACATCCAAATTTCAGAAAAATCGGTATGTATTAGTTTGGAATATGTTAAATTTTAATCCATTTGTAAGCAGCTTTACGTGTTTTATATGAATGATAAACCATTTAATCCATATTCTGAAGTGTCATTTTCGCATTTTAAAAAACATTTTGTATATTTTGTGTAGGAAAAATGCTCATTTAATTAAGGGCGGTTAACCGATTAAACGGTTTTTTCTACAGTCGGTTAACCAAAAAACCGGTTACTCAAAAAGTCGGTTTTTTGGAAACACTATTATCAACACAGTCTTTTTGAACATATTGATGAGAAAGATTATTCCTGTACGGTTGAAAGTTTTTAAAATGTCAATGACGGCAATTTTTTTTGTTATAAAAGAGGCAATTTAGTTAATATAACATTAAATAATGTCATTAAATTTAAGTAATTCTGGGTGGATACATAATTGATTAATAACATATTTAAATCAATTTTAAATATTGATTTTCAGATACAAGATGTTTTTGCAGTCATACATATAAAAATTGATGTTACCCAGGCAAATTAGTGCCAATAAAATAACAACTAAACTTTTGTTTGACTTGAAGCTCACTTTCAATTGAACCAGAGTAGAAATTAAAAACATTTTTGGTCTTCAGAGTTTAGTAACTTCATGACGCTTGGTAGGAAAAGATCCTAACCACGTACTTGATTGCTAAGAAGACAAGAATGGAGCAAAATTAACGACTAATAGGTTTTTTGTTAAGATTCTGCCTATTATGGAGGCTCTAACTTTTCTAAAACTTCGGGTTCTGATGAGATTTTTAGCCAGATCGAAATACTAGTATCAACCTAGCTAACATGTTTGATTTGCTTTATTTTTGTAAATATTCGGAGGTTGGAGCTCGTTAAAAATTAAAAATAACATAAAAATAATCTCGATGTATATAAAAGCAAAAAAACTAACAAAACTGTGAAAATGATATAATTTCTATTAAATATTAAATTGAAATTAATTTGGTGTACACAAAATTTCCAGTTTTTATTGCTTATAATGACATTAAATTTATAATTCGAAAATAAAAATAAATCCCCTAAACTTAAAAAATCGTCAAAATTTTAAAAATTGGCGATATTGGCAAAAAGACAAAAAAAAAAATTGCAAAAATTTAAGAAAAATCTTCAAAATTGAGAAAATCTCAAAATTTTAAAAAATTCAAAAACGATTTTCTCCAAGTTTTTTTTGCGATTTTATCCAATTTTAACTAAACTCTTAACAGTATCTACTAACAAATTGTTTAAAAACAAACAACCTTTAATTAAATGTTGCATATATATGATTAAAATTGTAATTGAAACTAAATTAAATATAAGCTACAAATTATTTTAAATGAATTGAAATTGACAACCACGATTTCTTTTAATAGGACCGAACTCGATCAATCTTTTTATTAAATTAAGAAATGTTTTGATTGAAATTCCACTTTATTTTTTTCTGTGTGGAAATACTTGCCGGCCAGCAAGAACGAAATTACTTTTCCAGTACATAAGTTTATTGCGCAAACGCAAAATCTCAAACACGCTTTTTTAATATTTTTAACATTTCGATTGTTTTGCTGAATTGATAGGATAATTTAAATTTGACATAACATTTTATGTTCTTATTATAAAATATTTGCTGAATTGGGTTTAGCTATTAAAAACTTGTTTTAATAGCAGTAATTTAATTCAAAATATTATAAATATTAAAATTCCATTTATCTGTACATAAATTTAAAAGCTTTAAAAGTTTTGAAGCTAGAATATTTGTTTTAGCTGAATTGTACATAGAATTTAAATTTGAAATTACTTTTTGAATTATTATAATTAAATGCTCGCTGAATTAGCTTTAAATATATAAAAGTACAGAAATTGCTTTCATTAAAATTGTATTCAAAAGATCATATTGAAACACATTTTTATTCAGCTGAATTTCAATCTTTTAAAATATTTTCCATTATGGTCGGTCCATTAATAACGATCTCATTAAATTGGCATTAAATTAGGAAAATTATAACTTTTTTTTCATTGTTGCATTAAGTTTTATCATTATTTTTTTACTTTTAGTTACTAAGGAAAAAAATTGTTAGTCCCAACTTTGGTAGAAACATTTAATTGATTCTCAATAAGCTTTTTGTGAAATTTTTGTGCACTAATAGCGGCCTCTAGGGGTGGTAGTTGCAATTTAAATGCAAAATTACACACTTTGTATGTACTTAACAGGTTAAAATTTTTTTTTTTTTAATTATAATTTTTGTTATTCTTAGTTTATATACATTAGACAAAATCATGTACAGACAAAATCATGTAGGGCATGGACAATATTAAGAAACTGCGTTTTTAGTTTTTCGCTATCGTTAAAAAAGGTTACGCACCAAACGCGTTAAAGTTTTGAATCAAACAAAGTTAAAAAAAAACTTTTTTTAATGCCTCAACGTCTGACCATCACATCTATATAACTAAGGCATGCTGATTTCAATAGTAAAGTTCGTTTGCAAGTCAATGGAATAGTTTTCTTATATCGCACTTGATCAACAAGAGGGTATTAACTCAAAATTTTTAAAATATCACTTTTTTCAAGAAATCAACTAACAACATCAATATCTATCTATTGTAAAAATTTCAACGTATTCCGATTACTCTTTCATCTCGAAAACCACTTTTTAGACCATTTTCATGATAATGTAGTGATTACTTTTATTTCAACAAAAAGGTACTATTTCGAGTTAATACAAAAGTTCAAATGGAAATGAATCGTATATTTTCATAAAAAATGTATTATTTTGATTTGAGCCTTTATTTATGTTAAAAATAATCAAACTGTTTT
>CM037854.1:209499233-209515766 GCA_021234595.1 Delia radicum
AATTTTGTACACTAATAGCGACCTCTAGGGGTGGCAGTAGCAATTTAAATGCAAAATTACACACTTTGTATGTACTTAACAGGTTATTTTTTTTTTTTTTTTAATTATAATTTTTGTTGTTCTTAGTTTATATACATTAGGGTAATAACTTTTTGCATTTTTTGTAAATATCAAATCTCCCCAGACAAAATCGTGTATGGCATGGACAAATATTAAGAACTGCGTTTTTAGTTTTTCGCTATCGTTAAAAAAGGTTACGCACCAAACGCGTTAAAGTTTTGAATCAAACAAAGTTAAAAAAAAAAACTTTTTTTGATGCCTCAACGTCTGACCATCACATCTATATAACTAAGGCATGCTGATTTCAATAGTAAAGTTCGTTTTCAAGTCAATGGAATAGTTTTCTTATATCGCAATTGATCAACAAGACGGTATTAACTCAAAATTTTTAAAATATCACTTTTTTCAAGAAATCAACTAACAACATCAATATCTATCTATTGTAAAAATTTCAACGTATTCCGATTACTCTTTCATCTCGAAAAACCACTTTTGAGACCATTTCATGATAATTTAGTGATTACCTTTATTTCAACAAAAAGGTATTATTTCGAGTTAATACAAAAGTTCAAATAGAAATGAATCGTATATTTTCATAAAAAATGTATTATTTTGATTTGAGCCTTTATTTATGTTAAAAATAATCAACTGTTTTATTTATATTTGGTTGTATTTTGAGTTGATACTGTTTTGTTGATAAAATTTGTTTTATTCTATAAATTTAAATCGATAAAATTTCAAAAAAATGGTATTAACTCAAAAAATTGATTTTTTTTGCAATGAGTGGTAAAATTTAAAACAAAAACAATGTATATATATTTTCAAATGGAATTTGTTTATTATGATATGATTGAATTTTTAAATTTTGTTAAAAGGTGGCCATAAACAGTTCTTTGACTCTACTGAAATTTTTAAAATTTTGAGTTAATACCCTCTTGTTGATCAAGTGCGATATGTATAAACCATATTTAAAAAAAAATTGTTATTAAAAAATTTAAAAAAAAAATATATTACAGGCATTTTAGAAATCGCTGTCGGGTGCGACCAAATTGTCGGTGCAACCAAATTGAACTGAAATAGTTTTTTATCATTAATACAATATTTGCCATTAGAAAACCCTGGGGAGAATGTTGTCCAAAAAAAGTTATCACCCTAATATAGATATGTATATAAGTTTTTAATTATTAAAACAAGTTTTTGAAATTGTAATATTTGTTCCCTGAAGAAGTCACCCAATGTGGAAACGAAATATTGGAAATAAATATTTATAAATAAGCGATCTTAAGCTCGTTTAAACTAAGAAGAATAAAATAAAGGAAGATCAAAGAATATTAAGCATTATTATTATTTTTGTTGTTCCTAAAGCAAATATCTATCAAATACGCATTTTGACAATTAGACAATTTTTCAAAATTGTGATCACTGGTGAATCAAATTTTTTATTTGTTGGAAGAGAATTTCTAAGTATGCATACTCAAAAAAAAACCGGAGTAATTTTCTGCATATTAAAATTTTTACAAGATTATCTCATAATTTACTTTTAACTAAAAATTTCATACTGCACAACAAATTTTTCCCATTCACAAAGTTTTTCCCATTCGTCCCTAAGCCAATACATTTACAACACTGGACATCTTTCTATAAATTAATAGTTTAAAAAGAAAAGTGCTATAAAAAATTTAAAAATTTGTATTTTTTAATTAAATATATGGCAATCCTGAAACAATAGTTTTTAAAAAATTGAAGGGCTTATAGTAAAAACTTGATAAGCCACATTTTAGTTCTAGTTTGTTTTTGCCTTTTAAAGTTTACAAAGATGTAAAAAATATTACTTTGTTGGACTTTTATACTCTAGGTACTTGCAATAAGTATTTAAGCAAGACTTCTATTAAATATTAACCAAACTTGATGTCTAGAAAACAGCCAAAAGTCCATAAAACAATAAATGTGGCTTATCAAGTTTTTGCAATAAGCCCTTACAATTGTATTTTATAAAAGCAATATTGTTAATTTTTCTACTTTGTATCAATTCATTTATTTTCTTATTAATTAATAAAAATATTAGAAAAAAATATTGGAAACAGTATATATTTAATTCGATTAAAAAAATTCGGTCGGGTTTGCTGAATTTGTTTGGAACAACTATTTTGTATTGTTCATATACAGTAGGTCCCGAAAATTTCGATGGATGCTACCGATAATTGTGATAGTACATGTAACTACCAAAATTCGGTTGGCTACGAATTTGGTTATCACAACTAATCTGTTATGTGTGTTTACCGAATTATTCGCCAGCCAAAAATTCGCTTTCCACAATGAATCTGTTCTCTATGTGTACAACTTTAATTTACATTCCAGCTCATTTTTGTTCGTTTTCTATTTCCCCTTAAAAATACAAAAAAAAAAAAAAAAAACAATAAACCATCAACCACATACCGGAATATCCTTTTTAAAAACTTATTCGCATGTCTTTGCAATTTTCAAACAACATAAATAATTTGTTGGTGTTCATGTATGTTAAATGTTAGTGTCCCCCCACAGTTAAAGTGTAGACACTTTTTTGTTTAGTTTTCTTATAATATTTTTCGACCATGTTGACAGCCAAATATTTTTTTAGTAGTTTTTTCGTTCATAGCATTGAAAAATAGTTGTTTTTTTGTGAAAAACGAATTCTCTTATTTTTGTTTAGACGAGTGTAAGACAAAAAAAAAACAAAAAAAAAAAGGTTAAGGTTAGGGTGTAGTTGTAGTTTGTACACACAGAACAAAAAACTGGAGGAATATTATCGAACTACATAAGTTTAAAGTTAGTTTGACAAAGTTCTGGTAAAAATTTTAAAATTTTTTTAAAAATTTTTGAAATTTATTAGAAAATTTCTAAATAAATTCATATATAAAAATGTTAAGTTTTCTTTAATCTTCTTTTATTCAATTCTTCTTAGTTTAAACAAGCTTAAGATCATTTTTTTATAAATTATTTAATTCCAATATTTCGTCTCCACATTGAGTGACTTCTTCAGGCAACAATTACTACAATTTGAAAAACTTGTTAATTAAAAACTTATATACATACTTATGTATATGTATATATACATATATTTATATAAGTTTTTAATTATTTAAACAAAATTTTCAAATTGTAATAATTGTTTCCTGAAGAAGTCACCCAATTGCAGACGAAATATTGGAAATAAATAATTAATAAATAAATGATCTTAAGCTCGTTTAAACTAAGAAGAAGTTAAATTCATATATTTTACAAGAAATTTGTTAAACTAACTTGAAACTTTTATAGTAATATACCCTGCGAGAAATGGACCAGTCACTGGTATGGTCATGTCACTAGAACTTTGTGTGTATGAACCTGTCCTAGTTTCGGTTCTGTTATATGAAAGCGACCGGTACTTTTAACATAGGCTTGTCATAGGAGGTGACAATTTGCTACCTGTGGAGCACTGTGTGACGTAGCGATTAACTTGACCCAGGTAACCTGTCACCATACAGACTGAAATGAATATACTACGGGACAAGTTAGAAGTAGGTAGTGTCAAAGTATGACCATTTTAGGATTTATGAGATATGCAACAGAACCAGTGGGAAAAAAATTATCACGTGACTGGTGTACGTTACGTATCTTAGAACTGGAGAACAATTTTTGAAGGAAAACTAGTCACATATTAAGCGCAATGTGTTCTGTAACAGGGGTAGTTTGACTGAAATAGTTTTGAGACGTACCACTGCACTGGTCTAAGGGGTACATGTCGCCGGGCATGCGAAAAGTAATTAGTAAGTAACCTGTCAGTTTTTATTCAGCGTATTACATATTATGCACGAGTTGCTAAATAGCCTGTCCGGAACCAATCACTGCACTCTTTCAAAACAGTGTGTCTTACCCCCTGTTCAAAAAAACCTTAAAAAAGGCACAACAAAAATCAATTTTATTATTAGCTTATTTTGTCTATACCCAACAAAAGACTAAGTTTAAGATCGCGACGTTTGGCGAGAAATTGCCATATCTGGCAACCCTGGTCACAGTTCCGTGTTCAGTTCTTTTAAACCAGTGGAGTGTTACGTCTTCATTTCTACTGTCACATAGTCGGTACAGATAAAATTCCTTCAGTGTTATGTCTGCTGTGTAGCAGTCAAGGGACTGAATCCTTTGGCACTAATTGCCATGTTTTCATCCACTGCTAACGGTTTTGAACCAATTCAATGACCAGTAATAACTTTCAACTGCACCGGCCCTAGTTGCTTCAGTACACTTTGATGTTATGTTACATGATATATCTGGTAGCAACCAGTGAATGTTTTGTCACCATAACTATAGTCACGTGATTGGTCATTTCACCAAAATTAACACTTTTTGGTGCACAACAAATTTGGTTTCACCAGTTTCGTGACGTGCCCCCAGAACATATATCACAGATTTGACATTTTGGATCAATCGACCCTTCGTTTCCCGCAGGGTAATTACTAAGCACTTCGATATTTTTCGCATAGTTTTTCTCTGCGTGTATGCTGTTGTTGTTGCACCATGTATTATGTTGTTGTTTTAAAGAAAAATATAAATTTGTTCAAGCGAAAAAAAAAACTTTATTTTTTTCCTCTTTTTTTTTGTGTGACTCAAGTTTATAATTGCAATAAATGTCCAGACATTTGTTAAAAATGGCAACAATGTAGTAGACAGTCAAAGAAACAGAAAAAAACGTAAATAATTTTCAAAACAATTATGCAGTTAAAAAAATGAAGATACTATAAATTCTGAGTTTTTGTGAGGGTTAAACTATTGTTTTTGCTAAGTTTAAGAGGAAGAAAATTAGTATGGAATGACATTTTACATGATTAATTGAGTCTACGAGTTCAAGTTAAAACAACGACATGTTGGCCATAACAGTAAAATAATGATTATTGAAGTCAAGTCATGGATATAATATATATTTTATTTGGAATTCAAATAACAAAAATGTGAAGTGAGTAAAATAATAATATATTTTCTAAATGACAATTTCTTACTAGGGAATTTACACAGGAAATATAGTCTACTAACAATTTGCTTGCTTAAGTACTATACAAGTCGATTAAACTATTTTTTAATCTTTTTCATTGACAGTTAATCTAACTTTTAATCTCACTACTATTTCTATACAACTCTGTATTTATATTACTAATGCAACTCTTATTTTGAAATAACTTCGATTGGCAATGCTAAAAAACACACATACAGATTCAGGTAAAAATCAAAGTTAAGACGCTGTAGCAATAAAATGTTGAGAAAATATTTGCTAATCCACGACATTTTTCTGGTTCCTCTTATGTTGGTTTGCAGCTGAAAGCTAAAAACTATGAGCAAAAAAAAAATTTTTGTCAATTTCACGTCATTTTTGTTTTTATTTCTGTGACATTTGAATGACCATTAATTCTTTGAGTGAAGACTTTTCAACGTGAATCTTTACATGTACTAGTTTCTAAGTACAGTCTATCCTAACCATGCACATCAGTTCCTTTCAACTCCAACAATCTTGATAAATAAAAGGTATCCTAAAATCATTTCAGCGGGGGTGGAAAATTTTTGAAATAGTTCATATATCACAAATTTTCAATTCAACTTTCAAAAATCTTTTTTTTTTTAATTTTTATTAGAAGTTTTCCTAATTAGGCTTTCAACTGTCATGGTTTTCAAATGCAAATAAAAGATTATTTAATTTTTAATTCCGACGTTTCGTTGGGAATATTCCAACATCTTCAGGGACATGATTTTATTAAATATACATATATAATCTTTTTGTCAAGTTTACATTTAAATTTCTTTAATAAAATTGTTTTTATAATTAAAAACAAATGTAAAAATAATAATTTTATCACAGATTGGAACTTTTCTTAATGTATCACACTTGAAACTAACTCTTATTCAGCAAACAAGGAAGATATCCCGATCCGCATTCGCAGATTTTTTCAACTTCGGATATCTTGTAAAGGAACAGAAAAACAGAGACAAGTATTTTTTTTTAGCTGCCTAATCTTACGTTTAAGGGAAAGTTTTCATTTGTTTTTGCACGAAAACTTGTCTTTTATTTGGGAAAACTGGATTTATTTGCCCACGGTAAAAGTAGTCAAGATTAGAATACCCATATTGCCTATATAGTGGACCCAGAGTTGGCACATTTTTAAATTATTCGAAATATATTTGAAAAAAGCTCTTCGGGAAAAGTCGCATAAAAACCCAACGATTTCGAACATCGGAAAAAAGCTCAGGACACGGCCTCGATTAAATTAAATACACATTACTATAAATTTTTTTTCGATTAATACAACTAAAATTCCTTAATAAAACGCTAGATTTATTGTTACTAAAACACATTGTTTTTTTTTTGTTAACAAAAATACTTAACCCTCTAACTGGCAAACGCTGTTTTGCAACGAAATTCATACCATGTGCTCCACGCGAAAAACAAATAATAAGTTCTTCAACAAATTGTTTATCGTCGCCTAATTAGGCGATATGAGTCAGAATATTTTACGGTGCATTTTCGAATTAAAGCATATAAAGGAAAAGTTTTGGACAAAAATGATTTCTCTTACCAAGATATAACCACACTCGAAAAAACAATTTTTTTTCTGCTCCTATTTAAGAAGATAACGCGATTTTCGCTTTTATGGAAAAAGCGAAATTAGGCGAAGAAGTATCTAACCGGAGAAAAGGATGTTTTGCAACGAAATTCATACCATGTGCTCCACTTATAATAAGTTCTTCAACAAAATTGTTTATCGTTGCCTAATTTAGGCGATATGAGTGAGAAAAAATACTTTAGGGTGCATTTTGGAAACTAAAGCATATAAAAGAAAAGTGTTGGACAAAAATTATTTCTTCTTACCAAGTTATAACCACACTCGAAAAATTATTTTTTTTCTGCTCCTATTTAAGAAGATAACGCGATTTTCGCTTTTTGGGAAAAAGAGAAATTAGTCGAAAAAGTATCTAAACTTCAATTTACATTGTTCAAACTTCAACGCTCTGCTACTAATACTTAATGTCTTCTTTCTGCAAAATTTCATAAAAATCCGACTATTAGTTTATAAGTTAAGGATGTCCTTTAGAAGGAATCCTGATAAAATCATGTGAGTCCTTAGGACTAAAGTAAGGATTATTAGTTAAAGATAAAGCTTCAATCTTACTATATTTTATTATAAAGAGTTTTTAGTCAACTTAAATTAATTTTTTAGGTTTTTGAAAACAAGTTTTTTTTTAAATAATTAGTTTTTGAAATTTTACGAAATTTTGATTTGAAAGCTTTCTGGCTTCCAACCCGTAGACGCTACACTAAAAATTTCTTTACAAAATATTTAGCAGATTTAGATTTCTATCGGAATATATTAATTTCTAAGTATAAAACGCTCATTTGACGTATTTGTGGTAAATTTTATGAAGACTGCCCAGAGGCAGCCCTACCCGTTAGAAGGTTAAAATCCTTTAGACATTATTTTTACACCAGTATATATGTCTTCAAAAACCCTCTCATTTGATACGAAATCTGAATAAAGTTACTTTAAAAAGAACGATATAAAGCGAAAAAAAACGTATATGGCGGTAATTTTTAAACTCACTTAGTAACACCTAAACAGGAGGATTGGTCAGTTAAAAAAAAATCACGGGTCCCTTAAGTTTTTATGCTCTACAACATATGCGAAGTTCATTAATTTCTGCCGGCCCGGGTTGGGATACCTTCCTTGTAAGTATGATATTAACATAATATCACACTTTCTAAGAATTATTATAAATCTTTACAAATTTTATATTTCACTAAATAAAATACTTTGCAACCAAGGCTTTTTTCAATTATAGCACTTTAACTCTTTTGAATAAACATGTTGTCATTTTGTTACCAAAAATCCAATAATAACTAAAATTCTTAAAACATTACTATACAACTTAAATTACAATACCATAATACATGTCATAACATGCATTCATATAAAAACATACACTTAATACAACTTATTTAACCTTGCTTTCATTTGATAACCTTCACATGATTGCTGACAGAAAAAACTGCTTGCACTTATATGACAACAAGGAACAAAAAATAAACGAAACTATCATTTTGTCTCTGCATTTTAACCCATTAAGCACCTAAATGTAATCTGCTGAAGAGAATTCAGTTTAAATGTATTTATATGATAGGCAGAGTCGTCAAATAGGATAAAGCGAAATCAAAATTGAGAAAAGTTGAAAGATATTGTTGTAAGTTGCCAATGAGCAAAAACGGAAAAACAGCTGCCCTAATTGAACCGTTTCGAAATTCGGTATTGTAAAATATGATTCATGAGGTTTAATAAGTGCCTGAACAAATAATATTTATACAAATAATATTAATACTACATATCATATCACTATTATCAAAAATGTTCAAAACTAAAATTTTTACTTTGCCAAAATTTTTCGCAAAATTTCATATTTTTCAGTTGCTCTTAATTGATGTGAATTTAAAGTGTGAAGAAATTATGTGATTAGAAAACGTTTTTGTTTCGTGATTTCTAAGTTTAGTTGGCTTTCAGAAAATAATTTTACCTAATTTGATTAGACAATAGTTTCCAGAGAAAATCGCAAAAATCGAGGTGTCCTTATATGGGGACACTGGGCATTAATGGTTGAAATGACATCATCTTTTATAAGAAACAGTTAATACTAACCATTTGGTATTCGTTTTTTTTACCATTCTTAACTAGGTCTTACTGCTGTTGCCGTAGTTACTGAATAAAAACACAGTGAAAAGAAAAATTTTCTTTTTATTCATGATTTTCCTACACTGACAGAATTATGTGCATTAAATCAATTAATTTTGTCATTATAACTATGGAAATCGTCCATTGAAACTTTTCATTAAATTAATGCAGATTTTCATAAAAATTTAATGAAAAATTGCATTGCAGTTATTAAAAATTCATACGTTTCATTAAAACTATGAAGCTTTTCCAGAGGTGGACCTTGCACATAACAAACAAGTTTTCAATTTATTTTTGATCAATGGTAAAAATCTTTAACTTCAAGCTCATATATTAGTTCTCATGTAGTGAGTAAACTAGTTTATATGAATGTTTGATGTTTGGCATGGGATTATTACCGATTTTAAAACGTATTCTAACCTAGAAAATTCCCGAAATAGATCTATCAACACATTCCTGAAAGGGTCAAATAATAAATTTGAAAAACAAAAAACTCTATAGATTATTTGTTAGGACAATATCCTAATAAAGAAATATAGATTATGGCCTGGAACTTGAATAATTTTCATTTTCATTTTCATAAAGTTTAAGAAATTTTCAATGTACTTTGCGCAGAAAAATTTATTATTTTAGTAAAAAATTTCATTTAAACTGGTCTTAAAAAATGTTAAATTTAATTTTTACTAATTCTTAAATTTTTAGAAAAAGCTTTTTAAAAATAAAATATAGTAAAATATAATGTTTGTTTTGTATTATTTTACTATTTTTTATTTTAAAAAAGCTTTTTGTAAAAAGTCAAGAATTAGTAAAAAATTATACTAGTCCAAGTAATTCTCTCTGTGTAGCTTTTTGTTTTTGGTTTTAATATTTTACTATATACAGCATATAATTTATGTTAAATGTCATTTAAATCTCATAGCTTTTTTCTCTTATTTTTGCTAGAAAATGAAAAAAAAAAATGTGTCAAAATAAGAAGAAAGAAAAAAATTGTAATAAAATTCTGTAAAAACGAACTGTGAGTTGTTGGCATAAAGTACAAAAAATAAAGGAACTGAAAAAAGACAAGTAAGCAGACTGCTTAATATAGATGGGAGTCTCTTATTGCTATTTAAAGGTAATGAAACTTTAGTTTAACTCTTCTATACGGTCTGGATCAAAATGAGTCAGTTTTTGAAAAAAATTATAAAAAGCTATTCTTTAAACTGCAGTTTTATTATATTTATTTTATCCAAAATATAATATTTAAAACAAATTTAGTGAAACGATTTATTTCGTTTTCCTCTATGAGCGAATTTATTTATTTATTTTAATGTTTGAAAAAATTATTATATTTTAAATTTTGCAACTAACAAGGGAAATATCCCGAACGGAACTCGACGATTTTAATGAAATTTGGATGTGTTGTAAAGAAGCAAAAAAAAAATTGACACGTTTATTTTTTAGTTGCCCAATCTAACGTTTAAGGGTTTAAAAGGTAGGGTTAAAAATTAATTTGCTTTTGCATGAAAATTTACGAAAACTATATTTATTTGAACGCAGGGTTAAAGTACTCAAGAAAAAAATTTGATTATCAATATTGCCTATAAAGTGGGCCCAGAGTTGCCATGTTATTGAATTATTTTAAATATAGGGGAAAAAGGATCTTCGGGAAAAGCCGTATTAAAACCAAAAGGTTTAGAATGTCGGAAAAACCTCCGACACCGGCCAGAATAAATTAAATAGGCATTGTTATGTAATATGTTTAGCATAATGCAACTAAAATGACTTTATATACCAGTAGATTTAATGCTTCGTAAAGAAAACTATGTTTTCAATATCAAAAATACTTGAAAATATTTGGGCATAATTCGTACATCAGTGAACGTGTATTCAAAAACCCTTTCATTTGATACCAAATTTGTCTATAAATACCTTTAATCGACAGATATTAACCGTTCTATTGAACATATCCGAAGTTCAAAAAAATCTGGGGGTCCGGGTAGGGATACATCTGAACTTGAAATTTTTTGATCAGGATCATTACTTTGTGGTATTTTCATTTAAATTCATGTCATGATATCTACATTACAATATTTTATCTGTAGAAATCCCACATTTTGAGCGAACTACTTTTTGCTCCCAAATAGCTCTCATATATTTTATCGCTTCTAAGCTTTAAACTATTAAAGGTTTTAATAAACTTTAAATATAGTGTTTGTTATATTTACCAAAAACTATCGATGTGTGTAAAAATATTTAAAAATGGAGATTAGACTTGTGTAATCAATCTAAAGAATTTAGAAAATTTTCGACTCTTTGAGGTAAAATATTTTTCAAAGTTTTTTATATGACAATTATAATCTTTTGTGTATATTTAAGCCGACGTTAATCATTTATCCATTATCCAAAAATTATGGCAGTTTTTAGTTACGAGCAAATTAAAAATAATAAAATAGAGATGGTGGAGATTAGAGAAATAAACAAAAATATCTAAAAATAGAATATTGGTGTTTGTTAGTGTTGGTCACTTCTGAGTATAATATACAATAACAGAAAAGCTAATAGGAAAGAAAACTGCAATTTAGATACATTATATTCGAGGCCATACTTGGGTGTGATCGCTAAACGGTCATGACTTGGTATTGTTACGTTTGTAATGTAAGAAGAGCGCAGGTTTGATTCTTACAGCCGCAGGTTATTGAAAAATGTATCATATGGAGACAATTTGACAATTATAAGACACTCATAATAATACAATTTAAATAGAAAATCACTGATGACGCCTGTCGATTAAAAGGGAGAAACTAGTCTCGTCTGAATTAAAAATTAATAGTGTTTATAATTTTTAGAGAAAAACGTTTATTCTTTCTTCTTCTTAACCTCAACATTTCTAAAATAAAATTACATTGTTTGCTTAAATTCAACTAAAGCTAACTCAATTTACATCTTTTTATATTTATCACAATTCAAAACATTTATTACACCACAAAAAAAATAAAAAATACTCTCAAAACAGTTTTTTTTGTCATTTAAAAGAACTTGAAAAAACCTGCGAATTTTTTGGAAAACACGAATTTTTGGTGTTTAATGATATTAAGTTGGTTACTTATTTGCAGGAAATCTTACTAAATACTTTTAGATTCTCATAATGAGCATTTTGTTTGCTTCATAAAATTTAAAGTTCTTCTAATTTTTAGATGTCTTTTCAGTTTTAATAATTTTTTTATATAAATAGAACATTTTTGCTCTTCAAAGTTTAGTAACGTCATGATGCTTGCTAGGAAAAGACCCTTACCACGTGCTTGATTACTAAAAAGACAGGAATGGAGCAAAATTAATGATAAATATGTTTTTTGTTAAAGTTCTGCCTATTATGAGGCTCTAAATTTTTTAAAACTTCGGGTTCTGATGAGATCTTTACCCAGATCGAAATACTAGTATCAACCTAGCTAATATGTTTGATTTGCTTTATTTTTGTAAATATTCGAAGGTTGGAAGCCCGTTAAAAATTAAAAATAACATAAAAATGATCTCGATGTATAAAAAAATAAACAACTAACAAAACTGTAAAAAATATTACTTGAGCCAGAGTAAAAACTAAAATTTTTTTTATATAAACAGAACATTTTTAGTTTTCAAAGTTTAGTAACCACGTGCTTGATTACTAAGAAGACAAGAATGGAGCAAAATTAATGATTAGTATGTTTTTTGTTAAAGTTCTGCCTATTATGGAGGCTTTAACTTTTCTAAAACTTCGGGTTCTGATGAAATCTTTAGCCAGATCGAAATACTAGTATCAACCTAGCCAATATGTTTGATTTGCTTTATTTTTGTAAGTATACGGAGGTTGGAAGCTCGTTAAAAATTAAAAAAGAACATAAAAATAATCTCGATGTATATAAAAGCTAACAAAATCTTTTGTTTGATTCAAGTTTTCGCTGAATTGATAGAGCGCTTAGTTGCCTCAAAGTGAAATCTGTGGCTGTACCAGCTAGGAATGAAAGAATAAAATTTGTTTGCACTTTATCAATTAATTCCGTCGTGAAGATTCACTCTAGATACATAACTATGTTCTTAAGCCGTGTTTGTTATTAAATAATGAAAAAAAAATAATAAAAATTTCGAAACATTTTTAAAAAGCTAATAAAATTTTTTCGTTTCAAAAATTATAAAATGCCTATTTTACTCTGGACGTGGTGTTTGATAAGAAAATTCAGTTCACGCATTACGCCAGACAATTTCAAATATAATTGCCTTTGTCAGACGCAAAAAACATATCTTTTCAAAAAAAATTGCCTATAAGAACTCCTTAATTAATAGTTGCTTGTTGTTGCATCAAATTTTGTTGACGAATATTATTTATTTTTTATTTGTGATATTTATAAGAAAGTTTGTGATGCTCGTATTCCATGGAATATATTACAAATTTTTTGGAAATAATTCGGCCATTTCTTAGTAGTCCGATTGCAATGAAATTTGGAACAGGCGTGAGTGACGTAATATCTAACTTAAGTTTTGAGGTTAATGGTAAATTTGTTTCATTTCCACGCTTTAGTTTTTAACCATGTCCATTGTTTCTCTCAATTCAAAAAGCCTTGAGAAAAAGTGGCAGTTTCAACTGGTGTTGGGAATTTTTGAAATTACTCAAATATCCATAATATGCTAATGAAATTGTCCATGCACTAATCCCATCTCTGCCTTCAGTGAAGTAGCATAAACAAAGTGAACGACTGTTTGAATAGAAATGAAACTGTGTATTTATTTCAAATGCATATGACAGTTACATTAAAATAAAGTCATATTATGACAGTTGGTAATGGTTTGTTAAGACAAAAGGTAGTATTTTGTATACAACTTATTTTTGCGGGAAACTTTTGTCTTTTAAGCAAGATGATCTATATTACTTTAGCATATATTTAATTTGTTATACTTCGGAGAGTTGCTACAGCCCAGAGAAAAATAGGAAAAAGTCTCATTCATATTCGTCCAATGTACCAATTTCATCAATATTTATGAAATCATTTCATAAACATAAGCATTATAATGTGCATATCATGGTATCTACGAACTCTTTTCTACACAAAAATAATGAAATTCCTTACTAATACCAAATATCCTTTAGATTTATAGTGAAGAATTTCACAAATATCATGACATTTTTTTTTGGTTTCTTATGAAATGTTTCATAAATACTATGAAACGTTATATTGGACGAAAATCTATGAAACACTTATAAATGATGAAGATTTTCCTTTGGGGCTAAGTACAGTGGCATATTCAAATGCGCTCTCGTGGGTGATGGAAAATCATATTACAAAGTGTTCAAGCGCACAGTTTGGCCATGGTAATATTCTGGAGGAAAATATGATTTCCTGAACCGATTTAATTGGATTTTTAGAATACAATTTAAGGAAAAAGCCGAAATTTAGCTGTAAAGTAATTTATACCGGAAGTTAAAATCACATAACTCTTCGCACAAAAATCAAACTTTTCAGTTTTAATGTGAAAACAGTATTATTATATGGTTCCGAAACTTGGATCATCAGTAGACAGGACACAAATGCGCTCCAAGTATTTGTTAGCCGTTGGTTGCGAAGAATATTACGTATTTTCTGGCCTTAAATAGTTTCAAATAATGATCTTTGGCAAAATACAACAACAAAACCTCATAACGACTGACATACGAGAAAAGAAGATGAACTGGCTGGGCCATACCTTCAGAAACAGCCAAGATGACGTTACCAGAAAGGCCCTAGACTTCCATCCCCAGGGCAGCCGACGTAGAGGAAGACCTGCTAACACGTGGAGACGTCAAATGTAATCCGAACTCAGTACAGCCAGAATGACATGGAGGGAAGCAAAACGACACGCTGAAGACAGAATTCAATGGAAATCATTTGTACTGGCCCTTTGTTCCAACTAGGAATTACAGCATATATATATATATCTATTAGGCTTGTCGATTTATTTTTTCGACGATTTCCCCTAGATTTTCGTATTCTATGGGTTATTCCATGAAAATTTGCCGAAGGAACCATACCTCTATCGTTAAAATCGAGTCCCCTACTTTTTGTTGTAGATTTTTTCCCAAATTGACGTTCGTATGAAATATTTACCTACACGTTCACATCCATAACTCAAAAACTATCGGGTTTAATCGCCAGTAGGCGCGTTGGAAAGGTGAGCTCATTTTGATCAATTTACAAAAAAAAATCTTCAACATTGGTCCAACGGTTCAAAAGTTACGGGCATTTTTGTCCAAATTTTGGACAATTTTCCATTTTTTCATGATTTGTCCAAGAATATTACTTTCATGGCCATTTTTTTGGCTCAATTTTTGACTTACGAAGCTTACGAACCTTACGTTTACGACTGGACTGATTTCCACTACCGGAAAAGTTTGAGCTCAAAATTGCTGATTGTGAAAATCTTCCGGTATGTAATTTATAGCTGATTCTTTACCATTCTATAGATCTATATGCTGGAGTATATACATATATATATGTATGCACAGCGCATACTCTAGATACATTTATTCGTTCCCCCGCATAGTTTAGGGACATTTGCTTACTTTGGGGGACTGTCCCCAAAGTTTTCGTTCGCGCCTTTTCATACATCTAGCATATAAGATGAGGACAATTTTTTCTATACACCACATATTTCGGCGACAATTTGGGCGTGTCCCTAAAGTATGCGCTGTGGATACATATATATAATTAATTTATACCGCTGACGATTTTTTCCGATGTTGCCATGCGTCTGGCAGCCGAACAGCTTAGATATGGAATTTTTTAAATTGGAACTCAAAGTGTTTCTATTTGCTAAATTTGTCCATAGCTTCAAAATACCGAATATCGATCAAATGAATTTCTGGCCGAACTGTTCGGTCGGACACTAATTGTAGAAAGTGATCTTTTGTTAATTATCTAAAGACAAATTTACTTCTAAATTATCGACAGTATGTGCAAGGAGATTATGTTATAGGAGTGACAATCTGTTTCAAACGCAACATCAAACAAAATATTTCGTTACCACAGGAATAAGCGACACATAAGTAATACCAATAATACGGTGTGGTTTGTCTGTGCATTGGGCGACAGTTTTACCCGGGGTAACGAAATGTTTTGGTTGATATTATAGTTGAAAAGGATTATGCCTTCTTTAATATAATATCCTTGGTAAGGATCGATTTTACATAGCTCAACTGGGTATGATCAACTCTTCATAACGTTGAAGTCGGTCTTCTTACTGCTCCAATAATGGTTTGTGCTCCGAGCTTTTAGTATCGGTATTGACTTTTATCGATAACTGTTGAGTACGTTGGACTAAAGTGACCAAAGAAGCATTCATGTGACGAAGTTCACCTTATCAGATGTTAACTGACCAACCGTAAATGGAATACAACTGCAATACGTGGGCAAAGGTTTCAAAGTGTATTCTAAAGTTTTTCGATAGTGAAGGAGGAGGAGGAGGACTCCGTAAAGTAGTTCGTCGTCCATTATCAACAACAGTAGGGTATTAAAATTTATTGATTCATTGGAGAACATCTGAATAGAGGGTCTGATTTTATTAATCCAAAATTTCGTATTCTAAAAATTCTGTGCGTGATCATATTTTTCCTGTGTTTATCCCGATTTGTTTAACTAATCTTAAATTATGTGGTAAATATTAAACTTGCTATTGTCTTTATTTCATAATTCCCATTTTGATAGTATCCGGTCAAATCATGCATATTTCCTTTAAAATTATTAAACTTCCTCATTTGATTTTAACT
>CM037854.1:209515866-209533549 GCA_021234595.1 Delia radicum
TGTACTGAAGAAAAACAATATTGATATCAATATTGCCTATAAAGTGGGCCCAGAGTTGCCATGTTAATGAATAAAGGGGGAAAAGGCTCTTAGGGAAAAGTCGCCATTAAAACCAAACGGTTTAGACTATCAGAAAAACCTCCGACACCGGCCCGAATAAATTAAATAGGCATTGTTATGCAATATTTTTAGCATATGCAACTAAAATTACTTTATAAACCACTAGATTAATGTACGTAAAAAACACATTTTTTTCAATATGAAAAATACTTGAAAATCTTGGGCATAATTCGTACATCAGTGAACGTGGATTCAAAACCATTTCATTGATACCAAATTTGTATATAAATACTTTTAATCGGCATATATAAACCGTTTTATTAAACAATATCCAAAGTTCAATAAAATCTGGTGGTCCGGATCGGGATACCCCTCGATTAGAAATTTTTTTGATTTTCATTTAAATTCATGTCTAATATCTACATTACAATATTTTATATGTAGAAAACCCACATTTGAGCGAGCGTCTTTTTGCTCCCAAATAGCCCTCATATATTTTATCGCTTATAAGCTTTAAACTATAAAAGGTTTTAATAAATTTTGAAATATAGTTGTTTGTTATATTTACCAAAAATATCGATGTGCGTAAAAATATTTAAAAATGGAGATTACACTTGTGTAATCAATCTAAAGAATTTAGAAAATTTTCGACTCTTTGAGGTAAAATATTTTTTCAAAGTTTTTATATGACAATTATAATCTTTTGTGTATATTTAAGCCGATATTTAATCAGTTATCCATTTATCCAAAAATTATGGGCAGTTTTTAGTTACGAGCAAATTAAAAATAATAAAATAGAGACGGAGGAGATTAGAGAAATAAACAAAAATATCTAAAAATAGAATATTTGTGTTTGTAGTGTTGGTCACTTCTGAGTATAATATACAATAACAGAAAAGCTAATAGGAAGAAAAACTGCAATTTTAGATACATTATAGTTCGAGGCCATACTTGGGTGTGATCGCTAAACGGTCATGCCTTGGTATTGTTACGTTTGTAATGTAAGAAGAGCGCAGGTTTGATTCTTACAGCCGCAGGGTGTTGAAAATTTATCACATAGAGACAATCTGACAATTATTAGACGCAAATAATAATACAATTTAAATGAAAAATCACTGATGACGCATGTCCATAAACAAGGCAGAAACTAGTCTAGTCTGATTCAAAAATAATAGTGTTTATAAGTTTTAGAGAAAAACGTTTATTCTTCTTCTTAACCTCAACATTTCTGAAATAAAATTACAGTTTTTGCTTGAATTCAACTAAAGATAATTCACACACATATCATCTCATTATATTTATCACAATTAAAAACATTTATTACACCACCAAAACATAAAAAATACACACAAAACAATTTTTGTCATATAAAAGAACTTAAAACAGCTGCGATTATTTTGAAAAATACGAATTTTTTGGTTTTTAATGAATGAAATTAAGTTGGGTTACTTATTTGCAGGAAATCTTCTTAAATACTTTTAAATTCTCATAATGAATATTTTGTTTGCTCCATAAAATTTAAAGTTCTTAACATTTTTAGATGCCTTTTCGATTTTAATAAATCTAAAATCTTTTTATTTGATTCAAGTTTTCGCGGAATTGATACAGCGCTTTGGTTGCTTCAAAGCGAAATGTATTTGAAAATTTACCGCTGTACCTAGGAATGCTAGGAATGAAAGAATTAATTTTTTTTTTGCACTTTATTAGTCCGTCGTGAAGATTCACTTTAGATACTTAACTATGTTCTTAAAAAATGCGGAAAAACAAATTATTTATTTATTAATTAATAATCATATAATTACCAAATTATATACTATTACCCTAACCGAGCACTAGCTACTATGGCCTTCGGCGCTTTGTAGCGAAAACAGACGAGTGCCTCTGGTGGGAATCGAACCCACGACCCCCGCACTGATAAGCCAGCTCGCTACCAACTAGCGTTACCGGGGCGCATGAAAATTTAATTCCGCAACATTTTTAAAAGTTAATAAAATTCTTGCGTTTAAAAAATTATAAAATGCCTTTTTCACTCGGACGTGGTGTTTGATAAGAAATTCAGTTCACGCATTACGCCAGCCAATGTCAAATATAATTGAGATTATCAAAACGCAAAAACACATATCTTTTCAAAAAAATTACCTATAAAAACTATTTCATTAACTTAGTTTCTTGTTGTTGCCTCAAATTTTGTTTTTAATTTTTTTATTTGTGATATTTACAAGAAAGTTTGTGATGTTCGTATTCGTGGAACATATCACAGATTTTTTGGAAATAATTTCGGCGGCCATTTCTTAGTTAGTTCGATACAAGGAAATTTGAAACAGGCATGAGTGACTTAATATCGAACTTAAGTTTTTGAGGTTAATGGTAAATTTTTCATTTCCACCCCTTATTTTTTAAGTATAGTCCTACTTAACCATGTCCCTTATTCTCCTCAATTCAAAAAAGCCTTTGAGAAAAAGTGGCAGTTTCAACAGGTGTCGGGAATTTTTGAAATTACTCAATATCCATAATATTGCTAATGAAATCGTCCATGCACTAATCCCGTCTCTGCCTTCAGTGCAAGTAGCAAAAACAAAGTGAACGACTGTTTGAATAGAAATGAAACTGTGTATTTATTTCAAATGCATATGACAGTTACATTAAAAAATAAAGTCATATTATGACAGTTGGTAATGGTTTGTTAAGACAAAGGTAGTATTTTGTATACAACTTATTTTTGCGGGAAACTTTTGTCTTTTTAAGCAAGATGATCTATATTTCTTTAGCATATATTTAATTTTTTATACTTCGGAGAGTTACTACCAGCCAGAGAAAAATACACACAGAGAAAAATTTAGCTATTTGCCAAATGAAACTTGGTTACTACGACTCAAATTCCGTTATTACGAGTTTCAGACGGTTGGCGAACTTAACATTAGTTTTCACAATGAAGTTCGGTTTAATTTAACTGAATTTAAGTTGAAATACCCAAAATATTCAGAAGTCCAATGTAAATACCGTTATACTATCTGAATTTATAACGTTGGCACATTTAACATACACTTTTCAATTCGGTTGGCACTTTATTTTTCTGTGTGTGGAAAAAATCTCATTCATATTCGTCCAATGTACCAATTTCATCAATATTTATGAAACATTTTCATAAACATTAAGCATTATAATGTGCATATCATGGTCTCTACGAACTTTTTTCTACACAAAAATAATGAAATTCTTACTAATACCAAATATCCTTTAGATTTATAGTGAAGAAGTTCACAAATATCATGACATTTTTTTTGGTTTCTTATGAAATGTTTCATAAATACTATGAAACGTTATATTGGACGAAAATCTATGAAAACACTTTATAAAGATGAAGATTTTCCTTTGGGGCTAAGTACGTGGCATATCGCAAATTGCGCTGTCGTGGGTAATGGAAAAACATATTAGAAGTTTTCAAGCGCCCAGTTTGGCCAGGTAATATTCTGGAGGAAAACATGTTTCCTGAACCGATTTAATTGGATTTTTAGAATACAATTTTAAGGAAAAAGCCGAAATTTAACTGTAAAGTAATTTATACCGGAAGTCAAAATTACATACTCTTCGCACAAAAATCAAACTTTTCAGTTTTAATGTGAAAACAGTATTATTATATGGTTCCCAAACTTGGATCATCAGTAGAGAGGACACAAAATACGCTCCAAGTATTTGTTAGCCGTTGGTTGCGAAGAATATTATGTATTTTCTGGCCTTAAATAATTTCAAATAATGATCTTTGGCAAATACACAACAAAACCTCATAACGACTGACATACGAGAAAAGAAGATGAACTGGCTGGGGCCATACCTTCAGAACAGCCAAGATAACGTTACCCAGAAAAGGCCCTAGACTTCCATCCCCAGGGCAGCCGACGTATAGGAAGACCTGCTAACACGTGGAGACGTCAAATGTAATCCGAACTCAGTACAGCCAGAATGACATGGAGGGATGCAAAACGACACGCTGAAGACAGAATTCAATGGAAATCATTGTACTGGCCCTTTGTTTCCAACTAGGAATTACAGCATATATATATATATATATGTATGCACAGCGCATACTTTAGGGACACGCCCAAAATTGTCCCTGAAATATGCGGTTGTATAGAACCAATTGTCCTCATCTTATACGCTAGATGTATGAAAAGGCGCGAAAACTTTGGGGACAGTCCCCAAAGTAAGCAAATGTCCCTAAACTATGCGGGGGAACGAATAAATGTAGCTAGAGTATGCTGGAGTATATATATATATGTATGCACAGCGCATACTCTAGATACATTTATTCGTTCCCCCGCATAGTTTAGGGACATTTGCTTACTTTGGGGACTGTCCCCAAAGTTTTCGCGCCTTTTCATACATCGTAGCATATAAGATGAGGACAATTTTTTCTATACACCACATATTTCGGCGACAATTTTGGGCGTGTCCCTAAAGTATGCGCTGTGCATACATATATATATATAATTTATACCGCTGACGATTTTTTCCGATGTTGCCATGCGTATGGCAGCCGAACAGCTTAGATATGGAATTTTTTTAAATTGGAACTCAAAGTGTTTCTATTTGCTAAATTTGTCCATAGCTTCAAAATACCGAATATCGATCAAATGCATTTTCTGGCCGAACTGTTCGGTCGGCCACTAATTGTAGAAAGTGATCTTTTGTTAATTATCTAAAGACAAATTTAACTTCTAAATTATCGACAGTATGTGCAAGGAAATTATGTTATAGGAGTGACAATCTGTTTCAAACGCAACATCAAACAAATATTTCGTTACCACAGGAATAAGCGACACATAAGTAATACCAATAATACGGTGTGGTTTGTCTGTGCATTGGGCGACATTTCTACCCGGGGGTAACGAAATGTTTTGGTTGATATTATAGTTGAAAAGGATTATGCCTTCTTTAATATAATATCCTTGGTAAGGATCGATTTTACATAGCTCAACTGGGTATGATCAACTCTTCATAACGTTGAGTCGGTCTTCTTACTGCTCCAATAATGGTTTGTGCTAGAGCTTTAGTATCGGTATTGACTTTTATCGATAACTGTTGAGTATGTTTGGACTAAAGTGACCAAAGAAGCATTCATGTGACGAAGTTTTCGAAACGCTTCAAGAATTGCTTTACCTTATCAGATGTTCTTATATTTTAACTGACCAACCGTAAATGGAATACAACTGCAATACGTGGGCAAAGGTTTCAAAGTGTATTCTAAAGTTTTTTCGATAGTGAAGGAGGAGGAGGACTCCGTAAACATAAGTTCGTCGTCCATTATCAACAACAGTAGGGGTATTAAATTTATTGATTCATTGGAGAACATCTGAATAGAGGGTCTGATTTATTAATCCAAAATTTCGTATTCCAAAAATTCTGTGCGTGATCATATTTTTCCTGTGTTTATCCCGATTTGTTTAACTAATCTTAAATTATGTGGTAAATATTAAACTTGCTATTGCTTTATTTCATAATTCCCATTTGATAGTATCCGGTCAAAACATGCATATTTCCTTTAAATTATTAAACTTCCTCATTTGGATCTTACTCTTTATGTTCTATTTTACAATTGACTAGAACTACAAATTTAGCTTCTTTTTTTTCTTCACGTAAGTGGCGTTTTATTTAAACTGATAATTTGGGCATAATATCTCCCCCTCTTTATGTAAACAACAAAAATTACTTTATTCAGCAACATATGCAAAAGCGACATACAACAACAACAACAACAACATCAAAAATATCGCCTAAAATTAATTAAAGGAAACGTTGCAGACTATGCGGCCGTCTGTCATACAATTTACAACATTTGCACACTGTAAAATGTTGTATGCCTTAAATAACTCTATAAAATATAAGCATCCATAGTGCGCCAAAATTCTTAAAACACATGTATGAAAATTTGCAAACAACAACAGCAAACATCACTAACACCTCCGCTACAATGAAAGATTTTGCCCACACATAATCATTGCTGCATCTAGCTGGTATAATTTCTTCTATGTTTTGGAGGCTTTTGGGAAAGACTAGAGGGAAAATGTTTGTATGAATGTAGTATTAAGAAAAGCAACACTTTGCGTCTAGAAGTAAAAGTGAATGAAAAACACCAGGGGAACTATATTATTTTGTATGTGTAATAGATGTGAACAATAATGATGATTAATGTAGACTATGAAAGCTATAAAGGCCAAGTTGGAAATTTGCAATGAAATTAATTAAGTAAAATATAGCTTGAATTAAGATTTTTGATTCACTTTAAAATCATGAGTTATTAAATGAGGTGGTGGGTTTGGCGTTAGGTTCTTTTTTAATTGGGGTAAATGACTTTTTTGCACTAATATTATCCAAAATCCTTACGAACAAAAACAACTTCTCTGTATTTTATAAAAAAGAATGGAAGTTTGTGTAGTTTGTTGGGGGTTTTTAATATCCTCAAATCGTCCTGACATTTCTTATGTCGTGTTGTTTTACATTCCAGTCATATTGAAGAAACTCATCAGTTTTCTCTCAGCCCATTCTTCGCATGGCGGCCAGTTTGCTTTTTCGAGCCGTCCGATATTGCACCGCTCCGAATATCAGAGTCAGCGCTTTAATTCTCCTGCACAAAGAGTGTTTTGGAGAACGGTAGATAATGAATATTTTCATTAAACTAATGAAACTTTTCCACATAAAATGAAGAAAATTTTTTACTTTTAAGGAAACTAGCTATTTAACGAAACTTTAATAAATAAAATGATTTATTTCAGTAAAACTGTATGTAAACTTGCATTAGTTTAATGGAAAGCTTAAATAGAACGAGTTCCAGTACAACTTCAATTGTTTCTATGCAAAAATTCTTTAATATCTTGCAGATTCTCTCCACGATCTGTAACTGTAATCCGTATTACGATCTAGTTTTCTTACAACCACACCGTCACGCCTGTATTCTTCATATTTCTTATTTTAAAGCTATCTGGGTGTACTGTCCAAAGCTACATCACATCCTAACTCTCTTGGAGAAAAGAGATAGGCCTGATGTATACATAATCGCCATCAAAAATGGAAGGATTGAAGATACAGTGCAGTGGATCGAGTAATCTTGCACATCCAAAAGTTATAACCTTCCAGCAATCGTTATAGCAATCCGCCAAAGAGCTAATCCCTTATCGTTACTGGTTACACCAGTAACTAAAATGTAAGCAGAAATTAAAAAAAAAAACATATATGAAAATCGAGCTTTAGACAGCAGTAGTGAATCCAAAAGTCTAGCATAATTCGGCTAGAAAACATTTCCTATTGGGTATTTAGTAGTTTGGAAAGAGTTGACTATGTTCTACGTCTGATTTCATGAGTCTTTAGCAAAAAGCAGAAATTTACAACTAATATTAATATGACTTTAAGGCATTTTGGTTGTATGTCTATGACTTATAATAGAGCGCTCTTCCATGGCATGGTTAACAAACAAACGAAACAGGCAAATAAACAAAACGGCTACAAAATAGCCGTTCATATTATTCGGTTGTTATTCGGTTGTTAAATGCAGATACATATACATGATGATGTTGCTGATGATTAGGGCGAGGAATTTCATATAACTAAAAACGAAAAATAGGCGCTTAATAAATGTCCACCAAAAATATATACTTAAAAGATAACTTTTTTCCCGACATCATACAAATTGGAATTTGACATCTATAGCTTCAGTAGAAATAGAATTTCACGCTTTGCTCTGGTTCACCAAACTTGTAAAAAGTAAAAATCGTTTTTCTTAAATCAAAATATAGAAATGTATCCTAATATTATTTTTTACAAACTAAAAATACTTAAATTAATGGAAAATATGCAAAAATATGCACCAAAAAAAAAACAAAATATCCATTAAACATATGCCTTAAAAAGCAAAATATGCAACTACAGATCTATGACATGTTGTTCTAAATTTTATGACTAGGATAAATATTTAGCCTACAGTGAAATAATTATTCTTGATTATATGGATAAAACAATTCATAGAATTTTTTCATAGATTCAATGAATAATTTCATTATATCCAACAAATTTTATAATATTAAGAAATTTTCATAAACTCTTTTTACAAAAATTTTGATAGTTTCATAAAAAAATGATATTCAATTTCATAAATTATTTTTTCATAAATTTAATGAGTGCGCCCCGGTACGCTAGTTGGTAGCGTGCTGGCTTATATGTGCGGGGTTGTGGGTTCGATTCCCACCAGAGGCACTGGTCTGTTTTCGCTAGAACGCTCCAAAGGCCATAATAACTAGTGCTCGGTTAGGGTAATAGTATATAATTTGTAATTATATGGTTATTAATTAATAAAAAAATAAAAAATTTAATGAACACTTCCTTTAGAGCTATGAAATTATTTCAAGGACTTATATTTTTTTTAATTTTTCATAAAATTTCATTAATTTTTCATACATTTCTAACTTTAATTTTAATATTTAATTCTAAAGTGTTTAACATATTTTATACATATTTTATTATAATATATAATTTCGGACTTCTATGAAAATGTTTAAATTCATATAAAGCAGTTCACTTCCTTCCCAGCAAAAAATAGTGCTTACCCAGAAGCGCTTCCGGAAGACAACATATTTTATTACGAGCGCTTTCAAAGCAACTAAAGAAGGCATGATTTTTTTCGCGATGTCCCACTTGGCATGTCTCTTTTAAGCAGGTGAAAAGCGCTTCTTTTATATGCTCTTAGAAGCAATAAATTCATGCCTTCTTAGGTAATAAGAAACGCTTTTTTTTATTTCGACAACATTAGTGCTTCATGGAATGCATTATTTATTGTTTCATTGAGAGCATTATTCACTGCTTCAAAGAATGCATTCTGGGAAGCACTACAGAATGCCTTCCCGAATTTCTGTATAGTATGCAAGGCGATGAAGCGCTATTTTGGAAGCATTCAAATGTAGTTACTGTTTACCAAATCTAGGTTATTTTTTGCAAGGTTAGTTCTAATGCATTTTTCAAGACATTCATGAAAAGTTTTATTAATTCAAGGAATCTTCTTAATATAGAAAAAAAATATGAAACTGATTAATAAATTCTATAAACGCATCATTGCCGAAATGATTCATTAGTTTTATGAATATTTTCATTAATTTTAAAAACATTTCATAAACATTGACTTTAATGAAAGCTGTTTTAATGAAATTGTTCCAATGTATTTTTCAAGACATTCATGAAGATTCAAGAAAACTTCTTATACAAAAAAAAAAAAATCTGAAACTGATTAATAAATTCTATAAACGCATCATTGCCGAAAGGATTCCTTAGTTTATGAATATTTACATTAATTTAAAAACATTTCATAACATTGACTTTAATGAAAGCTGTTTAATGAAATTGTTAAAAAAAAAATCATAAAAAGCGTTGCATTGCATTAGTTCCAATGTATTTTTCAAGACATTCATGAAGAGTTTTATTAATTCAAGGAAACTTCTTAATATAAAAAAAAATTTCTTAAACTGATTAATAAATTCTATATATACAAGGTGGCGCAAAAATAACCTTCCGATGTTTTTTGCTGTAATTTAAAAAAAAAAATGAAAAACTTTGATTCTTTTTGTGGATTATTTTTATTTGGTATTTTTAATTTTTTTTACATCAAGTCGAGAATATGTCATGTAAATGGCCGCCGCAACAGTTGATTGTCATTTGAGCCCTTTTTATGGCATTTTCCATCACTTTGGCCAAAACATCCGGCGATGGGTCCTCACATTCTTGACGGATATTGTCTTTAAGAGCTGCAAGAGTCTGAGGCTTGTTGACATAAACCCGCGACTTCAAAAGCCCCATAAAAAGAAGTCTGGAGCGGTCAAATCAGGTGCTCTTGCTGGCCAGTGCAAATCGCCCAAACGGGTGATTAGGCGCCCGGGAAATGCATCCTTCAGCATATCGTTTGTGGCACGGCAGTGTGTGCCGTTGCACCGTCCTGTTGGAACCACATGATTTCCAATCCCAATTCATCAAGTTGCGGCAAAAAGAACTCGTTGATCATTGCTCTGTAGCGCTCACCATTCACAGTTACCCGTTTGGCCCGCGACGTCTTCGAAGAAAAAAGGTCCGATGACTCCTCCAGCGAAAACAGCACACCATACAGTGACTTTGAGCGGGTGTTATGGCTCTTCGTGGGTTACACGCGGATTTTCAGTGCCCCAGAAGCGTAAATTTTGCTTATTTACGTACCCGCTAAGATGAAAATGGGCCTCATCACTCATGATTATTTTTGATGAAAAATGTCAAATAAATAGGTCAAATAAATAGTCACCAATATTCCGCGTTCTGGAGCAGTGTAGCGTAACATTGTTATTAACATGTATTTCGCATGTGTTTACTACACAAATATCAAAACAGAACTGATATTAGGGGCCAATCGCAAAATTTATAGCATTTTCTGATAGGAGGATTACTTTTGCGCCACCTTGTATAAGTATATATAGAATTTATATATAAGTTTTTTGAATATTTTCATCAATTTTAAAAAATTTCATAAACATTGACTTTAATGAAAGCTGTTTCATAGATTCGATGAAAAGTCTCAATGGAAGTTCCAGTGATAATTTTCATTAAAGCTATGAAGAAATTCATTACTGAAGTGAAGATGAATCTCGCAGTGTATATCAGTTTTAGATTATCGAGAAAAAAATATGCATTTGCATGAAATTCCTTACCCTACTGATGATGATTATGACGACGTTTCTATTGCATCATGGATAACACAGAACAGTAACAACAAATGGTCGTTGTTTGGCTTAACAAAAAAAAAAAAAAAAAGTCAGTCCATTTATTTAATTTTTTTGTTAACTTTTTAATGTCTACAAGTACATCTGTTTTTTTTTCTGAGCAGTAAAAAATTTGCATGTTTTGTTAGCCGTTTTGCAACTTGCATCAGGCATAACAGCAACAGCAACGGCAGCAGTGTTGCATATTATACTGCATTTATCCTTTGTATATATGACTATGTGTGAATTCTTTGTCTCTGTTTGAGCTTCAGCCATTTGTTTTGGCTGGTATTTTTTTTTGTATGTTTACGAGTCCCATAAATATGAGCTGGAAAAAAAAAAACCGAAAGAAAATGAAACTACCATAGTCAAAGATTCTCAATTTTAGCGTCATATTGTTAAAAAACAACATGAAGAAACTTTAACAAATACAAATTTTATGCTATTTTCAATAACCATTTTTTGTTGAAGCTGCCTGGTTCTTTCTTTATTTCGGTAGTTATTTTTGTTATGATTTTAACTAGAGATAAGTGGTTTGCTAGGGAAATATGGGACCTGCAAACTGAATGTCAATATTCTGCTTCTTTCCTACAATCACTTATTTGTTCATCATAGATAAATCTTGATCGTTTTAGGTTTTCGCGCCCTATCACTGCTTGTCTCAAATTTTTCAACAACCTCTTACGCAAGTCTACATTTAGTATATAGTAGTTTGCGTTTTTGTCTATGACTAACATTTAATAACAATTTGGTTTGCATTTCCCATTTTCTAGTTTTAAATTTCATATGGCCTTTCAGCTTCTGTTGCATATACATTTATATTTCCTTTTGTGGCGTTATTAATTGTTTAGAAAAAGTATGATATAAATTGTTTGCGTTTTTGTTAGTTGTTGGAAAATACCGATCCTTTTCGGTAGTATTTTTAAGTTTAAAAAAATATTTGTTGAATTTAATTAAGACATTTTTGGTTTATAAATTGTACTTTTAATGGTTCATTTTGGTAGAGTGGAGGAGTATGCAGATAAATGTACGTTGGCCTAAAGTAATTAAAATTAAATGCAAAACATATTTCATATAATACACTCAAGCAACTTTTGCTGTAAATATTTGTAGTTGTTATTAAGTTGTAATACAGTATTTTTATTTTTAATTGAAATTTTTGACTACAATTGTAGATCATTCAAAAAAAAACAAACCACATCATATTACTGTATTATGATTTTACATTTAGCTTATCTAGTAGTTTTTTTTTTTTTTTGTTTTAAATAAAACAAATAAATGTTTGTTTATTTTTTACTGCATATGTGGTTAATTTTACTAAAATTGCGGTTAATTTTTTGAACAGTAAAAAACAAATGACTATGTTAGTTAAATTTACTGAAATATAAGTCGTGATTTTTTTTAAAGTGAAAATTCATGTGTTTTAACTACATTTACAGTGGTCTTTAACAACGTAGTATTCTAAATGTATTCATTTATTTGTTCCAATACAACAAACACATATTTTATTCAAGTTGAAGTGAGTCTATTAATAGTGGTCGACTGTTTGCTTAAATACCCCACATATGTAAGCCTCGGGATGAAACTTCATGTTGCAGATATTCATATATTTGGATGTTTCTTAGTGCATTGGCTAATAATGGTATAATACTAATCCATTTGAAATTTTCAAAACGTTTCACAGGCACGCAGCTAGGCGGGGGGGGGGCTTGGGGCTAGAGCCCCCGAAATGATTTGACAAATTTAAAAACTTAATACAATTCGTTAGAAAGTAACAATGTGATTGATAAATTTAATATGAAAATATATTTTTGACTTGGATCAAATAGGAAATAGTTTATATCATTCGAATCTTAAAATTTCGTTAGCAAACATCGCCTGCAAATGGGCGGCTATCATTGTTAGAGTTGATTTTCGACAAAAAGCAATAAATAAAATCATTTCATAGAGATTTGGAAGTCTTTGACTTAAAATATAATCAAAAAATTGTTTGAGACTATGCAACCAAAAATTAAATATCTCTACACAGAAAAAAACTAAAATTGAGTTTTAACTAAAAAATTTGTTGATTCAGAAAAGTTAAACTGAATTCGGTCGTGTTGATGCAATTGTAGTAACAACTAAAATAATTTGTATCTATTTAATTAATATTATTTTCAATTACATATAGTTTATTCACATCTTTAAAAATTTAATTGAATATTGTTTACTATTGGGAAAAATTACAAAATTTAAAAAAATCCCCAAAATTATTAAAAAATTGCCAAAATTTAAAAAAATCGAGACCATTTGAAAAAATCGCAAATTTGAAAAAAAATTGCCAAAATTTAAAAAACTATCCTCAAATTGCAGAAATTTAAAAAACTCCCAAAATAAACGCCAAAATTCGAAAACAATTTAAAAAAAAATCACCAAAATTATAGAAACGCGTATTTCAACTTAAAACGATTTTTTTTTTTCTAATTTTGGCGACTTTTTAAAATTTTTGCATTTGTTTCAATGTTGTTATTATACGTTATAAAAACTCAAATTTTTTTTTATACCAAATTCATTTTCAATTAAACAGTTAATTGAAAGTAAGTTTGAATTGAACAACAGTTTAATTGAAATTTTTTTGACAATGATTTTTTCTGTCTATTTTGACATAATCTTTAAAATGGAGAAACCACTAATACTCAAATTAAGTTTTACTTGTGCCGTAAAAGTCGTTACTTTACTTACAGTGCAATCTTTTCATTTAAATTTCGTTTGCTACGCACGCATCTGGTAACAAGGTTTCAGTATTTTTTTTACGATATATATTACGATATCTCATAATTTTTTTAAATTTTTTTAAACAAATTTAAGCCTCAAACATTGATCGATATGCATAATGTGTTAACGTTGTTCAATGTGACTCAAATTTTCTCAATTTTTTTTAGACTAAATTTTTTAAACAAATTTCTATCGGCGCTCCTTGAAACGCGACATTTTAAAATCAAGCAGCTAAACCAGTCTTTGTGCTATAACAATTTTAAAAAATTTTGCTGCTTTATCACCTATCCGAATTTTCCTTAATTTTAAAGGGAACCTTTAAAGGGAAAATTTAAAGGAAAAGCTTCCTTGTAAGTGTCAGACAATTTATATAGGATATTTGCATTTTAATTTGTTTTTTGGACGGTTATAAATTTAATTTCCCGAGTTAAAACGGACATAACTATATAAATATACAATTAATTTCGTAGAAAAAAATTAATATGATGTCATATATATATTATATATATATATATATATATGACATATATTGCATTTAGAATACGCTAAAACTAATCCAATTAATAATTACGTTATATTTATATACCTAGACATTACAAAATATATATTTTCATATTATATCATATTTAAAAAAACACAATTTTATTTTAGATGAAATTGTATATTACCCAATGCAGAGTCACTCTTGAAAATTTGTCAATCATATTTTGGATATAAATATGTATTACAACAATACAATGGTACAATTATTGTATCATTTTGTGTATAATTGTATACACAAAATTTACCCCCAATTTTTGTCTTTTGAAAAGAATTTGTTTTATTTGTAACATTATGAGGACTTAATTAAGTCTAAGATTTTTTTTCAATCTAAAACTCTAAATTTAGTTTCAACATTTTTTCCGTGTTTGTTATTCAATTGTGTAAGTTAATCAATTCCACAAAATCTTCATTTTCATTATATTATTTTTTATTTTTGAGTATAATAAAATATCCAAATGCTATGGAATTTGTTACAAATTTAGCAAGTCTAAAAAGATTAATAGATATTTCGGATTTTTATGACGTTTTAAAATCAAAAACCGGATACAACTATAGCTTATTTTGTATATATCAGTATCAGTTCAGATATAAATTTATACCGCTATAAAATCGTATTAAATTGTATCGCGTCATTATTCGGGTGTTATTTAATTATTATGCCCATTTCTCGGATAAAACTGTATTAAGACTCATATTAAATTTCGTATGATTATATAAAGCATCATATTAATTTTAATCGGGTTATTAGAAGTTGAAACTTTTTTACTTTTTTTTACATTTATAAAGTTTTAGCTAGCCTAGACGTATATTAGCACATAAAATATAAAGTAACGCAATTTTATTTTTTCGCGGTTTTCAAAAAGTTTCCGTATAATCCTTTTTTTATTTAATTAAGCCAAAAATTAATATTTAGCTAAAACTTTAACGTAATTAGACAATAACGATGCTATCCAACTTAAAGTACACAAACGTTTTCAAATTTGACGTGTTTCGCGGATTGTGATCAAACAGATTTAAGCGTTGTTTCGCCATATAGACTCAAAAATCGCAAAATAATGAACACAATAAGTAAAAAATGAAAAATGCATTTTAAGGAAATGCACTTTATGCGGAAGGTTTTGTTGCAAAATGACCTGAGAAAGCGATTTCTATTATTAATACATGATTGGCCATTACGTGTAGGTAAAAATTTAGCAAACAAAAAAAGAAAAAAAAGCTGTTACCGAGTGTGCCAAAAAAAATATATAATCAAAATAAAAAATCGAAAAGCCACCCCCCCCACCCCCAAAAAAAATTCTAGCTACGTGCTGACGTTTCATATGTTATACTTAATATTATAATTCGTTTCTTTATTATGTGGACCTATGGGCCCAAAATATAAAACTATTTTTAAAAAATTGCCAACGAAAAATCGGATCATTTTCTTTTAGAAACGCTAAACTTTAAACTGCTCTAAAATTACACTTCCAAGAACTTTTACAATAAGACTTCAACAGTACTTAAAAAGTTAATCTGTGAAGTTGTTTCAATTGAATATTGTAGTTAATTGAAAAAGAAATATATTTTTAACTTTTCTATCAAAAACAAAACACGGATTTTCTGCTTTAGTTAAAATAACATTTACTAGTTAAAACAAAAAGTTGTTATATTATATCGAGTATTGAAATAAAGGCAAAAATCTATTGCTTTTACCTAATTTGTCAAATAATTTTGTAACAGTTGAAATTGAAGAAAAGTTAGTAGTCCTTTTTTAAATGATTTTCAATTAATTTATTGTGTAGATTCAAAAGTCTTTGCCCAAAAATATTGTGAGTGTACAGACGCATTGTTTTTAAGAATAACTTTAAATAATTTATAGAAATTGTACATTAGGAATATACCTTTAGCATTTTTTGAAATATAAATTTTGTTAGGCTTATTCGGGTAGTGTACAAAAAAAACTGAAAAGAAATGTGATATTACTTTTTCCAGATCCTTAAAAAATGTTCACGAAATGAAATTTCAAGTTTGAATATATTTTTTTTTATTAAAAAATAAGAATTGGTCTCCAATAACTTGGTTTTTTGTAAAATTTCTACATAACTTTTAACACTAAATCTTTTCTTACCCGTTTGACATAACAGTTTGAATAAATCGCGATATTAGTACATTACTTTGCGATATTAAGAATATAAAGCTAAAAAATAAAACAATTTGAACAGTATCGGCAAATCAAAATTATTCAAGTTCGAGGTCATACTCTATATTTCTTTATTAGGATATTGTCCTAACAAATAATTATAGAGTTTTTGTTTCCAATTTATTAATTGACCACTTTCAGGAATGTGCTGATAGATCGGGAATTTTCTAGGTTCCCATCATCAGAACACGTTTTGAAAGAAGTGACAATCCCATGCAAAACATAAACATTCATATAAACTAGTTTTCTCACTTAATGAGAAATATATATGAGATCGAAGTTAAAGATAATCACCATTGATAAAAAATAAATTGAAAACTTGTTTGCTATGTGTACCCTCTACTTTTGGTTATATATTAATACACGCTTTTTCTTTTTTCCTCCTTTTTATTTTTACACTTGTTTGTGTATATACAAGATAGAAAGTGGGAGTAAACAAGACCGTAATTTGTCTTTTATACAAGTTTTTATATAATTTTTGTTTTTTCGACCTTGAATTGTGCAATGAAAATGAAAATATATTATTATTATATATCTACCAACTTGTTTGTTATGTGCACCCTCACATAACAAACAAGTTTTCATTTTATTTTTGATCAATGGTGGTAATCTTTAACTTCGAGCTCATATATAAGTTCTCATTTAGTGAGAAAAACCAGTTTATATGAATGTTTGATGTTTTGCATGGGATTGTCACCTCTTTCAAAACGTGCTCTGATGATGGGAACCTAGAAAATTCCCGAAATACATCTGTCAACACATTCCTGAAAGTGGTCAATAATAAATTTGAAAACCAAACTCTCGAGATTAGTTGTTGGGACAATATCCGAATAAAGAAATATAGAGTATGGCCTCGAACTGGAATAATTTTTATTTTCATTGCATAATAAAAGGTCGAAAAAACAAAATTTTTAATTTTAATACAAATTATCAAACTTTTTTTGCCAAATTTTATTTTTGCAATATATATTGCTAATTATATTTTTATTTTCAATTTATAACGAGCTTTCAACCTCGTGTGTATTACAAAAATAGCAAAGCAAATCAAACATATTAGCTAGGTTGGTACTAGTATTTCGATCAGGCTAAAGATTTCATCAGAACCCGAAGTTTTAGAAAAGCTAGAGCCTCCATATAGGCAGAACTTTAACAAAAAACCTATTAATCATCACTTTTGCTCCATTCTTGTCTTCTTAGTAATTAAGCACGTGGTTAGGTCTTTTCCTAACAAGCATCATGACGTTACTAAACTTTGAAGACAAAAATGCTCTATTTATATATAAAATATTTATGTTTCATTCGAAATTAGCATTTTCCAGGCGATCTATTTAACCGATCTGTCTGAAATTTCGCATAGATGATTAAAAGTAAGGCCATTTGTAAGAAA
>CM037854.1:209533649-209549543 GCA_021234595.1 Delia radicum
CCGTTTGTATTTTTTATTGCTACTTGTTATTTTAACAAATATTATGATATAGGAGTGTTCTCGAATCGTCGTTCTTAAATAATTAAATATTTAAGACGAAAAACATTGACGCAACTCTGCCAATAGTATTTTTGTTTAATAATACAAGTCAGAAGTTATTATTTGTTTACGTTTAATTTTTCGGTTACGCTTGACATTTATATGGAAATGCCCGTATAAAAAAATATAAAGTATTTGTTTTGTGAGAAGCGTGTTATAGAAGAATAACCATATTTCATAACTATATTGTTAATTTTCAATTGAATCAGACTGCAGTTTTGGTATTTAACATTCATCAGTGATTCTGATAATACTGTAATATTTGTTATGTTCTTTATTATATTGTAATATATAGTGTTTATACTTTTGTTTTCTAAATTTTGAATTTATTGCAAATATTTCAGTAAATATTCAACGATTTTGTAACATTATAAAAATTATTGTTTCATCACGTGTCTAGTGCATGTGTTATTTAAAAAAATCGAAGCCATTTGCTGCGGTTAACACTACCCAGCAAAATCTCAGTAATGAATATCTCATTACCACTAATAAGCAATAGAACTAGGGTAACTGCATATAATACGGCGGCAAGACTCATTATTTTTGTCGACGAGGTAAGTAGTTTTACATATGTGATTCATTCGCTTACCCGCTGCATTACAAAAAAAAAAATAAGTGGTTACGAAAATAATTAGTAATTCGTATGCTTATAAGCAACTAAAAAAGTATGTGGTTACAAGTTGTAAATTAAAAGGCCTTATATTTATAAGTAATTAAAAAAAAATTTTTTTGGTCTTCAAAGTTTAGTAACGCCATGATGCTTGTAGGAAAAGACCTAAGCACGTGCTTGATTACTAAGAAGACAAGAATGGAGCAAAATTGATTATTAATAGGTTTTTTTGTTAAAGTTCTGCCTATGAAGGCTCTAGCTTTTCTAAAACTTCGGGTTCTGATGAGATCTTTAGCCAGATCGAAATACTAGTATCAACCTAGCTAATATGTTTTGATTTGATTTATTTTTGTAAATATACGGAGGTTGAAAGCTCGTTATAAATTGAAAATAAAAATAAGTAGTTGACAAAAACACATTATATTTGTAGTTAAATAAGTAGTAACGTAAGTAAAAGCTTGACTGCTTATAAAAACAACTTTGTCAAATATAAATAACTAAAGCGAACTCGAAATTATAATGTGTTAGAATATTTATTTTCATTAAATAACCACTTATATGGTAAAAATGAGATTTTTCCTATTCTTATACATATTATCCTGAAACATCCTTCAAGATTAAAATTCATTAAATCCACAAAAAGCTTTTAACATTTTAAATTCAATTCTCCGTATTGCGGCATTACTCTAAAAAACTGGATGTTCAGTGAAAATTTAAAAGTTAAGTATCTCGAAGTTAAAGTATCTCGAAAATAATAGTGCGATATCAATATTTTGCCAGCTTTTGTTCTACATACTTAAATTATATAGAACAATGTACGTCAGGAATAAGATTTTGTTTTTGTATTGATATCGAAAATCTTACTGAAATTAGTTTTTTAATACTATTTTTTGTTGCTTTTGCTATTGTTGTTATTGAAGGCCATTTATTTTATAAATTTAGAAATACCTTATGTTTGCAAGTTTGTTTTTTAATGTGTCAATATTGAATTAAATTCCAACAGTAATTTGTATTCTCTGTCATTTATTATCTCTAAATAAACTAAACAAATCATTAATAAAAAGTCACCGACGTACTGTAATGGGAAAACCCAGCAACATTCTTAGAACTAGTTACCTCAGAATATAGTCCAAAACAGCTTCTTTTGCCACCGGTTCCATAGAACCGGTTCCAGAACAGGTTTCTGGGAGTCAAAATGTTAGGCTTCACTGTCCAAGAACCAGCTATATAACTGGTTCTAGAATTAGTTCTAAAGCAACTTGTTCGGAGGTAAGGAAAATGTTGCAAATTGGACAAACTCCATATAAACAGAATCGGTAGTTGATCATAAATTGAAACCTATTGTAAGGAAAATGTTAAAATTGGAAAAATTCCATACAAACAGAATCGGTTGTAGATCATAAATTGAACCTATTGTTTGGAGGTAAGGAGAATGTTGAAAATTGGACAAACTCTATACAACAGAACAGATCAAAAATTGAAACATATTGTAATACAGTATAAGTTGTTCTGGCAACCTGATATTGGACTTTACTATTTTACTGGAAACATTAAAAAAAGTTATCGTCATATTCTAAGCAATCACTTTAGACTTACAAACTGTTGGTCAGCATAAATTGTTAGCACTATACAAAATACGAGTAAAATAGTACACTGTACAAAAAATGCTGATAAAAAAGCGAAATAAATTTCGTCGAATACAGACCAATCACCTACAACTTATGGTACAGTTTTTTTTATTAAAAATCTGCTTAAAAATTTTATCTTGATTTAAGTTTTGAATTGATAAAACTACCTCCAATACTACAATTTTTGCCTGGCTGTTTTTTATTTTCTTGAAATTGACTGTTTTTAACGTATGACCACTACCAAAACATAAATCGCTAAACACGGCTTAAAAGCCTGTTATCACAAGCTAAGGCAAGACGTAAAAGCCAGACCCACTTAATTTATAGTTAACATTAATGTAAGACAACTATAATAACAACAACAAAATGCAACACAAAATTTGATTACAAACTATTTTAGATATTTTAACATGATTTTTTTGTTCAATTTCAATATGTCTGCTCTTAAGCCGTACAACTTTAAAAGGCATTATTTTGAAAATTTTGCCCGAAAATAATCAGTAAAAAAAACTTAATTGTTATTTAATTTTTTCAACACTTAATGGCTGCTGGTTTTTTTCGCTGATATGTATCAGATAAAAAAAACTATACTGCTTAATTAAAAATAAAAAAAAAATACTTTAAATATTAAGTGTAATCACTAGGGCAACCAAAAAAAGCTAGAGCTTGATTTTTGTTTGAAGGCAGAGAGAGAACTATTTAAAGGTTGGAATGTCCAAAATCGAACCATTTTTAATCGCTGTTATCTTAAAAAACTATTATCTTCTCATTTTATTTTAATAAATAGGTTTTTGATAACACAGTGCATCTAATGAAGACTTTTGGAAAACTGCACGGACTCGACAGCATAGTTTCGATTGTAAAACTCGGTTTGGCCAGTTTGACTACCAATTTTTTATGGACTTCAAAAGATTTTGAAAATCAGTGCACCACTCAAAAAATAGTGTCCTCAGTTTTTGGTCTATAGGTAATTCAGACTTGACGATATTGCTTAACTATATTTGGCAATAATGTAGTGAAAGTCTACTGAAAAATTTTATAAACATTTTTATGTGCAAAAAAATCATTTTTTCTTTCACTTTTTTGGAAGAAATATAGGAGAAATTATTTATTTTTTTTTTGATTTTTTCAGCATAACTTACGGGGACTTATAATTTTTCACTAACAATATATGACAAACTGTAGCCATTGTAAATCTGAACAACTTTTGTAAACATATTAATACAATCTGAATGTGTCTAGGCATCCAAAATAGCTTACAAAGACCACTTTGTACCTTATAAATAGTCGTTTTTGACTAGACTACACTTTTATTGCATTTTTGTTTATTTTCTTCAATAACAAAAATAGTAAACAAAAATGCAATAAAAGTGTAGTCTAGTCAAAAACGACTAGTGTAATTAGTATAGTTTTGTAAAAAATGCCTTAAGAAAACTTTTTCTGCACGAATATAAATTGAAAGAATGTGCGTAAGTGGTAGTGAGCATGACCAAAAGGACCTAAAAGAGGCGTAAAGGGTAATAACGCTTTAACAAAGGATCGTACCGTTTCATCTCGCGCAATCGCAAGTAAAACCAAGAAATCACAAATTTTGTTCAGAATGTCAAAGATCGTAATGTTATAAAGCTCAGGTATGTAGAGACTGGTACAATATATGGTTAAATTTATAGGGAGCGATGACTAAAAAAACGGTTGTTGTCATTTGTAAGATCTCGCAATACAAACCTGTTATTTTGGTCTGACCTAGCCAAGAAAACAATCCACCAATTTGTCCAGAATTACATCAAATAGTAAATATTGGCCAATTTAAAAGGAACATTAATGACAGTACTAAATATAGAATTTACCAGCCAGAAAAGAGGATGTAAATCTCGTAGAAAAACTGATGGGAAAATTCGAAAAAAGTGCGATGTTTTTGCATATCAATCGACTTCTGATTATTTTTTTCCATATTTTATTTACTACAGATAAATATAATAAAGTATAAAAAAACAATTCAAGAGCTTTCTTAGATATATTTTTATTTAAAAAACAAATTGGTTCGATTTTGGTTATTACAACCTTTAGAGTAAATACAAGTTCTGATCATGAAATTGTGAAAGTTTAAAGCTATAATTGTTAGAGCATTTTTTTTTAGCTTATTTTCTAAATATTAGCATTTTGAGCTTTTCTTTAAAATTGAGCTAATTTTAGCATTTTGTTTTAAAATTGTGATTTTTTTTGCTTTTTTTTAGTAATCGGTATTTTGAATACTTTTTTGTTTTTTTTATTAAAAATTGAAAATTTAATATTACATCCCAGCAAAATTTTTAAGAACAGATTACCTCTGAACCTGCTCTAGAACAACTTCTTTTTACCACCGGTTATATGAAAAGGTTCTAGAACAGTTTCCTGATGTCGAAATGTAAGATGTCACTGTGCAAAAACCAGTTCTATAACTGAAACGAGAACTAAACAGAAAGAAAATGTACGCACATTTTATTTGTAGTAACGATTATAATAGAAATATATGAAATTTAACAGTTTTATTTTTAAATTAAACAGCAACTTTTTATATAAGTTTAAATGTCGTGCTGTACTGTTTTGCAATAAATATTTTTTGTTTTATTATCGCAAAACGTGTATTATAAAATAAAATAATTTCGCTAATAAAGTACTAATTTGTTCGGTCCTTTGGAGTTCGTCTTAAAAGTTAAATTGTGTAAAATAAAATTTGTAGAATAAAATAATTACTTTTTAGGTTGTTCTGGAAAACAACCTAATATATATTTTGTTTACTAAACTTTATTCCAAGTCCAATTCATACATGGGACTCTTTAATTAAGTGTACTAATTAATTAACTAATTCATTATAAGTGTAAAAAGATTAGTTGTAATGATAGTTATCCTCCATAACAATTTTTTTAAGAAATGAAAATGTTGTCAATAGTCTGAATTTGTTGATCAATGTATTGGTTTTGGAATTCCGTGGCAATTACTAGCTCGTCAATAACAAAAGCAAATAATTACAGTTGACTGGTTAGCAAACAAATACTACAAAATAGTGGAAACCTTCGCAAATAGAAACAAATCGATAAAAACTCCAAAAAAAAAAAAAAAATATGAAATTATATATCACAAAAGTCCAGGCTCACACCAATTTAGCTTGGATCGCTTTATATAACATATCACATATTTTTTTTTAAATAATTCGGACATTTTTTACTTAGTGGTCCGATTGCAAAGAAATTTGCAGCAGGCATAAGTGGCGGCAATATGCCCCCATAGTACACTCCGAAAATTATCTGCATGATAGCATGAATTGTTGCATTAGATCCTTGAATTGCCGATGGAACTTGGCCACTTGGCCATTGAAAATTTTTATAAAATTAATGGAGGTTAATAGTGAATTTTTATCGTTGATCTATAAATTTATGTGTGAGATTTTATTTGTTCGGTTTTAGATCATGACAAATTTTTTCTCTAAATTAACAGAAAAATTATAATTTTTATATGATAATTTACTTTGACTATTAGAAAAAAAACACAGAAAAATTATTAGATACTAGCATGAATGGAATGCATTTTCTGTCATGGAAGTTTTCATTAAATTTATTGAAATATTTATTATTATTTATTAAAAATTTCATATGATTAATGATAAAGTTTTATTAAAATAGTTTCATTAAAACTGTGAAGCTTTTTCATAAAGTTTAAGAAATTCTCATTAATATTGTGAACAAAACTTTATTAGTTTGTTGAAAAAAATGTTATTATAACTCATCCAAGAAATTATTTCTGTGAGGGACACTTTTTTGAATAACACAATATTAAGTGCTCGAATTTTTTTTGTTTCTCATACGATTTTCATAAAATGTATTAGTGAGGGCAAAGAAATATGTGTGAGTTATCTTTTATAGTTTCCGAGGAATTTTCATTTGAATATGTGCAATTCCAAATTTGTCGCGTCTCAATAGGCATTTTTGCGATCAACAACTACATCATTTAACTAACTAAATTCTAATTAAATAAAAAAAAAATAATGCATTATCTTGTTCCATTCAAAACCTTGGTTCGTCTAAAATAAAATTAAAAAACAAATCAAATATTTGCTTATCCTTTCCCCAAAAACTCACAAACAGTATTTTATACTTCCAGATAAATATTTTCTTTCTAAACTATTGAAGCATGCATACTTTTCTGGAAGGACTTTTAATATGCTGAAGCGAGTTGTGTTGGAAAAAATCTTTTAGTTGTGTATACAAGGGCGGATCAATAAGTCCGTGACTTTTCGAACTTCCCTCGTAGTTATATGAAATGCAACACTGCTCCCATCAAGTATCAATAGACTACTGTCAGATTTTGAGCAAGTTGCGTCATTTACTTTGCGTTTAACAGTTGTTCAAAACATACAACCTCATGGATTTTTTTATAAATGGAAAAATGTAAATTTCGTGTGCTCATTAAACATTATTTTTTGCGAAAAAAACCTTCAATAAAACCAAGGAAAAACTGAATGCTAATAAATGCTATGGGGACTCTGCACAATCGATTTTAATGGTAAAAAGTGGTTTACTGACTTTCGTTTGTGTTCTCACAAGTACAAATGACGCTGAAAGTTCTGGACGGCCAATTAAGATCAATACACCAGAAATGTCGAAAAAAATCCACGATATGGTTTGGCCGTTCGAAGAGTAAAGTGCGTGAGATTGTTGATGCCATAAGGCATTTCATATGGCAGTATGGTTTCGATTTTAAATGATCAGTTGGGTTTAAGAAAGCTGTCTGCAAGATGGGTGCCGCGTTTGCTCTCAATTGACCATAAACGTAATCGTGTCCAATAAGGAGATGGCAACAGTTTTTTTGGGATGCACGCGGGTTAATCCACATCGATTACCTTCAAAAGGGAAAAACAGTAAACGGCGATTATTATGCCAACTTATTGGATCGATTTAACGAGGATTTAAAAAAAAAAAAACGACTCCATATGGCTAAGAAATGCCTATTTTATGGACCTCGAAAAATTCTATTTTTTGGATGGGAGAAACGTTAGACTAAGTGTATTGAGCTAAAAGGAGATTATGTTGAAAAATATTTTTTTTTTTGCAAAAAAAAACTGTGTTTCATTGAAAAAGTCACGGAGTTATTGATCCGCCCTCGTACCTTCCCTCTCTCTTACAAGAGCTTCTAAAATTTATACATTTCTAAGGCAAATATAAATTTTAACCCACTTTTTTTTTTTTTTTTTTTTTTTAAAGATAAGCAACACTCAGGAAATTCTTCCTATTAATTAATGTGTTGCTTTCTTTGGAAACTGGATAGTGGAGAGATGAAAGGTGGCAACACTGTATTGCGCGAGTAGATAAGTCTTAGAACAGCTGTTTGCTCGCCATCTGATGTAGAGTTGGCGAATTATTGAAGCTTTTTGTTTCATAGCCCTGATTGATTATTTTACTTCGGTGGGGTTAAGTGCTATGGGAACATAGAAGATGGGTGCAGCGATACATATAAGTGATAGAAAACTCATACATATTATTTTTCTAAATTGATGTTGTCGTCACCGGGATTCGAACCCGGGACCATCTGTGTAACAGTCCAACGCGCTAAGCGTTACACCTCAAATCTTAATTCTGACATCAATTTCACATTTGTAACTTTAAAATCTATTTACGTCCAAAAACCCATTCACTGATAGTAATATCCTTCATGATATTAATGAAACAATTTCGTAGAATTTTTTTCGTATATTCAAGGAAGAATTTTATTATATCCAAGAAGTTTTTCATAAACTTTTTCACATAAAATTTCATAGCTTCATAAAATAAATTCATTTGATTTCATATATTATCCCTCATATTTAATGAAATTTCTTTAGAGCTATGAAATTATTTCAAAGACTTAATTTTAAGAAATCATATATAAAGCCGTCCATTGGCTTAGTTCCAATTTAATATTCAAAGAACTGTTTCATAAATGTTTCATTAAGAAGATTTTCATTTATTCTACAAACATTTTATAACATTGACTTGAAGGAAACCTGTTTCTTAGATTCTATGCAAAGTTTCAATGACGAGTTCCAGTGACAATTTTTATAAAGCTATGAGGTAAGTCATTACTGAAGTGAAGATAATTCTCTCAGTGTTGGATTTATGTTTATTAATAAATATTTTATTGAATTTTGATAATTTATATTTTAACACATACCGCCATTTATACCTTTCAATTAGGATTTGACAAGTTTTTGTTATATCAGAAATTGAAAGCCTTCCAAAAATGTTGCACCACACACAGCAAATTCATAAAATTAAATGTTGCTAAGTTTCCTATTGCAAAAACATGCTGTTGAGCAATTATGATCAACTTAATATACCCCGTCTGGAGGCAAGCTTTTCAGTTAGAAGATTAATAAAGAGCAATTTATAAAAATTTAAGAGCATTTTTAGAGTATATTTTTGGTTGCCCTGGTAATGGCAAATTTATAATACAAAATTAATACAAATTTAGCTTTTAGATGTAAAATTTTAAATACTGATTTAAGAATATAAGATACACAAATTTTTTTCCAGTTTATAATTTTCACTGAATACCCATAATAGTTATCGAATGTATATCGTTTTTTTTTTTTTTTTTTAAACCCAAACTAAAAGTGCCACACTGATTTATTATGCCAAAATCATTTTATCAGTTTCCCATAATCTTTGTACATTTATTTTATAGACTTCACTAATGAAAACAGGCAAAACTTTACATATGGCACTATTATTAATGCAAACAGGTTTCAATTACATACTTTAAATGGTTTGGGATTAAGTTATCTTGCTTAATAGAAAAATGCTGTTAAAGATTAATACCAAAACAATATTAAGATAGTAAGTATTTGAAACAAATGCAACAAAAAAACAATGCCTTGAGGTATGAGGTTTTTTAAAAAAATATGGTCAAATATGGTAAAAACTTAATATTTTTAGTTAATAAAGTCATAAGGTTGGAGACTGACTTAGATTAAGCTAAGAAATAATGGAAAATGTTAAGCAATAGTTTTTGAAAAATTGGAAAATTGACCGATAATTTTTTAAAATTTGGCAAATTTTTAATTGAATGATTAGTCAAGCATTATTTACAGAGTTTTTTTTTTAATTCTTAGATTTATAGAGAATCAAATGTGATTTTGAAAAGAACTTTTAATAATATTCAATTAATGATTTAAGAAGAAGATATACAGAGATAATTTTTTGAACGAGATTTAATAAATTTGTTTACTAAAACAATGAAGTTCTCTTCACAACATGAATGAAAAATTGATTATAGTTTATGAAAGAGCTTCATAGTTTTAATGAAACTTTTTCATTAGTCGTATGCTATATTTAATAAATAAAATAAAATTTGATTGAAAATTAAAATGAAAATTATTCAAGTTCGAGGCCATACTCTATATCTCTTTATTAGGATATTGTGTCGTAACAACTAATCTAAAGAGTTTTTATTTTCAAATTTATTAATTCACCACTTTCAGGAATGTGTTGATAGATCTATTTCGGAAATTCTCTAGGTTCCAATAATCAGAACACGTTTTGAAAGAAGTGACAATCCCATGCAAACATCAAACATTCAAAGACCTAGTTTTCCCACTAAAAGAGAATTAATATATGAGCTCGAAGTTAAAGATTATCACCATTGATCAAAAATAAATTGAAAACTTGTTCGTTATGTGAAAGAGATTATCTGCATGATATCAATGAATATTTGCATTAGATCAACGAAATGACTCTGGAACTCGTTCATTGAAACTTTTCATTAAATTATGGAAGTTTTCCAAAAATCTAATGAAAATTTTCATAGTATTTACTAAAAATATCATACGACTAATAAAATGTTTCATTAAAACTATGAAGCTTTTTCATAAAGTTAAAGAAATTTTTCATTCGCATTGCAAAAAAATTTCATTAGTTTAGCAAAAAAATTTCACTATAACTAGTCCAAGTAATTCGCTCTGTGTATCATGAGTTCCCAGCAAAAAACAGCGCTTACCCAGAAGCAGTTCTGGAAGGCATTATTTATTTACCGAGCGTTTCCGATACAATTTCAGAAGGCATGATTTTCGTTCGCAATGTCCCACTAGGTGTGTCTCTGCTTAGCAGGTGAAAACGCTTCCTTCAGGGCATTAAGAAGCAATAAATTCAAGACTTCATAGAAATGAGAATCGCTTCTTTTGTGTATTGACAGCATTAATGCTGCATTGTATGCTTTTTTTACTGCTTCATTGTATGCATTATTTACTGCTTCAAGAGAATTCCTATAGGGAAGCACCTCAAAATGCCTTCCCAATTGCTTCATTGTATACAAGGCGGTTAAGCTCTTTCTTGAAAGCATACAAATGTAATTACTGCACTCAGGCAACTTCTGCTTTAAAAATATGTAGTTGTTGGGGTTGTTATACAATATCTTTATTTTTAATGTAAATGTTAGTCATTTGTAGAACGAATTAATTTTGTTACTAATCTTGTAATTTTTGTCACTAATCTTGTAGTTATGGTTTCATTCATTTGTTACAGTAGTTTTTTGTTATTTAAAATATAAAAAAATAAGTGTTTGTTTATTTTTTTAATATGTGGTTAATTTTTACTACAATTGTGATTCGTTTGTGAACACGAAAAAACAAATGACAATATTAGTTGAATTAACTGAAATGTAAGTCGTCCTTTCTTTAAGTGAAATTTCATTAGTTTTTAATTACATTTGCAGTGGTCTTTACCTACATAGTATTCTAAGTGTGCTTACCAAATCGTGGTTATTTTTTGCTTGGTTCTTTGATACATCACATTGAAATTGACCGATGGCCTTCAATTCTGATTAATAATGGAGCACATAGTACAGCTCCATATAAGGTTTTTAAAATTAAAAAAGAACTCGCATTTTTCACGGTTTTAGTTTTTAAGCAAATTTAAAAAATACCATAAGTATATACATTTGAAGAGCTCTATTTTCGGAATTTGTTATTGGATTTCTCTGATTTAAAAAGCATTCGACTCATATAGATCTTTCACGCGTATTCAGTAAAAAATACGTATTTAAAAATACATTTTTTGATGCGAATGCATTTTGCAAAATGGAGATGTATTATTGTATACAATAGAGAAAATATGTTTTTAATATTAAGAAATTAGGAGGTCAAAAATTAGCAATTTTTCATGTTCTTTCAAAGAATGTATGATATATGAACCTCTTTACTCCAAATTTGTTCCTTCATTCAAACCCAAATTGTGTTAATTTGTATCACTCAGTTTTTCTTTATCAGTTCAAAAAATTACACTTCAAAAGTTTCAATAACATTGAAACTTAATTCGAAAAATTTGCTTTTCCAAAAATACTTGTTTTTTTGATTTGGTTTACTTAGCGCTAATAACCACTAGTAAAATCAGAAGGAAAAAAAAGCTTTCCCATGCAAACACTAGACCAACTTCCAGCAAAACATTCACGTGTATAAAATCATATATAAATAAGCTAAAAACAACAACATCGGAAAAAAACTGAAAGTTTACAACAAACAAATGGTTCATAAAGTTTCGTATGCCATGCGTGGTATATGACTTTTTTCCCTACAACGAACAGTTCAATAGCTGGATGGCTGGCTAACTGGCTGGGAGTATGTTTGGCTGGCTAAATGGCTGACTTGCTGTTAGAGTAATAAAACATTCTTACAGTTCAATAAAATTGAACTAAAAATGCACAAACGAATATTAACAAATGGCAACAAGAACAACAACATTAACCAAATAAAATACATAAACATTATTTTTAGTCATGTAAACTTGAATTTACTATGCTCCAGAAGTATGCTCATATGCGTTTTTATCTCGCTCCCCGCGTATTTTATGATATATTGGGTATACAAAATAAACGAGTTTAAAAGAAAAATTATAGGCCTTTTATTTCACACAATAACCAATCCGCAAAAGACAAACAAGTGCGGTGGTCAGCTCTCGGGAAACAAAATTTAAAACGTTGGCAAAATGTTTGTGAAACCATAAGATATGTGGCCTAAAAATAGATTTTCCAAAATAAAATTACAAACAAGTTCATTTATATTTTTTTTGGGTACTGCTGGGACTCGAACCCTGGGCGCCTGATTCAAAGCCGACAGCTCTACCCAATGACAGCGTCCCCTTGTAGAGGACGAAACTGCGGCAGTCTGGCATATCCATTGTGTCCGTTAAATGTTTCTATAAAATGTTTTCTTCTACTTCTTCCAGTATAAATCTAACTAAAAAAGACATAGAATAATTTATAGCTAAAACGTAAGTAAATGATAACTGCTGGGTAACTGCTAGTTGCTTAAATTGCTAGCACTGGCATTAGGTTTGCTGCAAAAATTTGCCAACGTTGGGAAAAAGAGATTTCTAAAATCAAAAATTAAATTTTATATATAAAAAAATAAAACGTATAAAAAAACACAAACAAAATTTATGTCTGAAACGGGATCAAACTCGGAACATTCTGCTACAAACTTTTTTAAACAAATCAATAATTTTTGTAAAACAAATGCTATACCAGTGGTTAGACTTTTGAAACGTTGGCAATTTCTGACTAAATACGAATAGCACTGGAAAAACACTTTTGCTGACGTTGTTGGCAAGTGGTTTCATCCAGCCATTCTTTGACAACATTTTTTTGTGCAAGCCCATTGAAGTTTTTGTAAAAGCAATACTGGCAAAACGCTTTTCAGAAACGCTGTAAAGTGTCTTAAGCAAGTGTATTGCCAGTAATATATTTACACTTCCTCGGTTAGTCAGTATGTCAGCTGCTTGATTTTTTTGTACCACTGTCAATTTCTGACTGGGAAAGCTTCTCAGAATTTTTAAGGAGTTGTAGGTTTTAAACAAAATCATAATGTTTAGTCCTTTTTTTGGTCAAAAAGACAGGTCTTATTTATAAAATAATGCTTTACCATTGGTTAGACTTTTGGAGCCGTTGGTAATTTCTGACAGAATATCACTGGGAAAAACCTTTTTCTCAACGTTTGCGTAGTGATCACGGCCACTTCTTTGCCAATGAAATTATTGTAATTATTGTACTGGTAAACCACTTTTAGAAAACACTGTTAAAGCCTCATAACAAGTGTTCTACCGGTAGTTTATTTACAATTCATTGGTTAACCAGTATTATACCAGAGCCTTATTTTTTGCACCACTGGCCCTTTCTGACTGGGTAAGAAATAAATATCGAAATCTGCGTTTCGATATTTAAGCGTTATTTTTATTTAGTTCAAGATATTTAATTTTGAATTGTCAGGTTTGAAATAATAATTAATATGTTACTATTATAAATAGAAAACAATAATTGTTTATAAATCTAAGAGAAAGACGACGAAAAAAATTGTCTTGTGAAGATCATCGTAGAGGTCCACTCAACACGTGTTTTCTAAATTTTAAATGTTAAAAAGATAAAATGCTAAAATAAGAGTAGTACTGGCTGTCCCACACTTAAGGAACGCTTATTATAAAAAAATAATAAAACACACCCAGACGTATGAGTGAATATAAATTTTCATATGAATTTGTATTGCGTGAGTGTTAGTGGTGCATACCAAATTTTTATTTTGATTACTTTCGAGAAACATATTATGAGACGTATGAGTGATATTTAAGTTTTAATACAAATATATTATGCTGTTGCCTACTTTAAGGGGACGTAAGCCTAATGAGTGATATTTGTAATTTTCATAATTTATAAACAGAGAAGACAAAAAAGAGCAATATCTATTGTATTTATTCAAGTTTTATATAATTTTTTATTAAATAAAATTATGGGTTTTTCGAGCTTTAATTGTGCATTTATATTTATTGCAAAAAAAATGTTGGAAGAAACCAAAAATAGTAAAACTACACTCACTATATTTTTCCCCGTAAAGACTACTGAATAACACATTAATATAATTGAAAATCAGTTAAAAGGGACTACTTACTTTTCGTTTAAAATAATTGTATTTTTTAGTTTACTTTCAACTGTTGAAAAAATCGGTAAAACAATAGATTGTGTTCTTTTTTTTAGTACTCAATATAATATAACACTTTTGTTTTAAATGGAAAATTTGAACTGTATATTTTAACTATTACCGAAGTCGGGTTTTTTTTTGCTTATTGAACAACAGACAGAAGCTACAAAATATATTTCTTTGAGAATTCAACTGTATATTCCATCGAAACAAATTTACCTACAAACTTTTAAATAACTGTTGCAATTTTATGGAAAAGTTCTTGTGAGTGTACAAAAAACGTAAATAATTACACTTTTAAAACAACAATTAAAATGTTCAAGAAAAACAGTTTTTAAAGCGAAGAATAACTGAAATGGCAATTTTAAAGCTCAAAAATCTTAACAAAGAGCTGCTTTTATATAAAAATGTTTTAAGTAATATGAATAAATATGTCACAAATGGCAAAAAATTCAATTTATTTTTTATTTTATAAAGTTTAAGCATATTTTTAAATCTATTGTTTTTAAAAATGGATTTTCTAAAATAAAACTAAACTTATTTTCAAAAATAAATTGCTTAAATATTAATTATCGGAATTTGTTTAAGTATTTTCATAACAAGCCTATATATGATCATATATGTTTAACAATGATCCCATTATCGTCTATATAGTTTCTTTTATTATTCGAACATATGAAATAAATCGAATAATTGGCTTGAAAAAAAAACGATTTCAACAAAAATTTTGTTATATATGCTTTTCAATAAACAGTGATAAAGGAACACCTTGAAACAAATTTAAATAATAATTTTTTAGATGCCTTAAAAATGTTGACAAATTTTTTCTTGATTGTTTGACGAGCATTAAAGATTCTTGTAAATCAAGCGAAATCAAGGCCGTCAGGTGACACTAGTTTCAAGGTACAGCACTCTCTCCTACATATTATTATTATTAATATGAAATTTAATATTGCGTTTACGACGCATTCTCTGCACTAGAACAAATATTTATTATTAAATATTGAAAAGTTTATACGAGGGCGGACCAATAAGTCCTTGACTTTTCGAACTTCCCTCGTAGTTATGTGATATGCAACACTGCTCCCATCAAGTACTCCCTGCTCAATTTTGAGCAAGTTTCGTCATTTACTTTGCGTTTAACAGCTGTTCAAAACATACAACCTCGTGATTTTTTTAAAATGGAAAAAGTGAATTTCGAGTGCTCATTAAACATTATCTTTTTGCGAAAAAAACCCCTCAATCGAACCAAGGAAAGGCTTGATAAATACTATAATACTATACTATCGATTACTTTCAAAGGGAAAAACCATAAACGGCGAATATTATTTACAGTTATATTAGTTTTTTGTTTTTATATACATCGAGATTTTTTTATGTTATTTTCATTTATACCGAGCTTTCAACCTTCGTATATTTACAAAAATAAGCAAATCAAACATATTAGCTAGGTTAATACTAGTATTTCTATCTGGCTAAAGATCTCATCAGAACCCGAAGTTTAGAAAAGTTAGAGCCTATATAATAGCAGAACTTTAACAAAAAACCTATTAATAATCAATTTTGCTCCATTCATTATTGGACCG
>CM037854.1:209549643-209639981 GCA_021234595.1 Delia radicum
TGAAGAATTTCACAAATATCATGACATTTTTTTGTTTCTTATGAATGTTTCATAAATACTATGAAACGTTATATTTTGACGAAAATCTATGAAACAAATATGATGAAGATTTCCTTTGGGGCTAAGTACATGGCATATCGCAAATGAGCTCTCGTGGGTGATGGAAATCATATTACAACAGTGTTCAAGCGCACAGTTTGGCCTGGTAATATTCTGGAGGAAATATGTTTCCTGAACCGATTTAATTGGATTTTTATAAATACAATTTAAGGAAAAGCCGAAAATTAGCTGTAAGTAATTTATACCGGAAGTCAAAATCACATAACTCTTCGCACAAAAATCAAACTTTGCAGTTCTAATGTGAAAACAGTATTATTATATGGTTCCCAAACTTGGAACATCGAGTAGAGAGGACACAAATGCGCTCCAAGTATTTGTTAGCCGTTGGTTGCGAAGAATCTTACGTATTTTCCTTGGCCTTAAATAATTTCAAATAATGATCTTTTTGGCAAAAAAAACACAACAAAACCTCATTACGACTGACATACGAGAAAAGAAGATGAACTGGCTGGGACATATCTTCAGAAACAGCCAAGATGACGTCACCAGAAAGGCCCTAGACTTCCATCCCCAGGGCAGCCGACGTAGAGGAAGACCTGCCTAACGCGTGGAGACGTCAAATGTAATCCGAACTCAGTACAGCCCGAAATGACATGGAGGGAAGCAAAACGGCACGCTGAAGACAGAATTCAATGTAATCATATACATATATATATATATATATATATAGATATATATATCTATATATATATATATATATATATATATATATATAATTTATACCGCTGACGATTTTTTCCGATGTTTGCCATGCGTCTGGCAGCCGAACATCTTAGATGTGGAATTTTTTTTAAATTGGACTCAAAGTGTTTCTATTTGCTAAATTTGTCCATAGCTTCAAAATACCGAATATCGATCAAATGTATTTTCTGGCCGACTGTTCGGTCGGACACTAATTGTAGAGAGTGATCTTCTGTTAATTATCTAAAGACAAATTTACTTCTAAATTATCGACAGTATGTGCAAGGAGATTATGTTATAGGAGTGACAATCTGTTTCAAACGCAACATCAAACAAAATATTTCGTTACCACAGGAATAAGCGACAAATAAGTATACCAATGATACGGTGTGGTATGTCTGTGCATTGGACGACATTTTACCCGGGTTAACGAATGTTTTGTTTGATATTATAGTTGAAAAGGATTATGGCCTTCTTAATATAATATCCTTGGTAAGGATCGATTTTACATAGCTCAACTGGGTATGATCGACTCTTCATAACGTTTAAAGTCGGTCTTCTCACTGCTCCAATAATCGTTTGTGCTCCCGCTTTAGTATCGGTATTGACTTTTATCGATAACTGTTGAGTACGTTTGGACTAAATAATTTGTTCAAGTTACCAAAGAGGCATTCATGCGACGACGTTTTTAGAAACGGTTCAAGAATTGCTTCACCTTATCAGATGTTCTTGTATTTAACTGACCAACCGTAAATGGAAATGCAACTGCAATACGTGAGCAAAGGTTTCAAAGTGTATTCTAAAGTTTTTTCGATAGTAAAGGAGGAGAAGGACTCCGTAAAGTAGTTCGTCGTCCATTATCAACAAGAGTAGGGTATTAAAATTTATTGATTCATTGGAGTACATCTGAATAGAGGGTCTGATTTTTCTTAATCCAAAATTTCGTATTCTAAAAATTCTGTGTATGATCATATTTTTCCTGTGTTTATCCCGATTTGTTTACACTAATCTTAAATTATGTGGTAAATATTAAACTTGCTATTGTCTTTATTTCATAATTCCCATTTTGATAGTATCCCGGTCAAATCATGCATATTTCCTTTAAATTATTAAACTTCCTCATTTGATCTTACTCTTTATGTTCTATTTTACAATTGACTAGAACTACAAATTTAGCTTCTTTTTTTTTCTTCACATAAGTGGCGTTTTATTTAAACTGATAATTTGGCATAATATCTCCCCCTCTTTATGTAAACAACAAAAAATTACTTTATTCAGCAACATATGCAAAAGCGACATACAACAACAACATCAAAAATATCGCCTAAAATTAATTAAAGGAAACGTTGCAGACTATGCGGCCGTCTGTCATACAATTTACAACATTTGCACACTGTAAAATGTTGTATGCCTTAAATAACTCTAGAAAATATAAGCATCCATAGTGCGCCAAAATTCTTAAAACACATGTATGAAAATTTGCAAACAACAACAGCAAACATCACTAACACCTCCGCTACAATGAAAGATTTTGCCCACACATAATCATTGCTGCATCTAGCTGGTATAATTTTCTTTCTATGTTTTGGAGGGCTTTTGGGAAAGACTAGAAGGGAAAATGTTTGTATGAATGTAGTATTAAGAAAGCAAACACTTTGCGTCTAGAGTAAAAGTGAATGACAAAACACCAGGGGAACTATATTATTTTGTATGTGTAATATGATGTGAACAATAATGATGATTATGTAGACTATGAAAGCGATAAAGACCAAGTAGGAAATTTGCAATGAAATTAATTAAGTAAAAATATAGCTTTGAAATTAAGATTTTTGATTCACTTTAAATTCATGAGTATTAAAATGAGGTTTGGCGTTAGGTTCTTTTTTTAATTGGGTAAATGACTTTTTTGCACTAATATTATCCAAAATCCTTAGAGAACAAAAACAAACTTCTATGTATTTATAAAAAAAACTGGAATTTGTCGTAGTTGTTGGGGTTTTTAATATCCTCAAATCGTCCTGACCTTTTTAATATCGTTATTCTTTATTGACACACTCAGGGAACTTCTGCATTAAAAATATGTAGTTGTTTGGGTTGTTATAACAGTTTCATTATTTTTAATGTAAATGTAAGTCATTTGTAGAGCAAATAAAATTTTTAACTAACGTTGTAGTTCATTTAAAAAACAACTCACATCAAATGACTGTTTTATGATTTTACATTCATTTTTTACAGTTGTTTTTTGTTATTTAAAAAAATAAAAAAAAAAAAAAATTGGTTTATTTTTTACTACCATGTGGTTCATTTTTACTACAATGGTTAGTCATTTTTTGAACATTAAAAACAAATGACAATGTTAGTTGAATTTAATGAAATGTAAGTCGTCCCTTTTTTTAAATGAAATTTCATTTGTTTTTGACTACAATTGCTGTCGTCTTTACCAACATAATTTCCTAAGTGTACACTTAAGCACGATAGTAGCCTTACAGTTTGCTTTTTCGAGCCGTCCGACATTGCACCGCTCCGAATATCAGAGTCAGCGCTTTAATTCTCCCTGCACAAAGAGTGTTTTGGAGAACGGTAGATAATGAACATTTTCAGTAAACTAATGAAACTTTTCCACATAAAATGAAGAAAATTTTTTACTTTTAAGGAAACTAGCTATTTAACGAAACCTTTAATAAATACAATGATTTATTTCATAAAACTGTATGTAAACTTGCATTAGTTTCATGGAAAGCTTAAATAGACGAGTTCCAGTACAACTTCATTGTTTCTATGCAAAAATTCTTTAATATCCTGCAGATTCTCTCGCGATCTGTAAACTGTAATCCGTATTACGATCTAGTTTCTTACAACCACACCGTCACGCTGTATTCTTCATATTTCTTATTTTAAAGCTATGCATGGGTGTACTGTCAAAGCTACATCACATCCTTACTCTCTTGGAGAAAAGAGATAGGCCTGATGTATACCCAATCGCCATCAAAATGGAAGGATTTGAAGATACAGTGCAGTGGATCGATTAATCTTGCACATCCAAAAGTTATAACCTTTCAGCAATCAGTTATAGCAATCCGCCAAGAGCTAATCCCTTTATCGTTACTGGTGTACAGTAACTAAAATGTAAGCAGAAAGTTAAAAAAAAAAACATATATGAAAATCGAGCTTTAGACAGCAGTATGAATCCAAAAGTCTACATAATTCGGCTAGAAAACATTTCCTATTGGGTATTTAGTAGTTTGGAAAGAGTTGACTATGTTCTACGTCTGATTTCATGAGTCTTTAGCAAAAAACAGAAAATTTACAACTAATATTAATATGACTTTAAGGCATTTTGTTGTATGTCTATGACTTATAATAGAGCGCTCTTCCATGGCATGGTTAACAAACAAACGAAACAGGCAAATAAACAAAACGGCTACAAAACAGCCGTTCATATGATTCGGTTGTTATTCGGTTGTTAAATGCATATACATGATGATGTTGCTGATGATTAGGGCGAGGAATTTCATTTAACTAAAAATGAAAAATAGGCGCTTAATAAATGTCCACCAAAAATATATACTTAAAAGATAACTTTTTCCCGACATCATACAAATTGAATTTGACATCTATAGCTTCAGTAGAAATAGAATTTCACGAGTTTCTTTGGTTCACCAAACTTGTAAAAAGTAAAAATCATTGTTCTTAAATCAAAATATAGAAATGTATCCTAATATTATTTTTTTACAAACTAAAAAAATACTTAAATTAATGGAAAATATGCAAAAATATGCACCAAAAAAAAAACAAAATATGCATAAACATATGCCTTAAAAAGCAAATATGCAACTACAGATCTATGACATGTTGTTCTAAATTTTATGACTAGGATAATATTTAGCCGACACTGAAATAATTATTCTTGATTATATTGATAAAACAATTTCATAGAATTTTTTTCATAGATTCAATGAATAATTTCATTATATCCAACAAATTTTATTAATATTAAGAAATTTTTCATAAACTCTTTTTACAAAAATTTTGATAGTTTCATAAAAAAATGATATTCAATTTCATAAATAATCTAGGCTAGTTGGTAGCGTGCAGGCTTATATGTGCGAGGTTGTGGGTTCGATTCCCACCAGAGGCACTGGTCTGTTTTCGATACAACGCGCCGAAGGCCATAATAACTAGTGCTCGGTTAGGGTAATAGTATATAATTTGTAATTATATGATTATTAATTAATAAAAAAAAAAATAAAAAATTTAATGAACACTTCCTTTAGAGCTATGAAACTATTTCAAGGACTTATACTTTTTTTTAATTTTTCATAAAATTTCATTAATTTTTCATACATTTCTAACTTTAATTTTAAGATTTAATTCTAAAGTGTTTAACATATACATATTTATACATATTTTATTATAATATATTAATTTCGGACTTCTATGAAAATGTTTAAATTCATATAAAGCAGTTCTCTTCCTTCCCAGCAAAAAATAGTGCTTACCCAGAAGCGCTTCCGGAAGACATTATTTTATTACGAAGCGCTTTCAAAGCAAATAAAGAAGGCATGATTTTTGTTCGCGATGTCCCACTTGGCATGTCTCTTTTAAGCAGGTGAAAAGCGCTTATTTTATGTGCTCTTAGAAGCAATAAATTCATGCCTTCTTAGGTAATAAGAAACGCTTTTTTTTTATTTGGACAACATTAGTGCTTCATGGAAGCATTATTTATTGTTTCATTGAGAGCATTATTCACTGCTTCAAAGAATGCATTCTGGGAAGCACTACAGAATGCCTTCCCGAATTTCTTTATAGTATGCAAGGCGATGAAGCGCTATTTTGGAAGCATACAAATGTAGTTACTGTTTACCAAATCTAGGTTATTTTTTGCAAGGTTAGTTCTAATGCATTTTTCAAGACATTCATGAAAAGTTTTATTAATTCAAGGAATCTTCTAATATAAAAAAAAAAAATCTGAAACTGATTAATAAATTCTATAAACGCATCATTGCCAAAATGATTCATTAGTTTTATGAATATTTTCATTAATTTTAAAAACATTTCATAAACATTGACTTTAATGAAAGCTGTTTAATGAAATTGTTTCAATGTTTTCTTCAAGACATTCATGAAGAGTTTTATTAATTCAAGGAAACTTCTTAATACAAAAAAAAAATCTGAAACTGATTAATAAATTCTATAAACGCATCATTGCCGAAATGATTCCTTAGTTTTATGAATATTTTCATTAATTTTAAAAACATTTCATAAACATTGACTTTAACGAAAGCTGTATAATGAAATTGTTTTAAAAAAAAATCATAAAAACGTTGCATTGCCTTAGTTCCAATGTATTTTTCAAAACATTCATGAAGAGTTTTATTAATTCAAGGAAACTTCTTTATAAAAAAAAATTTCTTAAACTGATTAATATATTCTATATATATAAGTATATATAGAATTATATATAAGTTTTATGAATATTTTCATCAATTTTAAAAACATTTCATAAACATTGACTTTAATGAAAGCTGTTTCATAGATTCTATGAAAAGTCTCAATGGACAAGTTCCAGTGACAATTTTCATTAAAGCTATGAAGAAATTCATTACTGAAGTGAAGATGAATCTCGCAGTCTATATCCGTTTTAGATTATCGAGAAAAAAATATGCATTTGCATGAAATTCCTTACCCTACTGATGATGATTATGACGACGTTTCTATTGCATCATGGATAACACAGAACAGTAACAACAAATGGTCGTTGTTTGGCTTAACAAAAAAAAAAAAAAAGTCAGTCCATTTATTTAATTTTTTTGTTAACTTTTTTAATGTCTACAAGTACATCTGTTTTTTTTCTGAGCAGTAAAAAATTTGCATGTTTTGTTAGCCGTTTTGCAACTTGCATCAGGCATAACAGCAACAGCAACGGCAGCAGTGTTGCATATTATACTGCATTTATCCTTTTGTATATATGACTATGTGTGAATTCTTTGTCTCTGTTTGAGCTTCAGCCATTTGTTTTGGCTGGTATTTTTTTTTTTTTTTTGTATGTTTACGAGTCCCATAAATATGAGCTGGAAAAAAAGAACCGAAAGAAAATGAAACTACCATAGTCAAAAGTTCTCAATTTTAGCGTCATATTGTTAAAAAACAACATGAAGAAACTTTAACAAATACAAATTTTATGCTATTTTCAATAACCATTTTTTGTTGAAGCTGCCTGGTTCTTTCTTTATTTCGGTAGTTATTTTTGTTATGATTTTAACTAGAGATAAGTGGTTTGCTAGGGAAATATGGGACCTGCAAACTGAATGTCAATATTCTGCTTCTTTCCTACAATCACTTATTTGTTCATCATAGATAAATCTTGATCGTTTTAGGTTTTCGCGCCCTATCACTGCTTGTCTCAAAATTTTTCAAACAACCCTCTTACGCAAGTCTACATTTAGTATATAGTAGTTTGCGTTTTTGTCTATGACTAACATTTAATAACAATTTGGTTTGCATTTCCCATTTTCTAGTTTTAAATTTCATATGGCCTTTCAGCTTCTGTTGCATATACATTTATATTTTCTTTTGTGGCGTTATTAATTGTTTAGAAAAAGTATGAATATAAATTGTTTGCGTTTTTGTTAGTTGTTGGAAAATACCGATCCTTTTCGGTAGTATTTTTAAGTTTAAAAAATATTGTTGAATTTTAATTAAGACATTTTTGGTTTATAAAATTGTACTTTTAATGGTTCATTTTGGTAGAGTGGAGGAGTATGCAGATAAATGTATGTTGGCCTAAAGTAATTAAAATAAAATGAAAAACATATTTCATATAATACACTCAGGCAACTTTTGCTGTAAATATTTGTAGTTGTTGTTAAGTTGTAATACAGTATTTTTATTTTGAAGTGAACTTTTTAACTATAATTGTAGTTCATTCAAAAAAAACAAACCACATCATATTACTGTATTATGATTTTACATTTAGTTCATCTAGTAGTTTTTTTTTTTTAAATGAACCAATTCCTATTTGTTTATTTTTTACTGCATATGTGGTTAATTTTTACTAAAATTGCGGTTAATTTAGCATTGGCTAATAATGGTCTCATACTAATCCATTTGAAATTTCCAAAACGTTTCATATCTATACTTAATATTTATAATTAGGTTCTTTATTATGTGGACCTATCTGGCCCAAAATATAAAACTATTTTTAAAAAATGGATCATTTTTTTTTTAGAAACGCTAAACTTTAAACTGCTCTAAAATTACACTTCCAAGAACTTTTACATAAGATTCCAACAGTTACTTAAAAAGTTAATCTGTGAAGTTGTTTCAATTGAATATGTAGTTAAATTGAAAAAGAAATATATTTTTTAACTTTTCTATCAATAAACAAAACACGGATTTTCTGCTTTAGTTAAAATATTCAGTTAACATTTACTAGTTAAAACAAAAAGTTGTTATATTATATCGAATATTGAAATAAAGGCAAAAATCTATTGCTTTTACCGAATTTGTCAAATAATTTTGTAACAGTTGAAATTGAACGAAAAGTTAGTAGTAATTTTTCAAAAGATTTTCAATTAATTTATTGTGTAGATTCAAAAGTCTTTGCCCAAAAATATTGTGAGTATACAGACGCATTGTTTTAAGAATAACTTTAACTAATTTATAGAAATTGTACATTAGGAATATACATTTTAGCATTTTTGAAAATATAAATTTTTGTTAGGCTTATTCGGGTAGTGTACAAAAAAAACTGAAAAGAAATGTGATATTACTTTTTCCAGATCCTTAAAAAATGTTCACGAAATGAAATTTGAAGTTTGAATATATTTTTTTTATTAAAAAATAAGAATTGGTCTCCAATAACTTGGTTTTTTGTAAAATTTCTACATAACTTTTAACACTAAATCTTTTCTCACCAGTTTGACATAACAGTTTGAATAAATCGCGATATTAGTACATTACTTTGCGATATTACGAATATAAAGCTAAAAAATAAAACAATTTGAACAGTATCGGCAAATCAAAATTATTCAAGTTCGAGGTCATACTCTATATTTCTTTAATAGGATATTGTCCTAACAAATAATATATAGAGTTTTTGTTTCCAATTTATTAATTGACCACTTTCAGGAATGTGCTGATAGATCGGAAATTTTCTAGGTTCCCATCATCAGAACACGTTTTGAAAGAGGTGACAATCCCATGCAAAACATCAAACATTCATATAAACTAGTTTTCTCACTTAATGAGAACTAATATATGAGTTCGAAGTTAAAGATAATCACCATTGATAAAAAATAAATTGAAAACTTGTTTGCTATGTGTACCCTCTACTTTGGTATATATATAATACACGCTTTTGTTTTTTTCCTCCTTTTTATTTTTACACTTGTTTTGTGTATATACAAGATAGAAAGTGGGAGTAAACAAGACCGTAATTTGTCTTTTATACAAGTTTTATATAATTTTTGTTTTTCCGACCTTGAATTGTGCAATGAAAATGAAAATTATTATTATTATTATTATATATCAACCAAACTTGTTTGTTATGTGCACCCTCACATAACAAACAAGTTTTCATTTTATTTTTGATCAATGGTGGTAATCTTTAACTTCGATCTCTTATATTAGTTCTCATTTAGTGAGAAAACCAGTTTATATGAATGTTTGATGTTTTGCATGGGATTGTCACCTCTTTCAAAACGTGCTCTGATGATGGGAATCTAGAAAATTCCCGAAATACATCTGTCAACACATTCCTGAAAGTGGTCAATTAATGAATTTGAAAACAAAAACTCTCGAGATTAGTTGTTGGGACAATATCCGAATAAAGAAATATAGAGTATGGCCTCGAACTGGAATAATTTTTATTTTCATTGCATAATTAAAGGTCGAAAAAAACAAAATTTTTAATTTTAATACAAATTATATCAAACTTTTTTTGCCAAATTTTTATTTTTGCAATATATATTGCTAATTATATATTTTTATTTTCAATTTATAACGAGCTTTCAACCTCCGTGTATTTACAAAATAGCAAAGCAAATCAAACATATTAGCTAGGTTGGTACTAGTATTTCGATCAGGCTAAAGATTTCATCAGAACCCGAAGTTTTAGAAAAGCTAGAGCCTCCATAATAGGCAGAACTTTAACAAAAAACCTATTAATCATCACTTTTGCTCCATTCTTGTCTTCTTAGTAATTAAGCACGTGGTTAGGTCTTTTCCTAACAAGCATCATGACGTTACTAAACTTTGAAGACCAAAAATGCTCTATTTATATAAAATATTTATGTTTCATTCGAAATTAGCATTTTCCAGGCGATCTATTTAACCGATCTGTCTGAAATTTCGCATAGATGATTAAAAGTAAGGCCATTTGTAAGATACATGCTTAATAAAAAGTTATGCCCAACTGTACCTTAAAAGGGGGTCGTTACAGAAAAAAAAATCTAGCGGCCCCGTAAGAAAAAAACTTTGGCATTTTGTACGAATATTCCCAAAATTTTTGGTGGTTTTGCAATAACCGTTAGTGAGCTGGAGCATTTTTGAAAAGGGGTATGCTTTTTTAAAAAATATTTTTTTTTCGTTCCAAGAAACTGTATACAAAAGTGGTATCAAATGAAAGATCTTTTGAAGACGCATCTAAAAAAAAGTATATAAACTTTTTTCAAATTGGCCAGCCCATTAAGTATTTGGGGAATCATCATAAAAAATGTCAAAGTTAGTTTTTAGGGAGCCACTAAAAAATTGTTGTTGTGTTTCGACCCACTTTAGTGTATATGTAATCAAATTTAATTCATTATCAAGTTCAATCCTTTAAATTAATTACAAACTCTCTGTTTTTTCATTTTTCATTACAGATGTCAGTATATATTTAAATTAAAAGTTTTGTTCAACTCTGCACGGTACGCGTTCTATTTTAAAAATTTAGTATAAATGTCATTTATTACCAAGAGCATACACACATACATATATCGTTTAAAATGACACCGCGCCGCGTTTTCTTACGTTACGCATCGTTATATTACTTTAAAAATTGTTTGTGTTAAGTTAAATGAAACCGTTTGAAAAACGAGCAAGAAAAGTAAATGCTACAGAGAAAAACATACATTTTGTGCGTGTTTAAAATATGTCTTAAAATTCTCTTGCAATAATGTCAAGAAAAACGGAAGTTTCAGTGTGAAGTGGGAGTAATAACAAACCGGCAACAGCTTGCTAAAAGCCTTACGAAAAGGTTTTAATACATATTTGAAAATATTTTCTGAAAGTAATTCTGTGTTTTTAAGTGCGGAAAATATATAGAAAGTGTTAAACAAGTCATTGAATTTCAAAGAGAAATTATAATTTTCCTTAACAAGGATACGAGAAAAAAGGGTGGTGTGAAAATCCTGTTACATTAATAACGCGCGCGTTAAAACGTTGTAAACTACGGTACGGAAATTTTTGTTATTTTTTTTTTTTTTTTTGGGGAAAAATTTTAAACAATTTTATGCGTTTTTCGTGTTATACGGGTTATAAACGATTGTAATACAGTTTTATTTTTTATAACAAACTGTTACCAAACACTGTTACAGCAGCTAATGTTGCTACTAATACTACTACTGTTGCTGTTGCCATTTTCACTTAAAAACCAATGTTGAAAATTTTACTCATAAAATGTCTGCTATAAAATTTGAACAATTGTATTTAGTAAAATTGCAATATAAACAGCAACATTTCGAAAATCTACAACAACAAGTCGAGCCAACATTTAACGATCATTGGAATTTGTTAAATTTATTTTATAACTACAACAAAACAAACAAAAGACCGAACGCCTGTTCCAACAACAACAACAACTACATCAACTATTGCTCCACCTCCTTCATCTATTTGAAATTGAACCAACACTTGTTCGACTTCTACCACTTTTGCTTCTGCATTTTATATCCTGCTGCTGTTGCTCATTTTAAAAATTTCACAACAAATTACGTTAAAAGTTATTGCCACATTAAGCGTCATGGTGTTAATAACAATAAAACTTTATGTTGGCTGACATTGACTTTGATTTCATTGAGTGGCATCTGGAATACACCAAATAACGGCTTAGTTCTTTGCCATGCATTTGATATTGGTAAGTACTAAGAATTTGTTTTCATTCTCTTTACATTCTTTTTGATTTTTTGAAAATTAAATCTATTCAAACAAGAAAGTGTTTAAATAAAAATTAAATTTATATTTTAAGTCAAAGATTACACAGCGCAACTAGAAAAATAAATTGATCCTACTGATGTTAACGGCATACCCAGTTTTTTTCACTAATGGAGCCAGATTTTTCGCAAAATTTACATTAAGATTTGCATGTTTCAATGCAGCTTTTTATACATATTGGGTATACAATAGGGTGGGGCGATTAGTATGGAAGGAAAAAAATCTTAATGGGCGCTTCGCGTTTCTGATTTTTGGGATTGTACTGAGCAAAAAAGTCCACTAGGCCATACGTCTACGGTGAAAATCGAGCTTCCAGATTTTGACTTTACGGCAAAAAAGCCTTATTTTGAAAAAATAAAAATTAACCCATTAAACCCCACCCATAATTATGATTGATGCATTAATCTGCTAGAGAATCTTCCAAAGAAGGGATTTATTTATAATCTTGGATAAGCTCCACCTACTTCCTGAGATATGTCCATCCCACACATTGTTACTTTCACAAAATACGGCTAAAAAGTCAAAATCTGGAAGATCGATTTTCACTGTAGACGTATGGTCTAGTGGACTTTTTTGCTCAGTACAATCCCAAGAATCAGAAACGCGAAGCGCCCATTAAGATGTTCAAATCGCTCCACCCTAGTATACAAGTTAAGAATGTCGATTTTTTGCTTGAAAACTGCATTTATTATAATAACAAAATGAATTGATACATTATTGAAAGTATTGTCCAACGTTAGCCACTACTTTTTCCCATCTTTCTGGTAGCTTATGGATACCGTGCCAAAAGAACTGCTTCGGTTTTGAGGTAAAGAATGAATCAAGACAATTTATGATACTCTGTTCTGAAGTGAAGCTTATTCCAGTAAGGGCGTTCTGCATCGATCGCAACAAATGGTAGTCAGAAGGTGCAAGTTCTGGGCTATAAGCCAAAACCTTCCATCCACTGTTTTCCAAATAATTGTTGACCGGTCTTGCAACATGTGTCCGAGCGTTGTCATGATGTACGATTATGGCCTCGTGTCTGGTCGAATATTCTGGTCGTTTTTCGTTGATTGTTCTCTCTCGAATCAATTGTGTTCGGTACAGGTCCTTTGTGATCATCTGACCCGATTTCAACAGCTCATAATACAAAACACCCTTCTGATCCCACCAAATACAGAGCATTACCGTGGCGCCATGGATATTCGGATTTGATCAAAAACTTACTTCGGTCAAAACTTTCCGTTTTTTAATGTTTTCTCTTGAAATGGACGATATTAAAAAATATTTGAAAACATTTAAACATTGTGAACCATTTTTTTACGGAAATAAAGAAAACTTCACATTCCAGAAAATCTATAAAACAGATAAATTTTGAAATAAGTTTCAAAGTTTTTTTTTAGCTAAAAATCTTTTAAAATATATTAAATAATTATAAACTAAATATTAGTTTTTCAATCTCAAATATACTTTGGAATTCACTGGTGTTGGTTAAAATGTGTGGTCTTAAGTTTCCATCGATTAAATCTAAAATTTATGTTAAGTTTTTGAATATTTATCTATAAACATAAACTCTATATTTATTGCAGTCACTCACACAAAACTCTTTCATTTACCAATTAATATGTATCTCAACACTAAAATCTTTTAAATGAAAAATTACTTTTAACCCCGCCACCGCCAAAAACATATTTTACCAATTATGATAAATTGCTAAAAAGAGAAAATGAATGAAAAAAAAAAAATCTGAAAGAAATTCATTGCTAAAACAAATGAATTTTGAATAATATTCATGGTGATGGAATAATATTGCTCGTACAAGAAGGAAGATACAAATGGAGATTGAGTATAAAGATTGAAATGTTGGCAGAGTATGAGATAGTGAAAGATAATGTACAAAAAAGATAAATTATGAAAATTGATTTTATGTAATTAAAGTCGGTAATTTATACACAACAATATGTTAGGGAACATAATGTTTTAGGATCAAGAAACTTATTAACGTTTTTGAGATTTTTTTATGATTGGAGGGGAGGAGACGAAGATGTTGAAACTGATATTTTTGATAAATTAGTAGGGTGTGGAACAAAGGTATCTTTCCTCAACTAAAACTAATTACAATTACAAAAGAGTTTCAATGAAAAGTGAGTGATTACAGTCATTTAGTAAAGATTTTTTTCTTTTTTTTTTTAAATATTCTTTGTTGTGCTATGTGTTCATATCTCAGGTTGCTTTGTTGAACTGTCTGTTGAGTATTGTCCATCTTAACTTTATTGTTTTGTTTATAATATGCTAATGACGTTTCTTTTTTAATTTCTTTCCATCATTTGCAGTATTATTCATTTTTGTGATGAAAGAGTTGATTTTTTTTTTGTTGAAGGGAAGAACATTCATAAAAGTTAAAGAACTTAGGAAACTATTTTCCAACGCTGTGAAACATTCTGGTTAAAAAAGTTTATATATGTACAAATATGTTCATATATGTTTCATATATGGGAATATATGAAAATATATGCTATTACATATATTCAAAAAGGATTCTTATATGGTCATATATGTAGGTATATGTGATCCCATATTTGGAAATGGTGCTTATATAGGGACATATATGCAAGAATATTTTATTTCAGTTCCATATGGTTGGAAATCACTACTGTTCTATTATAAAGGTAGTTGCCTAGCATGCCGATATGAATGTTTTGAAACCACGATTCCAATAGTGGCATGTGTGTTCTAATATAACAGGGCTTATTTCTGAATTCTATCCATTTAATTTTGTTTAATCAACAAAATAGCGTTATTTTAGCTTTATTTTGACTCTCGGTATTTTAGCTTTATTTTGACTTTAGTACAAGATATTTTAAAATCAAAATGTTAAAATATATATATATATATATATATAATATATAATGTCCTATGGTTCCTTAAGAGGAACAAAGGGCCACAACGAAATCGTTCCATTCGGTTCATCTTGATGCAAGATGTTTTATCTCTCTCCAGCTTAGGCCGCTTTGATTAATTTCAAGCTCAAGTTGCCGTCTCCAGGTGTGAGATGGGCGTCCAACTCTTCGTGTATTTCCATGGGGATTCCAATCTATAGCAGCTTTTGTTGTCTCATACTGTGGCCTGAGGAGCGTGTGACCAATCCAGCGCCATTTACGATGAAATATATCAATGTGGATTGGGCGTTGGTATGTTTTCTCCCATAGTTGCGTATTGGAAATGGTATTGGGCCAAAATATTTTTAATATCCTTCGCAGACAGCGGCTTATGAATACCTGGATCTCATTATTATTGTAAGATGTTGTGTTCCATGATTCGCAACCGTATAGGAGGACTGACTTTACACAGAAGTTAAATATACTGATTTTAGTACGTTTCGTGTTGGCAGTAGATTTCCATACAGGTCGTAAGATATCAAATGACTGGTTAGCCTTTGAGATTCGAAAGGCTATATCATCACTGCAGCCGCCAGTTTTTGTTAGTATGCTGCCAAGATAACAGAATGTATTAACTTCTTCTAGTTCAATATTCTGTATTTTAAATTTAGTGGTGTTAAGGGTGTTACACCGCATGACCTTGCTCGTCTTTATATTTATCTTTAACCCTGCCTTTGAAGCCTCATTCTCAAGGGCTTTCAGTTTAGCAGACATGTGGCGATAACTGTGGGATAAGAGGCAGATGTCGTCAGCATATCCTATGCTCTCTAGATGTTGATTGAGTCCCATCTTATGGCCCTATTTGCCTGAGTTGCATTTCCTACAACGACATCGAGTACGATATTAAATAGAAGGAGAGATAATACACACACTTGTCGAACAGCAGTTATCACGTTAAAACTGTTGCTTAGTGCATTGTCGTGGACAACTCGGCATCTAACATCTTTGTACAAGGACTGGATTGATATTAAAATAGAAAAATAAAAACTAAAACCGGTTATAGAAAAAACATGTCTTTAATTTAATCGTTTTTTAAACTTTTTCATTTCGGTCTTAATGTTAACTGTGGTAGTCAACTACCGTTATTATGAAAAGTTATTGAATGCCATCCCTGCTCATGTATGAACATTAGACGATACCACCTTAATGGCAAACATAAAACTGCGCCGTACACCTTCGAATATAAAGTATTTTTGCAAGGCAACTTAAAAAAAATATATATTTTATTTTTTGCCGAACGTAGGGGTCGGTTTTTTTTTATATCATCGTTGTGGTGTAATGGCTATCGCGTTGGACTGCTACACAGATGGTCCCGGGTTCGATTCCCGGCGACCACAACATCAATTTAGACAAATAATATGTATGAGTTTTTTATCACTTATGTATGTATCACAGCGCCCACCTTCGGTGTTCCCATAGCACTTAACCAAACCGAAGTGAATCAGGGATATGAAACAAAAAAGCTTCAATAAAATCGCCAACTCTACATCAGGTGGCGAGTAACAGCTGCTCTAAGACTTATCTCGCGCAATTACAGTTTGAAGCTCTTCATCTGCACCACCTTTCATCTCTCCACTATCCTCTTTCCAAAGAAAGCAACACATTAATAAATAGGAAGAATTTCCTGAGTGATGCTTCTCTTTAAAAAAAAAATAAAATTAAATTTACAGTCGGATCTTAAAGTCTGATATATTGATGTTTTTGTTCAATGTTATCGAAATACTTCCTTAACGCAAACTTATACGGAATTGGTGTATATTTTAGAAAATCTGTGTTTTTGTGTGTAGTTTATTACAAGTATGTTTAAAATTGGCTAGCGTATTGCATGAACTGAATTTCATTGTAAAGAGCACCTCCAAGTCACAAAGGCATTTTAAAAATTTCAAACGCATATATTTTATGAACTTTTTAAAAAGTTTTATAAATTTTATTTGTTTGCTTTTTTATCAAAAACATGGGTTGAGAACATAGTTCACTACAGACTAAATTGACTAAGTATTAGTTTATTTCTTTTGTAGCTAATACAGCTGCAGTTTTTTCTAAACTCATTTTGCTTTGTGACGACTAAATCGTTGTATCAATCCCGCCAAGCAGTACAGCAAATAAAATATTTTAATTAGCTTAATACTAAAATGGGGCAAACAAAGTTTTCATGACCTTAAAAAGCATTGTAATATAAAATGTTTAAGTTTGTGAATTTTAAATCATTCAATATGATTTCCTTCAAATAAGTAACCCTAAACCAAACTAAATATCATTAAATCAGTGCTTTCCAAAATATTCACAGTTTCCATTTTAAGTTCTAATATATGACAAAAAAATAGTTTTTTAGGGTTTTGTTTGTTAATTTTTTGGTGGAATACTATATATATATATCTTAAAATATGAAAAATACATCGAAATGTAAAAATTGATTTAGCTTTAATTAAACTCAAGCAAGAACTATTAAATTTTCTTTGATCTTCTATTATTTAATTCTAATTATTTTAAACGAGCTTAAGATGCTTTATTTATAAATGATAATTATTTATTTCCAATATTTCGTCTCCACATTGTGTGACTTCTCCAGGGAACAATTAATAATAATTGTTCCCTGAAAAAGTCACACAATGTGGAGACGAAATATTGGAAATAAATAAATAAATATCATTTATAAATAAAGGATATTAAGCTCGTTTAAAATAAGAGGACTCAAGCAAGAACTATAAATATAATATATTTAATTTTCTTGAAACTTAAATCCGTTAAAGGATGCTAACATATACAAAAAAGGTTATTTATGTCTAAAAAAAAAGAAAATATTTTACCTCAAGGTGTCGAAAATTTTCTAAATCCTTCATATATTCCAGACCACTGTCCTCGTTTTTTTTCAAAAATCCTAAATTCACCAAAAGATATACGGTTAAAAAGCAATAAATCGTACACTCTCAAGAACTGTTCCATAAAAAATCAACAGTTATTTAAAAGTGTAATCGGTAAAGTTGTTTCAATGGAATATGCAAAAAACAAAAATATGGAAATTGAAAATTACCAAAGATATGTATTTTTTAACTTTTTGTCTGTTATTCAATAAACAAAAAATAAACCGACTTTCCGTAGTAGTTAAAATTTTCTATTTAAAACAGAAAGTAGTTATATTATATTGAGTATTGAAAAAAACGAAAAAAATATATTGTTTTTACCGATTCGTCAATTAATTTTTCAACTGTTGAAAATAAACTAAAAAATACAATTGTTTTAAACGAAAAATAAGTAGTCCTGTTTTTAACTGATTTTCAGTTAATTTAATGTGTATATTCAGTAGTCTTTACTGAGTGTAGGTTTCCAAAATAAACCGAACTCATGAAACGATCTTAAGTATCCAAAATGATTTAAATATACAAATCAATCTGTGATCTTTAGAGAAATTTAACTCGCAAAATTATTTTAAAATAATTTTGAAAACGTTACAGAGTATTAATTAAGTTGTCATCGCTATCACCGACGAAAACTGGATAGGAGAATTCCAACCGATTTTTTTTTAGACCGGATAATGCGATTATTTACTTAGCGATGGCGGTTTTGGCGATTTTTTTTTGAAATACTCCCTGTTTCTTCCACACCAATACATTTTATCTCGCTAACCTTCCCCATGAGCAAACCAACACTTGTTGTATGTATAATTAAGAACCTCCTATTCAATATACTAGTTCTTTCATGACTGTTTAACCTTTTGTTAAGTATTTCAAAAAAAAAAAATAAAATCATACATCTACTCCCTGTAGATAACATTTCATTAGCATTTTCATTTTCATTAAGTTTATATTTTTTCAACTGCTTCATTTTTATGATGATACTTTTCCACTTGAGTCTTACAAACAATACCCATTGACTTATGATGCTTAAGCTGTGACTGATTGCATCTAATTATTCAACTCAATAACAATATTATGAAATGTTTGAAAAAATGAATGCAAAGAATAAGAAATGTTGTAAGAAACAGCATCTCATATTCTTTATGACTGTCTAAATTATGGAGGTATTTTATTTCTTATAGTTTGTTACCATCTTTCATATTTTTAACGCGGGCTTTTATGACCCTTTAAATGGTTTTGGCTACTACCCACATTTATAAAGATTTTTTTTTAGTATTTTTTTTTTTGTTGTATGAAAGAACCATCTTTTTTGTTGGTTTTTATGTCGTTTTTTTTTTTGGGAAATTTTGACCCTACTTTTAACATTTCATAATGGTTTTATATTTTCAAAGCGCCTGTTGTAGAAGAAAACAAAAATTGTGCTTTAGGTTATTAGACTGTGAAGACAGAGGCGCCGACTAGAGGCGGAGAATATATTTGCGAATGTGGAAGTTATATCCTGAAAGATTAAAGCTACACAGAGAAAACTGATTCATGGTAACCAGATATTGGCGATGTCAATTACATTTTGCCATAATTCACTTGTGAAATTTTGTTATATCGTTAATTTAAATTACAGGTCAATTACTATATTATGTCTAATTACAAGTGACATTTTGTATGCTTTAAATTGCCAAAAATAGACTTTTTTGCTTAAAAGAATTTTTGGTTTTCAAATGGGATACTTTAATTTTCTTCATGTTTTCATAATTTTCAAGATTTACTTTTATTAAAGCAATATAAATAAATGTAAAAAAAAATGTTTGTAATACATTCATACCACCCCTTACTACGGAGAATCATTTAATTATTTAACTTCCAATCGAAAATGAATCGTGGCTTTTTGAAAGAACTAACCAATCGCGAAAAATTAGTGACTTTAAAAATAACTTCCAATCGAGACATAATTGTGGCGTTGTTCTGGCAATGCGCAAAACTTGAAATGTGAGCCTTTTGACAGGCGTCCTCGTGCCAAAGCTCTTTATGCTCCTCGGTATAGTAAAGCGTTTGGTCTTTCGTTAAAAGTGTAAAGGATAATGCTTGCTAGTCTATCCCAACTGAAATGCTTTCTTAATGAATAGCATGTAAATTGTAAAAAAAAACGTTAAAAATTGGCTAATTTTAAAGAGCAGCTCTGAAAATTTTTAATTTGTTCATTAGTATGTTTTAAGACACACTGTTATGAAACTTTATTGATCTGGGTGTTCGTAATAGCTTCGCCCTATTTATTTCTAACTTCCATGGAGATCGCACTATACGTGTTGTTACAGATGGAGGTCACATAGAACGAGTTTCGACTGAATTAAGGGGTAACTCAAGGATCTGTTCTTTCTCATTTGCTATTTCTCAATGACCGCTTTTGTCGAATTCTCAACGTTATCTACTCTTTTGCAGATGACACACACTGAGAAATAAAGTGCCAACCGAATTGAAAAGTGTATATTAATGGTAGTGTCCGACCGAACAGTTCGGCCAAAAAACTATATTTTGTCGGTTTTTTGATATCTAGAGGCAATGATGACAAATGTTGGTATTGGAAACATGTTTGTTGAGCCGATTTAATTCGATTTTGTGTATAAAGTTTAAGAGAAAAGCCGAACTTTAGCTATAAAGTTAAAAGTTCGGCCGACGAACTTTTTTCGATTTGGCCGAAGTTGTGCCAACCGTCTGAAATTCGCAATAACCGATATTGAGTAGTAGTAACCGAATTTCGGTTGGAAAATACCTAAATTTTTCAACAGATCTCAATAATTTTTCTTCGGACTTAGGCCGAGTGTTATTAAATTTGGAGGCAAAATTCAGACTATGAACGATTTTTTATTTAATTTCCGAGTGGGACCTAGAATTACTTTAATAAGTACTCTTCAAAATCCGGTCTCCTTACTACCAATGATAGTAGGATAATCAGTGGATCACCATCGGAACCTGGGTTGGGTATTAAAGTTCTATTGATATAACCATAAGAAGTGCTGCTGAATTAAGTGAACTTATCTCGCTTGTCCAGTAGACTGAGTTGTACAGTGGACTGCACATCGCATTACATAGAGAATTCGTTAATCATTAACACAAACCGGAATAAAGTTTCCTCAGAAGTCGTTCCTAAAACGTACATACAATTAAAGCTCGATTATTAATTAACATTGCTTCCTCTGTCCACATTCATTAAACATACCAAGCAAAACTGTATGTTCCAAAGAGTCGCTTGTAGAACAATTTCTTTCCATTTTCGTCCCGAAAACAACTGCTTATAAGGGGAACCGGTTAATTTAGAAGCGCACTTAGAATACTATGTAGGTAAAGACCACTGCAAATGTAGTTAAAAACAAATGAAATTTCACTTAAAGAAAGGACGACATATATTTCAGTAAATTCAACTAACATTTTCATTTATTTTTTAATGTTCAAAAAATTACTAACAATTGTAGTAAAAATGAACTAGATATGTTAATAAAAAATAAACAAATATTTATTTTTGTAAATAAAAAAAAACTACTGTAAAAAAATAATGTTAAATCATAAAACAGTCATTTGATGTGGTTTGTTTTTTGAAATGAACTACAAGGTAAGTAAAAAATTTAATTTGTTTTGAAAATGACTGACATTTACATTAAAAATAAAGAAACTGTATTACAACCCAAACAACTACATATTTTTAAAGCAGAAGTTCCCTGAGTGCAGTTCTGGAATTAGTTTTTCATCAGTTTTACCTTAAATTTAAGTTTCGTGAAACAAGATCAAGTTCAATGGAATCGTACCTAGTTTAAGGAGTTGTAGATTTAGTATATTTTGGAACCAATTTAAAAAAATTACTTTATTTATTTTTATACACTTAAAAAAAAGTCTGCAGAAGTAAGCAGTAAGGTGTAGTTAAATTAGTACACTCAAAAAAATAAGTTAGTAAAACGTCTTGTAAATCAGGGTATACTATTTTTAGCAAATATTTTAGCTAAAATCGTGTTTTCAGCTAAAATTTTGTTATACTTATTCAGCACTTAGCTGTTTTATACTAATGCTTTACTAATATACTAATGTTTTACTAATTAATTTTGCTAAAAAAAAATTGTGCTGATAAGCAGATGTCGCGGCATGTCAAGATGTAGTAGAGAAGAGGAAAATGATATTAAAAAGTACAACTCTAACAAGACAAGTAAAAAAATCAACCATGAAAAACATATACAGACATGTAGACAGAGTAAAGAGAAAGACAAAAACACACATCTTAGGTAGATTTGTATGGTTTCTTTTTCTTATTGCAAAAAAAGGGTTGTTTTTTTTCGTTTCGTTCGTTTCGTTTGTTTTGTTTATTTTTTAGTTTCGTTTCTAGAATTATCTTCGGCAGTTTCGTCATAGCATCATTAAGACAACCATTGATGTAAGTAGTTGAAAGAAAATTTTTGTTATGTTATATATATTTATTTCTATATATTTTCAGATATTAAATTAATTCATGTCGTCAATGTGGGAAAATTAAAATTGTTATATTTCGTTATTATAGTAAATTATTTTTAAAAGAATCACAAAAATATGTTTTATGATTTTCAGCAAATAAATTAACTAAATTACAATTTTTCTACAAATTTTTTGCGTTTTTTTTCAGTCTACTAAAATTCAGCAAAAAATTTATTAATTTTTACCAACGCTTTTTTATTTCTAATCTACTAAGTGTTAGCAAAACTTTTGCTGAATCTACAAATTTTGTTGCTAAAAATCAGCTCGCTGATTTTCAGCAAAAGATTTTGCTGACATTAGCAACTTTTTTGCTAGCATCCTCCTGACTAAAATTTTGCTGGTTCAGCAAAATTTTTTGCTGACTTTACAAACTTTTTTTTATGAGTGTAGGAAGACTTAGTAGAATTCAAAAAATTTTTAAACATTTAATGAAAATTGATTTAGAGAAGTTTTTTCTTTAAATTATCAAATGCTTTTCTTATTTTAAATTTTTTTTTATATATTTTTTTGGATCTGAGGTTATATAAATCCTAAACTTACTAAAAGCTTAGCTTCCAACTATGAAAAAATTTAAAATTAGTAAAAGGTTTGCTAGTAGTAGCAATATTCTAAATAATTCCAAACAAAAATTAGGGAAAAATGATTATAAAACCGAGAATATGAAAAATTCTTAATTAAAAATTATTTTGTACTAAAAATTAGTACAAAAACTTTAACTTGAAATATAAAACGTTTTATTAATGAATGTTGACCCCTAAGTGTCAAAAACTAAGTAAGTAGATCTTAGAATTGTGGAATTTTTAAAGAGCATTCTCTTTCATTCCCCTTTTGTGTTCCAAAAATACATTTTACCGTACGGTCTTATTAATCTTGTCCATTTTTCTTTGTTACTAATGCCATAATTACTTTTTCTCTTCTGCTTCAGACCCTGTTAAAATGGAAATTAAAACAAAGTACTTTAAATTAAGTGTTAGTTGGATTTTCAGTAAGAGATTTATGTAAAACTTGTTGAAGAGAACTTATTAATGTTGATGGAATTGCTAAACTAAGGTTTTCACAATATTGATAGAAAATTAATTATTTAGCTTAATTATTTAACAAAGAAAAAAAATGTATTTTTCTCTCTATCAATTTCCTCAAACATTTTGTGCTAATTATTTTTTTTTTTTCGAATACAAAATTAAATAAATTTCAAACAGAAACAAATACCAAAACTTTTCAATGGGATTTTAAAAACTCCTAAAGCACTAAAACTTAAACAGAATTCAAGTTTATGTTGTTTGTTGTTGTTTGTTGTAGTTGTAGTAGTTGTTCATAACAATCAATGACGCGTAATAACTCATAAACAACATTGGCAATCGTAACAACTGCAACAACATCAACAACAACATCATCAGCAACAACTTAAATATTTTATGACTTCTACTGCGGCTGCAACAAACAGTAAGCGCCACTTTTACCATTTAACAGAAAAAATTGAAATAATGTTGTACACTGTGCAATAAAAGTAGCAGTAAATTTAAATGAAACTTAAAATAAAACAAAGTTTTGAAGAAAATATTAGTGGAACATGCACTCAGAGAAAAATTAAGCTATTTGCCAACTGAAATTCGGTTATTACGACTCAAATTCGGTTATTACTACTTTCAGACGGTTGGCACAAATTAACATTAGTTTTCACAACAAAGTTCTGTTAATTCAACTGAATTATAGTTCCAACATCCAATTTTCAGAGCTCTAATGTAAATGTCGTTGTACTAACTGAATTTATAAGTTCTAACCAATAATACGAGGTCGGCTCAATAAGTCCGTGACAGCACAGTTTTTTTTTTTTGCAAAAAAAAAAACATTATTTTTCAACATAATCTCCTTTTAGCTCAATACAATTACTGCAACATTTCTCCAATTTTTGTATCCCTTTCAAAAAATAGGATTTTCTAGGTCCATAAAATAGGTATTTCTTGGCCATATGGAGTCGTTTTTCTTCAAATCCTCGTTAAAATCGGTCCAATAATAATATTAGCCGTTTATGGTTTTTCCCTTTTGAAAGTAATCGATAGTATAGTATTGTAGTATTTATCACGCTTTTCCTTGGATTGATTGAAGGTTTTGTTCTCAAAAAAATAATGTTTAATGAGCACTCGAAACTCACTTCTTTCCATTTTTAAAAAAATCCACGAAGTTGTATGTTTTGAGCAGAAGTTAAACGCAAAGTAAATGACGGAACTTGCTCAAAATTTGACAGTAATCTACTAAGAGGGGGGTACTTGATGGGAGCAGTGTTGCATTTCATATAACTACGAGGGAAGTTCAAGTCACGGGTCCACCCTCGTATATTACACGTTTCGATAAATGTGATATTTTTCAATATTTATTTATTTAAACCTCGTATAAACTTTTCAATTCGGTTGGCACTTTATTTCTCTGTGTGTATACATAACAACTCAGTTAAAATTCAAGTATTTGTTCTAGTGCACAGAATGCGTAACGCAATATTAAATTTTATATTAATAATAATAATAATATGTACACTCAGGGAACTTCTGCTTTAAAAATATGTAGTTGTTTCGGTTGTAATACAGTTTCTTTATTTTTAATGTAAACGTAAGTCATTTGTAGAACAAATTAAATTTTTTACTAACCTTGTAAATCATTTAAAAAAACAACCCACATCAAATGACTGTTTTATGATTTTACATTCATTTTTTACAGTTGTTTTTTGTTATTTAAAAAATAAATGTGTGTTTATTTTTTACTACCATGTGGTTCATTTTTACTACAATTGTTAGTCATTTTTTGAACATTAAAAAACAAATGACAATGTTAGTTGAATTTAATGAAATGTAAGTCGTCCTTTCTTTAAATAAAATTTCATTTGTTTTTGACTACAATTGCTGTCGTCTTTACCAATATAATTTCCTAAGTGTAGGGGAAAGTGTTGTACCTTGAAACTAGTGTCACCTGACGGCTTTGATTTTGCTTGATTTACAAGAATCTTTTACGCTCGTCAACAATCAAGAAAAAATATGTTTTGTCAAAATTTTTAAAGCACCTTAAACAATTAATATTTAAATTTGTTTCAAGGTGTTCCTTAACCACAGTTTATTGAAAAGCATAAAAAAAATTTGTTGTAGCCGTGCTTTTTTCAAGCCAATTATTTGATTTATTTCATATGTTCTAATAAAATAAACTATATAGACGATAATGGGATCACTGTTAAACATATATGCTCATATATAGGCTTGTTTATGAAAATACTTTAATAAATTTCCGATAATTAATATTTAAGGAATTTATTTTTGAAAATAAATTTTTATAAAATTAGTTTTATTTTAAGAAAATCCATTTTTAAAAATAATAGATTTAAAAATAGGCTTAAACTTTATAAACATAAAAAAACAAATTGGATTTTTTGCTTTTTTGCCATTTGTTGACATATTTATTCATATTACTTAAAACATTTTTATATAAAAGCAGCTCTTTGTTAAGATTTTTTAGCTTAAAATTTCCTTTTTCTGTTATTCTTCGCTTTAAAAACTGTTTTTCTTGAACATTTTTAATTGTTGTTTTAAAAAGTGTAATTATTTTACGTTTTTTGTACACTCACAAGAACTTTTCCATAAAATTGCAACAGTTATTTAAAAAGTTTGTAGGTAAATTTGTTTCGATGGAATATACAGTTGAATTCTCAAAGAAATATATATTTTGTAGCTTTCTGTCTGTTGTTCAATAAGCAAAAAAAAAACCCCCGACTTTCGGTAATAGTCAAAATATACAGTTCAAATTTTCTATTTAAAACAAAAAGTTGTTATATTATATTGAGTACTAAAAAAAAGAACACAATCTATTGTTTTTACTGATTTTTTCAACAGTTGAAAGTAAACTAAAAAAATACAATTATTTTAAACGAAAAGTAAGTAGTCCCTTTTTAACTGATTTTCAATTATATCAATGTGTATATTCAGTAGTCTTTGCGGGAAAAATATTGTGAGTGTAGTTTTACTATTTTTTGGTTTCTTCCACCATTTTTTTTGCAATAAATATAACTGCACAGTTAAAGGTCGAAAAAACCATAATTTTTATTTTTAATAAAAATTATATAAAACTTGAATAAATACAATAGATATTGCTCTTTTTTGTCTTCTCTGTTTATAAATTATGAAAATTATAAATATCACTCATTAGGCTTAAGTCGCCTTAAAGTAGGCAACAGCATAATATGTTTGTATTAAAACTTAAATATCACTCATACGTCTCATAATATGTTTCTCGAAAGTAATCAAAAAAAAAATTTGGTATGCACCACTAACACTACACTAACACTCACGCAATACAAATCATATGAAATATTTATATCACTCATACGTCTGGGTGTGTTTTATTATTTTTTTATAATAAGCGTTACTTAAGTGTGAAACAGCCAGTACTACTGTTATTTTAGCATTTTATTTCTTTTTAACATTTAAAATTTAGAAAAGAAGTGGTGAGTGAACCTTTACGATGATCTTCACAAGACAATTTTTTCGTCTTTCTCTTAGATTTATTAATACATAATTAGTGTTTTCTATTTATAATAGTTACATATTAATTATTATTTCAAACCTGACAATTCAAAATGAAATATCTTGAACTAAATTTAAAATAACGCTTAAATATCGAAACGCAGATTTCGATATTTATTTCTTACCCAGTCAGAAAGGGCCAGTGGTGCAAAAAATAAGGCTCTGGTATAATACTGGTTAACCAATGAATTGTAAATAAACTACCGGTAGAACATTTGTTTATGAGGCTTTACCAGTGTTTCTAAAAGTGGTTTACCAGTACAATAATTACAATAATTTCATTGGCAAAGAAGTGGCCGTGATCAATACGCAAACGTTGAGAAAAGGTGTTTTCCCAGTGATATTCTGTCAGAAATTACCAACGGCTCCAAAGTCTAACCAATGGTAAAGCATTTATTTTATAAATAAGACCTGCTTCTTTTTGACCAAAAAAAGGACTAAACATTTATGATTTTGTTTAAAACCTACAACTCCTTAAAAAGTCTGAGAAGCTTTCCCAGTCAGAAATTGACAGTGGTACAAAAAATCAAGCACTGACATACCACTGACTAACCCAGGAAGTGTAAATATATTACTGATAATACACTTGCTTAAGACGCTTTAACAGCGTTTTCTGAAAAGCGTTTTGCCAGTATTGCTTTTACAAAACTTCAATGGTCTGCACAAACAAATTTTCTCGAAGAATTGGCTGAGGCCAACAACGTCATCAAAATTTGTTTTCCCAGTGCTATTCGTATTCAGTCAGAAATTGCCAACGGTTCAAAAGTTTACAAAAATTATATTCATTTGTTAAAAAAGTTGGTAGCCAGAAAGTTCCGAGTTTGATCCCAGTTTCAGCCATAAATTTTGTTTGTGTTTTTTTTATACGTTTTTATTTTTTTTATATATAAAATTTAATTTTTTGATTTTAGAAAAGCTTTTTTTTTCCCAACGTTGGCAAATTTTTTGCAGCAAACCTAATGCCAGTGCTAGCATATTTGAGCAACTAGCGGTTACCCAGCAGGTGTCATTTACTTACGTTTTTAGCTATAAATTATTCTATGTCTTTTTTAGTTAGATTTATACTGGAAGAAGTAGAAGAAAACATTTTTATAGAAAAATTTAACGGACACAATGGAAATGCCAGACTGCCGCAGATTCGTCCTCTCCAAGGGGACGAGCTGTCATTGGGTAGAGCTGTCGGCTTTGAATCAGGCGCCCAGGGTTCGAGTCCCAGCAGTACCAAAAAAAATATAAATGAACTTGTTTGTAATTTTATTTTGGAAAATCTATTTTTAGGCCACATATCTTATGGTTTCACAAACATTTTGCCAACGTTTTAAATTTTGTTTCCCGAGAGCTTGACCGACCGCTTTTCAACACACGGGCCTTTTGTCTAATGATAATATCAGTTTGGGATTGGGAAAGCATTTGTTTGTCTTTTGCGGATTGGGTTATTGTGTGAAATAAAAGGCCTATAATTTTTCTTTTAAACTCGTTTATTTTGTATACCCAATATATTATAAAATACGCGGGGAGCGAGATAAAAACGCATATGAGCATACTTCTTGAGCATAGTAAATTCAAAGTTTACATGACTTAAAATAATGTTTATGTATTTCTATTTGGTTAATGTTGTTGTTCTTGTTGCCATTTGTTAATTTTCGTTTGTGCATTTTTAGTTCAATTTTATTGAACTGTAAGAATGTTTTATTACTCTAACAGCAAGTCAGCCATTTAGCCAGCCAAACATACTCCCAGCCAGTTAGCCAGCCATCCAGCTATTGAACTGTTCGTTGTAGGGAAAAAAGTCATATACCACGCATGGCATACGAAACTTTATGAACCATTTGTTTGGTTGTAAACTTTCAGTTTTTTTCCGATGTTGTTGTTTTAGCTTATTTATATATGATTTTATACACGTGAATGTTTTGCTGGAAGTTGGTCTAGTGTTTTGCATGGGAAAGCTTTTTTTTTCATTCTGATTTTACTAGTGGTTTATTAGCGCTAAGTAAACCAAATCAAAAAACAAGTATTTTTGGAAAAAGCAAATTTTTCTAATTAAGTTTCAATGTTATTGAAACTTTTGAAGTGTAATTTTTTGAACTGATAAAGAAAAACTGAGTGATACAAATTAACACAATTTGGGTTTGAATGAAGGAACAAATTTGGAGCAAAGAGGTTAATATATCATACATTCTTTGAAAGAACATGAAAAAATAGCTAATTTTTGACCTCCTAATTTCTTAATATTAAAAACATATTTTCTCTATTGTATCCAATAATACATCTCCATTTTGCAAAATGCATTCGCATCAAAAAATGTATTTTTAAATACGTATTTTTACTGAATACGCGTGAAAGATATCTATATGAGTCGAATGCTTTTTAAATCAGAGAAATCCAATAACAAATTCCGAAAATAGAGCTCTTCATATGTATAATTATGGGATTTTTTAAACTTGTTTAAAAACTAAAACCGTGAAAAATTGCGAGTTTTTTTTTAATTTTAAAAACCTTATATGGAGCTGTACTATGTGCTACAATATTAATCAGAATTGAAGGCCATCGGGCAATTTCAATGTGATGTATCAAAGAACCAAGCAAAAAATAACCACGATTTGGTAAGCACACTTAGAATACTATGTAGGTAAAGACCACTGCAAATGTAGTTAAAAACTAATGAAATTTCACTTAAAGAAAGGACGACTTACATTTCAGTTAATTCAACTAATATTGTCATTTGTTTTTTCATGTTCACAAACGAATCACAATTGTAGTAAAAATTAACCACATATTAAAAAAAAATAAACAAACACTTATTTTTTTATATTTTAAATAACAAAAAACTACTGTAACAAATGAATGAAAACCATAAAACAGTTATTTGATGTGGTTTGTTTTTTCAAAGGAACTACAAGATTAGTAACAAAATTAATTCGTTCTACAAATGACTAACATTTACATTAAAAATAAAGATATTGTATAACAACCCCAACAACTAGATATTTTTAAAGCAGAAGTTGCCTGAGTGCAGTAATTACATTTGTATGCTTTCAAGAAAGAGCTTAACTGCCTTGTATACAATGAAGCAATTGGGAAGGCATTTTGAGGTGCTTCCCTGAAGGAATTCTCTTGAAGCAGTAAATAATGCATACAATGAAGCAGTAAAAAAAGCATACAATGCAGCATTAATGCAGCATTAATACAGCATTAATGCTGTCAATACACAAAAGAAGCGATTCTCATTTCCTATGAAGTCTTGAATTTATTGCACACACCTTGTGGGACATTGCGAACGAAAATCATGCCTTCTGAAATTGTTTCGGAAGCGCTCGGTAAATAAATAATGCCTTCCAGAACTGCTTCTGGGTAAGCGGTTTTTTTGCTGGGAACTCATGATACACAGAGCGAATTACTTGGACTAGTTATAGTGAAATTTTTTTACTAAACTAATGAAATTTTTTTTGCAATGTGAATGAAAAATTTCTTTAACTTTATGAGAAAGCTTCATAGTTTTAATGAAATATTTTCATTAGTCGTATGATATTTTCAGTAAATACTATGAAATTTTTCATTAGATTTTTGGCAAACTTCCATTATTTAATGAAAAGTTTCAATGAACGAGTTCCAGAGACATTTCGTTGATCTAATGTAAAGATTCATTGATATCATGCAGATAATTCTCTTTCACATAACGAACAAGTTTTCAATTTATTTTTGATCAATGGTGATAATCTTTAACTTCCAGCTCATATATTAATTCTCTTTTAATGGGAAAACTAGGTCTATGAATGTTTGATGTTTTGCATGGGATAGTCACTTCTTTCAAAACGTGTTCTGATGATTGGAACCTAGAAAATTCCCGAAATAGATCTATTAACGCATTCCTGAAAGTGGTGAATTAATAATTTGAAAATAAAAACTCTTTAGATTATTTGTTAGGACACAATATCCTAATAAAGAGATATAGAGTATGGCCTCGAATTTGAATAATTTTCATTTCCAATCAAATTTTATTTTATTTATTAAATATAGCATAGGACTAATGAAAAGGTTTCATTAAAACTATGAAGCTCTTTCATAAACTATAATCAATTTTTCATTCATGTTGTGAAGAGAACTTCATTATTTTAGTAAACAAATTTTATAAAATCTCGTCCAAAAAATTATCTCTGTGTATCTTCTTCTTAAATCATTAATTGACTATTATTAAAAGTTCTTTTCAAAAATCACATTTGATTCTCTATAAATCTAAGAATTAAAAAAAAAAAACTCTGTAAATAATGCTTGACTAATCATTCAATTAAAAATTTGCCAAATTTTAAAAATTATCAGTCAGTTTTCCAATTTTTTCAAAAACTATTGCTTAACATTTTCCATTATTATTTTCCATTATTTCTTAGCTTAATCTAAGTCAGTCTCCAACCTTATAACTTTATTAACTAAAAATATTAAGTTTTTACCATATTTGACTATATTTTTTTAAAAAACCTCATACCTCAAGGCATTTTTATTGTTGGATTTGTTTCAAATACTTACTATCTTAATATTGTTTTTGGTTATTAATCTTTAACAGCATTTTTCTATTAAGCAAGATAACTTAATCCCAAACCATTTAAAGTATGTAATTGAAACCTGTTTGCATTAATAATAGTGCCATATGTAAAGTTTTGCCTGTTTTTGTTAGTGAAGTCTATAAAATAAATGTACAAAGATTATGGGAAACTGATAAAATGATTTTGGCATAATAAATCAGTGTGGCACTTTTAGTTTGGGTTAAACAAAAAAAAAAAAAAAAAAAAAAAACTATATACATTCGATAACTATTATGGGTATTCAGTGAAAATTATAAACTGGAAAAAAATTTGTGTTATCTTATATTCTTAAATCGGTATTTAAAAATTTTACGTCTAAAAGCTAAATTTGTATTAATTTTGTATTATAAATTTGCCACTACCAGGGCAACCAAAAATATACTCTAAAAATGCTCTTAAATTTTTATAAAATGCTCTTTATTAATCTTCTAACTGAAAAGTTTGCCTCCAGACTGGGTATATTAAGTTGATCACAATTGCTACAACAGCATGTTTTTGCAATAGGAAACTTATCAACATTTAATTTTATGAATTTTCTGTGTGTAGTGCAACATTTTTGGAAGGCTTTCAATTTCAATTTCTGATAGAACAAAAACTTGTCAAATGCTAATTGAAAGGTATAAATGGCGGTATGTGTTAAAATGTAAATTATCAAAATTCAATAAAATATTTATTAATAAACATAATCCAACACTGAGAGAATTATCTTCACTTCAGTAATGAATTTAATCATAGCTTTAATGAAAATTGTCACTGGAACTCGTCCATTGAAACTCTGCATAGAATCTATGAAACAGGTTTCATTCAAGTTAATGTTTACAAAATGTTTGTAGAATAAATGAAAATCTTCTTAATGAAACATTCCGACAATGAAGGTTTATAGAGTTTATGAAACAGTTTCATATTTTTTTTTTTTTATTTAATAAGTTCTTTGAATTAATAAAATTCTTCATGAGTGTCCTTAAAAATTCATAGGAACTAAGCAAATGGGCGGCTTTATATGATTTATTAAACAATTTTATAGAAGTTCAAAATTAATAAAAGACTACATTGAAATAATAAATGTTGAGTCTTAAAAATAAAGTTTAAAATGTAGGAAAATTAATAAAATTATGAAAAAATAAAAAAATTAATCTTTGAAATAATAGCATAGCTCTAAAGAATATGTTCATTAAATTTATGAAGAAATAATATATAAAATCGAATGAATTTATTTTATGAAACTATGAAATTTTATGTAAAAAAAGTTTATGAAAAATTTTTTAATTTTAATGAAATTTCTTTCGTTAATAGCATGCAGGATAATTCTCTCCGTAAATGGTTTTTTGGACGTAAATACACTTTAAAGTTACAAATGTGAAATTGATGTCAGAATTTAAGATTTGCTCTAAGCAATCCAACAATTTCCCAAAGATGAAATTAAAATTTCCAAAAATGGGATTTTGACATTTTTTGCTGTCATGTATATATTTAAAGCGTGGCTTAAAGAAACCTTACCCAATAAGTTAGGTATATGATGGAATATAGAAAACCACTTCCTATATCTAATGGATGCGTGAAAATTTTGGAAAAGTGGGTTAAAATTAATATTTCCTTAGAAATGTATAAATTTTAGTAATGTATAAATTTTAGGAGTAGTACATACAACTCAGATTTTTTTCATTTTTTTCAACACGATGCGCTTGATCACTAAAAGACCTTTCAGAAAAAAATAAAAAAATACATCTTTAATTGTTTAAAAAGAAATTATTTAATCTGGAGGTAAAAGACTGTTGCTGAGTTTTTGGGGGAAAAAAATCGCAAATATTTGATTTTTGTTTTTAATTTTTACTTTAGACTAACGTGTTGTTTGAACAGAACAAGATAATGCATTTTTTTTTTTTGTTATTTGTTAATCAAGCATTTATTAAGTTAAATAATAAGAAATATTTTTTTATAAAAAATTGTCTTGATCGCATTTTTTGGGACAAATATGGAATTTCACATGTTCAAATGAAAATTCCTCGGAAACTATAAAAGATAACTCACACATTTTTTCTTGGCCTCACTAATAGATTTTATGGCTAGGTCAGACCAAAATAACAGGTTTGTATTGCGAGATCTTACAAATGACAACAACCGTTTTTTTAGTCATCGTTCCCTATAAATTTCACCATATATTTTACCAGTCTCTACATACCTGAGCTTTATAACATTACGATGTTTGACATTCTGAGCAAAATTTTGCGATTTCTTGGTTTTACTTGCGATTGCGCGAGATGAGACGGTACGATCCTTTGTTAAAGCGTTTGTTACCCTTTACGCCTCTTTTACGTCCTTTTGGTCATGCTCACTACCACTTACGCACCCTCTTTCAATTTACAAACGTTCATCATAGTTTAATTAAATTTTTACAGTGGGTATGGTAGTCTAAGTTTTTTTTTGCTATCAAACATATCGCACACCTAGTACAAAAGTGACTCAACTCAAAATTTTTCATTTTTCAGAAATCGAAAAAAAATATTTGCCACTTTATACCAATTGAAACAAAAAGAAAGACATAACGGTTTTTTAGCAACAGTTAACAACAACAAAATACACTAATATTTTTTTTGTAGATAAACAAGTTTATTGTGCATAGTTTAAGCATATAAAACCGAAAAATTTAAATTTTGAGTTGAGTCACTTTTGAACTGGGTGTGAGATATGGAAAAACTTTTATTTATATTATATTCGTGCAGAAAAAGTTTTCTAAAGGCATTTTTTACAAAACCATATTAATTACACTAGTCGTTTTTGACTAGACTACACTTTTATTGCATTTTTGTTTACTATTTTTGTTATTGAAGAAAATAAACAAAAATGCAATAAAAGTGTAGTCTAGTCAAAAACGACTATTTATAAGGTACAAAGTGGTCTTTGTAAGCTATTTTGGATGCCTAGACACATTCAGATTGTATTAATATGTTTACAAAAGTTGTTCAGATTTACAATGGCTACAGTTTTGTCATATATTGTTGGTGAAAAATTATGAGTCGCTGTAAGTTATGCTGAAAAAAGCAAAAAAAAAAAAAATAATTTGCTCCTATTTTTTCAAAAAAAGTGAAAGAAAAAATGATTTTTTGCACATAAAATGTTTATAAAATTTGTTCAGTAGGCTCTGCACTACATTATTGCCAAATATAGTTAAGCAATATCGTCAAGTCTGAATTACCTGTAGGCCAAAAACTGAGGACACCTTTTTTGAGTGGTGCACTGATTTTCAAAATCTTTTGAAGTCCATAAAAAAAATTGGTAGTCAAACTGGCCAAACCGAGTACAGGGTTTTACCAATCTTTGGTAGTACAATGGAACCTATACTGTCGAGTCCGTGCAGTTTTCCAAAAGTCTTCATTTGTTGCACTGTTTTATCAAAAACATATTTATTGAAATAAAATGAGAAGATAATAGTTTTTAAGATAACAGCGATTAAAAATGGTTCGATTTTGGATATTCCAACCTTTAAATAGTTCTCTCTCTGCTTTCAAATAAAAATCAAGCTCTAGCTTTTTTTGGTTGCCCTAGTGATTACACTTAATATTTAACGTATTTTTTTTTATTTTTAATTAAGCAGTATAATTTTTTTTTTATCTGATACATATCAGCGAAAAAACCAGCAGCCATTAAGTGTTGAAAAATTAAATAACAATTAAGTTTTTTTTTACTGATTATTTTCAGGCAAAATTTTTAAAATAATGCCTTTTAAAGTTGTACGGCTTAAGAGCAGACATATTGAAATTGAACAAAAAATCATGTTAAAATATCTAAAATAGTTTGTAATCAAATTTTTGTGTTGCATTTTGTTGTTGTTATTATAGTTGTCTTACATTAATGTTAACTATAAATTAAGTGGGTCTGGCTTTTTACGTCTTGCCTTAGCTTGTGATAACAGGCCTTTAAGCCGTGTTTAGCGATAGTGGTCATACGTTTAAAAACAGTCAATTTCAAGAAAATAAAAAACAGCCAGGCAAAAATTGTAGTTATTGGAGGATAGTTTTATCAATTCAAACTTAAATCAAGATAAAATTTTTAAGCAGCTTTTTAATAAAAAAACTGTACCATAAGTTGTAGGTGAATGATCTGTATTTCGACGTAATTTATTTCGCTTTTTTGTTTTACTCGTATCTTGTATAGTGCTAACAATTTATGCTGACCAACAGTTTGTAAGTCTAAAGTGATTGCTTAGAATATGACGATAACTTTTTTTAATGTTTCCAGTAAAATAGTAAGGTCCAAATATCAGGTTGCAGAACAACTTATACTGTATTACAATATGTTTCAATTTTTGATCTGTTCTGTTTGTATAGAGTTTGTCCAATTTTCAACATTCTTCTTACCTCGAAACAATAGGTTTCAATTTATGATCTACAACCGATTCTGTTTGTATGGATTTTTTCCAATTTTCAACATTTTCCTTACCTCCAAACAATAGGTTTCAATTTATGATCTACTACCGATTCTGTTTGTATGGAGTTTGTCCAATTTGCAACATTTTCCTTACCTCCAAACAATAGGTTTCAATTTATGATCTACTACCGATTCTGTTTGTATGGAGTTTGTCCAATTTGCAACATTTTCCTTACCTCCGAACAAGTTGCTTTAGAACTAATTCTAGAACCAGTTATATAGCTGGTTCTTGGACAGTGAAGCCTTACATTATGACTCCCAGGAACCTGTTCTGGAACCGGTTCTATGGAACCGGTGGCAAAAGAAGCTGTTTTGGACTATATTCTGAGGTAACTAGTTCTAAGAAATGTTGCTGGGTTTTCCCATACAGTACGTCGGTGACTTTTATTAATGATTTGTTTAGTTATTTAGAGATAATAAATGACAGAGAATACAAATTACTGTTGGGAATTTAATTCAATATTGACACATTAAAAAACAAACTTGCAAACATAAGGTATTTCTAAATTTATAAAATAAATGGCCTTCAATAACAACAATAACAAAAACAACAAAAAAAGTATTTAAAAATTAATTTCAGTAAGATTTTCGATATCAATATAAAAACAAATTCTTATTCCTGCCGTACATTGTTTCTATATAATTTGAGTATGTAGAACAAAAAGCTGGCAAAATATTTGATATCGCACTATTATTTTCGAGATACTTTAACTTTCGAGATACTTTAACTTTTAAATTTTCACTGAACATCCAGTTTTTTAAGAGTAATGCCGCAATATCGGAGAATTGAATTTAAAATGTTAAAAGCTTTTTGTGGATTTAATGAATTTTAATCTTCAAGGATGTTTTCAGGATAATATGTATAAGAAATAGAAAAAATCTCATTTTTACCAGTGGTTATTTAATGAAAATAAATATCCTAACACATTATAATTTGGTGTTCGCTTTAGCTATTTTTATTTGACAAAGTTGTTTTTATAAGCAGTCAAGCCATATACTTACGTTACTACTTATTTAACTACAAATATAATGTATTTTTGCCAACTACTTATTTTTTAATTACTGATAAATATAGGGCCTTAAAATTTACAAACTTGTAACCACATACTTTTTTAGTTGCTTATAAGCATACACTTGGAAAACTATGTAGGTAAAACCCACTGCAAATTTAGTTAGAAACAAATGAAGGGCTTATTGTAAAAACTTGATAAGCCACATTATTGTTTTAAGGATTTTCGCTGTTTTCTAGACATCCATTGATTGATATTTATTAGAGGTCTTGCTTAAGTAATTATTGCAAGTACCTAGAGTAGAAACGTCCTGCAAAAGTTAAATTTTTTGCACTTGTTTAACCTTTAAAAGGCAAAAACAAACTAAAAATAAAATGTGGCTTATCAAGTTTTTACAATAAGAACTTCAAATGAAATTTCACTTAAAGAAATGACGACTTAGATATTAGTAAATTCAACTAACATTATCTTCTGTTTTTTAATGTTCAAAAAATGACTAAAAATTTTAGTAAAATGAACAACATGTTAGTAAAAAAATAAACAAACATTTATTTATTTTTTTTTTTTAATAAAAAAAAACTGCTATAAAAAATTAATGTAAAATCATAAAACAGTCATTTTATGTGGTCTGCTTTTTAAATGAACTACAAGGTTAGTAAAAAATTTAATTTGTTCTACAAATGACTGACATTTACATTAAAAATCAAGAAACTGTATTGCAACCCAAACAACTACATATTTTAAATGCAGAAGTTCGCTGAGTGTACGAATAGCTAATTACTATGGTAACCACTTATTTTTTTGTAATGCTGCGGGAAAGCGAGTGTACAAATTTTGTGCGTTTTTCATGAATCAAATATGTGAAACTGCTTACAAAATATATAATAAGTCTTGACGTCGAATTATATGCAGTTGCCCTAATTATATTGCTATTATTATATAGATACTGGTAATGAGAGCTTATTACTGAGACTTTGCTGGGTAGTTTTAAACCGCAGCAAATGGATAACATTTTTTCAAATAGCACATGAACTTGACACTTGAACCAAAAATATTTTGTATTAATGTTGCAATATCGTTGAATATTTGCTGAGCTATTTGCAATAAATGCAAAATTTTTACAAAAAATACAAACACTATATATTACAATATAATAAGAAACATAACAAATATTACAGTATTATCAGAATCACTGATGAATGTTAAATACCAAAAACTGCAGTCTGATTCAATTGAAAATTAACAATATAGTTATGAAATATGGTTATTCTTCTATAACACGCATCTCACAAAACAAATACTTTATATTTTTTTATACGGGCATTTCCATATAAATGTCAAGCGTAACCGAAAAATTAAACGTAAACAAATAATAACTTCTGACTTGTATTACTAAACAAAAATACTATTGGCAGAGTTGCGTCAATGTTTTTCGTCTTAAATATATTTTTTTTTTTTTTATTAATTAATAATCATATAATTACAAATTATATACTATTACCCTAACCGAGCACTAGCTACTATGGCCTTCGGCGCGTTGTAGCGAAAACAGACCAGTGCCTCTGGTGGGAATCGAACCCACGACCCCCCGCACTGATAAGCCAGCACGCTACCAACTAGCCTACCGGGGCGCACATCTTAAATATTTAATTATTTAAGAACGACGATTCGAGAACACTTCTATCTCATAATATTTGTTAAAATAACAAGTAGCAATAAAAAATACAAACGGAGTAAATAGATTTCAATAAATTTTATTGACTTTCTAATGTCACGTTCGTCACCGCAAAGCAATATTTATCCTCATTACTTCTGCGTTGTTAGTAGCTGGTGTTTAAAACTTTTAATTTTAATTAGGTTTGTTGTGAATAATTTAACATAAAAAAATCGGGGACATACCAAGCAGAGTTATTTTTTTATAAAATTTCAAACTTTCTAACGGCACTGGGCAAATATTTAGCATTTGAGTAGTAATATATTTGTATTTAAAATTACATAATTTTTACGCAGATGGCTTAGATAATAACATGAAGGAAAATGCACGACGGCATGGAGAAAACTTAAAAACAGGCCAACTTAGTGACAAAAAACATTTTTATATATTCTACTAAAAGCCCAGGCCAAATAAATCTGAAAACGTCAGGACCCTGGGACTAGAGTATAAGGTTTGATATGCGCTGAATCTGAATCTGACCATAATTTCTCCATAATGTCAGATTTTCAAAAAAATTTTAAAATAACTCTTTCGCTATATCCGGGACGTTACAACATCACGAATTGACAAGAAAGGTCAAAGGTTTTTATGAGGTTTTGATATTTTGTAGAGACAAAATGCTAAGGCTGGGGTGTCTAAGATTATCGGCCATAGTGTGGATTTAAGTGGTAGAAAGTGTGATCAAAAATGATCAGTTGTTTGGTTTTTTTAATGCATTTGACATTTGATCCTAAGAAACTATATATAAATGTTATATTTTTGGGTAGTAATTTTTAAAAGCCATATCCGGGTACATTTTTTTGGTACTTTTTATATTGTTGTAATAAATATGCTCATTTTAGGATGCTTTATATGGACATTAGAGCTCGCCAGAAGAGTATAAAACTTCGTTGTTTTTGCATAACATCACTTTTTTAAATGTTTTTGCATCAATAAAAAAAGGCGTTATTATTATTTTTTGTTTTTTAATTCAAACTCCTTCCACATGCGCAAATGTTGTCTTTACTAAATTGATTAAAATACTTTATTGAATAAAAACTTTTTAACGGACCGCGATATAGTGAAAAAGTTTTAAGCATCCTTGCAGTAAAATTGCAAATATCATTAAAAAATTTGCTCTAGAAATGTTTTGCTAAACTTACAATTTTTTTGATGTTAATATTAGCAATTTTTATGCAAGGATGTTGCTAAATGTACTGTATTTTTTAAATTTCTATTTAAATATTATATACATTTTTATTTGCACTAGTTTGAGATGTCGTCACTTTAAACCTTTGACTACCCTTATACACTACAGTGTACACACATAGAGAAATAAAGTGTCAACCGAATTGAAAAGTATTCATTAATGGTAACAACTTATAAATAAATTCAGTTAGTACAATGATATTTACATTCGATTTCTGAATATTTTGGGTGTTGCAACTAAAAGTCAGTTGAATTAAGCGAGCTTCGTTGTTAAGGCTAAGTTGTGCCAACCATCTGGAATTCGTAAAAACTGAATTTGAGTCCTAGTAACCGAATTTCAATTTTCAAATAGCAAAATTTTTCTCTGTTGGCACATTTAAGAAAAAAATATGATAATGTAATAAAACATTATATTTTTTGTTAAATATGCTCATTAGGATATTGGTCGTTGAGAACAAATCACTAAATCTCTCATTTACTGTAAGAATAACATAACATAAAAAATCCGATTTTGCAGAAAACGAGTTTTAAGTTTTCAACCCATATTTGCCTCGCTCGACCCTTTCTCTATTTTCTCTATTTTTATTTGGTCACGTTTTTTATAAATTTCGGGTTTTGATGTATTTTTTCTTAGTGAGAGTTGTGTGCGAACTCGCTAATTATCGAGAGATCCGTGAGTAGCACACTTTCTCTATGAAGTATATACTCTTTGCACTCACTTTGAAGAAAAAATAAAATATATTATCCTCTATCTCAAAAAATATACATGATATTAATATAAAATTGTTACACAATATAAATTAATATAAAATTGTTACACAATATATATAACTAATAATTCTGCATCATTAACTCAAAAACCACATTTTTTGACTTATGACAGTCTTGAAGTAAATGAGCGATATGCCCAAACTGTTCACAATATTTGTTAGCAAACTCATATTTTTTAAATCAGAATTTATCCCCAAAAAAGTTGGCATTTAGTGTATCTCCAGCTAGAGTCTTGAAATTGGGCACGTAGATTACTTTAATGACCACAACAAAAGAAAGCAAATAATTTTTGTTATTCGAATGTCTTAGTGGTAAAAACGGGCTGAGAAGTTTTAAAAAATTTGATTTTCGAACCCATTTTTTTGGTTGGTAGGAGGGGCCATATATGTATGTAAATGTTATTCTTTCTAATTTAAGGACACCTAACCAGAATCTGAATCAGCATAGAAAAATATCCACAAACAAAAAGTCGGTAGTGAAACTGTTAAAAAATTACTGCTCAAATGAAAGTATGACTGTGAATATTTTAAAACCATAAAACAGCTATAACGCCTGGTTTTCAATGAAAATCTAAAATCCTAAATATCTCGAAAACTAACCGTACGATTTTTAAATTTTTGCCAGATGCGATTTCAGCGTGTCAAGGTTAGTTGAGAATCATATATTGCAATTTTTGTTTCGCCTCTTTTTGAACCATTTCTGATCATTTTATCTTTAGCTATTCAAGCATTACATATAAATTTCAAATCATGTATTTCAAAAAAAATTTGCTTTAAGTTATGTATACCAAACGGTTGTTGACAATGTTCAGCCATGAGTAAAAAATTGTTACATTGTTTTAAAGAATATCATATTTTATTGCCAGGCTAAAAAAAATAAAGCTATAGTTTTTTTTACAAAACAGCAAAATTAATAAAATATATAAAAAGGAAATAAAAGTAAAATATATATACTATAATATATAACTTTTTAATAAAGAACATAAAAAATATTTCGTGGGGATTCAACAGAGAGGAGCTAAGCACCTGGCACTCGAAGTTTATAACCTAATTTTTATGAAAACTCTTTAAATTAAATAAAAGATTTTCTTTCTCACAAAATTCTTATCATACAAATTTTTAATAAATTAACAAAAAATCATAAATGTCAAATATTTACCATAACTAAAATATATTTTTCACGTTCCACAAAAATAAATATAAATGTCAAAACTTAAATGAAATTCATCATTTTCACCCAAAACTCAGAAGAGACAAAAACCGTTAAGAAAAAATGTATGTGTTCGACGAAAATAGCGAAATAATTTCACCAAACAAAATAAAGGAATGTTACATAAAAGAAACAAAGTAATAAATGTCAAAAAATTTACGTTCAAATATTTTCAAATGATTTATGTGAAAATTGTTAAAAGCACTTTAGAAGAAATTAAAGGCTATACTACATTTAAAACAACAAAGTGTTAAGAAAATATTTTCAAAAACGAAGTGTTTAATGCATGGAATGTTGGTAAATTTACTTTTTTTTTTGTTAAACAGTTGGTATCAGATATATAGCAATAGAAATTATATATAAATAAAGGGTATGCCTTAATAAGAACTCGTAATTTTTTTTCATTTCCTCTATTAAAACATCTAAGATGCAACCATTTTTTTTAATTCGACTCTATTTGGCTTAGTTTATATACTTTGTTACCGGTAGTTTTGTATATCGGAATATATTAAGATCGAAAATTAATTATTTTTTAAGAAATTTCTTCTTTTAATAAATTCATTTCATTGCAAGCAAGACTATTCAAGTTCATGATCTTGAATAATCTTAAACAAAAAACGAAATGATCTTAAACTTGAATAGTCTTACACACATCACGAATTATAAATACTCTTTATTTAATTTAATCTCGGCTTAATTACACAATTTTAAAACACAATATAAATACACTTAATATCGTTTTTATATTTAACTTTTTATTTTGTTTGATCATTCTTGTCCGTCTGTGCTGCATTTGTATGAAACTATTTAAGGGCTGAAAGGACAACTATGTAGTAATACTTCCATAAATAAATATATATATATAGTCACCTAAAATCCAAAAGGGCGTAATTACACTTTTTAGTTTTTTAGAGGAGAGACAAAAAACATTATAAATAAAAAACTACTTGAAGTTTCGTATCCAAATTTTAGAATTATGCTTAAGATGACGATATATATATATATATAACTACTGTACCAACAAGCATAAATAAAATTTTTTTTCTAGCAATTACTTAACAAGCGCTTGTTGTTGTAGTTTTTGTGTAGAAAACAGTTGCATATGAAACACAAACCAACCATCTTTAGTTATAGATATGCACTTATATATATTCACTTGCGATCTATTGTTTTTTTTTAATATATCCCGTGCTTTATTCAGCTTCATTCCCGAAAAGTAACATTTTTTTTTTTGAAAAAGGGCTCAAAAGTTTCTTAAGTTTTGACTTATTACTACAAAAACATTTTTAAATTTTCTGTAGCGTAATTTTGGTACACCAGAATATTTTTAATGTATACCAAGTACAATTTCTATAATTTATATGTTTTAAATTTGAACAGAAAACTTACTCAAAATTAAAAAATTTTCTAACGGACGAAAATTTTTCTACAGAAAATTTAAAAAATATTTCCATTAATAAACCAAAAATTACGAAACTTTTGAGCCCTATTTAAAAAAAAAAAAATCTAAGTTTTTTATTTGGTCAAAATGCACTACAACCCGTGACTTCAATCACTGGTAGTGAAATGAAGATCCACTTAAAACATGTTTTACTTATTTTTACGCAGACATGGGCGGCTTCAATTTCATTTCACAATCATTCACTTGTGAAATTTGTCATATAATTATTAACTTCAGTCCTACGCTCACAATTATTTTCTGAAATGCTTCCTTGTAAATTTTCAATTTTGACAATACCAGACATGGGACATAATACTAATATTTGTATTTTTAACAACAGGGTAATTACTTTTTTACGTCTAATTATATGTGATTGGGTGTAATTGAGTAATTGCCCTGTAATTGCCCTGTAATTAAATAACCAGATGTTGTTACTAATCCCCATGCTTGGAATTTAATATTTTAGAAATTTTCTAAGGACACGTTTAAGCCTCCAAGTGGAAACGTACACAGAAAAAATTATCAACCTAAAATATCTAATTAAAGATTTGATTTGAATTTAATTTGTTTCTAAACAAATATTTAATTGAATCAATTAATATTTTAATTGACTTTTAAATATATAAATAGATATTTTATTTTAAACGTAATTCCCAAATTATTTTTTCATACACTGTATGCTTAAATGGAAAATTTTCAGTATAAAATACCAAATTAATTTGAATTTTACAAACAAAACAAGCACACACACAAACATGCAAACAGACGTAGCATTACCAAAATCACACATACCAACGTATTATTAACACACATTTTTTGTGAGTATCATATTTTTTTTGTAGAAGTTATTTATAACTTTTTTTCCTTTTTAATTTTCAATAAAAGTTTTAATTGATATTAGCATTGCCGTGATAGGTGCAAAATCAATTAAAATATTAATTGATTTAAAAATTTTTTTAAATGAAACACGTTTTCAGTTTTTTCTGTGTAGGTCTGAATATTGAAAAATTTTACAAGTAAATGATTGTGAAATGTAATTGACATTGCCCATGTCTACTTTTACCATATTTAGCTCTTTAATACCCATCGACACCCTAATACTCATGTATCCTAAGCTTAAGCAAATAATTTTTGTTTGGCCCAAAAACGCCTTGTTAGTGCATATGACGTAACAAACTTAAATTTTATGATATTGAAAAATTTTACAAGTAAATGATTGTGAAATGTAATTGACATTGCCCATATCGACTTTTACCATATTTAGCTCTTTAATACGCATCGTCGATTGAGTGGTATTCCAAATGTTTTTTTATTCGGGACACCCTAATACACATGTATCCTAAGATTAAGCAAACATTTTTTGTTAGGCCCAAAAACGCATTGTCAGTGCATAGGATGTAACAAACTTAAATTTAAGTATAAATACTAGTAGTTTGCCCCCTACAAGACTCCCTGCTATTTTTGCTCACCCATCTGTTGATACAGCCAAATTCTTCGATTTTCCATTTAACAACTAGAGAACTAGTTTCTTATCTCCTTTGTTGTTGTAATTAGTAATTTATGTGGTTTTGACTGTTAATTTTCTATTTCAACCGTTTTATATATATTTTTTTTTTCTTTCTTACCACTTCCTTTCAACCAAAATAGACCTACACATGAGTTTTTGTATATTTTTGTATATTTTTGCATTGATTTCGTGTCTTGTTGGTTTGGTTGTTATTGTCTACTGATGATTGGACGACCACACAGATATTAACCAGATTTCTTACCACAATAAAAAACAAAAACAGCAACAACATTCAGACCCAATAGTCATCATATTTTATCATGCCAGGTACTACTGTTTGACTGCTTAGTATTGCTACCGGTTTATAAAGTTAAAAAATAGTTCGTGTATTAAAAACATGAACAACATTGTTGTAGATTTATTGACCATAATGCTACATTAATAATTCGATTTTGTATTTTTTGTTATTGTTGCTTATTAATGATGTGTAACATTTTAATATGCCATGATTGTTAAAGGAAATCATATTTATTTTTTTAATAGAAAACGTGGGTTTTATATTGTAGTAAATGTTTTAGCAGATGTTTAATAATCCTAGTTGAAAGTGTCGTCATTTCGTAAATTGGGACTAAGTGCTTATAGTTGTAGTATATTTTTTAAGTCATTAATATATACATTTTATGAATATGATGGAAAATATCAATTTTAAAGGCGATGGCGATAAATATTATGAGATATGAGTATATGCTGAATTTCAAAAATCTTCTACACTTTGAGGCATTTGATGTTGACGGCAGACTTGGGGGACGTCAATTACATTTCATAACATTCACTTGTGAAATTTTTCTATATCATTAATAATTTTAGTAGTACGCTCACACTTGTGGTCTTAAACGCTTCCTTGGATAATAACAAACAAATTCTTCCCAATAAATAATGTATTGCTTTCCTTGGAAAGGGGATAGTGGAGAGATGAATAGTGGTGAAAGACGAAGGGCTTCAAACATTTCAACACTGTTATTGCGCGAGATGATAAGTCTTAGAACAGTTGTTGCTCGCCACCTGATGGAGAGTTGGCGAATTTATTGAATCTGTGTATATAATTACAGGTTAATTACTTTTTTTTTGTCTAATTACATGTATTTGGGTATAATTGAGTAATTGCGCTGTAATTAAATAACCAAATGTTGTTACCAATCCCCATGTGTGGTATTAAAAATTTTACAAATTTTCCAAGGAAGCATTTAAGCTCACAAGTGTGAGTGTAGTAGGTATGATATTATAAATAATATAGAAAAATTTCACAAGTAAACGATTGTGAAATGTAATTGACGTCGCACAAGTCTGGTTGACAGTATGACATGAATAATCTTTAGTTTGTGTGTTATAGTGTTTTCAGAAAACCGCTTTTTCAGTTATCCGATTGCGAAAAAATCGGTTAACTGGTTAATTGCCTTTAAATAAAACGGCGTCCTTATTCAGAAATCAAGTATCTGGGAAGATATTTGTCACGTCTGGTGTGCCCTATTTTAGTCATATTGGTCCCATTTTATTTGTTTTATATTTAAACGACCTTCCGTCTATTATTAATAACTCTAGAATCTTGATGTATGCAGATGATGTTAAGCTATTTTTATCCTTGAATAGTAAATCAGATTGCATTTTGTTACAGAATGATCTTATAAAATTTGCTGAATGGTGTGGTTTTAATATGATGTCTCTTAATTTGAGAAACTGCAAGAAATTGTCTTTTTACAGGTCATGCCCAATTCAGTTTGATTACTTTGTTGGAACTTATGGCTTGAAAAATATGGTTTCGTTTTTGGATTAAGGTGTCTTACTTGAATATAAGTCAAGCTTAAATGTACATGTTAATTCATGAGTTAATAAGGCAACATCATTGCTAGGTTTTATGAAAAGGTGTGCTAGGGAATTTGATGATCCTTATGTTACAAAAAATGTATACATTAGTCTTGTTAGGCCTATTTTAGAAATTATGTTTATTATATTGATAGTATAGAATCGATTCAGAAACAGTTTTTGTTATTTGCTTTACGCGGATTAGGTTGGAGTGTGACTCAAAATCTGCCACCCTATGAACATCGTGTACAGCTTATTGATCTCCCTACACTTTGGAAGAGAACATTAATGCTAGGCGTAACGTTTAGGGTTAAATTAATTAATGGTGAAATTGATTCCCGGTTCTTACTTTGGAACATAGATTTTAATGTTCCAGTCCGTGTAGCAAGGAATTATGTACCTATACAAACGTCGTTTTGCAGATATAATTATGAGGAATTTAATCCATTTCGATGTCTGTGTACAAATTTTAATCAGTTTCACAACTTATTTTCCGTGTCCGATCCTATTCATAAAATAAAACGGTTATTATTACTCGAGATTTAACTTTTAATTTTTATTTCCGTTGTTTCCAACTACTGTATCTGTAGCGATGTGTTGAATTATTCTTTTGTGTGTGAGAATCTTCCGACTGCCTTCAGATATTTATTAGAGAATATAAAACGATTTTTTCTTTTTTTTGTATGGCCTTTGCTGCCAAATATTGTGCCTGTAGCGATGTGTCGGAATTTTCTTTTTTGTGAGAATTTTCCGACTGCCTCCAGGTATTTTGAAGAAAACTTTGCAAATTGTTTCTGTCTGCTCTGTCTGTTCTTGTTAATGCTCATGTGATGGTTGTCTGCCTATTTATCCATTGTTCCAGTTTAATTAATTATATTCCTGCTGTCTGTTCCGGGTGTTTCTCTTGTGCTGTTTCTGCTTTGGCTCCTGTGCTTGTTGTGTGTCTATTTGATGTGTTCCATCTTTTGCGCCTGGCTGTTTGTCTGCTCATAATCGTCAATAACTCATCATTTAATTGATTTATTTTATTTGTGTTATTTTATTTCTTATATGAAATTTGTTTGTTTTGTTACTGTCTGTGTTGTTTTTATGTTGTTCTTCTATTTGATTTATAATCTTTTATTTGTCCTTTATTGTCTATACATTTTTTTTTATTTTTAAATTTTTTATTTTTAATTTTTTTTAATTTTTAAAAACTTAGTCTTTTCTCGTTCCTGCAATCCTTGGACTCTTACTTAAGATCTCTTCTAAAACACTTTGCCATTACAAAAATTTGTCCTAAAATACTTTCATTGAGCAAATATTGTCCGAATGCAATTTTTGGTACGAACTATTTGGTCAGATTCTATTAATTTTATAATTTTTCTAAATTATTTTTCTTTGACGTGTTTTTTTCTTTTCTTTTCATTATATAAAGCTAATTATTATAATTTATATTATATTATTCATAAAACTTATAAATTTTTTAAATCAAACTTTAATTTTTAATCAAATCGTTTACAAAATTTTCAATATAAAAACGAAATTATAATATGAACAATTTCAAAATTTAGTTGTTAATCGGAAAACTGGTACCAGGCAATTTAGAAAAAATGCAAGATGTTTTTATTCCCTAAAACTGATACACACCAATTTTAAGACCTTAAGCAAAAATGATTATAAATCTATATCAGCTATTAACCCGATAAAGATAAACTCAGGGAGACCAGCAAATGAATTCGTTATAATAGAGATTCTTATTTACGGTAGTAAAATTATCATAAATTTTTTTATTGTCCACAAAATATTAAAAATTCTTATAAAATATTTTATAAATTGTCAAATTCTATCATTTGAGTTAACAAATAATTTTTGTTTTAGTTCTATTTAGGAGTTTTTGAATGAAAAGCTCTTTTTATTGAACAACTTTCATACACAAATTTTAATTTTCAGATCTTATTTTTTTGAGCTCGTTTGCTAGCAGGGCTTTTAAATATCATAATTTGATATTTTAAAGGTTGAATCACGTTTCATGACGAGGACAAACAATTTGCATTGAGTTTGTAAATTAACATAACAAATATCTCTAGAAATTCTAAGAACAATGTCTCCTGATGATTTCCTTAGGCAAGAATGAAATCCGGCTAATAAGAGTTTATATTTTTTAATACTAATAATTTATTACATTAGAAATTTTACTTAATTAAAAACTAAACTAGAGGCGGAGGACATTAGAAAAATAAACAAAAATCTAAAAATAGAATATTTGTGTTGTTAGTGTTGTCACTTCTGATTGTAATATACAATAACAGAAAAAGCTAATAGGAAAGAAAACTGCTATTTAGCTGCATTAGATTCGAGGCCATACTTGGGTGTGGGTCATGGATTGGTATTGTTACGTTTGTAATGTAAGATGAGCGCATGTTTGATTCTTACAGCCGCAGATTGTTGAAAAATTTATCATATAGAGACAATCTGAGACACAAATAATAATACAATTTAAAATGGAAAATCACTGATGAGCGTGTCCATAAAAAAAAGCAGACACTAGCCTAGTCTGGTTTAAAAATTAATAGTGTTTATAATTTTTAGAGAAAAACGTTTATTCTTCTTCTTAACCTCAACCTTTCTAAATTAAACTTATTTTCAGTTGGTTAATTTAAACATAATTCTGTTATAACCACACTTCTGAATATGTTTGCAGTTAATTCTATTTATATTTATAATGATTCAATGATTTTCAAATCTAAACAAATATATATTTGCAATTTTTAGATTTTACGATTGGGACATGCAAAAATACTTGTAATCAACATACGAGTAGATATATAAACTGCCAAACATATATATATATTTGAGGGTAGACGTTTCTCACTCGCACCAAACATATTTATGCTTACAGGCAAACATTATTATATTTGCAAGCAAATATTTTATATTAGAAACGTGGGAAACGGAAATGTTTTCCAAAAAAGTTACCAGTATTTATAATTTCAGCAGGTTGTTGTTTTCAAGCGTATATTAATTTTATTTTGTGGGACAATTTTGACCTCCGGTTAACAAGGGTTAACGATGCGCCAAATATTAAATATTTCGGAACTAAATATTTCTAATATAATTAAATAATTTAAATGTTAACTTAGTTTCTGTTACCAAAAATATATTTTTTTATTTTTTTTTTGAAAATGCTGACTTCCTCCAAATCGGCCAAAATTAAATCCGTCCACACGCTAACTGGATTGAGGGCTCCCTTCAATATTTTTATTTTTTTAAGTCTCATAATGTGCTTAAAGAAAAGCGACCAAATTTGTTTTAATATTTGTTTTAATTTTTTATTTTTTATTTTTTATTTATAATTAGAGCTTCGAAAATAATCTTATAAAAAACTAAATATTTTCTTCCTGGGTATTTGGGGTTAAATATAATATAGAAACATTTAAGTATTAGCCGGATTCATGTAATTTCGCATAAAATGTAAACATCGAACTTTTTAACATTAATGTCATAAATATTTTGCTAACCTGGAAAGTTTATTATACCATTTGTTTCATATTTTTGTTGAATATTTCAAATTTAAAAAAATAATAATTAAAAAATAATATTTTGATTGTTTATAATATATATTATAAATATATATATTATAAATATAGTAAAACAAGTTTGATATAATCATCAAACATTTATATAAAATAGTTTACTCACTACATGAGAACTAATATATGAGCTCGAAGTTAAAGATTATCACCACTGATCAAAAAATAAATTGAAAACTTGTGTGTTATATGCAACGTCCACCTTTGGTGGATATTCAATACACATTTTTTGTTTTTTTTTTTTTTTTTTGTTTTGTTTATAAACAAAAACAGGGCGGGGTGGGGATAAACTAGACCGTACTTTGTCTTTTATACAAGTTTGATATAATTTTTAATAAAAATAAAAATTATGTTTTTTTCGACCTTTAATTGTGCAAAGAAAATGCTTGAAGTTCGAGGCCATGGATTATTAGGATATTTATTAGGATATTGTCCTAACAAATAATCTACAGAGTTTTTGTTTTCAAATTTATTAATTGAAAACTTTCAGGAATATGTTGATAGATCTATTTCAGGAAGTTTCTAGGTTCCCATCATCAGAACACGTTTAGAAAGAGGTAACAATAAACTAGTTTATATGAATGTTTGGTGTTTGGCATTGGATTGTGACCTCTTTCAAAATGTGTTCTGATGATGGGAACCTAGAAAATTTGCGAAATAGATCTATCAACACATTCCTGAAAGGGTCAAATAATAAATTTGAAAACAAAAACTCTATAGATTATTTGTTAGGACAATATCCTAATAAAGAAATATAGAGTATGGTCTCGAACTTCAATCATTTTCATTGCAATATAGTCAAATTTAAAAAAAAAAACTTAACGTGGAATTTTAGAAGAAACGAAGGAACAATTGTTAATTTCCTTATCTGCAAATACGAGTTGTACTTATACACCAAATACGAAGAGTATTATGCATACCCTTTTATTTTTTTTTCTGTGTTTTAACACTTTTTATGAAAATATGTCCTTTTTGAGAATCGGGAAAATTTTCATAGTCTGGTAGTGACCGCAAATTTTTTTTAAAAAATTTTTGTGAATCTTAATTTAACCCAGGGTTTTGCGATTCAGTATTCGAAAATTTGTTTTTTAAGAAGCAACCTAATATACATCTGATTATTTGTATCCTTTTTGGTTTCAAAATTGCTTTCTTCTTTATAAACTGAAACGTTGTCTGGAATTTAAAACCTTTAATATCTTGCGATTCCCTTCTTTTATATCCTCCATTTCTAAAAACCAATTGCACTTCAATTGAGCTTTTACATATTTCGTTTTAATAGTTTAAAATGAGTTCAAAAACCTCATTTCTATACGCATATTAACCTTATGAAGCGTTTTGTTATTAATATTTTGTATCGTTACATTCTTTGCACTTAATTGTACCATTTTAAAAACATATTCCTTATATATGTTGCCACTAATTAAGCTTCCATACCATTATAAAATACATATTTTTTCATATTATTTCTCGTTTTTTTTTCTTTCTGTATTTTGTAGCACAATGTAAACATCCTTTGGGTATGGAATCAGGAGCAATAGCAGATTTTCAAATAACCGCCAGTACAGCTCATGATATGGGTAATGTTGGCCCACAACATGCCAGGTAAGTTAGAAGATACAAATTATGAAAGTAGTACAATAAGTGTGAGTGTATGCGATACACAAGTATGCTTAGTTATACAAATACTACTACAGAAAAATATGTATGCTTTAGTAGGGTGGCATTATTTTGCGTGTTCATATATTTTTTTTTGTTAATATTCGAAAAATTTAGTAGCAATTTCGTGACAATATTCTTGAATTATATACACGCAGAAAAAAACTGGGGGAAAGTTATCGCAGTGTTAAGGAATTACACAGCTACATAAGTTTCAAGCTAGTTTTACAAATTTCTTGTGAAATAGAAGAATTTTTTTAGAAATTGTTTTTCTAGACTTGTATATATTTCACAAAAATCTGTAAATATTTTACTCGAACTTTGTAAAACTAACTTGAATCTAATGCAGTTGTATAATTGCTAAGCACTTCAATAATATTCCCCCAGTTTTTTTATTCGTATAGGTAATAAAAATGTCGTTCAATTGTTTTTTAAATACTTTAGACAAATTTAAATTGTCACCCTTATGTTTATAAATCGTTAAAAGCATAATAATGCACGTACAAACATTTATATATATACATTAGGGTGGCAATGAAAAATCAACTTTAAATTTTTGACCGAACCCGAGCGGATAATTGTACCACTTGTTCTGAAACCTGCATGGTGAAAATTTGAGCCAAATCGGATAACTCTAAGCACTGCACCTTTGAGGTCGAAGTTCAAGTTTTAAGAAATTCAATATATTTAAATATAATTGACTTAAAACTATCTAGTTTTTTCTAAAGGTTAACCCAGACTTGACAAACTTGATGTACCAAGTATCCTTATTGTTATCCTATTTTTATGCATTAACCGTTTTTTTGCTACGGTGTTCAAAATGACCCATCTATTGTAAATAAATTTTAAATCAAAAATTTTTAAAAAAATATTTTTATTCAAATTAATGCTACGCACGCAAAAAAAAAATATGGTTGAGGGAACCATATTCGAAGAGCATCATACATTTTTGGATTTATGATTGCGACAGCCATGTTACTATGGTTATGACAACCACACTCTTATCTGCTTCTGTATCATAATATGATAATTAAATTACCATATTATGGTTCCAAATAGATCCCAATATTATCATATTATGGTTCTGGAAATTTGTTTGAATTACCATAATATGAGCCCTCAGTATTCTGTTGAAGCTGGATTAAAAAGATATGCGTGTTTTTTAATAGTTTATTTATTTAATAATTCACATATTTAAATAAACTTAGGTTTAAAATAATTTAAGTAATCAAATTGAATTTGCGCTGAAGAATAAGCTTCGTGCAATATTGTGTCAGCTATTCAAGCTATACATGTGATTACAGAATAAAGCACGCATACAAATATTGTTAAGAATACAATTTCACAATACATTTACAATGATAAAACCATGTTTGCAGCAATCATAATAATTGCATTATAACAATATTATAGTCCTAGTTATCATATTATGATCATGGACACGAATTTCGACATCATTTGTTACCGTGTTATGATTATTGTAAACATATTATGATTATGTCGTGCTACAAACTTAAAATCACTTGCATTTTGTTTAAATTTTTCTTTCAAATTTTTTTCTTTAACAATATTTTTTGCGTAATTGCAAACAACTTAAGAATATTTTAAGGTATTTTCAGAAATTCCTGCATTACGAGTATATGTTTCTTAGATTTTCCAAATTTGCTTGTTTAGAATATTGTTGCCTATAATATCAGGATGTTAATATTTTTTTAAATCCGTTTAATTTAAATATTATCGATTACAACAGATTACAAACTTGTTCTACAGTAACAGGTCCTTTACAGGTTGATTTTTATACATTTTATATATGTTATTTTGAAATGATTACAATTTGCTTAATTTAATTTAAAAAATAGTCTCATAAACAGTATTTAAGTGTAAAGGAAAGGAAATGAAAATTAATTTTATTTCCTTTAAGTTGATAATGAAGTCAAATTTCAGTAAAATTTTTCTCTATAACGGTGACGAAAAAATTATTTTTCATAATACTATGTTTGTATAACGGTAAAAACATTGTAATGATTTTGAACCATCTCAGTTTTTAATAGAATCAAACCTTTTCGGGGGTCATTTTTATCCTCGTAGCATAAAGGGGTTAATTTTTATAAATCAAAAAAATTTTGCGTAGTTGATGGTAAATAGTTTGTTTTTTTTTAATTTTTGGTGCAAAATGCATTTGATGCAATGGATCATTCTGACCCCTCCTAGCACAAGAGGGTTAATTTCAATGAACATATTTCAGAAATCATTAAGAATACTTTAAACATCAACTTGAATCAACGCACTCAAAACGATCTCTTTAAGTTAATTATAGCGAATATACTGAATTTTCAAAATATGAACTTTGACCTTATAGTTTCACGGCTTAAAGTTATCCGATTTAGCTCAAATTTTCACCATACAAATTTTAGACTAAAAGGCACAATAATTCAATCGGGTTCCGTTAAAACTCCAAACAAAAATATTTTCTTCACACATTTCATTGCCACCCTAATATACATACTTATAAGGCAACATACTTACATTATGAATGCTGAAATGTGACCAGGTAAATGGAAACTGAAATATTTTCAATTACTGATTTTAAATCCGTACAATACTCTAATAAAATATGCTATTCAGCAGTAGAATTCTCTGAACAGAACATTTTTGAGATACACAAAATTTGCTTACACTCATAAAAAAACGGTCCATAAAAATATTTGAAAATTCAGGTACGACAACAGAAAATAGCACCTGAATTTAAGCCATCAGAATTTCCAATGAAATTAAGAATCACAGTCTGTTAAATTTAGATGACATAACTTTTGGAATAACTAATTTCTGGTTTTTAGTTTAATTAACTAAGAATTTAGCTAAATCAACAAGATTTTTAAAGTGAATCAAGAGAACATTTTTGCTAAAAAGATCTTACCAGATTTAACCAAATGCAGTTCCATAGTTATTACCTGCAGTGTTACCAATTCAGACATTTTCTGGCTAGATTTCGCCATTTTTGAACACTTTTAGCCGGAAAAAAACTTCAGTTAGCCATTAGCCAATTTTTCAGCAATTTTTAGAATATTTTTAGAAATTTTTTAGCAAAAGTGTAACAAAATTGATTAATACATTTTGTTAATTTGGCGAAGCACTCAGTTTTTGTTATGTAAGGCCATTTTGTGAAACCAAATATTTGATGTTTCAGAAAAATTTTAATTTTTAAATAGAAAAATTTAAATTTTTTTGGTTTAAAAAAGAATTCTGGAATATACGAAATTAAAAATTATTGTTTCTTAATGCGAATACTAAAATTTTTGAAAGAAGAAGTTGTAAAAAGCGAATTTTTTAGCAAATATTTTGTTGATTTTCTATAATTTTACAGTTATTAAAATTATGAGAAGATAACGGCCATCTACAAATTTGACTGATGGCGAAGGCTGAAAAAAATTGTGATTTAAATTTACTGACAAATTTGCAAATTTGAGAAGCACGAATAACTAAATATTAGCTCGAATAATTTGTTGAAAGAAGATAACTAATAATTTAACTAAATAGTGCGCCCCGGTAGGCTAGTTGGCAGCGTGCTGGCTGATCAGTGCGGGGGTCGTGGTTTCGATTCCCACCAGAGGCACAGGTCTGTTTTCGCTACAACGCGCCGAAGGCCATAGTAGCTAGTGCTCGGTTAGGGTAATAGTATATAATTTGTAATTATATGATTATTAATTAATAAAATAATAAAAAAAAAAAATTTAGCTAAATAACTGATTTAAAGATTAGACAATATTTGATCAACTGAATTATATTTATAAGTGCAAAGCTACTTTTTAGAATTTCCGACTGGAACGTGTTAATAAACAGGAAAAATCTTCCCATAATGGTGTACTTAAGCTCATTTGGCCAGACCTCTGAAAAATATACCGATTGCAAACGAAAAACAAAAACGTTTTTTCAAAAAACTTGGAAATATTTTCTTATAATTTGTCTTAAATAGCAAATTTTGAGGCAAATTTTGCAAAAAAAAAATTATACAAAACTTTTTTCGAGAAACTTTTTTAAAAACTTGCCATAGTTAAATATAACTGCAAATATTTTCTTACAAATTTGACATTCATATCAATGCAAAATCAATAAACTAAGGTTATTTTAAACTTGATTTACACGCTATTCACCCCTCTACACCAACGTCAACTATTTTCCAGTATTGGTGATAATAAATCACATTGTGAATAGATAATTTACAATAATTTGACAGTTAGTATCACCAATATTGGGAAATAGTAAATATGGATGGAGAGAGATTGATAGCTTATGGATTACCCCTTAACATAACTTAGCATGACTTTGTGTCATAAAGAAAAATATTAATCCATTGGAGACTGATCCCAGATTCTTTTGTCCAATGTCGATGAAACTTCACACATACAATATCTTAGGTGTTTGTATTAATATGGTATATTTTTTTTTATTTGCCATACTTAGGACTTATGCATTAATCACTGATACTAACTAATTCCTTCATGATTTTTGAATAAAATATTTTTATATGATCTTCCACAAAAAACTCTTCATTTTACATGATATTTCAAGTAAGGGTATTTCATAAAACTGTCACAAAATAATTACAGTAACCCTGGCTGAGTGGTAAAATATCCGTCCATTTTTCAGGCGGAGATTTGGGCCATCTGTGTCTGTGCAGGGGAATGCCTGCGAAGGTGAACTCGCAGATCTCGCATCTATATTCTTTCTGACAGTCAGGCTGCACTGAGGGCCTTAATGGCTTATAAGGTGTCGTCCGGGTTGGTCATGGAATGCATTCAGACTCTCAATACGCTCGGTAGAGGCAACTCTCTAACCTTGGGGTGGATTCCTGGTCATTAGGGGCATGAGGGCAACGAGAGGGCAGATTGTCTTGCCAACCGCGGGGCCCGAAAGCCCTTTATTGGTCTTGAACCATTCCGTGGAATACCTGCGGGGTATGTTAGGGAAAGGCTCAGGGCATGGAGAGAGTCTGAATTCTCTGGTTACTGGGAAAACTCTCCTGGTCAGCGCCAGGCTAAAAGATTGATCTCTTTTTCCAGTAGGGGGTCGAGGCGACTCTTGTCGCTTGAAAGGGGGGGTTTGAGGACCCTGGCGTCGTACTTAAATGGACACTGTAATCTCAGATACCATCTGCACAAGAAGGGTCAATCGGACACGGATTTGTGTAGGTTTTGCGAGATGGTGTCTGAGACCTCGGAGCATGTTCTCTGCGAATGTCCCAGGCTTTGTGATAGGAGACTTAGGTTTCTAGGTGATCGCTTCATTTCACCTTCCGATATCGCGAACATTTTGCCTAATAGGATAACTGGCTTTATAGGTAGCTTGAATCTGTAGGTAACCTTAGGCAGCACAAAAGACCTACATTGGTCGCGGTGCATAGTGCCTTCTGATCTAATCTAATCTGGCTGAGTGGTACTATACAGGTAATTTTTTTGTTTTACATATGGAGATTACCTAATACTTTTAAGCGACAAGAAAGTTTTCAGATTTTCCACTTTCCCAATTTTCAGAACCATTTTCGTGCAGAATTTTCGACAGTGTAAATTTGCACACTTGTGAACTACTAACTGCCAACCTGGGAGGGGGTTTAATACTACCCCAACATTTTTTTAAATAACTTTGTCCTTTATCTAAGTGTGTCTCAAAATCAATTTGCGATACCTCTTTTCAGGATTTAGCCGGACTTTTTCTAAGATGGCCCTCTTTTTGTATATTTAAGTACACATTAGTCCTTAATGAGTTAACTGCAAAATTTAACTTCGATCGCGCAAAGTTTTTATATTAAAATGGCAATTTTTTGTAGAGCACTATTTTCTGATAATTTGACATAGATCGGATAAATTTTCTATATGAAAAAAAAAAACTGACGTTCGAAAAGGTGTAATTTTTTAGACTGGTTTGTACAAATTCAAAATCAAAAAAAAACCCAAATTATGAGCAGTTATTGTCATCAAGGATTGGAATATGATGACAATAACTGCTCATAATTTTTGAAGCAATATTTGTTCACAAAGGTAGTTTTACATATCACAAATTTCGTTTAAATTAATCAGTTTCAGGTTGCCATAAAACTTTTTTGAAATGATTTCAATTAAAATATTGCAAATTTTATAAAATCCATTATTGAATCAATATCCCGGATTTTTATCTACGGGCTCCTGTTTTTTGATAAAAAAAAAAAAAACAGTTGATCACGTTAGGTACGGCCTTAGTCCGTGACAATATTTTTGTAATTTCCAATAAGAACTTGGTAAAAACAAGGTTTAAAAGGGATAACACAATTAAAAATGCTGGAGCTATGACCATGCAATTGGAAATGCAGATACCTTCTTCTGCAGTGGGAAAAATCTTCTGCTTATGCTTCTGTCAAATAACATTCGGCTTAGAATTTTGCATATAAAATATGGGTCCCTGAAAAGAATACTTAAAAAATTTCGAACTAACGCGTAGTAGTGGGGAAGGTGAAATATTTTAGGCCATGCAATTAACATGTGTTGTCTGAAATACGATCTTATTGAAATTTTTTATGTCAATAATTATGCGATAAATACCACTCAGTTGGTCACCTTTATTTTTTCATTATTAAAATACAAAAAATCCAGTAAAAATTTCAGGAGACATTAAAAAAGTAGCAACAAATCATACAAACACAGAAACACACGCACAAATATATTTGAACATATCAAGAAAGAAAAAACCCATAATGATGTACAGCAAACATACATTAACAAAATGTGACAGTTGGAATTATTTTTCATTATTATTATGAATTATTTTATGGCGTGTTTAAATGCTTTTGATGTCATTTAATGATACATATACCCATATACAAATCTACCATACACACATACCTACAATTATAAGTAGATACAGGTATAACTAAGGAGGAGTAAGTATTTTAATATGTTTGTGATTGTGTGTGTGAGAGTCAGATTGTGTACGAGTGTGTTTGCTTTTGAATATTGTCATATACATAGACAACATTCCATTACTTAACAACAAAATAATAATAATGAATAATAATAAAAAAAAAAAAAGGATATGCAAAGTCAACTTTTTTAATGTGATAAATTAAAAAGTATACATTATGACTATATAGTATAAATATACAATCACAATATACAATCACTCGTTCACTTACTCCTTATTTCTCATTTTTTTATATTTTGCCATATAAATCATTAAAGTTTTTTTCTGTATAGTAAGAATTGTGTATACATATTCACATGCATACAAACAGAGTGATTTTAAACTTATACACGCACAGTTAAGCACAGAAAATTAAAAAAAAATATATATCTTCAATTCTGAATAAAGAGCGCTTTGTAATATCGTAACAACACTGAAAGAATTACCTTCACCTCTGTAATGAATTTTTTCATAGCTTTAATGAAAATTATCACTGGAACTTGTCCATTAAAACTTTTGGTAGAATATATAAAACAGGTTTCATTAAAGTCAATGTTTATGAAATGTTTGTAGAATTAATGAAAATATTCATAAAACTAATGAATCATTACGACAATGAAGGTTTATAAAATTTATGAAACAGTTTCATCATTTTTTTTTATTTAATAAGTTCTTGTTAGTAATAAAACTCTTCATGAATGTCCTGAAAAATGCATTTGAACTAAGCCAATGTACCGTATTGTATGATTTTTTAAACAATTTCATACAAGTCCAAAATTAACAAAGGGCTACATTGTAATAATAAAACACTTTACACTTGAACACTTAAAAATTAAATCTTATAACTAAAGTGTGAAATGTATGAAAATTAATGAAATTATGAAAACTTTATGAAAAAATAAAAAAAAATTAAGTCCGACATAATTTCATAGCTCTAAAGAGAATGAATTTGTTTTTATGAAACTAAGAAATTTTATGAAAAAATAATTATGAAAAATTTCTTAATATGATGAATTTCATATCAAACCCGATATTCGTTGAACCCGACCCTCTCAGAATTTGATGAAATTTTGCAGACAGCTACATTTTACATATACAAACACAACCTCATATTTAGAAATTGCATTTTTGAAAATATGTGGGCGTGGCACGGTATCGAAGTTTTTGAAAAATGACGATAATATGATCTTTCAAGCTGTGATTACTAAGGAATGGCTGAACCGATTTTGTACCATTAGAAAGGTATTTAAATCAGCTTTTTTGGTAAAAATAAAACTTTAAACTAGGAAAACAAGGGTTTTTTTCCCAAAAAAAAATTTTTTAGAAAGGTCTCTTTAATATATATAACATATCTAAAAACTAAAATGGCGTTTTTTTTCTTTTTTTTAATTTTTTTAATTAAATGCTTCTCTTGTTAACTTCCTTATACTTTGATATCATTGTGCGACGAAAAAGAATAAAGTAGCTATACTTTAAAATTTATACAGATTTTTTTGTAATTCTAATAGATTAGAACAAGAATAGTATTATCAAATTTTTCAGACCCCCCCCAAAATATGGACTTACCCTTGGTAAATTTTTTTTTTATTTTTATTTTTTAGATTTAATATATAATTTTGCGCAGCTCATACTGTTGACTTTCGGAATATTTGCTAACTTTTAGTGAAGTTTCATCTAAAGGTATAAAAGAATGGAAACTTTGAGTTCCTGTAATAGTTTTCAGCATTTTTATACCTTGAACATTTTTTGTTTTGTTATAGTCGTCAGCGTCTGCATAAGCAACTTCTATGGAGGTCTTCTAAGTTCGTGAAGCCCAATGATAAAGGACTTTCGGCGTTTGAATTTGGTTTTTATTCAAATTCTGATAGGGTCGGGTTCAAAATGTGCCTTTTTCTATTGGTTTTGATATGAAATTCAGCATATTAATAAAAATTCCTTGGATATAATTAAATTCTTCATTGAATCTACAAAAAAAAATTCTATGAAATTTTTTCATTAATATTAGGAAAGATAATTCTCTTAGAACAGCAAAAACATGATAATTACAGGTTTCTTAAAAAAATAACTTTATGATAACCACATATTTTGTAACTCCTTGCTAACCACTTATTCTATCATTGTGAGTAATCAATTATTCCTAATATAAAAGTAATTACTTATTCTTTTACTATGAGTAACCAATAAGGTAACTCATTATTCTCAATTTTTTGGTAAACGAAAGGGTAATGACCACCCATGAATTTTTGGTCCTAGCGAACATACGTAATCTAGCAAGTAAACTAAACCTGGCAACTAGTAAATCTCTTTATGCGCTACGTGCATGCTTAATGACTTGTTAATGTCTATTTTGCGGGGGTATCTCTATGGTTTACCTTCTGACGGATAATGTTCACTACTATGGCCCTTCACCTGGTATTTGTTCGTTATAAAAAAACTTACAAGTAAACTATACAGAGATTAGAATAAAACTTGGATATGATGGTAAGGACAAAAGTAAGCATTTATAAGGCGCGCCATCGCAAGTTTATGGGTTAAAAACTGGGTTGGTCCCAATTTTACGTTTTTTAAATATAGTTTTTATATAAGTTATTGACCTGTAGGCAAATTGGGTATAAAGCATGTTGCACCATTTTCTAAAATTGTTGTTATTAAAAACTCATTTTTTCCGAACCCCACCTTTGTATGGGGAGTTGTTGTTGATTTGAGTTTAAATTAACATATAATAATGCCAAATTAATTTTATCGAATTGGTGGGTGTCTGATCTTTCTTCACTTTTCGTAACCGTTCGGCTCTAATACTTTTCCAAGGAGCTTTTTTAAACGAAGTTTTAGATATTTCAATTAAGTGGCAACCCTGGGCCAAAAGCATAGACAATATAGGAATCGAAAGTTTTAGTTTATCGTGTACTTTAATACTGTATACAAAAAAATTTTCGACATGTTTTATACAAAAATGTTGTAATTTTTTACCATCCTTATAAACCCCCTGTGTATGATGTTTTTCCTCTTGCAGTAAAACACACAGAGAAAAATTTAGCTATTTGCCAACTGAAATTCGGTTACTACGGCTCAAATTCGGTGATTACGAATTTCAGACGGTTGGCACAACTTAATATTACTTTTCACAACAAAGTGCGGTAACTTCAAATGTATTTTAGTTGCTACACCCAAAATATTCATAAATCTAATGTAAATATCGTTGTACTAACAGAATTTATAAGTTGTTACCATTAATATGTACTTTTCAATTCGGTTGCCATTTTATTTCTCTGTGTGCAAAAAATGTTATAAAATTGTATAAAATAAAAAAAAAAAAAAAAAATAATAAAAATCGACAAAAATTTGTATTAATTTTAAAATTAATTTAAATTTTGTTCTTTAAAAACGTTTTATATATCGTTTAAAACTGCTTTAGGGAATGACATATATAATAGCAACAAAAAATTGCATTTATTGTATAATGGCAACATGTTTAAAATTTTTCCAAAGTAGTCAAGAATAGTTAAAGTAATGCGTTAAACCTTTGAAAAATATTAAAATTTTGAAGCCCATACAAAAATAATATTTTATCTCAGTGGCACACTTTAACGCACAAATGAGGTTTTAAATTATCCAAACACTAAATTCGAATTTCCCAAACTTTTTTTCTTCATATTTTTTATGGAAATTTTCAAACTTTTTTCTTCATATTTTATAATTTTTTATTAAAATTGTGAATAAAATTCTTACCGTTTGCAAAAATGCTATTTGAAATTTCTATTAAAATTCTTTTGATATTGAACTTTTATATTAACGAAAAATTGCACTTTATATGGCTTTTTATGCAACGACGAAACCAAACGCTAAAAAACGCATTCTATCAACTTCGTTGAAATTTTTTGAAATAGAGATGGCGAAAATTAAAATTGATGACAGTTAACAGCTTTGAAATTTTCACACAGAAACACAGAAAAAACTAATGACGGTTCAAGTTAGCGATAATTTTTTTTTTTTAATTTTTAGCTATCGATATTTTATTAAATTTTTCTTTTTAATTTAAATGTAATTTTGTTCATTTTAATTTATATTTGAATCTTAATTTTTTAATTTCGCTATACTTTTCTAAATTTAAATTGATTTTTTCATATTATAATTAATTTTACTCAAAAATATTAACCGTTTGTTTCGTAATATTTAAAACAAGTTTAAAATAATATTTTAAACCAACTAAAAATAGGTAGAACATATTTTATCGGTTTTAATGTTGGTGCCAATAGAAGAAGAAGAAGTGCTAAAATCGCAAACAAATATATCAATTGACCCCTAAGGATCTATCAAGTGACAGGTCAACTGAGGGTACTTCAACTATATTTTGATTTTGTAGTTAATTTTTATGGCGACACTTATGTTTACTTTCTTGCAGCGGTTGTTTTGTTTTCTTTTTTATTTTGTACTTAAACACACACTCAAAAAATATAGCTTTTTTGTTGGCCAGCTAATATGCAGAAGTAATATTAGCTCAGAAGGTACAGCATTGACCTTGTTAGCGGAAAGTTCTATGAGCGAGCTTTGCTTACGCCTAGTACATTTGTTCAATGTTGTATTGCTTAGCGACTTAAACAAGCAATGATGGCTTTGGAAATGTTGTTAACAAATCTTAATAAAAACATTTCCTTCTTCAAGCCCTTAAAAAATCTATATAAAAAACTTTTTTCCTTCAAGCCCTTCTGTATACACTTAATATTCATTCACTAAAAAATTTTAGAAAAACTGCAAAAGAACTTCAGTAAGATAAAATTTAAATGAACAACTTTTAGTAAGAATAATGAAACATTGATTTTTTGTCTTCGCCCTAGTATTTCTATTTGTTTTTGACAAATAAAGTATGGCGTCAAATACGTCATGAAAATCTCATAAAATTATTTGTACAATACATAAAAAACAGACATAAAATCTACTTTGGTCTTTAAAAAATATCCATAGTGTTTGCAAAAGAAAATGCCACATGTGTGTAAACATTAAATTTATGTAATTATTAAAAAAAAATATTCGAATACATAAAATATGTAATGTTAAACAAATTCCTATATATGTGACCCCCAAAAAGAAAGTAAAAAAAAACAGTGCTATGACGTCAACGATATAGAATGGCAGGCAGTATGTTCGCTAAGAGCAGAAGTTTCTTATTTTGAAGTGAGTTGACTTTAACTATAAAAGACATGTACATACATTAAATTTATAATTTTATAAACAAGTCCTTAATTCTAAGAGATTACAACTTTAAAATAAATTGTTAGAAAAAATTACGTTAAAGTTATTATCATATTAGTAATGACCTATCATTACCATGTTTTTGCTGCTCTGAGAAAACTATCTTTCATAATATTAATGAAAAAAATTTTATAGAATTTTTTTCGTAGATTTCAATGAAGAATTTATTTATATCCAAGAAATTTTTATAATATTAAGAATTTTTTTTTCATAAAATTTCTTAGTTTCATTAAAAAAAAAATTCAGTAATATCTAAAATTTTAAACTTCAACTTTAATTTCTGGTGAATTTAAAAAAAAAATATTTTTTTTAGGTTCTTAGTAACACAAAATAATATTAACATCAATGACATTGTATAAGTGAAGGCAAACATGAAAAGTCCATATATGAAAGCCGAAAAAATGAAACAGTATATAATTGATTGATATGTGCAAAAAATGTGAATAAATGGATAACATGATATTAATGAAAATTTTGTGTGAGAGGAATAACTTAAAATAACATAATATTTCTGAAATGTATGAACATTTTTATTAGCACCCTAAAAGTATGCTTTAACTGTGTGTTTAAAACATAACCTTAAAAATATGCTGCAATATTTTTGAATAACCTAAATAGTATGCTTTATTTTAAGTGCAAATACAACATTTAAAGTATGCTTTAGTATGCTAATAGAATAATAACCTCGAAAATATGCTCTAAATGTTTTAATATAACCTAAAAAGTATACTTTAATTTTTATTGTTAATGCAAATTAAAATTTATGCTAAAGCAATTTTTTTTATTTTTCCACTATAGTCGAAAAAAAACTACAAATCTGTTGTTACTTAAAATAATTTAAACTTTTAAAAGAAATTAATTACTCTAAGTTTTATACGAAAAGTTTATGCTCTTGCCCCTTTGATGTTTTTTGAAAATATTTAAAAATTCTATAAATATTCCATTTTAGACTAGAAATTAAGAAATAAACACCTCAGGCAGTTTTTGCCATTACTCCCTATTACTACCTCCATCAACTCATTTCTTCACATTTAACATTTTGCCCAAATCAATCTGTATTCCTTTTGAGCTGTCTTTCATAATGTCAAAACCCAAATCTCTATACCGTAAAAGCGAAACAACTAACAAATACACTGAAAGCCAAAAACAAAACAAAAAAAAACAGATTTCAAACAATTTAAAATGCAATCTCAGTTAAATGTATGTATTAGTTAAAAGGAATGGTATAGCAGAACTTATACAAGTATTTTGTTGGTGTATGTGTGTGTATATATTAATGTAACTGACATTCCTACGATTGACATTGACATTTGGTCTATTTTACATTGACTTTTGTTGTTCCCCTTAACGACTAAACAAAGAGTTTTGTATACCACAAACAACAGCAACAACAATCACAACATCAACTATTGCAGAAAAATATCTATAGTACTATATATCGAGCTACCTTTCAATTCCAATTGATTCCACTAGACTTCACATTAATACATACACATAAAAACTCACATCAGAAAAAAAAAACTAACTTTTACTGCAATGTACAAGTTTAATCTGCCTTAATCGAACATCGTTTTGCCATCAACTGTGTATTGGAATGTGTGATGGTTTAGTGTAAGTTTATTTATGTTTGTATGTGTTTGTGTGTATGCCAGCATTGTTATATATGTATAAGTGTATTTCATTGATGGCTTAACTTGATTTTCTACAAATCACCCACACTACCACCACAATTACTACAAAACATAAAAATATCTGTACATATAAAATACTTTTTTGAGAATAATAAAAAAAAAAGTTTTCCCCTTTTACATTTCCTTTAAAACAGCCAACAATATACACATTAAAAAATAAACTTTCCCTCTATATGCAAGCAAAAGTATGTAACAACAGTGGGCAAATTTTTGTAGCACAGACTGATATAATTTCATGTGATGACATAAGTAAAAAAAAAAGCAAAACCCGGTTTAAAAAACCCGATATGAATCCTTATATAGTTTTATCTAAATTAATATGACCACATTCTTAATTATGTAAAATTTCATCCGAAAAATGGCTTGTTTAAACTATATCACATTAGATCAAATTGTATGATATTTGATTTATTTAGATACAATTAGAAGTGAGTTTATATAGTTTAGTCTGAATTTTCTTCTCATCCAATTTAATCAAATGATACATTATTCTATAAAATTATATATAATTTAATGTAATATGATATAGTATGGTTTATTTTCTTCAATGGTGCCTTCCAATTTTCAAATCAGTAATATAAGGTTTTCTCATCTAACCCGAATATAACTTGTAAATATGTGGTAAAACTATGTTAAACATAAAATTTATTACATTTTTTAAGATGCCAACGAGCTTTTTATATTATTTACCATTTCCGCTTAAATCCAGAAATTTTAAATAAATTATAAACCGTTCTATTTGAAATGCAGAAAATTTGTAATTGATAATTTGTAATTAAAGAAGTTATCATTTGTAATTAAAGAAGTTATCTATAAATTAGGGATTTTTTAAATTTTTAAGTAATAGTGCATTTTCAGTTACTGCTTCTTCTCTATACGACACTGAACTTTTTTTCTTATTAAGAAGGTTGTTAGATTATGTGTGCAAAATATTTAATCGAAAGACTTATTAATTCGCTAGCAAATGAAATCTGGACATAAATCTGGCAAAAGAAGTGTTGTTGGCATCTTTAGTATCATAATCTCTAGCAGCAGACCATTTAAAAAGAAGTGACAATATTGGGAACTTGTTTTATCAATAACTAAATCAATATATTAAAAATCATTTTAATATCGTTTGATTCTTCTGAGCTGTTTAGAATTTAGTATTTTTTTTTTTTTTTTTTTGTTGTGAGAAATATTTTATTTCAATCACGACAAAAGTAGCTTCAAATGAGCTATCAAGCAATCGCGTAGATATAACCGTTAAAAAGATAAGAACGATTTGTAAAACTACCAATGCAGAAAAATACTATGAGCACAGTGTTGGCAAAGCCTCGGCGATGGCCGATTATGCGATGGCAGCATGTGGGATTATCAATCATGTTTACCCGATTGATAACAGTGGCCAACCGTTGGTTTAAGCGAAATTGTCACTGTTGGAATAATGTTGGTGATTATATTAAATTAATTATGAGAAATATGTATAATAAAACACATTTGAAAAGCAGCAATACAGTATGAAATATAAAACACATGATTGCTAACAAAATGTATTTTCCTAGTACAATATTAGTTGTATCTTTGGTAATTTTTGGCACGGTGAGTTTTACAAAAATATTAGTGGGTTGCCAGTACCATTTTTTTTTGTACGGTTGGCCATTTCTACCTGGGTACTTTTGTTAAATTTTGCAATTTTTTTTATATTTCAATATGCAATATTTCCCAAACCGAAAAAGGTAGCAACGCAAATGAGGACATATCTATATGATATTTGCTTTCCGTGCCAAGTTTGGTTAACCCTCTAACCGGCAATACCGCTTCCAGGCAGGGTAAATTAAATTTGGCATAAGTGCACCAACTGAGGTTTTTATAATAAGAATACAAGCTATTCAATAGAAAACCAAATTTACAAAATATTTCGTAAATTAATTTTTGTGTGTATACCACTGTTTGGAAGCCAGAAAGCGTTAAAGTTAAAAATTCGTAATATTTCAAAAAATAAATATTTTGATTGTGCGCCCTAGGTAGGCTAGTTGGTAGCATGCTGGCTTATCAGTGCGGGGGTCGTGGGTTCGATTCCCACCAGAGGCACTGGTCTGTTTTCGCTACAACGCGTCGAAAGCCATAGTAGCTACACTGATAATAATCCATGCATAAAAATACCAATAAATGTCAAAATAACCTAAACTTTCGTAAAATAAACCAATATTGTTCATTTTACGAAAGTTTTTGTTGTTTTGACATTATTTTCGTATTTTTAGCATGGATTATTATGAGTGTAGTGCTCGGTTAGGGTAATAGTATATAATTTGTAATTATTTGAATATTAATTAGAAAAAAAAATAAAAAAAAAAATATTTTTAAATGAACACAATTTTCAAAAATCTTGAAAACATATTTATGTTGACTAGAAAACCGTCGATAAACACAAAGTAATATTGAAGCTTCAAACTTTAAAAAGGCTATAATTTTGGTCTAAGGACATACATGACTCCAAAAGGATACCTATAAAGGACATCGTCTTAACTTGAAAATATATGGACTGATTTTATGAAGTTTGGCAAAAGCCTTTAAGTTTAATCAATATACGTTGAAGTTAAGGTGTGGTTTTGCTTAATTTCGCGTTTTTCCAAAAATGGAAATCGCCGTATCTTATTATGGTAAAGGGTAATTTTTGGAATGTAGTTATATATTGGTATGAGAAATAATGTATATATAAACATACTTATTGTTATGGGGTACTTTTCCAGACTCGCTCTAAGTATATTTTGGCTCATATCGTCTAAAATAGCACATATTCTTTATTTTTAGTGCCGAACAGGTAGTATAAATTTTATTGCCAGTTTGAGGGTAAAAAATGAAGGGGGTAGAGGTCGAAAATAGGATATTTGTTGATGCTTTTATATGGAACGAGTCTATGTACCTACACAAATTTTTTTTTTTTTTGATGCAGAAAAAACTGTTGAAATTTGTTTGTGCTAAATATAAGATAATAATAGGAAAAAATTAATATATTCAAATATTTATTTATATTTAAGCTAAATTTAAGTTAATTGAAAGTAAAAAGTTAACCTGCTAAAAACAGCAAACATTTAATAATATAAATAGACAAAAATCATAAAAACATGTGAAATATTTAAAGTTTTTTTAATACGACAAAAATTTGACCTTCCGAAGTTAGCAATCTAAAATTTTTAACAAAATTTCTGTTGATTTTCGCACAATATACTCTTATTTGCATTTGACTACATTTAAGTAAAAATATAGAAATATAGTTTTTTAATTATACTGTTTATTTTTTATTTATTTTACATTTTTGCAATTTACAATTTTAATTTGTGTTTTATGTCGTACGTTTTGTTCGGTCTAAATACGGATTTAATATATAAAGTTTTAAAAAATTTTGAGTAAAAAGATTATTTGTAAGTGTAATTATTCTAATAATGTTAAGTTATTTTTTGTGTTTGTTACTATACTTTTTCCTTAATATGTTTATTCGTTGCCAGATTTTTATAAAATTAATATCCCAGAAGAAGTTGGAAATAATCCAACGAAACGTCGATAAAATAATGAAATAAATAGTTTTTATTTGCATTAGGAAAATAAATGACCTTAGAAGCCTGCTTAGGAATATATTTCTAAAGAATTAAACAAGAAAAAGTTTTGTTATTATAATAGTTTCGGTTTTTAGTCCACAAATACTTAGTAATAGTAGTTAATATAAGTTGTTTGCTATTTCTAGCAATTATGTAAAATTAAATTCCGATATAACTAAATTTTTTAAAGTGAACAGTTTTATTTTTGCTGTTCTTATTTATTAATATTTTCTCAAAAAAAAAAAAAATTTTTGATAATTTTAACAGGTTTTAAATAATTTTTAGTAGCTTTTTCTGTTAATTTTGCAATTTTATTTCTATGAGTGTACTGGATATTAACAATTAATATTTAAAAATATTTTTTACAAAACGACGCAACTTTTGAAAATACTACTACTACTACCACTACAGCGTATGAGTAATATTAATAACCTTGGATTTTAAATAATAACACTCATACGCCACATAGAACATTATGAAAATATTTAAAAATTTAATTCTGTTTTAATTTTAATGGTTTTTTATTTTTAGTGATTTCTTTCAGTAATCAAAACCAGTTTTATGCTAACCACAAATAATTTTCATATTCATTTGATATTTATTTCTATAGGAATTAGAAAATTTAAAATCTGTCAATTTTTAATTTATAACGAGCTTTCAACCTCCGTATATTTACAAAAAAAATAAAGCAAATCAAACATATTAGCTAGGCTGATACTAGTTTTTGATCTGGCTAAAGATCTCATCAGAACCCGAAGTTTCAGAAATGATAGAGCTCCATAGTAGGCAGAACTTTAACAAAAAACCTATTAATCATCAATTTTTTCTCATTTTACGTAATTTTCCGAAATTTAACCGCAAAAATGATATTTTCTTAAGAGTATAAATCTACACAACATTTCCTTTCATTTGACAAAGATTCCGTCGGTGTTTGTTTCAAGATATCTTACCGCTTTTTCAAAGAAGATGAAAACCTTGCATGTTTAGTTTTATTGTCATAATTTGTTTTACTATGGATTACACTCAACTCATTCTGGTAATAATATTGCAAATCCATTAAAAATATCCGGATATATTTTTAAAACAAAAGTATTGTTATATTAAAAAGAAAATAGGGTCTGTAACGTAAATATAGAAACGGTGATATTTTAAAAACAACAAATACGAAGTTTTTTTTTGCCAGATTTCGGTTTTGGTGGCATTGCGGTTGCGTATATAATTCATAACATTCAATACACAGAGAAATAAATCGGCAACAGTATTGAAAAGTGTATTTTAATGGTAACAACTTAGAAATTTAGTTAGTACAACGATATTTACATTAGATTTCTGGATATTTTATGTGTTGCAAATAAAATTCAGTTTAATTAACCGAACTTTGTTGTGAACACTAATGTTGAGTTATACCAACCGACTGAAATTCGTAATAACCGCATTTGAGACGTAGTAGCCGAATTTCAGTTGGCAAATACCTAAATTTTTCTCTGTATGTATATTCGGATGATATTTCAATATAACACTGTAAATACAGCAAACTTAAAACTAATTTTTTGTACGTTAAAATTATTTCTTTAAAAATTTTGTCTTTAGTTAATAAAAATTTAAACATAAAACACCACGAATAAGTAAAGGGATGTAGTTTTATGATTTTCAAGTAACAAATAAATGCGTTACACATTTATGAAGGCAAACATGTATTATAAAGCAAATTATAACATACCACAGTATGTAATAATTTGTTCGTGTGTATATATAAAGATAACTTTTTTATATTTTGTTATTTGAAGCATGAGCAAAATAAAATTTGAAGTAAATTAAATTTGAAGTTCATTTCTAAATATTTCAGAATGGATTTAATGAATTTGCAATTTTAATCCAAAAAATTGTTCATTGGAATGTCTAGCTATTTGCACAGTGATAAAATTTAAAAATTATTTAACACACATACAATTTGTAAGGAAATAAGAAAAAGGATTATATTTAACTTCCTTGGAATACCAGTCCGAAGTCCTTATGCAAACACCGACATATTATACTAAAATTAAACATAATTTTGTGTTGATTTATATTCTTCCCAAGCAAAATGTCATGGCTTTGCGGTTGAATTTCGAAAAAATAAGTAAATTATGTGTAAAAATAAGGTGAATGTTTAAAATATAAAAACCGCAATATTTCTAAAACTACAAATGGGAAAACAAATTCCTGATTTGTATTAGCGTACATACACTTAGGGAACTTCTGCTTTAAAAATATGTAGTTGTTTGGTTTGTAATGCAGTTTCTTTATTTTAAATGTAAATGTCAGTCATTTGAAGAACAAATTAAATTTGTTACTAACCTTGTTGTTTATTAAAAAAAACAAACCACATCAAATTACTGTTTTATGATTTTACATTAATTTTTTTCAGTTGTGTTTTGATATTGAAAAATTAAAAAAAAAATTAATGTTTGTTAATTTTTTACTTACATATGTGGTTAATTTTTACTACAATTGTGGTTCAGTTTTTGAACACTAAAAAACAAATGACAATGTTAGTTGAATTCACTGAAATGTAAGTCGTCCTTCTTTAAGTGTAATTTCATTTATTTTAAACTACATTTGCATTTACCTACATAGTATTTTACCAACATAGTATTCTAAGTGTAGGTCTTTTAAAAAATATGAGTTTCATAGCCATTTTTTTTTTGTTGTTGAGCAGTGTAATCAAATAAAATAAGAATGTATTCTAAATTGCTTAAATGTTTTACCTCTCTCTTCTTTAGTTCTTTTCTATTTTTGCTAAATTTAAAATATTGATGGTTTGATCATTAAGAACCATCACATTTTATAGTTCCTATTTTTATAAGCGCAATAGACAACCATCCTCAACGTGGCATCATCTGGCACCCTATCAAAATGGAACATCTCAACGACCTTGTATACGCAGATGACATTGTTCTGCTCTCAAGTAGAAAATCTGATATGCAGTCAAAAATAAATGATTTAGTCCGAATTGCTGATCCAGTTGGATTAAAAATCAACATAGGCAAGACAAGGTATATGAGCAACAAACAGGAAGAACAATCATTTAATGTAGCAGGGCAACCCATCGAATCAACCCACGAATTCACCTACCTGGGAAGCCAAATAACAGCCGATGGCGGAGCACGTACTGACATTCTACAAAGAATTAAAAAGGCTAAAGGGGCTTTTGCAGCATTGTATAACATTTGGCGCTCCAATTCTATATCTGCAAGCACCAAAATCCGTCTATTTAGCACAAACGTAAAATCTGTACTGCTTTACGGTTCTGAAACTTGGCTGTCTTCAACAGAAATGAACAACAAGTTGCAATGCTTCGTAAAAAAAGCCTCCGATATATTCTTCGAATATGGTGGCCTAACAACTGGATCTCTAACGAAGAGCTATACCGCAGATACAAACAAAAACGAATAGAAGTCGAAATCACAGAACGAAGATGGAAATGGCTAGGCCACACATTGCGCAAACCTACTGACGACATAAGGCAAGAAGTACTCAAGTGGAACCCCCAAGGCCAAAGAAGGCGAGGAAGACCAAGGGGAAGTTGGCGACGCAGCTTGTTAGAAGAACTAAGACAATATGACCAACAGCTCTCATGGCCACAACTAAGGACAATGGCACAGAACAGACAGAATGGAGAAACTTTGTAATGGCACTATGCGCCGATAATTTGGCGTAAAAGCATTTAATAATAATAATAATAATTTTTATAAGACTTACTATGAAAAGTGCTATTAAAATTTTCACCACTGTATGTTAGTGTATAACTATGTCTATCTAAGTGTTTGGTTATTATTTTTATTACCACTACATCGACATACAACTACTATGTACTTTTTCCTGTAGTTTTGTTTGTGATTGTATTAATATTGTTTTTGTTTTCTGTTGTTGTATTGGTTTGGTTGTTATAGATTTTGTTTTTTTTTTGTTTCATCTAATAAAATATAATGTGAAAACAATCATTGCTCAGTTTCTGAAAGTTTTTTTCTTTCTGGTTTATCGTTTATTGAATTTTATATTCTCTGCTCATTGACAATTGTATTATTACTATTATGGGGTTTATATTATTTTGTTTTTAGCAGTTTCATTATCAGTTTTATATGCTGTACATTTGTAAGGAAGGGTACCTTGTAATTTGTTGGGTTTTTTTCTCTTTATTTCCTCTGTTGTTTTTATTATTTTTATATAATTTTGTAGTTTACGCCACATAAAGTAAATGGGTCAATTGTTAACGAAGTCATTGAAAAAAAAAAAATAACAAACCCCAAGAGATATGGTAAATAAGTGAAAATAATCGAGGGAATGTGATTTTTTTTTTTTGTGAGTTATAAAAAAATGCAAGTCGATTTGGTTTTATGGTGGAAATCATTGATTTCTAGGAATTTCTTAAAGTTTAATTATAAAAATATAAATAAATGTATATTTTTCTTTAAATTTAAAAGGCTTCAGACCTGCTAACTATCTTAAATTAACCAAATTGTAGGATGAATGTCAATGTATATTGAAACACGTGCGGTTGAAGTTAAACCCCGGGATATTTTTTAGAAAAGTTACTCGCCCTAAAGTTATTTTTTTTTAAGAAAGTAGGATTATTTAAAAGTTAACATTTTTAAATTATATATGTATCAATAAACTCATGGAAATAATCTGCAAAAATAGCTACTAAAAATTAGTTAAAAACTTACATTGCAGGAAAGGCTGCTTAGCATTTTTTTGCTAATTCTTAATTAATAATAAGATCAAAAACTGTTAGATGCACAACAAATTTAAGTTATATTCGGGTTGAGTTGTAGTTAATTGAAATAACATTTTCTTCTTCTAAGATTAGCAAAAGTTTTACTAAATGCTGTATTATATAAAAACATCACAAAACTGTAATATCACCAAATTTTACTTTCAATTTCGTAGAATTCAAATAACAGTATATTTTGCTAAAATCAATAAAAATGTTTGCTATAAAATTGTAGAGAGCTGAAAGCGCATATTTTATTCGCATTATTTATTTATTAATGATGTGTTTTTTCTCTGCTAATATGTGTAAAATTTGTTGCTGATTTTAGCAGATTAATTTGGTACTTCCAATTATCTAAACTTAAGCTCAAATAACTAAATATTTGTAGATACAACCGATTTATTTTTTTATATTCTCATCTTACTTCTATTTAGCAACTAAAATCTGTACATTCAGCAGTTTTTTGTGAAACATGATTTTTATCTAATTTTTAGAACACACTTAAATAAAAAAGTTAGTAAAATCAGCAAACAATGTTGCTGAGTCTGCAATAAATTTAGTCAGGAGGGTTCTGGCAAATGAATTGCAAATGTCAGCAAAACTTTTTCTACGACTTAGTGGATTAAACATTTAAAAATCCTTAACCAAATTTTTGCTAAATACTAGTAGACTGAAAAAAACTCAAAAAATTTGTAAAAAAAACTTATGCTTTAGTCAATTTATTTGCAATATATCATAAATATATTTATGTGATTCCTTAATAAATAATTTTCAATACGTTAGAAAATATAAAACTGTTCATACCCCCACAATAACCACACGAATTAAAGTAATAACCATAAAAATAGCAATAATTATTATAATATAAACAAAATTATCTTTCAACTACTTACATCAACTTTCGCCTAAATGATGACGTCTTTTAAATGCAGGCAAATGCCGTAGATAATTCTAGAAACGCAACAAAAAAATAACAAAATTTGACATATACAACTCTTTCTGCAATAATAAAAAGGAATCATAACAACCACCTATGATGTGTGTCCTTGTACGTATAGTATATTTGTTTGCAGTTTGACCACACTATATTATTAACCTCTATAAACACTTAGTTTACAAGTACACATTTAATCTTTATTAAATTTAAATTTTTTATGTTGTCTTTTAGTTAATTAATAGACAATTACTTTCATCACAAAAAATTTAAGTTGTTTTTAACCGCAATTTTGTTTTATGTATGAAAAACATATACAAGAATTGTACTTTTTAGTATTATTTTCCTCGTCTCTACTACATATTGACATGCCGCGTATGTCTTTCAATCTGGTTGTCATCCACACTATTAATGTGCTTATCTGCACAATATTTTTAGCAAAAAAAAATAATAAAACACTAGTAAAATATTCATAAAACATTAGTACAAAACAGTTAAGTGCTGAATAAGTATAACTAATATTTTAGCCAATTACATAATTTTAGCAAAAAAATGTGTTGAAAAATAGTATATCTGATCTTTAAGACGTTTTACTAACTTTTCTACTAACTTATTTTTTGAGTGTAGTTTTTAGCAAAAATTTTGCTAAAATTTACATAAAACAGGCAAAACATTATAAAATAAAATTAAATTAACTACCCCTCTAAGGCCATTACAGCGTATGAGTTATATTAATTTTCTAAAAAACTTAATTAATAACACTCATACGCTTCATAGTCCATATTGAAAAGTTGTGCAATTAAATTTCTATTAAAAGTACCACAAAAAAAAAAAAAAAATAATACAAAAATGCACTAAAAAAAATTTTTTTTATATAGTAGAACTTAAAAAGAAAACCGGGATTATTTTGGAAAAAATCATGTTTAGCTAGTTTTATAATATTTAATTGGTTTTATGGTTACTTATTTCCAGGAAATCATATAACATGCTTTTAAATTCGCAAAATTAAAAATTTTATATAAGGAAGCTATTTGAGATTATAAGTTTGCTTCATTAAATGTAAAGTATTTTAACGTCTCTGCTGCGTGAGATGTATATGTATACGCGTTTTCTCAAAACTCTATTCTTTTTGCGTAAGACATCCGTGGACGGCTGTGTGTTTTTATTTCGACACAACAATGAATGTTTTTATTTTTTGGTTTTACTATGCAGTTAAGTAGTTAAACATGTTGAAGCCTTTTCGATTCTGATATTAAGCTCATTTGTCACAAAGCGAAATATGTTTTTAAAAAACTACCGGTGTACCAGCTAGGAATGAAAACAACTAAATTTGTTTCCACTTTGCACTGGATGTAATTGGGATAGTTATGATGAATTTGATAATGCAGAATAACACAATTATTTTTATATTTTTTATTATTTTTTCCTCCAATTTTTTTTCTAAAATTCTGTACTTTTATGATTTTTTTTTAAATTTGTACATTTATTTTTTTTTTTTTTTTTTTTAATTTTCTTATTTTTCTTCGATCTTTTTGAATAAATTTTGTCTTTTATTTTATTGAGCTAAAGATCCTTTATTTATAGTTATAAGTATTTATTTCCAATATTTCGTCTTCGCATTGGAAGACTTCTTCAGGGAAAATTTTTTATAATTAAAAAACTTAAAAATAATAATTACAAAAAAAAGCGGGAAATCAAATATTTTCTAATGTCAAATTGAAAATTAACCCAGAAAACAAAGTATAAATAATTGAAATATCATAACATAGCAGACAATTTTAAATTAATAGTTTCTTAAAATCTAAATGCGAATTATAATAATTTCATTATTTCCTATTGACTAAATGTCTGTAATTCTGTGCAATATTGGATGTGTCTGTTTTATAGTTAATCCTTTGTGTTGATGGTACTTTTATGATCTGTAACATTTCTAATGTATATCTTCGTTTGTAATTGCTTCTATGTTTAAAATTGATGTGTTATCAAAATCTGGATAATGATTGGAGTTGCTGCAGTGTAATGATAATGCTGTTTTTTGCGTAGAAGTGGTTTTATTGTATTTTTGATCGGTTTTATGACCTGCTATTCTAGTATATTAGAAATGTTGAGGTTAAGAAGAAGAATAAACGTTTTTGTCTAAAAATTATTAACACTATTAATTTTTAAATTAGACTAGACTAGTTTTCTGCCTTTTTATGGACAGGCTCATCAGTGATTTTCCATTTAAATTGTATTATTATTTGTGTCTTATAATTGTAAGATTGTCTTTATATGATAAGTTTTTCAACAACCTGACGCTGTAAGAATCAAACCTGCGTTCATCTTACATTACAAACGTAACAATACCAAGTCATGACCGTTTAGCGATCACACCCAAGTATGGCCTCGAATATAATGCAGCTAAATTGCAGTTTTTCTTTCCTTTTAGCTTTTTCTGTTATTGTACATTATACTCAGAAGTGACAACAATAACAACACAAATATTCTATATTTAGATTTTTTTGTTTTTTTTTTCTAATCTCCTCCGTCTCTATTATTATTTTCATTCGTGACTTTTTTGAGCTAAATTTGTATATTTATGGGTTTTAGTAAAAAACAAAAAGTTCGATTATCAATTAAATTTATTCTAATATAAATACATATTATATAGTTAATCTTCCAATTTTGTAATAACTAATTAAGTATGCTCTAACTTCCAATTCTATTTATTTAGTTGTCGCTTTTCGTTACAAAGTTACATCCAAAATTGGCAACTAAGATCTCTTTTTGTTGGTTTTCCAAACAATCAAGCTCGAGGTCTTAATTGTTTTTAAAGTATTTTATTTATATAAAAATTCCTTAATCAAGACAATATTTCGAATAGCTTCGCTATTCATCTTCTGGGCGGATATTGAATGTTTTAAAAGCACTAATAATACAGACGAGAAGTAAACAAGCATAGCTTAAGTTTATTTTAGTGTTTTTGTGTGTAAACATTTAATATTCGCCTAGAAGATGAATAGCGAAGCTATTCGAAATATTGGCTTGATTAAGTGTTTTTATATAAATAAAATACTTTAAAAACAATTAAGACCTCGAGCTTGATTATTTAGAAAACCAACAATTTGAGAAAAAGGTCGAAATAAATCCAAGATTTATCTGAAATCTTTTTTCCGAAAAACAAAAAAGCGCCTAGCTCGTTAAAAGTTTCTTTCCACAATTTTTTTTTATCTAAAATGCAGTGTTTTTATGCATTTATGATAAATCATCAATAAAAATAAAAAAAAGCTACGCAGTGAATTAATCGCCATAATGTGTATCACCGAACACACTGTGTATCGTTTAAAAAAAATCGTTATATATAGTGTAATTTTTCGTGAATTTTGTAAGCGGATTTTTGTAAGCGGTAAAAATTTTATTCACTATTTTAATAAAACTAATTGATTACATAAACAAATGTAATAAAACGAAAAACAAAAATGTGAAAAATTACATCATGAATAATGTTCCCTTAAGTAGAGCTCTGTTATATATTAAATGGCTTACTCACCAATTTATATGTTCTTGTCTATTTTGTACAAAAAAACATTTAATTTATTTTCCTCAATTCAAAAACGTAGCACTACTTAGCAACCTCTTAAGCAGTTTTAAACGATACATTAAAAAATTTAAGAAACAAAATTGAAATAAATTTTAGTGTGTAAATACAAATTTTAGGCGATTCTACTCCATTTTCTAACAATTTTATATGGTTTTAGAGAGGTTTTTAATTTAGATCCACTTAAGGGTTCATTTTCTCGAATACATACCTTCTAAGTTATTTTGAAAATGGCTATATAAATTTTTAGGCAAGTAATTGCCACAGAAATTTATCTAGACTCAAAAAATTACCAAGGAGTATACCGATAAGCTGATGTATTTGGATTTTAAATATTCCATTTAGTTCTTTTTATAAAGACCAAATAACAGGTGTTAGGTAACATAAGTGAACACTTCCTTAATGTTATTGCACTTTATCTAAAAAAAATTTATAAGTTTCAATATATTCAAAATAATTTAAGTACAATGACAAAGTTGAGTAAAATTTTAAATTATCTACCTTAGGGCCACTATAGCGTATGAGTTATATTAATTTCCTTAGAATTAAAATAATAACACTCATACGCCACATAGTCCATATCAAAAAGTTAGTAAATATAAATTTCAATTAAGGTACCCATACACTTTGCAATATTATTGCAAATATTATTACCAATATTATTCTCATTTTGCCATACACAGTGCAAAAAGATATTTTACATCTTTTGCACAAAATATCCCAGCAAAAAATTATCGGGATATGGTAAGCAGTAACTACATTTGTATGCTTCCAAAATAGCGCTTCACCGCCTTGCATACTATAAAACAATTAGGGAAGGCATTCTGTAGTGCTTCCCAGAATGCCTTCTTTGAAGCAATGAATAATGCTTAAAATGAAGAAATAAAGTATGCATACCATGAAGCACTAATGTTGTCAACATACAAAAAGCGCTTCTTAGTGCCTAAGAAGGCATGAATTTATTGCTTCTAAGAGCACATGAAAGAAGCGCTTTAAAAGAGGCATACCAAGTGGGACATCGCGAACAAAAATTACGCTTTCTTTATTTGTTTTGGAAGCGCTTCTGGTAAGCTCTATTTTTTGCTGGGATGGCACCAATCTTTCTTTCTGTTGGGAAGGATATGAAAATTGCACAATGTGGCCAACGCACTATAAAATATTTTACACATTTCTCGGTTGCGCAATAAATATCAAAACCTTTTTGAGTTATTCTAGTATATTGCACAACCTTCCAATATGCACAATAGAAAAAGTTGCACAAGAATATTGCGTACTGTATGCGCACCTTTAGAAGTAATCCACATTTTAATTGTATTATATGAGTAATTCCATGTCCACCAGAACGATTTTTGTTTGCCTTGAAGTCAAGGTGACGTATTCTTGTTTCAAAAATATTTGACACATATTTTTGGTAAAAGCCAGGAGTATATATCGTTTCTATCTTTCTTTATATCTATCTTTTAATCTATCTTGCTGTCTATTTCTATTCTTTCTTACTGTTTTTCACTGAAGAGATTCACAATGGACCGTATTGGTCTCCGAGTGGAGATGTGCCCTTGCGCACATAACCCTTCCTAACCTAACCTAACCTTTGGGAAAAACCAACAAGCAAAATTTTAATTAAAAAAACGTGAAAAATATTCCAACATGTCGATGTGTGAATTGATGTATTTTAAAATCTAGTAGACTGGTTTGACTGGTTGAGGGATTATTTTAAAAACTTGTATGGAATGACTTATATACTCTTATCAACATGAATATCTTAATTGTTTTACTACAAAAACTATTTATGACTTTGTGGTCTTGACGAAGAACAAATGTGTAAAATCATTACATGTTTAAGTTCATGCCCATTTATTACTTCCACATACTTTACTACTTAATCTTCAAGAATTTCTTTTTGTATTTTTTTTTTTTATAAAATTCTATTTCATGGTGTTCATTTAAAGCAAAAAAATCTTCTTATTCGTCTTAAACAAGAATTTTTTTGTTTTACAATAAAAATTTAAATATTTGTAATTCTCTATATTCCTTTAAACTTCAAAAAAATTGAACAAGAACAAATATTTTCTCTTGAAAACTAGTTTTATAAACCTTTTACACACACATTGTTGAAAAAGCTTAAACTATTGAACATGTTCAAGCTACTGAACACTCAGAAGTGTGTAAAGTAAAAAAAGAAAATATTTTCCTTACAATACAAAAAAAACCTTTTTAAATACCTAGATACATAAACAAAATTTATATAAATTTAAATTTTAGACAAATTTACAAAGATTACTAACAACTTGAGACAAATAAAATATCCTTACATGTACACAACCCAATTTGACAAAATAATTCTTTAGAAGAAAAAAAATGAACACTTAAGTAAAGAGTTTGTAGTAGGTACCTAAAAAAGATTTGAAACTCCATTCAAATCGCACAATTGAAGTACTAAGAAAGTAAGTTGGACAATTAGTACTAAACAACAACGTAATATGCTCTTAAACATGAAAGACCAATTTCAAAAATATTTTAGTACAATCATTCACCATCGTGTACAAATTGTTTGTTTGTTGTAAGCATATGATGGGGGGTAGTAACACGTATTATAGTCCACTTTTCAGTTGTTGTACTCATTTTAAGTAGAATTACCATGATTTTACTAGTGCAGCATAAATAAAATAATATAAAATATATTACAAATTTAAAAAATATGATGCAATAACCAAAAAAGTAAATTAGTTACAATATTGTTCTATCTCAAGTCCAAAATCAAATATAATATTATCATATTTAGATTTTATTTTTTGCTTTTTAAAAGGTTTCATAATGTTCATGATAGATGCTACAATTGTAGCATCCTATTTATCAGTTGTCCTCAGTAAGACAAAATCAGTTGTCCTCAATAAGATAATGACTTAACTCAAAGTATCCACTACATACAGCCGACAAATTAGCTCAAGGAGAATTTTGTCTGATTTCTGGCTGATTTGGTAAAATTGAAATATTTTTGAACAATCAGCATAGCACTGCTCGCTTTATACAAAGATTATTTGTTGGGATATATGTTGGTTTAAGAAATGGTAATAAACAAACAAAGACACATACATATAATTATATACAAACTATATTGATATGTAAAAATGTTTGCTTTTCGGCTTACCAAATCAGCCAGTTTATACACTAAAGCACCCGATCAAAAAAACTATATATCGCAAATATAAATCTTTTAAAACTATGTATCGCCAATATTAAATCATATCCCATTTTATATAGATCATCTTAACCTAGATAATCTTAAAAATAGGGTATCAAATAAAGGCTAACATGAATGTTTTGAATAATATTCTCTTAAGTACTGTGATGCCAGTTTTGACGATTTTTATGCTTAAAATAGCAAAAAACAGATTAATTCACTTAAAAAGTGGGGAAACTTTGGATTTCAATTTTGTCTATGTTTTTATAATATTCAAGATTTAATATATATTAGAGCACAAAAAAGATTCTTTCGAATGTATTGAAAGACATTCGTGCTACCCTTTAGTATCCAATCATATCCTTTTATCTCTTAACATATTAGTGGATTCAATTAAATCAAAATTAATCTCAAAATTGGATGTTCAAATAATATGTAATTTAAGATCCTGGTACATTCTAAATATCCAATGGGATCTATTTATATTTAGTTTGGTAAAGTTAGATCCAAAAACATACGTAATTTTTTTGTGGATATAATAAGATATTTTGAGATTTAATGGGAAATCAAAAACTTAGTGATTAGGCGCATATATTATTGTATTGGGTTATATATAACAACTTAAAATTATATCTTATTCACATGTAAAATGTTCATGATGTTGGACCATATAATCATACCTTAAACTATGGATAATAATGTGTCATATATGGTATCTTATTATATTATATATTATATTTTTTATATCATATATTATATGTCTAGGTTGTGTTATACATATGGCACCATACATAAGCATATTTATAGCTTGTTATACATATGGCACAATATTAAGCGAGCTGATTTTTAGCAAAAAAATTAGTAGATTCAGCAAAAGTTTTGCTAACACTTAGGATTAGAAATAAAAAAAGCCTTGCTAAAAATTAATAAATTATTTGCTGAATTTTAGTAGACTGAAAAAAACGCAAAAAATTTGTAGAAAAATTGTAATTAGTTAATTTATTTGCTGAAAATCATAAAACATATTTTTGCGATTCTTATAAAAATAACTTAAAATAATTACGAAATATAAAAATTTTCATTTTCCCACATTGACGACATGAATTAATTTAATATCTGAAATATATAGAAATAAAATAAAATAACATAACAAAAATTTTCTTTCAATTACTTACATTAATGGTTGTCTAAATGATGCTATCTTTTAAAGGACGCAACTGCCGAAGATAATTATAGAAACGAAACGAAAAAATAAACAAAAGCAAACGAAACGAAAGAAACAACCTTTTTTGCAATAAGAAAAGGAACCACAAAAATCTACCTAAGATGTCGGTTTGTTGCAATGTACCTTGTTGCAATTACCTAGATTATTATATAAAACTTTATTTTAAATAAATAAATATTATTTTGTCTTTTATTAATTAATAGACAATTATTTTCACAAGCCGGTGTCAACGTAAAATTTAAGTTGTTTTAATCCTCAATTTTGTTTATGTATAAAAAACAGATACAAAACTTCCATGGTTGATTTTTTATATGTCTTATTAGAGTTGTACTTTCTAGTATCATATTCCTCTTCTCTACTACATCTTGACATGCCGCGACATCTACTTCATTCTGCGTATAGCTTTCAATCTGGTTGTCGTCCACACTATTAATGTGCTTATCAGCACAATTTTTTTTAGCAAATTAATTAGTAAAACATTAGTATATTAGTAAAGCATAGTATATAAAACAGTTAAGTGCTGAATAAGTATACAAAAATTTTAGCTGAAAACACGATTTTAGCAAAAAAATTTGCTAAAAAATAGTATACCTGATTTACAAGACGGTTTACTAACTTTTCTACTAACTTATTTTTTTGAGTGTAGTTTATGATGAGTGTATACATGACGAAAGGATATATAATATCATATTATAATATATTTCAAGATGAAGAAACATAATAATTATAATTTTTTTACTCGATCAGACAAAATTGTCGTAGAGTTAATTCTGTGGTTGTAAGGTGTGAGATCAGTCAAACTAGTGCACGAATTTACCTTGTAAGTTCTTTTGCTACTTCAAACCAAATATTTTTTATCAAGTGATCTTGAATATATATCTAAGTTGTGTAAAAAGTATCAATCAAAACGATAAGTTAATTAGTCAAAAAATGGATAATCAAGATTAAAAATATTTATTTTCCAAAAAAAAAACAATATTGTACTTTACAGCAATTGCTAAAAAAAAGTTTTATGGAACATGAATTCTAGCGTATTTAATAGTGAAATTTGGACGCTAAAAAAATACGTATCTCTTATTTTGATTTATCCAATTGCATTAAGATCGGAGGTAACCCATCGCCACACTCCCCTTAGTATCAAAGGGCTTTACATAACAAGAATTAATCAGTATATAAGGATTTTCCATATGAAAAAGTACTCAGAATATTTTCTAAAAAAAAAAAAAAAAGCAGTACCAATGATCTGATGGGTTTTTTGTGTCAAAGTCCTTAGGATTTAAATATTTTTATATAAAAATTTAATCAAAATCTGAGTGCTTTTCTTTAGATTGCGAAATTGTTTAGATAATCTTTCAAATTCGGAAAAGAAAAGCAAATTGCCTAAGATTCAGAGGTGTTGATTTATTTAAACTCCCTCATATAAACCTTATCAGATTTTGTGAACTTTCTCTTTAAAAAAAATTCGTAGATTCTTTAGAATTTTTCTACAAAAAAGTTGTCTGGTACTGAAATTTTTTTGCCAGCGGTAAACTTTCCAATTCTAAAAAGTTTTTTCTATGGAAGACTTTCTTCATAAATCTAAGCATTTGGGCTTACATTACAAAAATTAAATGACCATAAGATAAATTTAGTTCTTAAAAAAACATTACTTTCGCAGACTTTTAGTTTGAGTGTATTATTTACCAGGGAGTATCAAGCAGTAATGTAAGCTAGCCGATTTCAAGCGCCCAAAATTTCCTCAGCCGGCTTGGCACCGGTCATCATTCTTGCCAAACGGCTGACCGTATTGAGCCGATAGCAGTATTTTTAAATATTTATATATAATAAATTTTTTTTTTTTTTTAAATAATTAATTTGTAAAAACAAATTTATTTACATACAAAAAAATATTCTTAGTTGTTTATTATTATTTTATAGGAGAAATACCTCAACAAAAAGGCATAGTTCAATTGAAGGGCTTAATGTAAAAACTAGATAAGCCTCATTTATTGTTTTATAGATTTTCGCTGTTTCTAGACGTCCGTTGATTAATATATAATAAAGTCTTTCTTCTAAACACTTATTACAAGTACTTTGAGTATACACGTGCTGCAAAAGTCTATTTTTTGCATCGTCTTAACTTTTTAAAAGGCTAAAACTAAAAATAAGATGTGGCTTATCAAGTTTTTACAATGCGCCCTTCAATGGTTCAGTTGAAGGTAGCTAAGTTGTTTGATAAATAAAAAGATAAACAATTTGTTCAGATAAATTCAATTCGAATTACAAATCTGTGGAGCTGTCACGAATATTCGGTTACTTTTTGGTATATTCGGCATGTTTTTTTATTCGGTTAAAAGAAAATAGCTTAAAATCCTGTATTTTTATTTTATCTAAAAATTGAGAAAATCTCAAGATTCTGTCTTCAAAATAAAGTTTTGCAGGTGGTGGATATTATTAGAGACAAATTAATAACATAAGCTTTTGTTGCATTGATATTTTTATTATATTTTTTGAAATTATGAACAAAAACTTAAGTACCTCTGAAAGTTATGGCGTCTAAATAGTGATATCAGTTAAGTTAAATTTACTTCCACTCTTTCTCATCAAAACGTCAGACTTTCCTGTTGGCGCTTATAATCAATTGATGCTTGAAATATATTTAATAAATTAATTATTATTATGATAAATGGTAAATGTATATTAGCAAAAAAGATTAAAATCAGTTCTACTATTTTATTAAATAAATCATAAATTTGAAAGAATTACAAAATTTGATTATGGCGAATATTATTAGTTTATATGAGCGCCAAACTTTAAACTTCATCATTTATCCACTCACACTTATAAATATATTCACCTACACATACATAACTTTTTAAATAAAATCACCCACACATATTCACTCACTTAACTTTATCATCTTACTTTAGACTCTTAAACAAATATAATTTTCCAAGAAAACATGTCTGTGCAAAATAATAAAATGAAAATATCCTTTGGTATAATTTTCTTTATAAATGCAATTAATTTACAAAAAAATGTTTTTACTTGTTTTTTAATAACACACAAGTGCAACAACAATATCATATTTTCAGTCTGGTTTATATTGTGGAAGAAACAATATTCCACAAAAATATTTGTTCAGAAATTATGACGAATATGAAGCAAATTGTGGCAACATTTTTTCTTTAAAAGAAATTTAATATTTTGGAAGATAGAGACTAGTATAAGAAAAAAACATATGATTTAATAAAAATTTAATTTAAGATTTTGATTTGGTACGTATGAGTAATATTAAATTAATTAATTTATTACTCATACGTACAGTGGGATATATAAAAAATATTTGAAAAAAATTCTGTGTGCTTACTTAGATGTCCGACTGCAATGCAATTTGGAACATGCATGAGGGATATCGAGATTAAGATTTCAACGGTAAACCTCACAGGGATAGGATGAAGACTATGACCCACCAAAGTAGAGCACTTTTTATACAAAAATTTGAGTGCTCACCATTTTTTGTTTTTTATCACTAAACATTTTGTAATATAGCAGAGGTTACAAAAATCATGCTTACATATCGCACACCTAGTACAAAAGTGACTCAACTCAAAATTTTTCTTTTTTCAGAAATCGAAAAAAAAATATTGCAACTTTATACCAATTGAAACATAAAGAAAGACATAACTGTTTTAACAACAACAAATACACTGATATTTTTTTTATAGATAAACAGTATAGTGTGCATAGTTAAGCATATAAAACCGAAAAATTAAATTTTGAGTTGAGTCACTTTTGAACTGGGTGGCGATAGGGTGAAAATTTGAAATTTCAAATTTGGTCCGACTCAGGTCCAGTTTTTGTGGATAAGCCACATTTTCACAATATCTTGTTAGTACTAACTCAGACTTTAACTGACACATTTTTAGTTGTTTTACATAAAAATTTTAAATTAACTGTTTGTTAATTTTTACTGGACATTCAGAAATCAGGCATAAAACATTTCTCTTATATTTTTTGTGAAAGGCGCGGTAGAGAAGAATGAGTGTATTTTCTAAAAATCATAACTACATTGTAAATTTCAATTTTCTGAATCAGACTGCACAGTTTTTGCTATTGAACCTTCGTCAGTGACCCTGTTTTTTTTTTTGAATAATGATATTTGTTATGTTTTTATTGTTCGATTGCGTTCTATATGAAATTTTCTGTGCAATCACTGACCGTGTAGAGATAAACTGATTTATAATGACACATGCACTCGCACTACACGTTAGACAGAGCGCTTTAGCCCACTGATCTATCGTCAGGTCGAGTTTGTTGTGATTAAAACTAGTTTTATTCAATACACGGTGTTTTTGTTCTTGCATACGTAATCTCAGAAGTACAACTCCAACAACACAACAGTTCGTTTTTTAGAAACTTACCTCACTCTAATGTCCACTGTTTTCCCATATGTTGATTGTTAATTTGGTTGTTATTGGTTTTATATTATAAATAAAACATGCCATCATTTTTACCGAAACTTGCAAGGGCAACTTGTTTATTTTTTATAAAAATATGACAACCTCAAAAAAAAACTTTTAACAAAATTTTACAGAAAATTTACTACTGGACCCAGTTTAAAGAAAATATATTGGTTCTTGAGTTGAGCGGAACTCGAAATTTTTCGAGAGGTATTTGAGACGTATTATATTTCTTTAAAATAGTTACTCTGTGGTTGAGGTACATATACCAAGTTTATGTCAGCGCACCAACACCGTGATACGATTAACAGAAATGTATAAGGAATTGGCTTATATTGTTTCAAAGTGATTGTTCGTCTGACTTTCACAATTTATTTTAAATTTTGTTGAGTTTCTTTGTAAACGGCACCTTCGAAAAAGCATTTTAAAAATTGATTACAAACATTTATTTTTTTTTTTTTTTTTTAAAAATTTTTGCGAAATTTTATTTTCTTACAAAAACCTGGCTTAAAAACATAGTTAGGTATTAGAGTGAATCTTCATGAAAACTCAAAATTTAAGTTGTTCCAATCAACAATTTTGTTTTATGTATGCAAAACAGATACAAAAATCTTCCATGGTTGATTTTTTTATGTGTCTTACTAGAGTTGTACTTTTTAGTATAATTTTCCTCGTCATTCATTATTCGTATAACTTTTAATCTGGTTGTCGTTCACACTATTGATGTGCTAATCAGCACAATTTTTTTAGCAAAATAAATTAGTAAAACATTAGTTAAATATTAGTAAAACATTAGTTCAAAACAGTTAAGTGCTGACTAAATATAACTAAAATTTTAGTTTAAAACATAATTTTAGCAAAAACATTGCTGAAAAATAGTAAACCTGATTCACAAGATGTTTTACTAACTATTCTACTACTTATTTTTTTGAGTGCATGAGTACTAATAACGAAATTAATTTATTGCTCATACATACTACGAAATTGCTAGTAATTTAATATCAAGGCTTTTTTGAATTTGGAATTCAAGTTTTAGCAAAAAAATAATCTCAGTAATTTAATTAAAATAAACAAGTTCTTACATCAATTTCTTGATTTTAACAAAGCGTTATTATTTTTTTTTTTTTATCAAAAATCTTTCAATATGAAAGATCTTTTTATAAATTTTATCATTTCCATCATATGGTTGTTAATCATTTTTATTGCTCAGATTTTATTTTATTTTTTGTATCACAACATTATGTGGCTTGTCATGTTTATAAACCACAAAAAATTATTTCTATAAATCTTTAAACCAAAAAAAAAAAAATAAAAGCACAACAACACAACTGAACAGTAGCGTAAATCAAGCGTTACCAATCTAATAATCACAACCCAAAACCAAAAATAGCATAGTAAAATTGTAATAGAAATAAATATGAAACAAAGTACATAGAAATCATATAAAATACCAAAAAAACACCAAATAACGAAACTCAAAAAAAAAAAAGTATAAATATTCAATCAGAAACAATTTATGCGCGGAATGAAAAACGACTTCCTAAATATTAAGATAACCTAAATACAATACGATACCATGCTAGTGAAAGCAAAAGGAGTTCTCGCTATAGAAAGCCTTCGTATGCTGATGATGATAATGGCGGCGTTGGTGCTGGTAGAGGAGTTACAAAAATGTGAAAGTGTTTTGTAATAGAAAACAAATCGAAATAAACATTAAATCATAAAAATTGAACTCATTTGTAACATAAAAAGCACATTACACATTACGACTACCAAAAAGACAGTGCAAATGGATTTTTTGTTTCTTTTTTTTGGGAAGCACGGGAATACAATAACAATTTATTGTAACATTACAATACTTGGGATTGAAAGTTAAGAATACAATTTAGGAAAGTAAAACATGGCAATTGAAATAAAAAGACTGTAAAAAATTAAACTTGAATAGGGAGCAACATTTTTAGAATATTTCTTGAAATTTTAAAGGGAAGAGACGCTACAAAAATCTTTTTAATAAAAAGTAGTAGAGCAAATATGTTACTCAATCACCATTCAGGTCGTACTGGTAGTGTCGTACTCGGCATGAAATCGACAAAACATAAATTTCAGATTCCAGACCCTTTGGTTTAATAAATATCACGTCATCAAATTTACAAAAAAAAAAAAAAAAAAAAAACTTTTGGCTAACGCATTGCAAACAAAATTTAATACTGATTTTTTCATGGAAGGGTCCAACGTAATTTTTGGGGGGGTCTTGAACTCACATGCCCAGATCTTAAAGTGAGCATTTTTAAATTCTTACAAATTGTGTGCATACATTTGGGGGCGAATTCTCAATTGATCTCTGCATTATAGCCAAAGCAGTTGTGAAAGTATGGTGTTTTAATAGGAAAAAGATACTTTAAACCACGATTTGTCTATAACTCAAAGACCATTAAAGAAGCCACCCTGAATTTTACCACAAATGTAGAGGAGGGTACAATAATATGCATATATATGCATATATAAGTCAAGTCAGCAAAAAATGTTGGTGAGTCAGCAAAATTTTTGTCAGGAAAGTGCTTGCAAAAAAATTGCTAAAGTCCGCAAAATCTTTTGCTGAAAATAGGCAAGCTGATTTTTAACAATAAAATTAGTATATTCAGACAAAAGTTTTGCTAACATTTAGTGAATTTGAAATTAAGAAAATCCTTGCTAAATTATAATATATTTTTGCTGAATATTAGTAGACTGAAAAAAAACTCAAAAAAGTGTAGAAAAAATATACTTCAGTCAATTCATTTGCTGAAAATCATAAAACGTATTTTTGTGATTCCTTTAAAAATAATTTGCAATACGTTACAAAATATAAAAAATGTGATACTCCCAAAGTGTATGACGTCACTTTGGGAGTATCAACATTTTTATTAATGTAATATCTAAATAAAAAAATAGAAATATTATATATAACATAAACAAAATTGTTTTTAAACTACTTACATCAATGGTTGTCTAAATGCTGATATTTTAAAGAACGCAAATGCCGCAAAT